>CM076581.1:303630957-304880000 GCA_034641835.2 Pinus albicaulis
GATTAGAAGAAAATATTGTACATTATTGGGTTTGAGATATCTCCCTGTGCTGAGGAAATGTTGTTGTATGAGACAAGATTAAGCTTATTGTTGCTCCCTCGATGAGAGGGAGGATGGATAAGGTATCCTTTTGTGACATGTATTTATTCTAATGTAATATTTGATGCAATGCCCTTCATGAACAAGAAAATAGAGTAGTAGTGTTCTTGGTAATGTATGAGGCAGTGTGATTGAACTTTTCTGTTAGTTGGTTAAGCTAGCACAAGATATGAGCACGTTGATATGTTTCTGATCTATAGAGAGTATTATGGATTCATGGATGTGACCCTATGGAGTAATATTTTGGGTTGATCAAGGACAATGAGTTGATTCTTCTCCCTTGTCTAAGCTCCTAGGGTGAGGAATTCAGATGTAGGGATCCTCGAGTTGAGGGATATATGGGCAATAGGTTATTTCCCCTATCTGTTACCCATAGGGTAAAATATGTAGCTCCCCTATCTTGGTTTACCTAGAGTATACCCCGATTGGAATTTGTCTTTCCCACCCATATAGCCAATGGTTATTGGTTTCTTGAGTCAGGCACAATCCATACTATTTGTGGTAAGTGGAATATCACTAAAGATAGAGATGGAGGTATTCTTCCACTTGACTCTTTAGGGTATTGATTAGAAGATCCACAAATAATATGATAGGTGTGATCCTTATCATTCGTGGTATGTGTTATCCCTCATATTACCAACACAAAGTGTAATAAGCATGATATTTACCTCCTAAGGTAAGTGGAATCCCTCCTATTGTCTATGGTTCGCTCGATCTTAACATTGGCTCCCCACTGGCATAGTTTCCTAGGTTGTAGAACTGTTTCCTCACTAGAAAATTTTCCTTGGTCATTGCGCTAGCCCCCCACTAAAAGATTTTTGTGGGTCATAACATTGGCCCTCCACTGAAAGAGTTTACCAAGTCATAACATTTGTTCCTCGCCGGAAAATATTCCCACATAGTAACATTGGATTCCCATTGGTAGTGATTCTCAGTGGTCGAAGTCTCTCCCTAATGGATAGAAGGTGGTAGATTGAGCTCCACTCCAATATTAAATTATTCTTCTTTTAGAATTTATAGTGTCCAACATATGAAAAAGCATACAAAGACAAATAGAAATGAGAAGGGATCAGAAGATATGAGTAGAGATGAACATGTATGAGGGTAGATGAGAAAATATGAACAAATATGACATTTGATGATGATTTTATACTTGACATCAGAGATGATTCGATGATAGGATACTTGTGATCATTACATGACGCAGTTGGAATTTCTCCCTATGCGAGAGGCAATGTTAAATCTGGTAACTCAGTAAAAAAATTACAATCATGGAAGTAGATTCCTCTTTTCAAAAGGACCAATTTTGATCTTTGAAGCACTATATTTGGAGAAGAGAAAGTGTATTTTTGAAGTGAATCCCACATGTGCACAAAAAGGACAAGTCAAACCAAAAGAGAAATCGGACACCCTTGGATGGCTATAAAAATAATTCAAGTGACCCTCACTTGGAGATTATCATTACTCTTCTTTCTTTGGTTTGGTTCACTTATGTTTGAGGTATTTCATGAATATTCGTTCACATACGTCCAAAATCAGAGGGCTTGAAGCTCACACGGTTGATATACAATTTTGGATTCCTAGTCACAAACATACTACAAAACGTTTTTGGTTATAACCACAGGAACATAGGCTCGGCCGTTTAGTTAAAAAATCTCACCCAAACACATAACTCTTCATCCATATGGTTGATATATAGAGTTTTATTTTTATAGTTGACCACAACTTTCAACAATTGATGATAGTTGATTGTAGGCTTCTAAATGAGGGTTTCTATTATTAGCATTGTTCGGTTAATATCTTGGATGTTGTTTTGTTGAAGATATGGATCATTATACTCTCTCTTTCCTTACTCATTCAATGCAAATCTAATAAGAAGAATAATTTTAAATGGTATTCCTTGTAGTTTTTTTTTCCCTGGTCTCCAACCAATCCTGGTATCACTTTGTGCAAATGTTTTTAGTATATTGCTCTTTTATGTTCTGCTGCATTTATGATGATATTGATCTTTCAATAGAATTTCATATGTTGTTGAATAATGTTGTAAAAATTATTGATTTTATGATGTTGTGGGGTGAATTCAATGTGAAAATGATGAAATGAAATTATCTAATGCAAAGAAAAAAATAGCCCTAAAGAAAATTAACAATTACAAATACCTTCTTGCAAATTAATGATGATGCATTGCATATTCTTCTATGGGTTATTTGTTTTCAGAGAACTATCACACTGGTTTGTATTTCATAATTATTAGCTTAATTTTCATCCATTTCCATACATAGAAGTTATTCAAAAGTTTTAGGTAATAAATAAAGACATGATTTTCTTGTTATCCCTTCAACAAATTATACAAAAATTATCGACTATTTGTAAATGTTGGGTCTGCAATTTCTTTTACTTCTATTTACCATATAGACCAGATTTGTCTCCACTTCCAGGAACTCTATCATTGCCTGTATCGAGAAACCATTATTTGCTCTATATGACCTAACCTATATACGAGATTTGTATCCACTTCCAGGAACTCTATCATTGCCTGTATCGAGAAACCATTATTTTCTGTATATAACCTAACCTCCATAAATAAATACCATCTTGATCAAACTCTAATGGCGACATGTTCTTGTCATGGACTTAAGGGTTCAACCTGAGTTTAACGCCCCAAATTCACTTTAGAATATAATTTAATTACTTATTCAATTATAGAGTACGAATATTTCTTTTTGAAATAGTCTTTCACCATCAAACAAAATTTTAGTTCTTGCTACTATTTTTGTCTGCCCTTTTTTATACCTACATCTCCTAAGGTTTGTCTTCCTCCCGTCTAATTTTATTTAAGATAGTAACTGTTTTTCCTTTTAATTTAATGTACATTAGTTCCTTCTTTTTTTTCTTCTCCTTGCACTTGTTAATATGGATTTTTCTCATTCTTAATTGTTCTTGTTTCTTGATAGTCTATAATCACAATGTTAGTAAAAATAACATGTCTTTCTAGTTTGTTATGTTAAACACTTTTTTAATCTCAAAACTATACTTACCTACCTAAAGTAGAAGAATTTATGTAAAACTCTTCCAGAAATAAATTATAGGCTTTTGCTTTCCACGCAATCTTGAATGGTCTTCTAAATGCAGTTCCCCCGATCTCTCCCTATAAATTTTAGGTAAAACCAAGAATATCCTTGGCCTTATATTCTCCACGCCCTATGCAGTGTCGTGCATACTCCATCCTATGTTTACCAGTACTTCTCTCGCAATCCAAATACTATATTTATATCCCATAGTATACTCACACCATGTATTATTAAGGTGTTATGTAGTTTCTTCTTAATCTTTTTTATTTTCTTTCCTGAGAAAAATGAAGGTTTGGCCAAAAATAGAGAAAATTGTATATTTCTTCTTCTTTCTCATTTTTCCTATTGGTCTAGATATAGCTAAATCAACTATTTTCTCTCACAATTAAAAAATAATCTATCATGTTATCACCTAACATGTTTATGAGAGAATTAATTATTTTAACATAAATCATTATTAAATATCATTTTTAGAAAATAAAACAGTAATTTAAAACATATCTTTTCCATTTTCCCAAAATAATGAAATTCATAAAATAATACTTTCCCCGGGTATTACACTTAACCTACGGGGAGAATCTCCGTTATATCCAAATTTTTTTTTATGAGTATTACCTATTCGTTAACATTTTCGAGTACATAACTACAACATCGGTATGCATCAATGTCTTCTAGTAAATATATATTACTATCTCACAAGATGGGAGGTAGAAAATAACGTGGAATTAAAGAAGCTAAACCAATATAAAGTAAATAATATATAAGATATGGATATGAGTATAAGAAGGATAATCCATGAATAAGAGGGTATTAACTTTAAGATGAAGCATAGTAGAAACAAATATGTCTAAAATTTTATTGGAATTTCAATTTATACTAACAAACTCAAAAGACTTAAAATTTCTTGAAATTAATAGTCTATATGAATATTTTTGATAAAATATTGGTAATAGCTAAATTGAATACAAAAAGGGTTTATTTAAAAATTAATTATATTCTTCAAGTTAAGTTTCACAAATTTAAGTGAACCACAATTAAGAACCATTTACATAAATAAATATGATTATTAATAAAACAAAAAAATGAGTTAAAAATGCAATAAATTAACAAACATGAAATTTTGCAAATTGTGGCACAATATAATAGCTTAACAACTATAGAGTGTACCAAATTATGGTCCAGTATGGGAGACAAGGTATCTTTGGCCATAGAAAACCAATTACAATGGAAGGAAACCCTATAATTAGAAGGAAAACAGAGTAATAAATAAATATGAGTATTAATAAAACAAAAAAATGAGTTAAAATGCAATAAATTAACAAACATAAAATTTCCGAAATTGTGGCACAATAGAATAGCTTAACAACGATAAAGTGCTCCAAATTATGGTCCACCATGGGAAACAAGGTATCTCTGTCTAAGCCAATTACTATCAAAGAAAACCCTATAATTAGAAGGAAACATGAGTAATGTGAACTTAGTACTTGGAACAAAACTCGTACAAAATGAATAAACAACCTAATATTAGATCAACCTATGATAGGGTTGAAGGTCGAGCATATAGAAAAGAAGATTAGAAACCTATGGTTAGTAAGACATTTCAATTTTTACATTAAAAACCCAAAAAAAGAAAGCGAAAAGAGTAAGGTTATGAAATTACCTGGAACAGTTCACTTAGCTACTATAATTACCATGATCTATTCATGAAAATATTACAACTATTATTCTAATAATAAAAGAAAAGGAGAAAATGTAAGAACTAAAGTTATTGAAATTATACCATATGGCAAGTACGAAAGTTGTGGTCCATGTCATGGGTGAATAATATATGTATTCTTCTTGCATAAACATGACACGAAATCCAGTGTAAAATATCAAGTACTTCATGACAAATATGGGTTTCTGCAAACCCATAAAACAATATATCAAAATTATAGTACAAAAACTCCTTTGATAAATAAGTACAAGTATAACTTGTACAGGAAGGAACCTAAAACACAAATCTAGGTTTCTAACTATTTACCGATTGTTTGAGAAAAATTGTGTTTACATATTACCTCGTTACCCAGCTGTCTATTTTTCCATCACAGTTTTATCATCGGCCCTAAATTTGTGGGAGTCGAATTCACTTCTTTGTGAACGATGTGACGTAGAATATTACTGTAATTGAAATGGAATGTGGTCTAAGCCCATTGTTGTCTAATAGTCGTAACTTTTCTCCGTCACTAATGCTAATTATGAATAATGAAATAATAAAATGGTCTTCAAATAGAAGGCGTGTGTGAGAGCCTTTCACCGTCTTCTCTAATTTCAATTATTAATAATAAAATAAACGGCCGTTTACCGTCCATCCAATGGCGGGAGAAAGGACCCCGCTGGGATGCGGGGAGAAGGAACCGCGAACAATCTTTTCAAATTGTCAGCCATCCATTTTGAAAAAAAATTCAAATTGTGAAGTACCCAGCAAGAAATAGCAATCCAATTTTTCAAATTGGGCGACAATAACTTTTAAAAGCACGTCCGCTCAAGAATTTTATAGCTATTCTCCCATTTTATTTTGATATACTTTCAAAGATGCTGTGGGAATACGGATTTCATTTACGGCGGGGATAGACGCGTCAAGGAAACGACTCAAGTGGCGAACACCGACATTTCTCGTTTATTCGTTAGGATTTCTGGGTTGATTATTAGAGCCCGTAGAATAGCCCGTCAACTTTAACTTTGAATTTACGGGGTCAGAAGAAACCCCAACAATCATAAATTCAGGAACCCTAACCATCATAATTTCGGCCGACAAAAATAAAAAGTCATCAATTTGATAAAAGTGGACGCAAATTTCAAATATGAATCAAGATTTTATTATAATTTAAATTTTTGTGTAAAATGATATGATATCCTCATAGATTTTTCTCAGTCCAGTTGGATTGGAATATCAAAATTTCCACCAACATTTAGAGCTTCTAATAAATTCAACCTTTTCTTTGCTGGATTGATATTATATTTTTAGACGACTTCATTTCCGTCATATTTGAATCGATTTAATGAAACTGTGACATCACTAGAAAATAACAAAAGATGAAACTCTGACATCAGATATCTGGCCGTTATTATGATTGGTTCTGAGTATTTGTCGTTCTCCCACCTCTGGCTTATAAGTAGCTGATTCCTGTTATACTTCAACTCCACCATTAATCTTCTATTTTCGTTTATTTCATCATACAATAGAAATTCCTGTTATACTTCAACTCCACCATTATCTTCTATTTTCGTTTATTTCATCATACAATAGAAATTCCTGTTATACTTCAACTCCACCATTAATCTTCTATTTTCGTTTATTTCATCATACAATAGAAAGGTAAGCAATACTATGTGGATGCTATCGTAATATAATGTTATTTTCGAAACACAGTGATAAGAAGGTTCTTTCTCATACAGTCGATTTCTTTGTTTTTTTGTCCTTTTTGAAGATGAGCTACACCACTTCGTCGACGGCACAAATATCGTACACACCTGCATGTGCTGCTTGCAAAGTCCAGAGAAGAAAGTGTTCAGAAAAATGTCTGCTGGCACCATATTTTCCTCCGAACGATATCGACAAATTCCTGCTGGTACGCAGGGTGTTCGGAAATGGCCGCGTCATCAAACTACTCAAGGTTCGTTCCATCTCTCTAATGCTGTTTTCATATTAATTAGTAGCACAAGAACCAATAGATAAATGCTAATTTAACAGAGAATCATTCACTATAATTCAGCTAAGGATCCACAGAAGTAACAAAGGAGCAGTGGCCGAAATTCTAATCCCTTAGATTAAATCTCGTCGAGCTTCTATCCCTCGGACCATATCTTCTCAGATATGATATATTGAATTTTGCTTATTTCTGCTTAATTTGAGAGTTATAGGATTTGTAGGTGTATATGGAGAACCGTGAGAAGTTTACATTCACATTTTAGAGCTAGTTTAGTTCACAACTGTTTCAACTTGTAATGTTTTTTCTTTTCAAACAGTCTGTCTTTTTATTTTTTTGTTTGGAATCCTCGGAAATTAAAATTCATTGTTGTTTTGGAATCCTTAGAAAAAATTCACCTTTGGTGCACGCAAAACTCGTGCCTTGTTCCTCAACTCATGCCACAGATTTAGCTTGGTAACTTAGCCTATAAGAGGTATATAGAATACCAAAACCATGTGTTTAAAATCAACTCATAACACCATTGACTTAATTCTTCTGCTAATATCTAGAAACCAAAATTAGAGTTTCCAAAAAAATTTCGACTCTTTCCGAATAGATCTCCAATTTTTTTTTTCCTTTGTGAGTAAATGCAAGAATGAGGAGACACTCTTCGTTTTCCCTTTCTATAACTCAATGGCCGTTGTTTTACCTTTTTATTTTAATAAATTCACTCCAGTGCGTTTTTTCACATTAAAATTTAAAAATGACTTTTCATTAACCTAGGACCCATTTCCCATTTTCACGAGTTTTTCTTTTGGAATGTTTTCTCCTACGCCAATTATATTGCTCTCATTAATGTTTTCTTGCTTTACCATATGGGAACATTGTTAGGCCTATGAATCCCCTTCATTATTGGGCAGAGAGGCGCATCTACAGCCCAATATGACCTCGATGTCAGGTGGGTCACGTCCTCATACAAAATGTCAACTTAAAATTTAAATTAAAAATAAAAAATAAAAAAATCGCATTGTGCTAGAATATATATCAATTTCTAATACAATTTGTATTATTTATATAATTTGAAGGGATAGTAAATTATATACGTGAATTTAAATGGATCATAAATTTACCTTTAACAAAAAAAATTACCACATTGAATTTCCAAATTAAGTAAAATTTTAAACATCTTTACTCTTTACTAAAGTCAATACCATTTCCTAAATCAAAGGAAAAGAGTTAATTCAACACAAACAATCAAAATCCAAAATCTTTTAATATTTCTTTTAATTAAATATTTGTAAAATGAATTTATACTTACGCCAAAGCTATGGTAAATAAATAAAAAAATATATAAACTAGATGTATGGTAAATAAATAAAAATTATTTTTATATTTATTCCATAAACCTTTTTATATTTAAAAAAATTTAAAAATAGGTTTTATTTAGATGAAGCCTATGGGACATATACCATGGGACAAATTAATATTGATACCATGGGTAAATAAATAAATATAAAAGAGGTATAAACAAGTATGATAAATAAATAAATAAATGTAAAATAGATATAAAAAGGTATGGTAAATAAATAAATATAAAAGAGGCATAAAGAGGTAAGGTAAATAAATAACAATATATCAAATAGGATTATAAATAAAAATCTAATTATATAGCAAGCCTATGGGCCAAATACCATAGTAAAGAAAAGGGGTATGGTAAATAAATAAAAATATAAATAAACTAGAGGTATGGTAAGTAAATAAAACCTCTTTTCATATTTACTCCATAATCTGCTTTATATTTACGAATATTTGTGTTCATTAGTTTACATAACTAAGAAGAAATAGAGAGAGAGAGTGATAAGGGAGATATGGAGAGAGAGTGTGTATGTTTAGGGGTGAGATAAAGAGACAAAGTAAAGTGTATGGAAAGAAGGGGGGAGAGAAGATGTGAGAAGGAGAGAGGGAGGGATATAGTAATGTATTTGGAGAGAGAGAGAGAGAGGAGAGAGGGGTGGAAAGAGAGAGAGAAAGAAAGGGATGAGGGAAGAGAGAGGATTAGAGAGAGAGAGAGAGATATGGGGGAAGAGAGAGGATTGGAGGGAAAAGAGAGAGAGAGAGGTGGGAGAGAAAGGGAGAGAGAGGAGGAGAGTGATGGGGGAAGAGAGAGTATTGGAGAGAGAGAGAGAGCCATAGAGAAAGATCAGGGAAGGGAGAGGGATTTAGGGGAGAGAGAGAGAGAGGAAGGACGAGAGAGAGGACTTGAGAGAGAGGAGGATCAATAAGAGAGATGGAGTTGGAGAGGAAGAGATCATGAATAAATATTTAAGGAATCTCCTATAAATATTTAATTATAATTGTAATAAGTGTAGTTAGCACATCCTTTAATAAATAGATAAATGAATTATTCTACCAATCTCCTATAAACATTTAATTATAATTGTAATAAGACAAATGAGAATTATATAGCAATGAGAATTAATTTAGTAAAAAATGACTTGGTATTATAGGCATATCTATTTTTCTTAAAACATGCTCTACATTCTCTTCTGTTGAGTTATAACACCGTAACTCTTCCAATTATATAAATTTTATTATTTTTAATATACAATGGTTACACATTACATCATTGGCAGTTAACCATCAATAATATTTATAATTATATCTTACAAATTATCAAACAGATTTTGAAAATTACATCGCTAAAATATTTTAATTAAAAGTTATATATATTAGTTTTGTTTTTTTTATTATAAAATTAGTTTAGATATATTAAACAGTTAAAAACTATTAAAATCTCTTTCAGTAACCTTTAAATACATAAAAATAATTTAAAATTAAATTTCATATCAAATCCTTATGGAATAACAGAAATTGCTTGAAATAATAAGCAACACTTGTATTTTTCTTTGAATATCAATTACATGCTGAGCTTAGATCTATAAAACATGCACGGATTACACGTATCATCTCACACAACACAATTATTTTATATAAAATACAAAGTTCTAATTCTTACCATCATATACTTCAATTTTCAACTGTATTAAATTTTGTCTACAATTATTTTTTGCATAGAACGCTATTTTTGTATTAATCAATATAAAAAAGAGTACATAACCTCGAAATTTGTCTTACATTGTTCTACACATATCTTGAAGGCCCTTAGATTTGCAAAAGACTAAGTGTGATGGGCTGATGTGTGGTGATGCATTACTGTATTACAGGATCTTCCGGTCCAGAAAAGATGTGATGCTGTAAACAGCATGGTGTACGAAGCGAGGGAGAGAATTCGAGATCCTGTCTTTGGCTGCGTAGGAGTAATCAATGACCTCCAAAATAAAGTATCGGAGCTGCAATCACAATTGGCTGCCACACGAGCAGGAGTAGCCAGGATTACTGAGCAAAATGCAAATCTTTTAACCATCATCTATGGATATCATGAAGTCTCAGAGCTCAATTCCAATATCCCGCAACTTCAAGCGAGTATGAACTCGCCCGTTTTAGACGGCGTAGATCCTCTGCAGTTATGGGACCCACTGTGGACATAAATAATAATGATTGGCTATTAGAGTAATTGTATTTGAATAAGGGAAAACTTTGGTTGTCCTCCTTTTCCCGAAGCCCATTCTGCTGACCGATGCAGAAATATGATTATGACGACGTTCATCTTCTCGACATAAAGAAGAATGATACACTATTGCTTTGTTTGAGAATAAATGTATGTGAATAATGAAAACTAGTGACATTTCTTCGTTTACCCTGTTCCGTTGAGACTAATCTACTAACTGATGCTGCAAAAATATGATTATGCTTCGATCTCTAAACTCTTTTGTATTCTATATTCAACTGGTTAAACCGGCAGATTGTGAACACTTTCATTCCATCTTTACCTTCTCTCGCAGAAGTTTATGGATACATCCTGTTAAATTCTTTGTTTCCTTAATTGTGTAAAAGATGGTAGCATTGAATAGATTTTCTACCAATATCGTGTATTTTCTACACAATATTCTAAAATATTCGTTATTCACAGTAATTTAATAAAAGTTGAAATTTATTATTTTGAAAAATTTAATTAAATTGATTAATTAAAAATGCTTGTTAACTAGTAAGTTATACTTTATAATGTTAAGTTTATTCTTTATCAACCAGTGAGTGAATTACACTTTCTCTGTAATCATATACATGTTAGGTTTTTCCAATTAATTATACAAACTGGATTCCTTATATAATAAAATTTTAAAATATTTATATATTTTGTTATCTTTTCTCAGAAGATAAGTTGATAAATATATAAATTATACCATGCATAGGTTATATTTCTCACATATCACCGCTTTTTGTAATGATAAATGTGAATGCAATAACAATGTGGGAGAAAACAACAGCTTTTTAATATAGGATTAGGAACTTAAAAATTGTTATTTAAAATTTTGAAGAAGAGATAGCCTTATGGATCTTTGGCACGAGGAAAACCACTTCCATTGCCACTTGTTTTCAAATGTTATGCCTCATCCAAACTTAATTTTTCGAAGTCACAAACTCTTCATTCTGATGATATTTGGGTGAATTGTGGTTCGTAGAGTTTATTTATAGTAATTATGAGCTTGGATTACAACGATGGAGTGAGGGGGAAATTACCATTCACATTTTCCCCTTGCATATAAAAGATTCAAGTTTTCAGAAGGTAAAAATAAAGAGTCGAGTCAATTCTCTCTCAATAAAGACTCAAGTCAATTCTCTTTCTCTCAATAAAGAATCAAGTTAATTCTTTCCCACAACACACCCGGGCGGGAGAAAAGTATATGCTCACTTTCTCATGTTTATGTTGGCTCTTTCCTGGGGTTTCAGATTTGTTTTTAGATATATATCATTTGATTATGAATTCATTGGTTAACTAGCAATTCTTGGTCCTAAGACAAAGGTGGTCCTTTTTTGGTTTATATTTACCTTTGCTTGGATTGTACTCTATTTCTTATGATATTCATTTTTTGGGAGATGATTTTTGATTGTGTGTCGAGATTTGCTCTCCCTCTTTCTCTTTGATTCAGGTTCAAGGAAATCCTTACTTTTTCTAGTAGATAGAAGGATTCAAGAATTAATTTCTATAATTTGTGGAACATAATGTCGATGATGAGAAGTACTACAGTTGACTTTGAGTTTGTTCTCTCTTACCTTCAGCCTATACTATGTGACTCTAGGTGTTAATCCTTATTAGTTTGTTTAAGGCCACTCGATTATTTGTTTAAATATGTTTCATTAGTATGTATCTTAGTGAATAATTAACCACTTAGCGCTTGTTCTTTGGATTATGAGCCACTGAGTGAACATCATGTGGATGATGAAACTCTAAAAATCGTGGTGAAAATTCCATGTAATAATAGTTAATAAAGGAAAAATAATAACCATTGTTATGGGACACCTATTCCAAGATCAATGTTGGGAAAAACATCCAATGTGTGTGTTCATTTTGGTTATTATAGCTAAGGAAATTGGAAAGGGAAATGGAAAAGGCTTTGGAACGGAAAAATGGCGTTTTTGGCAATTTATTTATGAAAATAACAGAAATTAGGAGAAAACGAAGGTGAAAGGTCACAAGTTGCATGTGAGGAGGAAAATGAACAAAAAATAATGGACAATGAAGAAAATATAGACCACATTAATAAAAAAAGGCTTCTGAGGATCAGTTGATACCTTTTGTTAGTTCAATTTTGGAGCCCTCTCTCTATACTCTCTCTCTCTCTCTCACTCTTGTACACTTAGAGATTTCTTGGAGCACTTCAAAATTTTATCAAGAAAGGAAAACAAGGAAATCAAGGAAGAGCGGGATCAAGTAGCTACATCGGGTTTACTTGCATGTATTGATTTTGCATGTGTGCTTTCCTAGCTAAATTTGGCATACATGGTTATGCATGCGTGTTCTAGGTTCTCTTGTTGTGATTGGCATGGGTTTGTCCAGGTGTGATAGTGTTCTTCATCCTTGCATTTCCATTTCTAGATAGTCATGGTGTGATGGGGTTCTCATGTTTTGGTTAAGTTGGATTTCCAGATTGATTCGAAACTGAGTGAGGTGGATCTGTGAATGAAAGAACACATGACCTAGTGATCCTCAACCGGAATGTGGGTTGTGGTAAAGCCAGGTATCATGTGCCTCAGTGGGCCTAGGAATACTCGACGGGTGAATGCCGACATATACGGCAAATCCTAGAGGTGGTTGCCCTTCATCAGACCTAGGAATCCTTGGCCAATGAATAATGAGATATACGGAAAAGCTTGGAGGCCGGTGTCTCAATTATGACCTAGTTATCACTAGATCAGACTATGGATTGCGGTAAAGCCTAAAGACTAGGAGATAGGAAAATTACTCATGGTGTAGGTGTAAAAATCCGATGGCATTCATGCTTGTTTATGTCCTACTGATCCAGCGAAGATTGCGGTAAAGCTTAGTTCTATTGATGAGAGTGACGTGGTTTTTCCTTGGGAAGATGTAGTTCTTTTTTTGGTTTTGAGACACACATTCATGCTTGGAATATGGCATGGGGATGATTGGTTGAAGAGAGATTTGGTTTAGCTAATATATGGTCGAGTGGAATGGAAGTTCAAACCTTGATGGATTTTGAATTCACTAATAAGATTTCCATTCCTTGGTATTTTATGTGTAAATGTACTCACTCATATGTGGAATTTACGGTTGTTTATCCTTATTATTTATGTTTTTTATATGTTGGTTATTAGTATGTTTTATGATAGTGATTATGGATGGATATGACATAATAGATGATACTGCAGCTAATGTGATAAGGAATCAATGCTTCTTAGTGATTCTCATATAAGTATGAGATCCCTATGCTCAGATATGTTATTATGACCTGTACAATGAATATTTGCGATATGTTTGACAAAATTCATGTTATGGCTAGTAGGGGTCCAGTCAAGTCCTTGTTCAAGTATTTTCTTCTGTATCATTGTTTAAATGTTACTTTTTATTTCTAGAAATTCCATAGAGTTCTGGGTAGTGGGATGAGTCCTCACCCTGAAAAAGTGGCACAGAGTTCGTGGTCGCTAGAATAGAAGTACTTGCAAAATTCCCCAATTTCAAGGGTCCCAATTGCATGCATGCCCATGTCATGGGAGCAACAGAGGCTCTAGTTTAGCAAAATTCTAAGTTGTCTTAGGGATTGATCACGTGGAAGGGTTGGATGGCTACAGAGGTTTCTGTACCATGTGTAGAAGGTTATATTGGTTTTGTTTTTTCATTTCTACTTCATTAATCGTACATGTGGAGTTGAACCATATGATAGCAACCGATCGTCACATGTTTACCCCAGCGGGCCAGTTAGCTTGGGTCAATGTGTGAGAAGGATGTTACATACTAGTATCATAGCATGGTTCACCCCTTAGATTGGATGGGCGGTGTGTTGGTGATGAATACATGTCAGATGCATATGTTTTCTTATGCTTGTGGTCTATGTACTAACTGTGTATTCATGGTGTTGGTTATGGTTTTAGTCGCATTGCCATGTGAATTTGATGGTTTCGTTGTTGAATGTAATTATCGTGAATGTATGTTAGTTATGCACTGGTTATGCATGTCAGTGTTTGTATGTATTGTGTATGTATGTGTGCCATACATATGTTGTTATGCATGCATTAAGTCTATGACATCGTGCATGGCAACTAGAGAATTGTTGAAATGATATATATATATATATATATATATAGATATGGTGCTAATATGGTTGGTCTCGTAAATAAAATATCCTCCCAAAATTATAGTGAGGTACATTGGTTTGTTTAGGATTTGGTTTAGTTGACAAGGTATGCCTTGCAGGAAAGAGATGAAAACACTGTTACCGATGAAATAGGTAACCTGACCTCAAAACGGGAACTCTACCCAAAAAGACTCAAAAAACATGAAAAAATACCCCAAAAACAAAAAAAGTGTATTCCAGAATGCACTTGGTTTTTCTTGAAGGTCAAATTTCAACATTTTATAAAATTATGCTAAAAACAAAATTGTTTCTTAAGAAAAGGATTGAAAAAGCACCCTCAAAACAAAACCAATTGATGCTAGAATAACAAAAAAAAAATATTGTGTCATATTTTTGACATTTCTAAAAATAGGAATAACATTTTTTAATTTTTAAAATTCAAACATTAAAAAAAAACCTAAAATTAAAAAAAACAAAAAAAATTAAAGATTAAAATTTCAAAATATATAGAAAAAAAATAAATAAATA
This sequence comes from Pinus albicaulis, assembly GCA_034641835.2. NCBI lineage: Eukaryota > Viridiplantae > Streptophyta > Pinopsida > Pinales > Pinaceae > Pinus > Pinus albicaulis. Next base: position 303,646,036 of record CM076581.1, read on the forward strand.
TATTAAATTAAAAAAAAAAAACAACTTAAAAAAAGAAAGAAATTATAAAAAATTAAATATAGAAATTAAATTTAAAAAAGAAAAAGAAAATGTTTATTAAATTTTAAAAAAATAAAAAAAAAAATTTTAAAAAAAAATTAAATTTAAAGAAATATATTAAATCTTAATAAATTCAAAACTTTGAAATAAAAATTAAAAAAAAAAATACATTATTTAAATTAAAAGTAAAAAAATGAAAAATTAATTAAAAATAAAACATAACAAATAAAATACAATAAAAATATTAAATTTAAAAAAAATATATATTAAAAAAACAAATAAATTTTAAAATAAAATTAAATTTAAATTATAAAAAAAAATAATATATATAAAGTTTTTAAAAAATGTTAATATTAAAATAACAAATTAAATTAAAAAAGCATAATTTTAATTAATAAATGAATAAATAAATAAATTTTGAAATAAAAAATAAATTTTAAATATAAAGAAAAAAAAAACAGTGTTAAAATAAAAAGTTAAAAAACTTTAAGAATCAATTAAAAATGAAAAATTGAAAAAAATAAATTAAATAAAATATATTAAATAAAAAAAATTAAAAAAAAACAAATTAATTTGAAAATATTAAGTTTAATTAACGAATAAAAAATCTAATTTTAAATACACAATTTTAATTGAAATAAAAATAAATAAAAATTTTATGTAATTAAAAAAATAATAATAAAAAATTAAAAAATTAAAAAAAAATATTAAATTCAAATAAATTAAAAAAAAATACAAAATTTATTAAATTTTAAAAAATTAAATTAAAAAAAAACATTAAATTTAATAATAAAAAAAATGAAAAATCAATTAAATAAAAAAATACAAAATTTAATAAAAGTTATTAACAAAATTTAGAAAAAGAAAATTAAAAAAAAAAAAAACGAATAAAATTGAAATAAAATAAAATTAAAATAAATTAAATTTCAATTATAAAAGCTAAATTAGAAAAAAAAAATTTAAATTTCTTGGAATAAAAAAAAATTAAAAAAAAAATCGAATTAAAAAAAGATATTAAAAATTAAAAAAAAAAAAAAAAGAATTTTTTGACCATGGTGGTGCTGCTAATTGGCCTCCTGCCCAGGTGGCAGCAGAGGCCAGTCGTTGGGTAGGAGGGGAAGCAGCATGCAACCTCCCCGCCCACCTAGTGGCCAGCCTCCACCGCCACCTGGGCTGGAGGCCGATTCCAGGAATCGCCCTCCCGCGGCAGGAGGCTGATTACGGGAATCACCCTCCTGCGGCGAAAGGCCGATTCTGGGAATCCCTCTCCCGCAGTGGGAGGCCGATTCCAGGAATCACCCCCTCGAGGCTGATTCTGAGAATCGCCCCCTCGAGGCCAATTCCAAGAATCACCCTCCCGTGGCGGGAGGCCAATTTTGGGAATCACCCACTCGCCGCGGGACGCTGATTCTGGGAATTGACCTCCCGCGGCAAGAGGGCGATTCCCGGAATCGGCCTCCCGCCCAGGTGGCGGCAGAGGCCAGCCACTAGGCGGGTGGGGGGCTGCATGCTCGCCAAGCAGCTGGCCTCTACCACCACCTAGGAGGGAGGCCGATTGGCGACTCCACCACAATCAAAAAATTCTTTTTTTTTAAATTTTTTTAATTTTTAATATTTTTTTTAATTTAATTTTTTTTTTAATTTTTTTTTGAAATTCAAAAAATTTAAATTTTTTTTTAATTTAAATTTAATTTGTTTTAATTTGTTTTGTTTTTTTTTTTAATTTTGTTTTTAAATTTAATATTTTAGATTAATTATTTTTTATAATTTAAAATTTATTTATTAAATTTATTAAAATTTTAGTTTATTTAGTTTTTCATTTTTGAAATTTATAAATTGTTTCATTTAAAAAAAAACGGTAAATTTATGGATATTTGTTTTTTAACTATTTGCACGTGGTTGTTTTCATTTTTTTTGTTTTCTAATGATAGTTTTTTTTTTTTTTTTTCTTTTTTTCTTTTTCAATTTTCAATTTTCAATTTTGTTTTTTTTTTTTTAATTTGTTTTTTTTTGTTAGTTTTAAAATTTGTATTTTTTTCCTTCTTATTATTATTTTTTTAATTTAAATTGTTAAATTTAAATTTTTCTTTCTTGTATTTTTTTTTTATCTAAATTTTAATTTTGTGATTTAAATTATTTTGAAATTTTCTATTTAATTATTATTATTTTTTTAATTATATGGTTTTTTTAATAACTTAGAAAAAAATGTTTTTGATGCTTTTTTATTTTTATTTTTTGGTTAATTTTTGTTTTTTGCTTTAAATTGTGTGTTTTTTTTCAAATTTTGTCATTCTTTTGATGTAATTTTCGAATATTTTTGTTTTTTTTTGTCCTTTTTAATTTATTTTTGTTTAATTTTTTTGATATATATATATATGGTGCTAATATGGTTGGTCTCGCAAATAAAATATCCTCCCAAAATTACAGTGAGGTACATTGGTTTGTTTAGGATTTGGTTTAGTTGACAAGGTATGCCTTGCAGGAAAGAGATGAAAACACTGTTACCGATGAAATAGGTAACCTGACCTCAAAACGGGAACTCTACCCAAAAAGACTCAAAAAACATGAAAAAATACCCCAAAAATAAAAAAAGTGTATTCCAGAATGCACTTGGTTTTTTTTGAAGGTCAAATTTCAACATTTTATAAAATTATGCTAAAAACAAAATTGTTTCTTAAGAAAAGGATTGAAAAAACACCCTCAAAACAAAACCAATTGATGCTAGAATAACAAAAAAAAAATATTGTGTCATATTTTTGACATTTCTAAAAATAGGAATAACATTTTTTAATTTTTAAAATTCAAACATTAAAAAAAAACCTAAAATTAAAAAAAACAAAAAAAATTAAAGATTAAAATTTCAAAATATATAGAAAATAAATAAATAAATAAATAAATATATTAAATTAAAAAAAAAAAACAACTTAAAAAAAGAAAGAAATTATAAAAAATTAAATATAGAAATTAAATTTAAAATAGAAAAAGAAAATGTTTATTAAATTTAAAAAAAAAAAAAAAAAAAAATTAAAAAAAAAAATTAAATTTAAAGAAATATATTAAATCTTAATAAATTCAAAACTTTGAAATAAAAATTAAAAAAAAAAATACATTATTTAAATTAAAAGTAAAAAAATGAAAAATTAATTAAAAATAAAACATAACAAATAAAATACAATAAAAATATTAAATTTAAAAAAATATATATTAAAAAAACAAATAAATTTTAAAAAATAAATTAAATTTAAATTATAAAAAATAATATATATAAAGTTTTAAAAAATGTTAATATTAAAATAACAAATTAAATTAAAAAAAGAAAAATATTCAATTTTAATTAATAAATGAATAAATAAATAAATTTTGAAATAAAAAATAAATTTTAAATATAAAGAAAAAAAAACATTGTTAAAATAAAAAGTTAAAAAACTTTAAGAATCAATTAAAAATGAAAAATTGAAAAAAATAAATTAAATAAAATATATTAAATAAAAAAAATAAAAAAAAACAAATTAATTTGAAAATATTAAGTTTAATTATCGAATAAAAAATCTAATTTTAAATACACAATTTTAATTGAAATAAAAATAAATAAAAATTTTATGTAATTAAAAAAATAATAATAAAAAATTAAAAAATTAAAAAAATATATTAAATTCAAATAAATTAAAAAAAAATACAAAATTTATTAAATTTTAAAAAAATAAATGAAAAAAAAACATTAAATTTAATAATAAAAAAAAATGAAAAATCAATTAAATAAAAAAATACAAAATTTAATAAAAGTTATTAACAAAATTTAGAAAAAGAAAATTAAAAACAAAAAAACGAATAAAATTGAAATAAAATAAAATTAAAACAAATTAAATTTCAATTATAAAAGCTAAATTAGAAAAAAAAAATTTAAATTTCTTGGAATAAAAAAAAATTAAAAAAAAAATCGAATTAAAAAAAGATATTAAAAATTAAAAAAAAAAAAAAAGAATTTTTTGACCATGGTGGTGCTGCTAATTGGCCTCCTGCCCAGGTGGCAGCAGAGGCCAGTCGTTGGGTAGGAGGGGAAGCAGCATGCAACCTCCCCGCCCACCTAGTGGCCAGCCTCCACCGCCACCTGGGCTGGAGGCCGATTCCAGGTATCGCCCTCCCGCGGCAGGAGGCTGATTACGGGAATCACCCTCCTGCGGCGAAAGGCCGATTCTGGGAATCCCTCTCCCGCAGTGGGAGGCCGATTCCAGGAATCACCCCCTCGAGGCTGATTCTGAGAATCGCCCCCTCGAGGCCAATTCTAAGAATCACCCTCCCGTGGCGGGAGGCCAATTTCGGGAATCACCCACTCGCCGCGGGACGCAGTTGCAGGGGTCGACCTCCCGTGACAGGCGGCGATTCCCGGGGTCGACCTCCGCCCGAGTGGCGGCGAGCCCGACCAACCCCAGGCGGGTGAGAGTACATGCCCGCCGAGCGGTGACCTCTACAGCCACTACAGGGCGGAGGGCCGATTAGCGACTCCACCACGATCAAAAAATTCTTTTTTTAAATTTTTTTTAATTTTAATATTTTTTTTTAATTTAATTTTTTTTTTTTTTTTTTTTTAAATCCAAATTTTTTGTTTTAAATTTAATTTGTTTTAATTTGTTTTGTTTTGTTTTGTTTTTTTTTTAATTTAATATTTTAGATTAATTATTTTTTAAAATTTAAAATTTATTTATTAAATTTCTTAAATTTTAATTTATTATTATTATTTTTTTAAATCTTTTAGTTTATTTAGTTTTTCATTTTTAAATTGTGTAAATTGTTTCATTTAAAAAAAACAATAAATTTATCGATATTTGTTTTTTAATTATTTGTACGTGGTTTTTTTTCATTTTTTTTGTTTTTTAATGATATTTCTTTTTAATTTAATTCTTTTATTTTAATTTTCTTTTTTTTTTTTTTTAATTGTTTTAGTTTTAAAATTTGTATTTTTTTCCTTCTTATTATTATTTTTTTAATTTAAATTGTTAAATTTAAATTTTTCTTTCTTGTATTTTTTTTTTATCTAAATTTTAATTTTGTGATTTAAATTATTTTGAAATTTTCTATTTAATTATTATTATTTTTTTAATTATATGGTTTTTTTAATAACTTAGAAAAAAATGTTTTTGATGCTTTTTTATTTTTATTTTTTGGTTAATTTTTGTTTTTTGCTTTAAATTGTGTGTTTTTTTTCAAATTTTGTCATTCTTTTGATATAATTTTCGAATATTTTTGTTTTTTTTTTGTCCTTTTTAATTTATTTTTGTTTAATTTTTTTATTTTTACAAGTTAATTTTGTTTTTTTTTACATTTTTATTGTTTTTATATATAATTTTTTATCTAATTTTTGTGTTTTATTACCAACATGAAAATGACCACTCTAAATTAAAGGTTGATGCTGCATCAATACGTTTCAAAATTAACATTAAAATCACTGCTCTAAAAAAAAAAGTTGATGTTGCATCAATACGTTTCAAAATTAGCATGAAAATCACTAACATTTCAAAACAAATATTCATACTCCATAAAAAAAAATACTAGAGAGTCAAAAATGTGCACAAAAGAAAGGGGTGATTCTGCATCACTAGTCTTCAAAATCGAGTGCTTTTTATGCTACCAAAAAAAAGTAGGTAACAGTGCAGTTACCTATTTCATCAGTAACAGTGTTTGAAGATGAATAACAAGATGGTATACTATAGTTCATGAGATCCTCCATATGAATTGGATGAGAAATAAAATGTTGGCCACTCTTCTAATTGAGCAGAAACATCGAGAATTTTGAAGGCATAAATAAGAAGTTGCAAACTAGACAATGGAAAAATCATGCAGGCACAGGAGAAACAAGCAGAAGTCAATGTATTAATCCTACAGAGTTTGTAAAAATTGTAGAGGTAGGGGCCCGTTTCGATCACCAATGGACAGGAGAACAGAAATAATAGGGCATACGGAAGTACATCTCATGGTGGTCCTAGGTCAAATAGAGATTACATGATCAAAGATGGTAGATTCTTGTATACTCTAGATAGGGGAGGTGATGGGCACATGTATTATTCTAGTTTCGGTTCTGATAGGAACTATGATTGTCACTATTATCACCCTTATAGGAGGAGTGACAGGGGATATTTTTCAGATGAGTTTAAGAAATCTAAGCCACCTTTCTTTGATGGAGATTTGAAGAAGACCGAGGAGGCAAAGGCTTGGTTACTTAGCATGAAGAAGTTATTTGAACTGCATAATTACGTCGAGAATATGAAAGCCATAATAGCTGTTTTTAGCCTCAAATAGAAATTTGGTAGGGAGATGTAAAATGGATTAGAGGCATGAAGCCAAAAGACCTGAGTTGGCATGAATTCAAGAGATTCTTCTAGAATAAGTACTTGTTAGAAATGTACTACGACAACAAAGCCAAGGAATTCTATAAGCTTAAAATGGGATCGAAAAAATATGAGGAATATATGACCAAATTCTTGGAGCATTTAGGTATGTACCATATATTAAAGATGAGAAAGATAAAGTTTAAGTATTTGTCAGTGAATTGACATTAGCATTGAGAGATCAGATTGAGTATGATGAGCCTCGGTCACTTGAGGAAGTTATTTCAAAATTGAAGCATTATTATGATTTTTCAAAGTGTAAGAATGAATCTCAACAAGTATATAAGGGGAACCATAAAGGTAAAGACAAATAGTAGTGGAAAAGAACAAGACCTGAAAATACGTAAGAGAAAGAGAATGTATCACCACATAAGAAGTTTAAAGAAACTAGATAAGGACATGGGTCAAAGTGGCAGAATAGAAGCGATGCTATAGGGTGATTGGAGTGTTCGAAATGTGGTAAGGAGAATCTTAAAAGGGATTGTATGTAGAATCATGGAGGTAGGCATCATATCTATAGTGCACAAGAAGAACATATTGTTGGGGATATTAGGCAGAGAATTCCTCTTATCTATGCATCGCTAGATAACAGGAAGGTCGATCATCAGGGATCTATCATTGAGATGGACAGTACACTTTGTGATCAAGTTTTTTCTATTTTAATCGACCCTAGATCTAATTATACTTATGTTAACCTTGACTTGGTGGATAAGTGTGGTTTTAATAAAGAAGTGCATGTATAATCTTGGTTAGTGTAGTTGGTTACAGGTACCAAGAAGAGAGTTCAACATTTGGTAAGATCTTATGCATTAGAGTTGAATGATATGCCTGCATCAACACATTTAAATGTATCACTGTTTGGGTCATATAGTAACATTTTGGCTACGGATTGGTTATATCTTCGTAGAACCAAAGTGGAATGTTGTGGCAAAGCCATTGAGTGCTTGGATGACAATGGGGAGCATATAATCTTACAGGGTAAGAAGAAATCAATATTAGTTAGGATGGTGACATCTATGTAGGAAAAACGTAGTCACAAAAAGGGTGTGTGTTATTTGTAGTGCCTATTTCTAGTGACAAAGGTAAGGAAGATGAGTATGCATAGATATTAATTAGGTACTTGATGTTGCAACAGTTTGAGGATGTGTGTACAACAGAGATCTCAGATTTTACGCCTCATAGAGAAGTGTAATTCTCTATTGAGTTGGTACTAGGGGCAACAACAACATCAAAGGCATCGTACCAAATAAGCACTCCATAGTTAGTAAAGTTGAAGTTGTAATTGAAGGAAATTCTTGAAAAGGGATACATTAGTCCAAGTGTATCACCATGGGGTGCTCCAACATTGTTCGCAAAGTAGAAGGATGGCACTCTCATGTTCTGCATTGATTACAAGAAATTTAACAAGGTGACCATCAAGAACAAGTATTTGTTTTTGAGGATTGATGACTTATTTCATCAGTTTAAGGAAGAAAGAATGTTCTCGAATATTGATTTGAGATTCGTATATCACCAGGTACACATAAATGAAGAGGATATTTACAAGAATTTTTTTTCGACCAGGTATGGGGATTATGAGTTTGTTGTAGTTCCATTTGGTTTGAATAATGCTCCAGCTATCTTTATGTGCTTCATGAATAGTGTGTTTCATCCTTATCTTGATAAGTTTGTTATTTTATTCATTGATGACATCTTGATATATTCTAAGAATGAGGAGGAACATTCAGAGCATTTAGAAGGAGTGTATAAATTTCGAAGAGAGCACCAATTTTATTCTAAGCTTATTAAATGCAATCTATTTCAGACAAAGATACATTATTTGTGGCATGTAGTCTCCAAGGAAGTTATAACAGTGGATCTAGAGATGATAAAGGCTATCATGGAGTGTGATGCTCCTGGAAATGTGGATGTGGTAAGATAATTTATGGGATTAGCAAGATATTGTAGGAGGTTCTTCAGGAGCTTCTCCTGAATTTTATATCCTATTACATCATTTGGGAGGAAAGGTAAGAAACTTAAGTGGACATAGGCATGTACAACAAGTTTTTAATAGTTGAAGTAGCCGCTAAGATATATTCCATTGTTAAATATTGTAGATGTGAACAAAGAGTTTGTAGTGTGTACAATTTATTGCAAGAGAGGGCTTGGTGGATTCCTTATGAAGGAGGGACATGTGTTGTGCTATGAGTTGTGGAAATTTAATGATCATGATTAGGATTATATAACACATTATGTTGATTTGGCAACGATTATTCATGCATTGATGATTTGGAGGCAGTATCTTCTTGGAAGAAGGTTCATATGGATGAGTGATCATAATGGATTTAGATATTTGTTAGGTCAACCAAATTTGAATGCCATGCAAGCTAGATGGTTGGACATGATTAATGAGTTTGAATTCGAGATTAGGTACATCAAGGGAAAATAGAATAGGGTTGAAAATGCTCTTAATAGGTGTATACATGTAAATGACATTGCATCTATGAGTTCTTATGGGACAAACTTTCAAGATAAAATGTTGCAGGTAGGTCAACAGGATAACGGGTACATGAAGCCTAGTCATAGGTTACAATAGTGTAGCACGAAGAATTTTAAGGGCTAATATTTACAAGTGTGCTAATATTTCATCCTTTTTCCAAAAAAAAATCGCCAATTTACATTTTTATAAAAACGATTTCGCCCAAATTTTATATTATAAAATTATTTTGCATTAAAAATAACCAATATTATATATTGTCTAATATAAAATAATTAGAAATATAAATATTTTTACAAAATTATCATAATTTTTTTTTAAATTTGGATATTAGGGACTAGTAAATTTCGCTAAGGTTTCTAAAATTTAAGATAAACTTTTATCCTTAAAATTTTCCCTATAGAGTACATGTATAGGTATAGGTACTGGTACAAGTACAGGTGTAGGTACAAGTTCACAAGTTGTGGATTATCATCTGTCGGCATATGGTTTGATTGGATTTAGGGACATGATATATGTGTCAAACAATAGTGAGCTCAAGAATATTATCTTGAGGGAGTTTCATGATAAATTGCATTACGGTCACCGAGGATATCAAAAGACATTGACAATAGTGAACAAGTTCTACTATTGGCCGAATTTGAAAATGGACGTGGCAGAGTTTGTGGCTATATGTTTACACTGTTAGCAGGTAAAGGTAGAATGTAAGCATCCAGGTGGACTACTACAGTTGATTTTGATTCCAAACTGGAAATGGGAGGTCATTTCTATAGATTTCATTACAGGCTTGTTGAGGGCATCTAGACAACATGATTCCATCATGGTTGCGGTGGACAAGTTGAGTAAGGTAGCACGCTTCGTTACAGTGATGACTACGTATTTATCTAGTGATGTGGCATAGGTGTTCATCAGAGATGTGGTAATATTGAATGGTGTTATAATTATTGTGTCATACAAGGATGAAAATTTAAGTTGAAATATTTGGAAGGAGTTTTTTACATGTTGAGGTACAAATTTGGACTTCTGTACAACTTATTATCCACAAACATATGTATATATAGAGAGGTTTAACAGGATAATAGAGGACATTTTGAAGATGTATGTGATGCATCAGCAGAGGAGATGGGAGGAGTAGCTTCCATAGGTTTAGTTTTCTTACAACAAGGGTTAGCAGGAGTCAGTGAGGATGAGTCCATTAGAGGTATTGTATGAGAATATTTTAAAACAATCCCATCAGTTGGAGTGATCCGGTGAGCATGCCATTGATTTGACCAGACATGTTATAAAAAAAGGAACCAGAAATGCTTGTGATAAAAAAGAATCCAAAGGGATCACAGGATAGGCATAAACACTATGCATATCAGGAAATGTTGTTTAATAAGTTTCGGTTTGTGGAATATGTGTACTTGCATGTTAAGCCTAGGAAGAGCTCCTTGCGGATTGGATCGTGTGCCAAGTTGGCACCTCGGTTTTGTGGACATTTCAATATTATTGAAAGGATTGGACTAGTTTTGTATCGAATTTCATTGCCTGAAACCGTGAAAGTCCATAATTTTTTCCATGTATCATTACTTAAGATGTATGTCAAAGATGTTAATCATGTGATTGACTAGTTTGTATTTTAGGTGGAGCTAGATGGATGGCTCGAGCTGGAACCTTAGTGTATATTTAAGAGAATGATTCTCATGCTTCGGAACTAATAAATCAAGCAGGTTAAAGTATTGTTGAAGCACGATGAAGCTACATTGAATATGGAGGATCATTTGCAGGTTATGCATCCTTCTCTATTCACCGGTTGAGCGAATTCCCTAGATATATGTTTTTGTATACAATTTGGTTTGATGTTTTGGTATCTTATTTGGTATGATGTTTTGGTATATGTATATATGTGTATGAATGTAAATAAAACCATGATTTGTGTTGTAAAGCTTGAATATGAGATATGGGTATCATTCCATTATGGTTATCATGTTGTTTTATTATCATGTTGGTTCGCTTTTCACCAGCTTGACCATTCTAAATAATGAAACAATCTAAGTTATAAACCTCCATGGGGAAGTATGTTTTTATTTTAGAAGTATTTTTCATTGTAGGTTTCATTGAGCACTAAGGACAATGCTCCACCAAGGGGGAGGGTTCTTTAATATCCCTCATGAAAATTCCATGTAATAAAAGTTACTAAAGGAAAAGAAATAACGACAATTATGGGAAACATATTCGAAGATGAATGTTGGGAAACCATCCTAGTGTGGGTGTTCAGTTTAGTTATTATGGCTATGCAAATTGGCAAAGGCAATGACAAAGGCTTTAATTTCATTTATGAAAATAATGGAAATTAGGAGAAAATGAAGGTGAAATTTCATAGGTTACATGTGGGGAGGAAAACGAAGGGAAAATAATTGAAAATGAAGAAAATAGAGTCGAAATTAAAAAAAGGCTTCCGAGGATTAGTTGATACCTTTTGTCAGTTCATTTTTGGAGCTCTCTCTCACTCTTGGACACTTAAAAAACTTTTTTGGAGTACCTAAACATTGGATCTTGAATGGAAAAGAAGGAAAAGAGGAAGAAAATATGAAGCAAGGAAGAGTAGGATCAAATAGGTCCAATCGGCTTACTTGTAGGTATAGACTTGCATGTTTGATTTCCTTGCTAGATTTGGAATGCATAGTTATGCATGTGTGTTCTTGGTTCTCTTTCTGTCATCGGCATGGGTTTTGCTAGGTGTGACAGTGTTATTCAGGCTTTCCTTGGAATTTCCAGATTGCCATGGTGTGATGGGGTTCTCATGTGTTGGTTAAGGTTGATTTCTAGATGGATTTGAAACTGAGTGAGGTGGATCTACAAATAAAATAATACATGAACTAGTGATTCCTGAGCCAAATAGTGGATTATGGTAAAGCCACTGGCATAGTAACCTCTAAACCATACTATGGGTTTTCGTAAAGCTAGTGATTGTGTACCTCAATGTGCCTAGGAATTCTAGACCTATGAATAGTAGAATATATGGTAAAGCCTAGAGTTGGTTTCCCTTAATCATGCCTAAGGATCCCTGGATAGTGAATGACAAGATATATGGTAAATCCTGGAGGATGGTGTCTCTATCATGGCCTAGTGATCCCTAGATCAGACTCTGGATTGTGGTAAAGCCTGAAGACTATAAGATCAGAAAATTCCTCACAATGCAGGTGGAGAAATGCAGTGACATCCGTGTTTTTTTATGACCTGGTGATCGAGTGAGGACTTCCTTAAAGCGTGGTTCTATTAATGAAGGTGAGGTGGTTTAGCGTTGGAAAGCCCTGGTCAATTTGTTTGGTTTTGTGTCCCACAATCATTCTATTATTATGACATGTATAATGCATATTTGTGACATGTTTGACGAAATTCCTATCACGTCTAATAAGGTTCCATTCAAGTCATTGTTCAAGTACTTTTTGTTGTATCATTTATTTCATGTTACTTTTCATTTCTAGAAGTTTCATGGAGTTATGGGCATTGGTGTGAGTCCTAGCCCTAAAAAAGTGGCACAAAGTCCAGGGTCGTTGGCACAAGTTCCCAATCATAAGAATTCCCTTATTGTGGGAGTGATTGGAGGGTCCCAGTCACATGCATGCCAATGTCATGGGAGCGACTGAGGCTCTAGGTCAGTAAAATTCTAGGTTGTCTCAGGGGTTGATCATCTAGAAGGGTTGGATGGATCATAACGGTTATGTAGCATTTATAGAAGGCCAATTTGGTTGTGTTGTGTTGCTTCCACTTTGTTAACTATACATTTGGAGTTGAATCACATCATAGTAGCCTCTCGTCACATGTTTACCCCAATAGATCGGTTAACTTAGATAAATGTGGGAGGAGGATGTTACATAAGCATATAGTACTTGTTTTTTAGTTAATGAGCCACTAAGTGATTGTTAAATAGATGGTTATACTAGTAGGTGCTTGTAATCTAAATGATGAACCACCCATTGATTTTTATGGTACATTTCCCCGATGCAATTATTTTTCCTCGGACTCTAGATTTGTATCAGGAGTTGTTAGTTCTAATAGAGAAGGAAGTGTAGTTAGTCTTTGTTTAAGGGAATAGTGGAATTCCTTCATTCCATTTCTAACTATTCCAATATAGCTAAATAGTCTTAGTCATTTATGCATAATTAGCTTACATATTATGACATGTGTTATTGATATATGTAAGGTTATGTATTGCTCATCAAATGTTTCCTAAAATAACTACATATTCATGGTTGAAAATTTGTTATATATATATATATATATATATATATATATATATATATATATGGTGATATTAATTTTCTTGAATTGTGTGATTTTTTCCATCTTGCGGGATCACTTATATAATTGTGACTAATATCCTTAATTTCATTCAAATAATCTATTATATTATAATTTCTCAGTTATATTATATGTCTATTTATTGGGAAACTCACTTTTATAGCCATGATTTTATGTTATTGTTGGGTGAAAATTATAACTTTATAATTTGATACAAACATTAATTATCAACCAGGGGGTACTTTGTAACCTTGTGAGATGTTGTGCAAAATATATGCAAGCCGATACTTCTAGTGCGAAAATTCCACACCACAATCCCAAATTTCCCTTCTTTATTTCTCAACACTTAGCAGAAAGAGCTATGGAGCAACTAATTCATCTCTCTATAACATATAATATTGTTGATGTAGATCAAGAGAAGATTGAAAATCAAACATCAATTAAATCACATCCATTCCAATCATTAAAATTGACAAAATATGAACATAATTTGCATGCCAGTTTTCTCCTTTAATCAAATAAAATCATTCATGAAATAAAATCAAACACTAACCATGAAAGGAAAATCCTGTTATGAAAGTGAAGAAGAGAAATTGAATTGTGTGCAGATATACTTTCAATACATAAAAACTTTTAAATTGAACACAAAACTACATCTACTGGAGTTGTGAGTGAACGAGGCCCTTCCTCACTGACAACGCTTTAATAAATAAAGGATTTACAACAAGATCAATAGAACATAAGTTTATATTAATATGGAAAATGAATTCTTACAAAAATAAAAAAACTCTGATATATATTAATCTCATTAACTTGCTTAACCCCATTTCAAATCGAATCCATTGTTATACAACCTGCAGGCCAGTGCCTTTGCCTAACTAAGTAAAAATTACAATTTTTTGCTACAATAAGATAAAGACACAACAAATCTAAATCACCAGTTTAATCCATGAATAGAAACATGGACAAAACCCAGATATTTTGAAAATGAACCGCTTTCCCCAATTTGGATGATATGAGAAGAATAAGAACTGGGCAGTTGAGAAGGCTAAATTTGGAGTAGCTGATAGGATCAGATACATGTGAAAGTTTTTTCCAACAAAAACCATCTTCCTATTTCTCCTAAGAGTGATCAGAACATATCTAACCATCTAGATCTCAGCGGGAAATCCCTCGCCGCTACAAGAAATTGGCTTTGCTTCTGGAAATCAGTGTTACTACATGAAATCATGGATCTTCCTAGAAATAGTATTTTTGTAGGAAATTCGATAAGTTGTTCTTCTAGTCATAGATTATTCATATTAGGTAACTTTCAATATCCAATTTCTTAGGAATAAATAAAAATGACATGTTTAATTAATATTCATACCTTAGAGTTTGAATCAACTTTCTTCGTCAAAATGTGGCACTGGGTGTCAAAAGGATGATAATTAGATAGGAAAAGGGGTATGAAAAAAGGGTAAAGCCTTAGGAATACTGTCAAAAAGTGGCCAAAACCTAGGCCAAACATCTCCCCCACACCTAGAATCCTACATGTCCCTATGAAAGAAAACATTATATGGATATAAAAAAAAAAACTCAATCCCTCCTTATACTACAACTACTACAGCCAACTGGTCCAACTTAGTTTTCCTAGATTCAACCTCCTTCACTTTGTCCATATATTCTTCGTTGTGATTTTGCAGATGTCTTATTTGAACTTGATTATTTTTCAATATCCTTCCTTCCTTCTGATATTTTTTTTTCCACTGTTATCATTCTTTCTGCAGGCGCATGATATTCTCCTAAGTGTCACATTTTCCCTCTGCGGGACTCTCTCAGACACTATAAGTTTAGTGACAGCTTCCTCCAGCAACTTACATGACCATTTTTTTTTAACGTTTTTTCTTATCCTTTTTGAGAGGAAGGAGGAATATTCTGTTCTGCCAATCCTAGATGGCCTTCAGTGGTCTTCTCCATGTTTTTATTCAGCTGTGGGGTTTCCTGGAGTGTTGTTTCCTTGTCCCCCTTGGTGACAAGCTCGAATTTTTTGACCAGAATTTTCTTCTCATTCAGTCCTTTAGTGTTCTTTAATGTTTGGGGTATGCTCTCCCTGTCTCTCTCTTGTGTAGCTACCTTAGTAGCTTGGTTTTTAGTAAAGTGGCTAGCAGGGGAAGTAGTGGTATCCACTAGTGGTTTTCTAGCCAAAATCTCTTTAGTGACTCTAACATATTCTTCCTCTTCTAATTGGATGAGGGTATGGGGCTTCTCTCTTGGTCCCAGTTTTGGTTTGGCATTCTCGAGCTTACGTGACTTAGGCACTTCCTCTTGGTTGTTAATCCATAACTTTTTCTTCGGCCTGCGGCTTGAATCCATAACTCCATTTTCTTATTTGTGCAATTCATTTTTGTCCATGAAATGGTTTTCAACCAAGAATTCCTCCCATGTTTTCCCTTCTTTCCTTAACACTTCCACCATGATGATTTTAACTAAGCCATGGTGGTAGAGGTTCTCCTTTAGGTTAGCATCCCTCTTCTGAGCAAAGGTAGCCATTTTAAACAAATAAATCTTCAAATAATGAGGCAAATTGAGAGGCCTAGCTCGGAAATGACAAAGGAGCCGAATGTGAAATAGAAAATCCATGCCAAATCCACCTTCACATGTAATATATTTTTGAAGTAAAAATGAAAGGTGTCAATACATAGGACGTATATAGCTCTGTGGAATTAATTTTTCCCAGTTTAGGTTTTCTTGCTTCTCCTTTAGGAAAGGTATACAAATATCCTTATTAGTTTACTAGTTTTTAAGACAACACTCTCCTCTCGGTAGAATATCATAGGCTTGTATTACCAATCCTTCAGTAAATTTAAATTTTACATTAGCAATCTGAACCCATTCTCCATCCATGTTTAGGGCGAATGAATTAGTCACCTCAGAATTGTATACATTTATCTTCAAAAATAATGGCAGCCACCCTACCTTATCTAGTCATTTCTTATTATGCAAATACGCATCTAATAGGTCTGGCCCTTGTGGGTCAAAATGGACATTCGACCTTAATTTCGCCATATGATATGCACAGGGAAGTGCATGGTTCGATTAAGCCCTTTTAACAATTTCCACAAAATGTGTAGGATACAATGGGAAGGGAGATAACTCGATTAAATGAAAAAAAATGGAATGAAAACGGGTTGATGCAGAAAAAAATGTGATCTTGATTTTAGATCATTATTTGTTGTGAAAGAATCGTTTGGGAAATGAATTTTGTACATTTCGAGGTGTATTAGGAGTGGATTCATGATGTGGAATGGTCGCCATTTTAAACAAGGTTGAATGTGACTTATAATAGTTACAAATTTAAAAAAAAATGTGCATTATTACTTTATTCCTTACATAATCGACATCGAAATTACCTCTTAACTCACCATATGATAGTCGAATACCTGATGATGTACGTCCTTGCCTTACGATGACAATCCATTAAAAAGTGTATCATGTGTAGAATCATGAGGTCTCATGGGGTTTATTATATTTGAAAACTCATGTAATCCACTTAAGGCTTGTCAGATCATTGAAAATATGGTCTACCTGAAATTATTTGAATAATACTAAGAATGTAGCACCCAATATCCTGCTACCATAAATTCTTCTGCAAGAAATATTTTTCCAGGAGTCATAAATTTTGCATGGAATAAAATAATACCAGTGAAGTAATCCATACTATATTTATAACCAAAATTATAATGTAAATTCCATTCATTGTTTTTGTTATAAGTTGTTGTCCACTTTATTACTAACTGGTCTTGATCTATCTGCATGGAAAATATGGAACTCCATCGTTACGTATCTCTATACAGCTCACTGCTACATGAACAAAGGTGTCGAACTTTAATGTGGATTGATCTCGTTGGATTACCAATCATTAAGGTCAATTATTAGCCAACGAAAGGTCCATCGCCAATACTGAAAGTGAGGATCAAGGTACAACTGATGCATCCTAGCAGGTGTGAATAGATGATTTTCTGTTGAATCCCTTGCATGATCCAGTAGTCAAGGAGCCTTAATGAATCTCCATTTTTGTAGGCTTCAAGGCATCAAATATCTTTGATATTGAACCCCGATAGTGTGCTGATGTCGATGGGACAAGATTGTTAGAAGGAGGGCCTTAAAGAATTCCACATCAGCCCAACACAAGAAAATCAAATATTTATGAAACATAATTTATTTAGGGATCCTGAGGGATCTACTATCTTGTGATTTTAGTGAGCCTAGGGTAGTTCATCCTCACAATATTTTATTTTTAGAGTCTTAAATAATTAAAAAAAAAACTCTAATGGGGTTCCTTTTCCGTAAATAGTCTACTGGAGCTGGAAAAGGGATAAAAATGTATCCAATAGACACTCCTTTCATGGTTTTCTGAACATAATAAAGAAAAATTTAAGGTCAAATTATTATGGCATAAAATCAAGACGAGGTACTGAAAGAGATACCCCCCTTTCCTACCATTTCCAACTCTTTCGTATTCACAATCTCCTCCAAAATTTCCTCCTTATATTGGGGCTTCTGATATAATTTAATCCTATGTCCATTTACCAAGAAGGAAACATTTTCATAATATATTGGTTTGACTCTAACATATCCATTATCAAATACTTTCTTGATCTCATAAGGACCAAGCCAATGTGTGCTAAATTTCCCTTTAAAATTCTTAAATTTTGAACCAAACAACAATGCCCAGTCTCCCTCTTTAAACTACTTCTTCTTAATGTACCTTTCGTGCCATTTATCCATTTGTTGTTGGATACGGTCAATGTGATGAAAATAATCTCGCCTAATCTCATCTAGTTCATTGAGCCGCAGGATCCTCTATTCTTGTGCCTTAGTGAGATCTATGCCCAAATTGTCTTCCATCTTAAAATGATGATGTGAAATTCAATTGGAAATAAAAACATGCTTTCCATATACCAATTCAGATGGATAAAATATAGTACTATTTCTCCAGGTGATTCTATAGGCTCCTAAGGCCTTTGGAAGTCAATCTGACTAATCCTTCTTGTGGAGTTGTATTGTATTAGCTAGAATTGTCTCCAACACTTTATTTGTTGATTCCAGTTGCCCATTGGCCTGTGCATGGTAGAGAGTCAACTTCCGATGAGTGATCTAATATTTTTTCACAATTTCCTACCAAAGCTTAGATACAAATTGGGTACCCTGATGAGTAACAATTTCCCTTAGTACCCAAATCATACAAAAATATCATAAAAGAGAAAATCTACCACTACTTTCTTCATTGCTCTAGGCACTTCTTTTTCTTCTACCCACTTCATAAAATAATTAGTACATACTAAAATATACTTCTTACCTTCAGAAATATTATTAATGGGACCTAAAAAGTCAACAACCTGCCTCTTGAAAGGTTTTATCAGAGCTTGTGGCTGAAAAGGCATTTCATCTGCTTGAACAGGCTACCCTATACTCTGTTTCACCTCTCAAAATACTTGGCGAATAGTAATGTCAATGGAGGATCTTATAATTTGTTCATATTTCTAAAAAGTGTCTTGCATAGGGTTGATCATGGAAAGCTCTCAAGATATCAAATATCTCATCCTCTCTGACACACCTGTGAATAATCAAATCAGGTCCAATGAAAAAGTGGTTTCCTTTTATCCAAGAGTAACCAACATTTTTTCTAATAATTCTCTTTTTTTGATTAGATGAGAAGTAACCTGGTAACTTCCGTGTAGCAATGTAATTGACCATAAATGTAGACCAATGTGATTTGACTGAAATGGTGAAAAAAATAATCATGTGGAAATATATCATTAACAATAACATCCTCACCTTCATGGTTGAGCCTAGAAAGGAAATCGGCTACATGATTCACTTTTCCTGGCCTATCCAATACTGTGATGTCATATTCATGCAACAGAGAAAGCCATCTAGTGATTCTGCCATTAGTAACTAGTTTATTCATGAGATATCGAATAACATAATGCTCAGTGTGCACAAAAAATTCATAACCAGTGATGTAGTGTATAATATTATTAATAGCATAAACCACAACAAGGAATTCCTTCTCAATTACAGTAGGGAGGTGGGGAGGTGAGAGCCAAGGAATAATTTTTTAGGACGTGGGAGCCAGAGAGGGAGGCTACGAGAGGGTCGACTGGCCGAGACATGTAGAATTGGAGGGTTGTGGAGAGGTGTTGATCAGGCCGATGGGGCAGGGGCAAGGGGGAGAGTGGTGTATTAACACAAAATATTTCATATTAATAGTGTGGGTGAGGCCGCAGTGCATAGAAGGGCTGACGGGTTGAGGTGAAAGGATGGGCAGTGGTATATGTCGATCATGGTATATGTAGTGGAACAGGTGTAAGGGTGGAAGGGAGAATAGTCAGGGAGTGTTATGGAATGGTGTATGGAGCAGTGTGATGCACATTCACGTTGGTAAGTGTGATTTCGCTGAGCTAATAGAACCGCGTTCATGATGCTGAGTGTGCAGATCTCTATGTGGCTTTGTCACGGTGGAGCCAGAATGTGAAAGGCACAACGAAAAGGTGGAAGGAATGGGGGAATATGTATGGTAAGGAGATCACAATTCTAGAACATCATAGCTCAACTAATAATAGCCACATAATTATAGTCATTCAACACAGATAGAATACATTCAAAAAATTCAATGTTTTTGTCTTAAGTAATTTCAACACATACCATTCAACGTAGATTAAACGCAGACCCAAAGAGCTCTATGCGCCTCCAATCAAATGGCCCAATTCCCAGAGACAAAAATAGGGTTGGACCTTGAGCTCTTATACCATGTTAAACTTAGCCATGTTTAACACACAATACATGAGAAAGATACACCTTGGATACATTTATTATTCAGAAATGGTGCATTTTAGTACATTAGGTGATCCTTCGATTCCACATTCCAAGGTCTCTTGGAATTCCCATGTCCATTCGCCTTCTACACCTACCGATAGAAGATTAGGTGTCCAACATTTTCAAGGCTCATAGGTATGTTCTCAGTAATTAGAATATTTCTTCTTTCTAATTTCTTTCACACGATGTTGGGGTTTGGCATATTATTTCTCATTTGATCCCTTGTGTGATGTTTACACAAGAATCCCCAGAGGAATGGGTCATTGTTAACCCTTTTTTGGTAAGACCTTATGACTTCCCACACTGGGTTAAGGTTATGTTTATATTTATGTCCCTTTAAGTTGATGAGCAAATCAATTTACTCTTTGGTCTATATTCTTGCACGTATGGCACCGTTCACCCAGTGACCACTTGCAATGTGTCATTACGATGAATAGTAATCCCTCCTAGGATAATTTGATATTGGATGACCAAAGGATGGTTACCCATTTCCCCCTTCCCTTAGGGTTATGTGGCTCGTGCTTACTCTAGGAGCTTCGTGATTGTGCATACTCTATTTAAGTGGATGAGTTATGTATTTTTATATTATATTGGTTTAGTTCGAGATCTTGTAGTAAACATTATGAAATTAGTTTAACTAAATAGGATCAAAATTACTCGTTTTTCTCTATTCCTACTTAATGCATCATTCAAGCCACTATGATTTTTTTTGGTGGACTTTATGTCAATATTGTCACTCAATTATATATAGGTTGTTCACCCTGTAGGATTTTGTTGTGGAGACGATATTAATTTGGTGCTATTAATACAGTGCGAGAATATATTTTTTCTTCTATTGGTTTACTTTGTTCATGAATCCCCCTACATATATTTATCATGTTCATTCGGGAATAGGATCAATGTAATTTGACATAAATATCATGGAATGTTATGTATATCTTTCATAGCTTATTATGGTTTCTGGTTGTGTGCTTCTATATCTAGCTTTAATTGCATAGTAGTTGTAATGATTTTGTATCTAGCTTTAATTGAAAAATATTAATTTGTATTAGTTAGATTTATTCATGGATCGAACTTCAGTATGATACGTTCACTAGTTATAATTTATTATGTGTTTGACTTATACTGCATTTTTTTTTTTCTAATTTCTTTGAGGAGATATCCTCCAATTCCCATTTTTTGTTTTCGCTCATTTTTTGAAATTATGTCTGAAAAAGCTAATGACGAATAAGTTTCCTATAATTGGCTTATCAATTTCATCACTACACCCTGAATCTGCATTCAAGGTTAACACATTGGGTAGAAGGGTTTGTGTCGTAGATAACATTTTTCATGTCTGAGTACCCACCCATTTTCCCCCATCCACCAGTAGTTTAGTAAGATGCTATTCGGGTCGGTTACCTTCAATCCCAACATCATTGAGGCCCTCAATCCGGTTACCTTATCTCATGAATTAATGCCAATCCTAACGATTTAGTAGTGTGGTAAACCAACACTAGACTTTTCTCACTTGTTCGAGGACCTCATTGTACATTTATATAAAATCTCCTGAATGTTATCATTATCATATCAATATATTGAATGATATTTATTCTATTTTCACATTATAAAAACTCAATTAAATTTACAACATAGAAAAACCCACAATTCTTATGCCTACTAGGCCATATAGCATTCTCGAATATAAAGCAAGCAATTCCATTTCATACTACACACAATTACAGATCAACTAACTTAGATTTTCTAGTTTCCCATCAGAAGTATATCAAAATAATATCCCTATATCTTGACCTTGCTCTATTAACGTCTAGATAAAATATCTAAAATAGGCACACATCTAGAAAATATAATTAAATCATTCATCACTAATTATTTTGTCAATTTTTTCTTAAAATTTCTTTAGAAATAAGTATTAATGTGTGATGATTTTATTAACATAGCCTACATAGTAGCTAAGCTGAATCTCAACTGCACTAGCTACAAACATAACCTTCACATTGCTAGTTACAACAACCAGTAATACCATATTGGATGCAGTAAAATATTGTAAGCAAGAACATAAGGAGGTGTGTACCATAATTCGAATAATATAACTGTAATAACTTGAAAGAATGTGTTTCGCCTAAAAAAAAAGAACCTTGTCTTATTGGTTCTCACCCAAGAAGAGACCTCTTCTCCCAACATCAACAACCTCTTGTTGTTCTGGTGAAGACACTTTCATTCCAACTTTCCCTAGCAGAATTTCCTTAACGAAGTCCCATTTTTCTGGGGGCTGCTAATCCCCATAGCCTAGGTGTCTTTTGAAAAAGTTATAGTTTTTATTTTTAAAGCCCACTTTTATCCACTATGACACTTTACTTACCCATTCCTAGTGTTATGTCCCCCACATTGGGTGATTTATTAGATACTTTTATACAAATCTAAAAATCAACTAATTTCACTCCTAGGTCTTTTTAAGAGAATTTTTGGGAAAGTATTGAATTCCATCCTATCCACTTGGAATGGAATTATGATCTCTTTATACATATTATTTACCAAATTATTACTCAAATATTCTTAATATTATTCAAAATAATCATACAACATCATAATTGTTTTATACGACAAATATAGTATTTTTTTTCATTTCTTTAAATAGCTCAACAACTAAAATAATATACACATGAATTTGAGGTATTACATCAACACACATTCCCCACTAGGCATATTTATTATACACACCTCTAGGCCATGCACTACCTATTGAGCATGACAATTTTAGTTTACTAGTACAGTAAATGGAATAAATAATATGATAATCATCGATTGACATGAAGATTTGATCTGACAATTTCCATGAAATCTTTGTAATGAAAACAGGTGGTGTAAAAAAATTTGATATCATTGAGTAGGAATTCTTTTTGTAAAGAAAAAATGTTGGAAAGTAATCATGCATAGTAGTGTTTGTGAAGAAGAATTTTTCAATCAAAGAAATATGTATGGATGAATCGTGAAAATGTGAAAATAATCGTAAACTGCAAAAAATATTGTAAAAAAAAAAACATTCTCAAATAATGATAAAACATAGACCCCACACTAAGTTAATCACACCAACATATTGAAAAATATCAAAAGAGGTAGAGACTATATTCCGATGCAACTATCAAATTTATCTTATTTAATTTAAGAGATGGTATAATGCATAGGTGTATGAAGAGCTATGAAAGGTCATACTATGACATCGTGTTAAAGTTATTTAAAACACTTTTTATATAACTTTTAATTTTTTCTAAAACTCAATAAAAATTATAATTCATCATAATTTATTGTGGTGCTTTACTTTCAATATTATTCTAATTTATATTATTTTCTCACTTCCAATGTTGATTTGGTTGTTTGATAAATATTTAAACAATTTGTAAGAAAAGATGTTTATTATAAATAAAACCTCACATTTTCATTATTTTTTTAATTTTTATTTCAACATTTTATGAAAAATAAATTTAAAACAATTAATAAAATTATTTTTATAGGTTAATTATTCTAAATTACTCTTACAAAATATGAAGATTGATACCATTTTCATATTTTCTTATTACATATTATTATTTAATATGTGTTTATTTTATTTAATAGTTTATAAATTAATACAATGTTGTTATTTAATATAGCTTTAATTTATGCCAAAATTATAGAGGAACACATTTGGATTTTATTTTATTTTATTTTATTTTTTCATCATTAATATTTTTTTCATGTATTTAGATAGATATCAACAAAATATATTTTATTTATTTATTTATAAACATAATTAATAATTATATATTAATATGAATATAGAGGGAGGATAAAATTTTGTCATTAATCTATATTTTTCTAAAAAGGCTAAGGGATTATATAAAATATATCATCAAATCCATCATGGATCTTGTTCATGAGTGTATATATTAAATAGGGAATCCTCAAAATTATATAAGTTTCAACTTACTTAACATAACTACTTAGTGGAGTTTCTCTCCAACCATGTTCGGGGCTAGTTGAAATTGTACATTTTAATCCATTAGAGTCAATGTAAAGAAACTAATTGAGAGTGTTGAATACAATGGGGATTGGAAATCTTGTAATCGTAAAAGTTTCAATTATTCGATTTTATTATTGTTTGTTTATTTCATCGAGTATATTGGGACAATATCCATGTAGGTCGACGAATTCATTATGAATTGTGCTTGCTAAATATATAGGTAATTTATTTCTTACTACATGACAATAATTTATTATACACACTTGTAAGTGTCATTTTTATTTCATGGAATGTACTTCCATTTACTTATCTACATGAGGATAGTGTGTCTCGACAATAAGATTTATAACAATAATTTTCTTCACATTCCAACTCTATGAATTAATTTGTTAATATTTACAATCTATCTTAATTCCTGATATACTATGAGCCATGTACCATAGCCAACACCATGCTTGGGCACAGTACCAAAAATGTTTTCCTCTCATACTAAGCGATAATGTACCCATTTCATAGGTTACCTTAAGAACTCAAATTATTGTATGATCCATGTACCATACCCAACACCATGCTTGGGAACAATCCCAAAAAAATTATCCTTTCATACTAAGCTTTAATGTACCCATTTCATAGGTTACGTTAAGAAGTCAAATTATTAAATTGGTTTTCAAACACCCATTGTTGTTTTACATGAATGAGGAATGATGCACTTGAAAATAACTCACATAAAATAATAAAGAAAATATATGCATGAACAAGAATGCATATTTCTAACACGAGTTACATTATTTATAGTTAAAAACAACATTATTTAGTGAGGAGGAAAATATTATCAATAACATGAAAATCATAAGCATAAAAAAATTATATTTATTAATATCCACAGTGATTGGTTGCAAATGTTGAATATTCCACTAAACTATATACATTTTTGCTCAAATTTGTCAGTTGTAGGTCATCCCTATGCTGAGACTATGAAGTTCATCATTTAGACTGAGGATATTGTGATTATTTAACCTCAAAATGAGGCCCTTTCTCTATGTCAATACGACTTGACCAATACCGACGAAGTTTCATTGCCACAACAAAGCTTCCATGTTAGAAGCCATGGAGCCAATTTTTTTTTTTTTACCACAACCAATCAGAGAGCCCTAGAGCTTTGGCATCATAACATATATATCTAGAACATTTACAACCACACAAGTTAAGCTTACAAAATAAATCTTCCACTTTAGAGCAAATAGAGGCAAAAAATTTATGACCAATCACACAGCTTCCATACAATTTTAATTTCCATAAAAAATTATCACATCAAATAACATAGAGACAAAGGGTTTACTCCTATGACAGATTAGAAAAATAATCACATGGCCAAAATAAACATGCACACAAGGTTCTGACCTTCTAACCTTCCAAACTACATTATCTCAGGTTGGCCATGAAGGCCACACCTTCACTATGTTCTCTATTATATTATGTATGCTTGAAGACTTGTTTCAGTTATACCTCTTGAATGAGTATATATACATTTCATATGTGGCCTTGTGTTATTTTCCCTTTGACCATGAGGCTGACATCTATGCTCAAAAATTCAGTGATCATATGACCTCCCATGTGGCTTTTATGATACCAAAAAAAATAGCACTTGACACCTTTTTTTTACCCATGCGACCACAAAAGAATTCCTCAGGGCCAAGGGTCATTAGTAAGTCACTTGCTAACATCACTATGACATTTTGTTTGCAACATGGGTCATTTTAAGTGGGCCACATGTCATCGATATTTATGTTGATTGGGTAACTAAAAGAGCCATAATTGCATGCCATGTAGAATCGTGACAAGATGCCTCATCATGCACCACATCATCCTTAATAGCCACACCATCATGTACTTCCATGTCGTCATCTTAGGCCAACAACCAAAATCCACTAGTCACTAATATGATATGTCCATACGTGATTTTTCATTTCCACATCATCAATGATAAAAGAGTTCACATAGCTCCTACTGGATAGCTAAAATGAATCCTCGCCACGTGTTGTGGTGAGACTGGACCAACATTGAAGGGTAACCCCCTTGTTAGCATATGAGTATGTTGACATGTCATCCATTGTATACTAGAATTTTGAAGACCAATGGACTAAAAAATTTGCATGTTTGTGAGGCATCTGACATAGATTTTATTAGGAAACCTTAGATCCAACTAGAAGGTCGTTATTTAACAAATTTGATGTTTTTATTCCTAATTATAGCTACCAAATACAAATGATCGTAACTTCTCATCTGTAAGGATTTTTTCCAAGAGTGATATACTATTTGAAAGGTATCGTAGACTAATATGTATCCATACCATCCATAGACACATTTGGATATCAAAACTTCATCACGAATTGAGTAAAATTCAACCCTCATTAAATTGAATTGATGAGGGAATGCAAGATATCAAGCTATCAAATAAATTCTTTGGATTCATGATTAACATTTTTTCTTCCTTAGACATCCCCATTGACATCAATGACATTGGTTGTCATCAATGGAGACACAGTGTGTAACATAGTAAAAAAACTGGAAATACCATTATTTATCAAGAGATGAAGGAAGTCATAACTAATTTCCAAATATAGCATGCCATATAGTAATATTTGGAAATGTACCTTAATTATAATGTGATATATATGCATAATTGTATGTATTAGTACATGTCCTTTTAAAATCTAATAGTATTGCATCGTCCACTCTAGTCATCACAACCATTCTGTAAAAATCCTTATTACCTTAACTTTTCCATGAAATATATTAATGGATTTGCCTCATTGTCGAATATGTAGAAGAGATGAACAATTCTTCCATAGCTTTAAAATATAGAATAGATCATGCAAAATAAAATTTAGAAATCCAAGAAATTTAATCATAGTTCAACGTTAACTCCCAAAATTTTAAGAAATCATTTATTTATAAAGCATATTATGCCATCTGCATTGTCCCTGAACTCCTCAATTAAGTGTTTCCTTAAGGTCAGTTATGATGTTTCACTTGTTTCATATAGTCATGAATATCTCTAACATGTTAATGAATTGTAAAATATATGTTCACGTACTCCATTAATGCAATGGAAAAAAATGTAATGAGCAGGTTTGGATACCTTAAACTTCATTGGATTTGATGTTTTATTTCTTTCTTCTATCTAATCTTTTTTTAATTCAATAGTTTCTCAACGTAGTATGGATTTTTTTGCATCATGAACATTTGTTACATTATTAATATAATGAATATTAGGTATCTATACTTGATTGCGTCTACCCATATGCATTTCTAACCCTTTATTTGAGATCCTCTTTAGCCAGTATTTCCTCTAGGATAATAATGTGATTGATTCTACCTTTTTTTAGTAATTCCTAAATTCTCTCCAATGAGCTGAGTTTTTCTTCTTCTTATTTGTAAATAATTTATCACATTAGGTAACCTTTTCAACTAAAATTAAAAATAAAATAGACCTTATTTGGTCACCCACCTATACGGATTCAAGGTATTAAGAAGAGGTTGAGTAGAGATTCTTTGATAAAAAATATGATAGGAAAATCTCTATTCACTCTAGTGGCATCTATCACATGTATGTTTTCTTTGATTTCTAATACTAAAGTCATGGCAGTCATCATTCTTCAACTAGACTGAAGAGTTTCCTTTGTGGTTGCATAAGTTTAATTTTTACATCGGAGTCATAAAAATCATCCAATTATTTTAAGGGTTCATAGGAATCACTAATTTGAAAAATATAACAATTCACCTCATCAATTACAATATTAGAGACAAAAGCATATCATTCCATGTCACTATTCTTCCAAATAATAATGTGATTAGTGGATGTGGGCTCGGTATGTCCACTACAATTTTATTGCACCATTTCTTCAACATATATATGGTTTATACTTCATATATATGATCCCACATGTCATTACAAATTAATGGGTGTTTTATCTCTATGAGAATTCTATGTAGATTTATTTGCAGACAACATCAGGTCAGTGATAGACATATGGATGCCCAAAATATCAATCAATGGGATTCAACATATTCAAAACAAATTCATGTAAAATATAATAGAGAGAGAGATTTTATTAAATGCTTCTATAGCATCCCAAGAAAGTATATACATAACTTGTGTGTTGGTGGTGAATACAATTTTAACCAACCATTGACAAATGAACCATCAAAATATTCACATATTATTTTATATTTTGTGATAAACAAATTGTTTCATTTATATATGTGAAATATTGAAAATAAATGAAAATAATCAATTAGTGACGCTTGTTCCTTCATCGTCAGTTGTGCAGTGGCGTACACCTATCCGTTTGGTGCTAATATTTAGTAATAGCCTAATCACTTTTTGACCCATTAATTATACATGCATGTGAAATATATTCCATTAAATAATGCATTAATAATCCTGATTTAATATTTCATTTTAATTTAACGTGGTCCAAAAATCCATCATGACATCACTTATGTTGTGAAACCCTCAAAATATTTTTTTATTGATGTTTATCAAAGAGTGACCTAGATGTTGCAATGCATACTCACATAAATTAGCCACAAGGTCATTTTTATCTCAAAGTCAATAAAATATACCATTATGGTAAATTTGAGGAATAAAATCCGCCTCCTACGGAAATTGGTAAACTAATTATAAAAATGATATATAAGAGTTTTGAATTCTTAAAGGAAATGAAAAAAAAAACTTTTTCCGTTGTTTATTTATTTATTTAAATTCATATATATTTAATCAAATTTCAAGTTTCACCATTCATTTAATGTGGAATTAGGTTCCACGTACATGAGTATACTTACACCTTGGAAAATAAAAACATAAGGAAAAAAATATTTCTTTCAAGAATCATGTTTTTATTCTTTATTTTCGCTTTTTGTCAATGTGGGTCTACTCAAAATTATACAAAATGAGTTATTATTCCATGTGGAATCTAATTCCCCATCTAACGAGTTATCGAAGGTGCAATTTGAGAAAAAGTATATGGATGCAAGTTTAAAATAGAATTAGAAAAAGTTTTTTTATTCCTTTCACACAAAAAATATTTATCGTTTATGTTTGAATCATCATATTCAAGCATATTGGTTCTTTTAAATTTTATTTGGTTAGTGAATTTTTCATTTGACAACTATTTTTGAGCTCAAAATTCCCATAATTCACTATTTGTGTCTAGCATGTGAAGATAAAACTTAACATTTTCAACTTTTCTCGTGTTAGAGAACATGATAAAACAATCAAAGGACCCCATTATAGTTTTGAATAGAAAAGGAGTTTTATGATTTTTAAATGATGTGAATATTTGAGAATGAGGGACTATGAGAATGATCAATACATATGAAATGATTCTTATTTCATCATATAAAATGACTATAATTCATACAAATAAATGACACCTAGATAGATGGGAAGGCATGCATGAGTGCTAACAGATGGTGGGAAGCTATAGAAGTGAAAACATAACATGCAAACATTTTGGAGTTAAGAAAATTTATCAACCCTAATACAATGTTAGATCTGCAATTAGATTCACAATAATTGATTGTTATATATTAGTGTCAATCATTCTTTCATGCGTGGGAGGATAAATATTTGTATTTCTATTTCATATGGTGTTTCTAGTTGTTCAAAGATCTAGTTATTTACAAAATATTTATATTTATATAAAATCCTAGAGGATTATGTGTCAAACGTCTAGGGTATAATATGGTATAGTGTTGAAATCCCAATCTTGGAAACTCCAAATTTTCTTAGTGGGACAATGTTCATAAAAATTCCACATTATCTTCAAATAAGTATTCTTCTCATATATCCAATTGTTAATGTCTCTTAGCTAAATGAATATCATTTCCTTTTCAAGAACATGAATGTGAGTGAATGAGAATGAATGAGGAATCATCCCCATAACCATAAAAAATATGGTAATATTGGATTGCTCACAATGTTCCATATGGATTCCCTAAGAAGGTCATTCAAATCCTCTTCCTAAATAATTAAAAATGGGTTTAATAAAATTCAAAAATTTTGATTTATCCTCTATAGCTATTCAATCTCTTATGAAATAATATCCCCCAAAAATTCTTTTCCTTATTTATAGGCTTAATAGATCAAAATTTAATGCAGATTTATGATCTATACACATACACACACACACTTCACAATAGTTTTATCTACATGTAATTATATATATATCAAGTTAACCTTGTGATGAAGTTTAGTTATGAGATATTTCTATAAAGTGACTTTATCCAATCGTTGTTTTAATACATCTAAACAATGTAAGTGTTTCTTTTAGAAATAATTATCATAGCCTTTATATTTTTATTATTAACTTTCATACCAATTCTGGATAAAATATCATTAATGGATCTTATTTCTTTTTTAATTTCATAACGAACTCTTACCGTAACAACAATACATTACTCAATGGAAATTGATGATGAAAATTCTAGTGAGAATTTGGTTATACTACCTGCTTCATCTAAAAAACTTTATAGATTTTTTAGTATGTATTATCAAAGGGGTAGTGATATGGCCTTTATTAATTCCTATATTTCAATTGCTTTCTTTATGTCATTGTTTAATATTCTAATATTCGAAATACTATTCTTGAAAATATTATTGAAATAGCTCACACCCTAAGAAGAAATTTGAGCTCCTATAACCTATTTCAAGATGAAGTCCTTCGAACCAAGTAACCTATTTAAAAGAATTCTTCTTATTAGATTGTCATAAAATTCTCAGAAAATAGATAGTACAATGATACATATCTTCAACCAAAAAGTATCCATCAAATTATACTAATTATCATCCAATAGATAAACCTAACAATGCTAATAATTAGAACATGTTAGGTCCCTATATTACTGCTTTAGTCCCTTATTGTTATTAGTGTAGCCCCCTTATTGTTATTTTTGTACCCCTGTAACCCAATATTGTTATTATTATGCCCTTACATTTTTATTGTTAGGTCAGCTAGGATTATATTGTGGGCTAATGGACTCCTATATATAGAAGGAGGTTTTGGTCATTTGTATCATCCAATAATTGTTCATTTATGTAATGTATTGGAGGTTTCTCCATCAAAGTGGTTGATTTATAAGGCGTTGTTCTCTCTTTTATTCTACTTTTGGAGTTGGTTTCATAACATTTGGTATCAGAGATTTGGATTTTAGGGTTTCCCTACTCCAAACAACTCATCATGGAATTGTCGCAATAAAGTTTTTTCTACGAAGGTTCAAAGGCTGAAATTTGTACAGAGCGAAGCTAAAATCCTGAGGAAACTCCCTTAAAAATTTTAGATCTTGGTTCAAAATATTTTTAGAGATATGATCTGGGGAAGTTAGGGTTTTTTTTCAGGATCCCGAATTTCAACTAAAAGAAGTCATCGTGGAATTTTTGGAGATATGATCTTTGAAAGTTAGGATTGTTTTAGGCTCTCGAATTTCATCTCAAAGAGGTGACCATGGGAAGTACATCATAAATCTCTCTCTGAGCGTCATATTGAGATTTTGTAAAAGGTGGCCATAAGTACACAGACTGTAGTTTTTGGTATATCAATTTTAAAGCCTAAGGAGGAAATAATGACAAGTGGAAATTTATACAAGTTTTCTCTACTGAACAATTCCATAATTAGGTCATCATCAAAGATTGGGGATAAATTTATCTTGAAGAATCCACATCAGGTAAAACCTCTAGAATTTGAAACAAGTCTTAGAGGGCTACTTCTGGGCCATATTTCAGATATTAAAGATACGAAATTATAGAGATAATTCATTTTTAATATCGAGCTCCTCAAAAGCAATAAAAAGGTGTGTATTTCTTTCGAATTATATAAGTCTCGTTTGAAAAAAAATAGTTTGAATTTATTCCAAGGGCATATTGAAGAATAGATATCAGTATTGGGTTATAAAATTCCCCCCTAAAAATCATTCAACACCCATTAATCCTTCAGAACACTCTACTATGACTTATGAAGATGAAGAAGCACAACATGAGGTATCAAAATTACAATAGCAAGTGCACCAAATTTCGCTCTCACAAAGAGCAAAAAAAAATGAAATGGAAGTTTTTAAGAAAGACATGGAAACTAAGATGGATGGTTTGAAGAAAGGTGTGGAAGCTAATATGAATGGCTTGTAAGCTAAGATGGATGGCATGGAAGTGGGCATGGAAGCTAAGATATATGGCATGGAAGCTAAGATGGATGACATGGAAGCTAAGATCGATGAAAAAATTAAAGAGAACATGGAAAACATGAAGAATGATCTAAAAGTAGACATCAAAGTTTTGGCAAAGTTGACACAGGAAATGTTTCATAATGGGAAAAATATATTAGTGGAAACTCACGATGAGAAAAAAATAAATGTTAATCATGATTTCATAAACTCAAATGTTGGAAGGAAGAACCACCATATTCCAAAGATGGATATGAGGAATTTTGATGATAAGGATCCCGTAACATGGATACTACAGATGGAGAAATTATTTGATCTCAATAATGTGAAAAACACACAAAAGGTATGCATTGCAACTTTACATTTATAAAAAAATACATTTGTATGGTATCAATGGGTTTGATCCCATAAAAAAATTGTCACTTGGTCAATCTTTATGGAGGAAATGATAGCACATTATGAGGATACAAAAAGCAACACCTTCTTTAGCTAATTGATAACTATCAAACAAAAGCGTTCAGTGGTGGAGCACATTTTGGACTTCCAAAAGTTGAATATAAGGGTAACTAATATTCCAGAGGAGCCCCGGATAGATGTCTTCATAGGCACTTTAAAGGATAAAATCCAACATGAAGTTCACTTTGGGAACTTGATTCATTGGAAAAGGCATTTAGGTTGGCAATAAAATTGAATGTAAAATTATGGTGACAAGGAAGAGGACCACTCACATATATAAATATGTAAGTATTGCTACTCCAAGATTTCCACAACCTACAAGGTTGACACCACAACAATTGGAAGAAAAGGGAGAAAAAGGCCTTTGCTACAGTTGTGATAGAAAATAAATTAAAGTTCATAAGTGTGCTAAGAAGAAATTATTTTACATACATTGTGAAGAGGAAGAAGTAAATGATCAAGAATCTTCAAAAGAAGAGGATATACACCAGTAACCAACCCTAGAAGAGGAAGAAATGACTCCAACCATATCATGTAATGCATTGGCAAGAATTACCACTCCTCAAAATCTCAAGACAGAAGGACATATCAAGAAGAAAAAGGTAATAGTGTTGATTGATTCAAGTAGTACCCATAATTTTATTCATTGTGAGGTAGCCAAGTAATTGAATTGTTTCCTATACGTAGCACCGAAATGTCAAGTGATGGTTTCAAATGGAGGAACTATAAATTACTCTGGAAAATGCCATAATATCAAGCTAAACATGGGGGAACATGTACTGAATAGTCCAATGCTTTCCATTCTTATGAGAGGTGCTGATGTTGTACTAGGAGTGCAATGGTTACAATCTTTGGGGACGGTAGATTTTAATTTTCAAGAATTTTTCTTGAATTTTTTTTTTGATAAGGAAAGGAATTCGAATTACGGGTTATCGTAGGGAAGCTGAGAAATATAATAAGCTATAATGTCATGAAAAATATTTTGAAGAAAGAACGATGTGGTGTAATTGCATAATTATGCTCACTAGAAGTTCCAACATCAAAATCATCTATTTCTCCAGATCTCCAAAAAGTCTTGGGCAATCATTGCAAGATGTTTTAAACTCCCAAAGGACTCCCACCTATTCGTGATCATAATCATGCTAATAATTTTATTCTAGGAAGTGTTCCTCCAAATATAAAGCTTTATATATATCCTTATATCCAAAAAAGCGAAATTGAACGTATGATTGTAGAAATGTTAGAGGCTGGTATAACTCAACCTAGTCAAAGTTCTTTCTCTGCTCCAGTAGTATTGGTGCACAAGAGGGATGGATCATGGTGCACCTACCCAGATTATAGGGAGCTCAGTAAGCTCACCATTAAAGATAAATTTCACATTCCTCTGATTCATGAATTATTGGATGAATTACAGGGAGAAATTTATTTTAGCAAGTTGGATCTTCGTTCAGGATATCATCAAATTAGATTTAAGACTGAAGATATTTCGAAAACAACATTTCAAACTCATGAGGGTCATTATGAATTTTTGGTCATGACTTTTGGCCTTACCAATGCACTTTCTACATTTCAAGGGTTGATGAATTCCATTTTCAAACCCTTCCTTAGAAAATTTGTGCTAGTATTTTTTGATGATATAATAATTTACAACAGGTCTTGGAAGGATCTTGTTCATCATGTTGACAGGGTGCTTAAACTATTGTAGGAGAAACAATTATATGAAAAAACATCCAAATGTTTCTTTGGACTACTAGAGGTCGAATATCTGGGTCATATTGTATCTCACGAGGATGTTAAGGTAGAGCCTAAAAATATTAAAGCCATTAAGGAATGTAAATTCCCCACAACCATAAAGCAGTTGCAAGGATTTCTTGAGTTAACGGGTATTATCAAAAGTTTGTTAAGAATTATGGGAGAATAGTAGCACCTCTAACAACATTATTGAAGAAAGATGCATTTTCATGGACTCCTGAAGCATTAAGGCCTTTGGACATATTAAAGAGGAAATTTGTGTATCACCAGTCTTAGCTATGCCAGAATTCACAAAAACCTTTATTGTGGAATGTGATACCTCAAGAAATGGAAGTGGTGTTGTCTTAGTGCAAGAAGGAAGACCCATTTCTTTTGAAAGTCATATAATCAAAGGAAACTATTTACAGAAAGGTATTTATGAGAAGGAAATGCTATAGATACTACATGAACTAAAGAAATGCTGACCTTACCTAATGGGAAGACACTTCAAGGTAAACACTGATCATGATAGTCTTAAACACTTTTTGGAACAAAGACTATGTTAAGAAGAGAAGCGAAAATGGGTCACAAAGATGTTGGGTTATGACTTGGAAATAATATACAAAAATGGGAAGCTAAATGTTGTTGTAGATGCACTCTCAAGGAATAATGAAGAGGTGGAAGCATAGATTTGTGCCATTTTTATTATCCAACCAGATTGGATAACCAAAGCAAGGGATGAATGGAAGAAGGATGAAGAAGTGTGGACAGTCATGAAAAAGGTGCAGCAAGATCCTAGTACATCTGATACATATAGTTGGAAAAATAATTCCTTATGGTACAAAGATATCTTAGATCTTTGTAAGGATTCCCAACTAAAAAAAAATATTCTTTTGGAATTGCACACTTCTCCTTGAGGAGATTTTTAAAAACTTACCGCAGGGTGAAAAAATATTTTTTTTGGGATGGCCTTAAATCTGATATTGAAAGGTTTGTGGTGGAATGCTTGGTTTTCCAACAAAATAAAGTTGAGACAATTAAGACCCCGGGTCTTCTACAACCTTTATCCATTCAATGTCAATGTTGGGAGGAGATTTCAATGGATTTTATCATAGGTTTACCTAAGTCTGAAGGAAAGAGTGTCTTCATGGTGGTAGTTGATAGAATTACCAAGTATGCACATTTTGGTGCATTATCTCATCCATTTAAAGCAAGTACAGTTGCTACTACATTTATGGACACAATTCAAAAGCTACATGGAAACCCAAATGTTATTATGAGCGACAGAGATCCCATTTTTAGTAGAAATGTTTGGATGGAGTTATTTTCTTATTTGGGTACTCAATTAGCTCATAGCTCATCTTATCATCCTCAATCCGATCGTCAAACTGAGAAACTAAATAAATTTTTGGAAGGATATCTTCGCTTTTATGTATTTGATAAACAAACACAATGGCTCAAGTGGTTACCTCTCGCTGAATGGTGGTATAACACTTCCTTCCATACTGCAGTAAAAATGACCCCATTTATGGCACTTTATGGATATCATCCATCGTCCATCACATCATATTTAAGAGAAAATTCTAAGATTCAAGCAGTGGAAGATCACATCCAGCATCAATAAGAAGTTCTCCAACTCTTAAAGGATAACCTAAAATTGGGACAAAATCGAATGAAACAACAGGCAGATCAACATCACAGCGAGAGAAGTTTTGATGTAGGAGACTAGGTATTTTTACAGCTACAACCGTACAAACAAATGTCCCTCTAGCAAGCTAATAAGGATAATAAATTATCACCAAAGTACTATGGTCCTTACAAGGTGTTGCAAAATATTGGTACTATGGTATACAAATTGGAGCTTCCCACTTCTTTGCCAGTGCATCTAGTTTTCCATGTTTGATGCTTAAAGAAGGTTATAGATAAAAATATTCCAGTTCAAACAATATTGCTAGAAATTGATGAGGAAGGAAAAATCATATGCGAACTTAAAGCAATCACAAAAATAGGAACTCAACAGCTACGAAATCAATCAATTTAAGAGTATCTCATCAAGTGGAAAAACTTACCGACTGAAGATTCTACATGGGATGATGAGAATTTTATACATAAGCACCCAAAGCTACTGAAGCATTGAGGACAACACTTTTTTAAAGGAGAGGGGCATGTTAGGTCCCTATATTACTAGTTTAGTCCCTTTTTGTTATTAGTGTAGGCCCCTTATTGTTATTTTTGTACCCCTGTAACCCCAATATTGTTATTATTGTGCCCTTACATTGTTATTTTTAGGTCGGCTAGGATTATATTGTTGGCCCATGGGCTCCTATATATAGAAGGAGGTTTTGGTCATTTGTATCATCCAAGAATTATTCATTTATGTAATTTATTGTAGGTTTCCCCATCGAAGTGGCTGACTTCTAAGGCGTTGATCTCTCTTTTTCTTCTATTTTTGGAAACAGTTTCATAACATAGCCTTGATTTAGAATTCTTCTGTCAAATGTCAATATTAGTGTTCAAATTTAAATATTGGTGGTCAAGTGTCGAACTCTGCAGTCAACTGTAAAAATAAAACCATAGTTTCTAACCACATGTAAAGAGTGTGTGTGCATGTGGTTGGATGTGGTTGAATCCCTCCAACTGCATGCATGAGACTATGTGTCTGAAGTTGTCACAAAACATACTGGGAAGAATCCCTATGGCTAGAAACCAAAACCCTATATCTTACGTAGGAGCTTTAGACTCTACAATTTCAGACATGTGCGAGTCAACTGCCACAAACCATATCAGACTTGTGTGATCCCAACCAAAGAAATAAGAATTATCATGACGATATCCATATGAGGGTTACTTGAATAGTACTGACATCTACCAATGGGTTTCCAATTTCTCCTTTGGGTTGATCTATTGGATTATGAAAATGTGAGCATTCGTTAAAAAGTAGAATTTACCATGTCCAAATTGAGTGCTTCAATATCAAAAGTTATTCCTCTTTAAATGAAGAATCTATTACCGTATTCCGGATGAGGATGATTAATGAGTGGAATGGGATGTGGCACCTTGTGCAATTACCAATGGTGTTTACATGGGAAACCCATATGGCTCCAAATACCGACATTAATAGTGCTCTTAATTCACCACCTCGCGCGACTGTAAACTCTCTCGGTCTGCTCACCAGGCATTTGTTTATGGCGGTTCTCTGGGCTATGGAGCACATTTGCGACGGTTCGAATGGCACGGCAGATAGGCATGGTTTTCCTTCTCCTCTGCAAGGGATTTTCTCTCCAGGCTATGCAGATGCCAGTGTAAGAACGAACACTGGGTGGTGTTGTTCTTTGGCTGCTTGCTTCGAACCTGATCCGGAGTTTCATTTCTCTCATAGCCCTTGGTGCAGGGTCAATTCTCCCTCTGGTGGTGGTCTCAATTGTCTGTTTTCTACTCCTTTCGCTTATCCCTGTGGTGTCCCAACCTTTCACTTCCCCCCTGCTACTTCTGTTCATTTTTTTGGGCCTGGTCCTCCTTGTCTAGCGCCTGTCACCATGCCTCATCTCTGTGAACACATGAGGTGCAGGCGCGGACCTAGTCGTGGTCATTCTTATCAACGTCACCCCCCTCCGAGCCATGGCTCTGTCTCTACCTCGACAGAGGAATATGGAGCTCAAGCTCTTGCCTCTCGCATTGCTTCTATCGATGCTCCCACCCCTCCTCCCTTAGCTCGTGAGTCTCCCTGCGTTTCTCTCCCTCCTGTCCCTCCTGTTTCTCCTCGGCATGATTCGACCCACCATTCGGCTAACTTCCCAGTGAGATGAGCTCCGGTTTGATTGCAGTTAGAACAGCTCCACCCTCACTGCTTTTATTACTGTAATTTTTCGTGAAGAAATCCCGAATCTGGCTCCGCCCTGTTCTGTCAATCCTCTCTCCCCTCCAAGCTCTGCCTTACCTGGTGCGGCTCCATCTTCTTTCGCTCCTCCTTCTCAGAATGAGCATTGCATGGCAATGGTGCGCACCAGCCGGGAGAGCGCTCTCAACGATGGACAGGAGGACAAAAACGATGCTTTCGCCTGCAGAATCATCGAGGAACCTCCCTCTCCAACACATGTTTAGCCTCTGCAAAGCTATTCAGGTTTTTTTGATCAGTCACTGTAGGAAACTTATGATTTCAAGCTTTACTGCTCTGCTGAAAAAGTAGCTTTCTAATTTTAGTATTTATTCTCATGTTTGTCCGGCTTATATGAACTTAAAACTGGTTTCCCTCTCAAGGGCGGTTCAGACTTTATGGTTAGAAGGACTGGTTTCCCATCCTGGGCAGTCTAGAAACTCTTTGACTAGCTTGTTTATCAAGCCCAGTGCTCAGGCTCACCAAGCTGACACTGTGGTAGTTTTGTACCAGTAATTTAATACATAATAGAATTAGTCATACTTAGAAAAAAAAAGAATCTATTACCGTGATCTAAATTACGCCTATAATTCAGGGAAAAGCCTGCTACGGGGAAAACCCTTAAAAATTATTCTTTTCATTAGATTGTCATAAAATGTTCAACAAAGAGAGCTCATAATGATCCATATATTAAACCATAAATGTATACAATAAGGTAAAATAATCAACATCCGAGAGATGAACCAAATAATGCTAATTATTAAAACCTTTATTCAGAAGCCTAAATTCAACTATCAATATATGTGGTGAACTATCAAACTCTATGGTCAACTGTAAAAATAAAACCCTAGTTTTCAATCACGTATAGAGAGTCTATGTCCGTGCATTTGAAGCCATCTCACCACATGTGTGAGCTTATGTGCCTGTGATTGTGACCAAAACTACCATGTAGCATTCATGCAGCTTGAAACCAAAACCATAGATCTCATGTCCATGCTTCAGAACCTACAATTCTAGACTTGTACGAGTGAAATTTTGCAAACCATATCATACCTATGCGAGCTAAAACAAATAAAGAAGAATGAGCATGATTATATCCAAATTAGGGTCACCTAACTTGTATTTATAACTATCCATGGGTGTTCAATTTCTCTATTTGGCCAATTTGTCCTTTTGGGTACATGTGGGATTTTCTTTGAAAAAACACTTTCCCTTATCCAAATTGAGCGCTTCAATAGTAAAAAGCGGTCCTCTGTAAAATATGAATATAGTCCCATGATTTTAATTTCCCATTTATTGGAAAATTAACAAAAACTAGAGAAATGTCTATTGTGCTAACAAGAACAATTCAAATTTGAAGAAACAAGAGTTGCAAAAAAATGACTTTTCAAAATGGGAATTTCTACATGAGTAAATCCAAGAATCACTGCAATAGAATTGAAGTCAAATATTTTTAGTAGATTTAGTGTGTCTAATGGATATCTGATCATAATAATTATCAGGAATGGTAGTGCCAAATTTGCAACGACACTGACTGACATCATAATTGCAGTAGTGAAAGTTAAAACATGAGAAAATCTACAAATCACAATAATGAAATGGAAATTTGAGAGTTGTAGTAGCTTCAATATGTATAGGGAATATTGTATCATAGTATTCATTAGTAATGGTAGTTTCATGTTTGCAATAATGATGACTAGGGTCGGAATTGTAGCAACTATGTTAGGTGTAGACATAAGAGTTGCAACACTTGTGTAACGAGTTTCAATGCCTATTGAGGAGTTGTAAACATTTAATTTACTCCATTTTATTAGTGTTAACTTATTCCTTTCTCCCGTTACTCCTATTAAATGGGGAAAATTAATATTTACCGTGTTTCTAGCTTTAATGTCCATAATATGGATCAATATCATGCAACAATTATTCCATAAATCCATAGCATGCGTCTAAACCACAAATAAATTTCAATTTGATCTGAAAGAAAATATAAATATATGGTGAAGTAAATCAAGGTTTTTTGCTATTTTTATCATTATCCCAACAAAAGAGTGAGAGAGTGCTAAAAAAAATATAACAACAAAACATAGTTGC
The DNA here is from genome assembly GCA_034641835.2 of Pinus albicaulis. Lineage (NCBI taxonomy): Eukaryota > Viridiplantae > Streptophyta > Pinopsida > Pinales > Pinaceae > Pinus > Pinus albicaulis. The sequence continues at coordinate 303,686,454 of CM076581.1, forward strand.
AACAAATGACAAGGTAACAATAACAAAATGTTACAATAAATGATTGTATAGAAAAAAATGGATTTTTAAGGAATGGTTATGTAAAAAAAATAGAGAGTTGTAGAAAGTGACTATGTAAAAACTAAATAAAGTGGCATAAAATGACATTTTAACAAAAAAATCAAGTTTCAACAAATGAATGCTTAAAAAAAAATAAAGTTGCACCAAATATATCTATAACAACAAAATAGAGTTGCAACAATTGACTATGTAATATAAAAATAAAGTTGCAACAAATGATTGTGTAACAAAATAATATATTTGTAGCATTTGGATTTTTTTGCATATAATTGTTTCTCTTGCAATAGTTTGAGCAACCTGTCAACATGTTGAACATGATCCTTCCAAGACCTGTTCTAGATTAGTATATCATCAAAAAATACCAGCACAAATTTTCTAAGGAAGGGTTTGAAAATGGAATTCATCAACCCTTTAAATGTAGAAGGTGCATTGGTAAGGCCAAAAGGCATGACCAAAAATTCATAATGACCCTCATGAGTTCGAAATGCTATTTTCGGAATATCTTCAATATTCATTCTATTTTTATGATATCCTGAATGAAGATCCAACTTGGTAAAATAAATTGCTCCATGTAAGTCATCCAATAATTCATCAATCACGTGAATGAAAAATTTATCTTTAATGGTGAGCTTATTGAGCTCCCTATAATATGGACACATGCACCATGATCCATCATTCTTGGGTACCAATACTATAGGAGTGGAGTGACTAGGTTGAATTATACCCGCCTCTAACATTTTTGCAATCATACGTTCAATTTCGGTCTTTTGGACATAAGGATATCTATAAGGCTTGATGTTTGGAGGAACACTTCCTGGAATCAAATGAATAGCATGATCGTGATCACGAATAGGTGGGAGTCCTTTGGGATTTTCGAACACCTTCTAATGATTGTCCAAGACTTTTTGGAGATTTGCAAAAATAGATGATTTTGATGTTGGAACTTCTAGTGAGCATAATTGTGGAATTATTCCTCACTGTTCTTGCTTTAGAATCTTTGTCATCACATTAGAGCTTATTATACTTCCCGGCTTCCCTGCAATACCCCGTAATTTGGCTTCCTTTCCTTCTGAAAAGAAATTCAAGAAAAGTTCTTGAAAATTAAAAGCTACTATCCCCAAAGACTGTAACCATTGTACTCCTAGTACAACATCAACACCTCCCATAGGAATGGAGAGCATTGGACTATTCAATACATATTCCCCCATGGTTAGTTTGATATTATGGAATTTTCCAAAGAAATTTATAGTTCCTCCATTTGCAACCATCACTTGACATTCTGGTGTTGGGTATATGAAACAATTCAATTCCATAGATACCTTGCAATGAATGAAATTATGGGGACTACCTTAATCAATCAACACTATTACCTTTTTCTTCTTCATATGTCCTTATATATTGAGAGTTTGAGGAGTGTTAATTCCTTCCAATGCATTACACGATATGGTCGGACTCATTTCTTCCTCTTCTAGGGTTGGTTCCTGGTGTATATCCTCTTCTTGTTCATTTTGTTCTTCCTCTTCACAATCTATGTAAAATAATTTATTCTCAGCAAACTTATGAACCTTAGTGTATCTGCTATCACAACTGTAGCAAAGCCATTTTCCTCTTTTTTCTTCCAATTTTTATGGTGTCAACCTTGTAGGTTTTGGAAATCTAGGCATAGCAACACCTCTTTCTTTATAGAAGTGAGTGGTAGGCTTCCTTGTTGCCATAATTTTAGATTCAATTTTTCTTGCCAACTTGAATGGCTTCTCCAATGAATCAGGTTCCAAAATGCAAAATTCATGTTGGATGTTATCCTTTAAAGTACCTATGAAGAGATATATCCTATGTTCCTTTGGAATATTAGTTACCCTTATATTCAATTTTGGGAAGTCTTGAATGTTCTCCCCCACTAAACCCTTTTGTTTCTCTTTGTATCCTAATAATGTGCTATCATTCGCTCCTTAAAAATTGACCAAGTGACAATTCTTTTATGGGAGAAAAGCCATCGATACCATACAAATGTATTTTGTTCTAGATGTATAGTTTCAATGTATACCTTTTGAGTGTTTTGCACATTATGGAGATCAAAATATTTCTCCATATGTAGTATCCATGTTACAGGATCATTTCCATCAAACTTCCTCATATACATTTTTGGAATATGGTTGTTCTTCCCACCAACATTAGCATTTATGAAATCACGATTAACATTTATTTTTTTCTCATCATGATTTTTCTCTACTATATTTTCACCATTAGGAAACATTTCTTGTATCAAATTTGTCAAACCTTCCAGATCATTCTTCATGTTTTCCATTTTTCCATCAATCTTAGCTTCCAAGTCATCCATATTAGATTCCATGCCAGCTTCCATGCCATCTATCTTAGATTCCATGCCTTTCTTCAAACCATCCATCTTAGTTTCCACACCTTTATTCAAAACTTCCATGTCATTTTTTGTTTCTCTTTGTGAGAGAAATCTTTTTTGCACTTTCTCTTGTAATTTTGATATGTCATGTTGCCATTCTTTGTCTTAATGAGTCAGAGTAGAGCCTTATAAAGTATTAATGGGTGTTGAATTATTTTTAGGGGCCATTTTAGAAACTAATACTTTTATCTATTCTACAATATGCCCTTGGAATAAATTCAACTTGATTCTTCAAACAAGACTTCTGCAATTTGGGAAAAAAATATGCACCTTTTACCTGCTTTTGGAGAGCTCTATACTGAAATTGAATTATCTCTAAAATTGAAAATCCTCAATACCTGAAATTTGGCCCTGTCCTTTGAAGCTTCGAAATTCCATAGGTCTAAATTGATTTGGATTCTTCAAGGCAAAGTTATGTGCAATATCCCACAATGACCTAATTATGGACTGGTTCAGTAGAGCGAACTTGTAAGACTTGCCACGCGTCATTATTTGCTCCTTTGGATCTGAAATTTATAGAAAGGAAACTATAGTCCATGTATTCCTAGTCACATTTTACAAAATTCGAATCTGATGCTCAAAGAGAGGGTTATTCATATTTTCCCACGATCACCTCTTTGAGATGAAATTAGGAAGCCTGAAAAGACCTAACTTCCACAGATCATATCTCTAAACATATTGTGAACCAAGCTCTGAAATTTTGCGAATATGTTCCTCAGGATCTTCGCTTCCTGCTCTCAAAATTTCATCTATTGAACCTTCGTATAAAAGGAGTTATAGTGAAAATTTTGTGATGACCCATTTAAGTGAAATTTAGGAGCCGAAAAAAATCCCTACCATCCAAAGGTCATACCTCCAAAAATATTGGAACGAAGCTCTGAAATTTTCTGACGATGTTCCTCCAGATTTCGGCTTCGCACCTTAAAAATTTCCGCTTCTGAACCTTCGTAGAAAAAATATTATAGAGAAAATGCCACGATGACCTGTTTGGAGCTGCGAAACCCTAGAATCCAAAGCTCTGATACCAAATGTTGTGAAACTAGCTCGAAAAATCAAAGAAAAGAAATATAAACACCTTAGAAATAAGCCACTTCGAGGGGGAAACCTCCAATACATTACATGAATGAAAAAATCTTGGATGATTCAAATTACAAAACCTCCTTTCTATATATAGGAGTCCATGGGGCCATAATGTAATCCTAGCCGATGTAATAATAATAATTTAAGTTCACAATAATAAAAATATGGGGGCTACAAGGGTACAATAATAACAATAAGGGGGTTACACTAACAACAATAAGGGAATATACTAGTAATATAGGGACCTAACATTATTGTATAACATAAAAACACAGCTGCAACAAGATAATGTGTAACAACAAAATAGAGGTCTAGAAAATAACTATGTAATAGTAAAACATACTTGCAATGAATGATTGTGTAATAGCCAAACATAGTGGACAAAAATGTATGAAGACTGTGTGATATACAATGTAACAACAAAGAAGAGTAACATCAAGTGTGATTACAAGGACAACAAGTATGATTTCTTTATGAGACAACAAGTGTGATTGTTGATATAGCAAGTATGGAAATTGAGGACTAGCAAGTGTAATAGTAGTAGGAGAATAAGTGTAACTATAGGTGAGATGGTGTGAATTCTTAGTTTAGATAAAATTATAGAGATTTGAATATTATATCATAGATATAATACCATGGAGTTGATTATATCAACGAAAAGAAAATAGAAACCAAATATCAATAGGGTATTGTTGTCACCTGCAGGTCAGTGCCTACAAATTTAGTGTGTATCGGTGTCTCCGGGAGGTTTTTGACTGCAACATTAAGGGGTATTGGTGCCTAAAAATGTATTTAAAATAGATTTTTCACCCACAAATACAATTAATTAAAAGTTTTTTTTGGTTTTCTCTCAAATGGGTTTTCTACATAAATATTGTGTTCAATATTTAGGTGTCATGATTGATGATTTATTATGTTTCATAATTGTTTAGAATGTTAAAATTTACATTATACTAATTCATTCTCCACCCTCTCAATATAATCTTTATTCCAGCAATGAGTACTTCAAGGAGGTTTTTAAGCAATTGTAATTCCAGACTTATCTTCATGATGGTAATAACAAAGTTGGCTACCGTCTCTAGGATGGCTTACTCTATAGGTTGGATACATTATGTGTTCCTAAAGGAGATAAACTATATATTATTAGAAAAAATCACACCTCTAAGGTTTAAGGGCACTTTGTTGTAGGGAAGACAATGGCCAAGTTGTAAAGGTATGTGTATATTTTTCCCAAGATACTAGAAGAGAAAGCTAGGTTGATAACATAAAACATTATTTATTTTACCAAGAATCCTAGTAACAAGAATATTGGTATACACCATCCCCTACCTATACCTACTCATCCTTTGGGAAAAATTTTCCATGGACGTTTTGGGAGGTTTAACAACAATTAGGAAGGCACATGACTAGTTACTCATGGAAATTTATAGGATTAGCAAGATGTGTATTCTAATTCCTTGTAAAAATTCCATTAATGAGCAATAAGAAGATAACTTGTTCTTTGGATGCATTTTTGTGCAATTTGGGATACCAAGGAGAAACATTTTATATAGGGAAAAAATATTTCTTAGTAAATCTTGTTCTATATTGGTGGATAATACGGACATGAAGATAAAGAGGTCTATAACATTTATTCCATAAATAGATGGGAAAATGGAAGTAGTCAATAGTACTTTGGAGTAATATTTTTGAGCAGATACAATCATAAGAATCAAAATAATTTTGATGAAAATATCGTCTATATATAACACTAGCATAACATAAATATTAACACTTTTATTGGAATGGCCAAATTTGAAACTTTTTTTTGTATATTTTCCAACTTTATATTTGGATTTTTCATATGGGTGGCAAAGAGGAGTGAGGGAGGATCTTATGGGGATTCATTATGGGAAGAAAAAATTATCAAGAATATCATACAAATACCTCTATATGTATAAGAGAAATTTTATATTCGTAAGAAAAATACAAGTCTAGGCATGATCAAATCATGGTGGGAGGCAAAGTGTGGTTATAATTGAACAAGGAGAGGCTAAAAGGTTTGTGTGAGAAAATAAAGGCTCTAAGATATTTCCCCTTTGAGATATTAGAAAAGGTTAGATATAGTTCCTATAGATTCAGTATAATCCTATATGTGCACATTTACTTAGTGTTGAATGGAAAGAATTTAAAGCTTTACGAGCCTTCCATATTTGATTAGGAAGAGGAATAGATCTGAAATTTTGTAAAAGATTTTGCGCTAGATTCTTAGGAATAGTTGGGAGAGGACACAAATTTTTAAAAGATATCCAAAACTAAAGGAAAATGTAAACATGACATTTTTTATATTGGGTAAAAAGGACAACTTCCAAGCAAGGGTAATTTCTACACTAGGGAGAAGGTTGAGGAAAAATTTCTTCACCTCATTTAGTAGAAGCTTTTAAGCACCAAAATCCTTATAGAATTTGGATTTTTGATATGGATTGGATATTTATTGTGTTTTTCACTCATATTTATACTTTAAGAGAGGAAAAGGTGAAGAAATAAACTCATAGGACAAATTTTACTATCATGTTCTAGTTGGAAAATTTGGAGTTTGAAACATTCTAAGAGTAGCTTGAGGAACCATAAAAAGATTTTAAGGGGTAACACTTTCCAATGTAAATGTAGGAAAAACGATATCACTATTTTACACATAAATACCTTTCCAATGGTGCAAGAATCACCTTAGCCAAAGTCTGTATGAAAATGTTATGCAACTCAAATGTTGAAATTTGTATTTCGACAACCATGATTCAAGAGGATTCCATGTCATACCCCACTATAAATGGTAAATAAGATTACCATGTGATCATGGTGATCAAAACTCTATAATTTTCAATATTATAATTATAATTAAGAGATGGAGTTGGGCTTAACCACTAGAACGTGATTGGGAAGTGTTCTCACTGTACCACAAGGAGGAAAAGCTTTTGCATTTTATTTGAGTCCAATTTGTCCAACAGATGAAAACATAATTGAGATTGGATATAGTGAGAGAAAACAAATAAGGTTTTTATGTTGTAGTATCCCATGAGACATATGTCTCACTTATTTTTACTTGGATGAATCTCAATTTAGAGAAAGAGATAGTGGGCTAGCCTGACCTTTGAACTCAGTATTCTCTCGAAAGGGATTACTGGGTTTTAGTTTGGTTTGTGAATTCTTGTTCTATTCATTATATAATTTTTGCATAATTATAGGTTACTTTAATATGCTGTTGTGAAACCAACTCCAAAAATAGATGAAAAGAGATATCAACGCCCTAGAAATAAGCCACTTCGAGGGGAAAACCTCCAATACATTACATGAATGAAAAATTCTTGGATGATACAAATTACAAAACCTCCTTTCTATATATAGGAATACATGGGGCCACAATGTAATCCTAGCCGACCTAATAATAATAATTTAAGGGCACAATAATAACAATATGGGGGTTACAAGGGTACAATAATAACAATAAGGGGGTTACGCTAACAAAAATAAGGGAGTATACTAGTAATATAGGGACCTAACATGACACTCTCCTTCAAAAAAGTGTTGTCCTCAATGCTTGTGTAGCTCTGGGTGCTTCTATATAAATTTCTCATCCTCCCGTGTAGAATCATCAGTGGGTAAGTTCTTCCACTTGATGAGATACTCTCAAATTGCTCGATTCTGTAGTTGTCGAGTTCTGGTTTCAATGACCACTTCAGGTTCCAATATGATTTTTCCTTCCTCATCAAGTTCTGGCAATATTATTTGAGCTAGAATATTTTCACCTATAACCTTCTTTAAGCATGAAACATGGAAAATTGGATGCACTCGTGAAGAAGAAGGAAGCTCCAATTTGTATGCCATAGTACCAATCTTCTACAACACCTTGTAAGGACCATAGTACTTTCACGATAATTTACTATCCTTCTTACCCTACTTGAGGGAAATTTATTTGTATGGTTATATCCATAAAAATACCCAGTCTCCTACATCAAAACTTCTCTCACTGTGATGTTGATCTGCGTGTTGTTTCATTCAATTTTGTGCCAAATTCAGGTTGTCCTTTAAGAGTTGGAGAACTTCTTATTGATGCTCAATGTGATCTTCCACTACTTGAACCTTTAAATTTTCTCTTAAATATGATGTGATGGATGGTGGATGATACCCATAAAGTGCCATAAATGAGGTCATTTTTGCTGCAGCATGGAAGGAAGTGTTATACCACCATTCAGTGAGAGGTAACCACTTGACCCATTGTGTTTTTTTATCAGATACAAAATAATGAAGATATCCTTCTAAAAATTTATTTACTATCTCAGTTTGACCATCGGATTGAGGATGATAAGTTGATCTATGAGCTAATTGAGTACCCAAACAAGAAAATAACTCTGTCAAAAAATTTCTAGTAAAAATGGGATCTATGTCAGTCACAATAACCTTTGGGTTTCCATGTAGCTTTACAATTGTTTCCATAAATGTAGTAGCAACTGTACTTGCTTTAAATGGATGAGATAATGCACAAAAGTGTGCATACTTGGTAAGTCTATCAACTACCACCATGATGACACTCTTCCCTTCGGACTTAGGTAAACCTATGATAAAATCCATTGAAATCTCCTCCCAACGTTGACTTGGAATTAATAAAGGTTGTAGAAGACCTGGGGTCTTAATTTTCTTAACTTTATTCTGCTGGAAAACCAAACATTCTGCCACAAACTTTTGAATATCAGATTTAAGTCCATCCCAAAAAAATTATTTCTTCACCCTGTGGTAAGTTTTTAAAAATCCTAAGTGTCCTCCTAAAGGAGAAGTGTGCAATTTCAAAAGAATATTTTGTTTTAGTTGGAAATTCTTACAAATATATAAGCGATCTTTGTACCATAAGGAATCATCTTTCCAACTAAATGTGTCAGATGTACTAGGATCTTGCCACAAATTTTGAATCAGTGTCCACACTTCTTCTTCCTTCTTCCATTCATCTCTTTCTTCGGTTATCCAATATGGTTGGATAATAGAAATGGCACAAAGCAATGCTACCACCTCTTCATTATTTCTTGAGACTGCATCTGCAACAACATTTAGCTTCAATTTTTTGTAGATTATTTCAAATTCATAACCCAACATCTTTGTGCCCCATTTTTGTTGCTCTTCTGAGGATAGTATTTGTTCCAAAAAAATTTTAAGACTATAATGATCATTTTTTACCTTGAAGTGTCTTTCCATTAGGTAAGTTCTCTATTTCTTTTTTGCATGAAATATTTCTAACATATCTTTCTCATAAATAGGTTTCTATAAATACTTTCCTTTGATTGGACGACTTTCAAAAGCAATGGGTCTTCCTTCTTGCATTAAAACATCACCAATTACATTTCTTGAGGCATCACATTCCACAATAAAGGTTTTTGTGAAGTTTGGCATAGCTAAGACCAGAGCTAGGCACATTTCCTCTTTAAGATGTTCAAAGGCCTTAGTTGCTTCAAGAGTCCATGAAAATGCGTCTTTATTCAATAATGTTGTTATAGGTGATGCTATTCTCTCACAATTCTTAACAAACTTGTGATAATACCCTGTTAACCCGAGAAATCCTCACAACTGCTTTATGGTTGTGGGGAATTTCCATTCCTTAATGGATTGAATTTTGTTAGGGTCTACCTTAACACCCTCGTGAGATGTAATATGACCTAGATATTCCACCTCTTGTACTCCAAAGAAACATTTGGATGTTTTTTCATATAATTGTCTCTCCTGCAATATTTTGAGCACCCTGTCAACATGCTGGACATGATCCTTCTAGACCTGTTGTAGATTAGTATATCATCAAAAAATAATAGCACAAATTTTCTAAGGAAGGGTTTGAAAATGGAATTCATCAACCCTTGAAATGTATAAGGTGCATTTTTAACGCCAAAAGGCATGAACAAAAATTCTTAATGGCCCTCATGAGTTCGAAATGTTGTTTTTAGAATATATTCAGTATTCATTCTAATTTGATGATATCCTGAACAAAGATCCAACTTGGTAAAATAAACTGCTCCATGTAATTCATCCAATAATTCATCAATCACAAGAATGGGAAATTTATCTTTAATGGTGAGATTATTGGCCTCCCTATAATTGGGACACATGCGCCATGATCCATCCTTCTTGTGTACGAATACTACAGGAGAAGAGAAATAACTCTGACTAGGTTGAATTATACCAGCCTCTAACATTTCTGCAATCATACGTTCAATTTCACTCTTTTGGACATAAGGATATCTGTAAGGTCGGATGTTTGGAGGAACACTTCCTGGAATCAAATGAATAGCATGATCATGATCATGAATAGATGGGAGTCCTTTAGGAGTATCAAACACAATGGAATGATTGTCCAAGACTCTTTGGAGATCTACAGAAATAGATGATTTTGATATTGGAACTTCTAGTGACATTAATTGTGAAATTACGCCTCGTTGTTATTTCTTCAGAATATTTGTCATAATATTAGAGCTTATTATCTTTCCTAGCTTCATTCTGATACCCCATAATTTGATTTATTTTTCTTCCGAAAAGAATTTCAAGAAATGTTCTTGAAAATTAAAAGCTACCATCCCCAAAGATTGTAACCATTGTACTCCTAGTACAACATCATCACCTTCCATTGGGATGGAAAGCATTGGACTATTCAATACATATTCCACCATGGATTGCTTGATATTATGGCATTTTGTAGAGAAATTTATAGTTCCTCCATTTTCAACCATCACGTGACATTCTGATGTTGGGTATAGGAAACAATTCAATTCCTTGTCTACCATACAATGAATAAAATTATGGGTACTACCTGAATCAATCAACACTATTACCTTTTTCTTCTTGATATGTCCTTCTATCTTGACATTTTGAGAAGTGGTAATTCTTTCCAATTCATTACACGATATGGTCAGGCTCATTTCTTCTTCTTATAGGGTTGGTTCCTGGTGTATATCCTCTTCTTTTTCATTTTCTTCTTCTTCTTCACAATCTATGTAAAATAATTTCTTCTCAGCACACTTGTGACCTTTACTGTATTTTCTATCACAAGTGTAGAAAATCCCTTTTGCTCTCTTTTCTTCCAATTTTTGTGGTGTTAACTTGTAGGTTGTTCAAATATAGGAGTAGCAACACTTCCCTCTTTATAGAAGTGAATGGTAGGCTTTCTTGTCACCATAATTTTACATTCAATTTTTCTTGCCAACTTGAATGCCTTCTCCAATGAATCAGGTTCCAAAATGGGAACTTCATGTTGGATGTTATCCTTCAATGTACCTATGAAGAGATCAATCATGTGTTCCTCTGCAATATCAATTACCCTTATATTCAATTTTTGGAAGTCCTCAATGTGCTCCCCCACTAAACCCTTTTGTTTCATATTTATCAATTGGATAAAGAAGGTGTTGCTCTTTGTATCCTCATAATGTGCCATCATTTTCTTTGTAAAAATTGACCAAGTGACAATTTTCATATGGGAGAAAAGCCATCGACACCATACAAATGTATTTTGTTCTAGATGTAAAGTTTCAATGCGTACCTTTTGTGTGTTTTGCACATTATTGAGATCAAAATATTGCTACATCTATAGTATCCATGTTATGGGATCCTTGCCATCAAAATTCCTCATATCCATATTTGGAATATGGTGGTTCTTCCTGCCAACATTAGAGTTTATGAAATCACGAATAGAATTTATTTTTTTCTCATCATGAGTTTCCTCTACTATCTTTTCACCATTACGAAACATTTGTTGTATCAACTTTTTCAAACCTTCCATGTCTGCTTTTAGATCGTTCATCATGTTTTCCATTTTTTAGTCGATCTTAGCTTCCATGTCAACTTCCATGCCATCCATCTTAGCTTCCAAACCTTTCTTCAAAACATCCACTTCATTTTTTGTTACTCTTTGCGATAGCGAAATTTGGTGTACTTGCTCATGGAGTTTCGATATGTCATGTTGCATTTATTCATCTTCATGAGTCATAGTAGAGCCTTATGAATGATTAATGGGTGTTGAATTATTTTTAGGAGGAATTTTAGAACCCAATACTAATAGCTATGCTCAATAAGCCTTTGGAATCAACTAGAACTGATTTTTGAAACAAGACTTATGCAATTTGAAAAAAATACACACCTTTTGCTTGATTCTGAGGAGCTCAATAATGAAATTGAATTATCTTTGTGATTTTTGATATTCAATATCTAAAATTTGGCCCTGAAGTAACCCTCTGAATCTTCTTTCGAATGCCACAAGTTTGACCTAATTTGTATTCTTCAAGGAAAATTTATGTCCAATCTCCCACAATGACCCAATTATGGACTCATTTAGTATAGCAAACTTGTATGACTTTCCACGTGGCACTTTTTCCTCCTTTGCCTCTGAAATTTATAGAAAATAAACTATAGTCCGTGTACTTGTGTCCACTTTCTACAACATTTCGATCCGATGCTAAGACAGAGAGTTATGAATATTTTCCCATGATAACCTCTTTGAGATGAAATTCAGGAGCCTAAAAAAGACATAACTTCCACAGATCATATCTTTGAAAATATTGCGAACCAAGCTCTGAAATTTTGTGATGATATGCTTCAGGATTTCGGCTTCACTCTCTAAAAATTTCGGCTTTTTAAAATTCATATAACAAAAGTTATAGGAAAAATTCCGTGATGACATGTTTAGGTTAAATTCAAGAGCTTGCAAAAAGCCCTAACTTCCACAGATCATATCTCTGAAAATATTGCGAACCAAGCTCTCAAATTTTGTGACAATGTTCCTCTGGATTTCAGCTTCGCACTTTTAAAGTTTCAGCTTCTGAACCTTCGTAGAAAAAAAATTATAGTGAAAATGCCACGATTACCTGTTTGGGGTAGCGAAACCCTAGAATCCAAAGCTATGATACCAAATGTTGTGAAACCAACTCCAAAAATACAAGAAAATAGATATCAACGCCCTAGAAATAAGCCACTTCGAGGGGGAAACCTCCAATACATTACATGAATGAACAATTCTTAGATGATACAAATTACAAAACCTCCTTTCTATATATAGGAGTGCATGGGGCCACAATGTAATCCTAGCCAACCTAACAATAATAATTTAAGGGCATAATAATAACAATATGGGAATTAAAAGGGTACAATAATAAAAATAAGGGGGTTACACTAACAATAATAAGGGATTATACTAGTAATATACGGACCTAACATATGAAATAGATAATAATTAATAGATGGAAATATCTAATGAAAAAATAACCTTGATAATGTAGATATTATACTTTCTAACCATGCCAATGGAGGTCACTTGATCTTCATTGATGCGTCATGATAAAAGAAATGCTAAAAAACAAGTTGTTGGAAATAGAACATGATAATTTTGAGTTGCATTATGAAGATGGATGATTGCAAGTACATCTAGGGACATTCATTCCAAAAATGATACCTTGAATTAGAAGAAACATTTTCTCATAGATGATATTGAAGAAACTAGAATAGAATTTAATAGTTATAGATATTAATATAAAAATGAAACTTTTAGTTTGAAGAAAATTTTGGAGATGAGAGCATTGCAAGTACAACTAGGGGAATTCAGACTTCTCTTGTATGCTTCAAGGTGTAAAATAAAAACTTATAGGAAAAACATAAAACTGACATACAAATATAGATTAAAATATAATGTTTCTAATGGGTCCATTAACCATTCAATACATACTATGTAAAATTAAAAATTCTTATAGGTTCTTGAAGTAGGGTAAAGAAAATAATTATGCAACAGCACACAAAATTAATGAACATTTGACAAGCTTATGGAATAGCTAGTTATATAATTTTTGTGGATAGTATGAACTTATAGAATAAGGTTGGTCAAATAATATTTCATTTCTAAAGAAAATAATTTTTGTCAATATATAAAAATCAACACACAATTTTATCATATATTTTCAATTCATGCTAGGCACAAGCCCAACATCATTAATTATGATTAATGGCATAAAAATATATACATAATCCTACAAAAATTACAAACATTCATTGAAATATATTGCAAATATATTAAGTGATGAGGCTTAAACAAATTATATAAAAATCTCAAACATTAATTGTAGGAAGAAAAGCAAAGCATACTACTAACTACACAGTTGTAACAATTTCAACCACTTCAGAAATATAGACACTTTAACCAAATGAGTTTTATGAGCTAGCCACTTCATGTGAACATGAAGGCTAGATTTAACTTGATGGTGACTCAACATATGTGATTACATTTTCTTTTATCCTTAATTTTGAGGATGGACATGATGGTTCTAAGTTAGCAAACATGTATGTAGGATCGTGCTGCCAATTTTTAGGACTAGAAAAATAGTTGTCATAAAAATAAATTTTAAAGGAGGGTACATAAAAATATAATTGAATATAAGGCGTCAAGATAAAAAACTAAGTGAGTCACAATAAATAGTTTTTATTACCAATATCAAAATCATAACTATCCTTAAACATGCATATGGAACCACCAAAACAATATGTATATCATATAAAACTCACCAATAACTTTGAGTATTGAAAAGAAGTGATGAGGATGTCATAAATATTTTTTATTATCCATTGCATCCTACTTTTATGTGCAACAATTAATTCACATTATAATTGGTATGCTACAAGATAGTGTTAAATCAAATAACATAGAAGCCCAAAAGAATACTAGAAAATATCTTTATAGTGGTGATTGCATAGCAAGGATGACTCCGAAACATACCTTGCGTTCAAAGGAATCCATGTTGATGTGACTCATCAAGTCCCCACTAAAAACATAATTTTATTTTAGTCACATGTTAAGAAATGTCCCAAAAAATAACTTGTTCATAATAAAATGAGATGATTTTGAGATTGATAGGAACATCAATAACAATTGGTTATGTAATTGAAAATATCCACGCCAACGTTTCATCACAGAAAACATGTTCAATGGATGACGCTGAAGAAATACAAAAAATTATAAATAGATATATTCATTAATATAGGAAGTCAATTATAAGGTTGAAGAAATACTAGGATATGAGACCAATAGGGCTGCAACTATGAATTCATACTTTTCCTGCATGCTTTAAAGAGTAGCATGATAACATGAAAGATTACTTATAAATGCATCATACATATATAGGTCCCAAATAGTGGAACTAATCAGGGCCATTGGACATCTAATACGATGAGTGGATAGTCTATGTTGTTATTAGATGTTCAGATGAAGTACAAATTTCCACAAAAATAAGAAAAAATGATGAACATTTAGAAACATAAGGAAAGACTAGTAGATAAAATTGTGCAAATATTATGCAATTATAGATTGAAATTTATAAAGTAATTACTCAAGGCCATAGAAAAGGAAATTTAGTTGAAATATACATAATAAAACATGTTTATATTATTTTTAGGCATAAGGAAAAATCAACAATGATGATTAATTTCATAAAACAATTACACAACCCTTAAAAAATAACAACCGTTGGTAGACATAGACTAGGAATATATTGAGGAGATGAAGTTTGAAAGAAACATAGAACAAGATGAAAAATTTTTGTAGGATGAAAAATATTGTTTGCTAAGTGATAAAAGAAAATTCAAGCATTTAATAAATAAAAATAATTGTTATTAATGGAGTTCTATGAGCTAGCCCTAACATGTTTGGTCAAATATTGTTGATCGCTTCATTTCGATGATGGAGATGATGGTTCGAATTTTACAAGCATGAAAAAGGAGTTGCACCACTAGTTTTTAGACTTGAATGATAGCTAGAGGAAAAATAAATCGCAAAATAGGGTACATATAAAAATAATGTAATCTAAGGAACACAATCCCTAGTTTGTTCTTAATTGATTAAATGATTTCCATCAATAGCATGGATAAGTGAGCATGGATAAGTGAGAGATAAATAAGAAGATATTAATACCATAATATATGCGTGAATGATATCAATCATTAAATGGGATCATCGTGCTGAGGGAAGAATGTATCTATTGCAAAAAATTTGATTAGTAGTTTGTTATTATTGAATTAAAGGATTTGTGGGTTACAAATTAATAAAGGTACTTATTTCCACAGACTCATGAATTCGATAACCATGTATGATGTTTTTGTTGTTATTGAAGATAAATTGGATAAGGACCTTTACAAAAATATTTTTTATTATGTAGCTGGTGTATTGTGTTATGATATCTATATCCTTATTTATGTTACTCTAGATTAGAAGTTACTTTAATTCTATTATGAAATTTACGGTAATACATGATGAATCACATGGATGGTAGATATATTTTTAGATCCTCCCACTAATTATGAGACTAACAATGGTTTCAGAAGTTGGCTATTGATAACCGTTTATAATATTAGGTCATTGTAATGTGCTTTTGGTTATATCAATCCTTGTTACAACAAAAGTGTCCCTTTTTGAAATTGGGCACGCTAGGCATTACCTACCATTTTCATATCCATTTGACATTTGTCCATATATTTTTTTGACATGAGTCAAATTTAACTTAAGAAAAAAAAGGAATTACACATCTTATTGCAAAATGGACAATTTTTCAAACTAAATTTTTCTTATATATAAATTAATGTTATAAATAATAATGAGGAAATTATCATGGAGGGACTTATTAGAATTGGAATACTCTCAAATCTCTAGGAAATTGGTGGGTGGGGGGTATAATTTTTTAAATTTACAAAAAGTAATGGACAATTTTGCTAAATAACATTTGATTATATATAAATGGATGTTATAAATAATAATGAGAAACGTATCATGGAGGAACTTATTAGAATTGGAATAATCTCAAATCCATAGGAAATTGGTGGGCATAAAGCCACCTATATGAATATAATTTTTTTATTTTATTAAATGTCAATGCAACCAAAAAAAATTTGTAATACACTTCAACCGTTGATAAAAATTTAAACACGTCTTTGATGAAGGCATAAATTTACATCATGAAATAAGTGCATATGTATATATGCTTATGCAAAAAGAAGAATAGATGTATCCATTTTCATATATCAGCTAAATAAAACATAAGATATCAACAACAATCAGTGTACAAAGATACACATGGAAAACTAAAAGTGAAACACAAACAAAAAAAACATAAGAAGTGATCAACCCCAAATTCATAAATGCAATGGTTGGATATTCTTGGTTTTAATATTCTGCTGACAAACACTGGGTAACTTGGAGGTCTTCATTAACCAATTATGAATTGTTATTAATAATTATCAGGTGGACGATAAGGATTTAACCTCCATGAAATATTAAATAACTTTCACAATATTATACAAAAATCAATGATTGAGATTTATCTCCAAAGTAGTTATGCATTTTTTATCCCTTTAATTAAATTAATTAGTTAAAAAAAATTATAACAAGTGTCATATAAAATGAGCTATGGTTTTTGGGCATGTGGTATTCATAAGCCATAGTAATCACCCATCATATTATAACAAAACCTATTTACAAATTAAGAATCTCCACGATAAAGTAAAGATAAATATATTTAATTAATTTTTGAAATATAAATTAAAATTAAGTTTGTTATTTATTTATTTATAATGTTTTTGAAAAGTAATAATAATAATAATGATAATTTAATTGTAACAAAATGGCTAAATTAGATATTAAATTAATATATGGGATTTTTCATGTAAAGTTTATAAAGGTATATATATTTTAATCCGCTTTGAATTTGAACCTATAACATTTTATTAAGTTTGTTATATATATATATGAAATTTCTCTTCTCTATATTTATACTTTGTTAATATGAAATTGAGATTTATAATTTCTCCATTCCACATGAAAAACAAATATATATAAAATAAACAATTTAATAATGTGAAAAATTTCCAAACTATAAATGCATATCATATACTTAGTTGGTGCTCCTTCAAATCAAGTGTGAGGAGTGTTTACTTATTGTTTCAAATTAGAAATGGGGAAAATTTTTACTCCCTCATTATTAAAGAAAAGTAAAACATAATAACAAAATTAGTAACAATGTTAACATTGAAGTGATGGAAAAATTATCACACCAATTAAATAACTTACTTTCATTTAAACTAGATATTTCCATTGAGTTGGAGAGCGATCGCGATGGAGAAGCTTAGGTTTTCCTGCTCCAAAACCCCAACCATCATAGTGCTCCCCGCGGCCGTGACTGCTGTAGCAGGGTCTCCCTACGCTCGGTATCATGAAGTCCTCTGCCATTGCTAGGAGAGCCCGTTCCTGCTGTGGAATACAATCTCCCAAGGATATGAAAACCATTACGTTTCCTCTGATACAGCTATGATTGCAGCCGCACCTCCCTCAAATACGCAATTTGGAGCCGTCAAAAGCGGCATGAAGAGCTCGATTTGGCTTCAAGACGTCATCAACCAGAATCATAAGTGTGAGATCTTTGTTTTTCCCGCCAATGCAAATGCTCGCATCGCTGATTTGCAGTGAAGCATTGCCATTTTCAGCAAGAAAGGCCAGGAAATGTAGCGAGTTGCCCACATCCCCTGTCTGGCCACCGTTGCCTTGGGATACTTAGTGTTGTTTGGTCCAACCACCGATAATCCTTATTTAGTTGCTCTCAAAGCTAAAAGCCCTCTGGATATGGGGAATCCGGGACTTTTCTTAGTTCAGAAGCTAGCTAGAATTGGAGAACAGAAGATTTTAGATCATTTACCCTCCGCTTACTAGATCCAGATCTCTCTTCTATCTGGTGGAACAAAACTGCTCTGGGTGCGAGCCACAAATCTGGTGTAGGATATTCTTCAAGATCTCAAACTCAAATTGGGGATCCCCTCAAATCTCATGAGGCTGCTTTACGGAGGTAAACAACTTGAAGATTCTCTGACCCTATCTCATTACAATATAAAAAAAAATGCTTCAGTTATGCTTCCTTCATTTGAGAGGAGGAGTTGTTGGGAAATACTCCTCGGCTCCTTCCTTCTCCTACAAGGATGTGGTTCATTCACAGCCATATAAGACAATTTCTCAACCAGTTGAGGCTCCCAAGCCTTTCCTAGTGGAAAAAAGGGAGGAAACCCTTTCCATTGAGATCTCCCATCAAAGTTTGGAGGACCAATTTCAGACATTTGCATAAAAAGCTATCATTTGCAGGTTTAATGGCCTATGGCCTCAAACTGTAGATCTCTATCAGTGGATCCATTCCAACTAGACCAACAACTACAAGGTCTTATTTTTCTCGAAAAGCTTCTTCATTGTGGCCTTTTCTTTCAATGAAGACTATCAGAAAGCATTAACGGAAGGCCCCTGGTTCTGGGGACCAGTAGGGCTCTTCCTTACTCCTTGGTTTCTAGATTTCGACCCTTCCAGTGCTGTCATCACCAGACTTCCCATTTGGATCAGGCTTCCAAATCTCCCTGCGCACCTTTGGCACTTCGCAGTCTTCCAAGGAATTGGGAACACTCTAGGCTTCTTCCTGGCCACAAACACCTCAAGGGGGGAGAAAGGAATATACAAATTTGGCAGAATTTATGCAGAAATAGATATTAGTAACATGCTACCTGATAAGATAAATCTAAAAATTGGGGACTTCCATTGGACCCAAACTTTGGACTATGAGAACACCGCTTTCCGGTGTCGTCACTGCCATTAGATGGGACATCTCCAAAACTCATGTGCAACATTACTCGACAAAACGAAGAATAAAATATGGAAATCTAAATCGAAGAGTTGGAAGCCATGTGATCCACCTCACATGGATGAAATTGATTCCTTCAGCTCAGACGAGGAGGAAAAGGATGCGAATGAAGAAAATGATGTGCAGGAAGAGGAACCCCCCTCGGCCAATCCTACGGATCCTTTGACATTGTAGATATCGCAGAAATTCTCACATGAACCCTCTTCCTCTGATTTAGATAAGGAGGCTCCTCCTTCAGAACAGAATTTTCAACAATTGGTTCCTGTCCAGTCAGATCACAATGGCTAGGTTAAAGTCAGCAAAAAAAAAATGAAAAAATGCCGCTTGGAGGTTCCTACCCACTCTGGGTAGACCCCTTTGTCTCGCTTTATGCTTTTAGTTCTCCTTGTTACTTTCTGCTTGTACTAGGTTGCTTATAGGGGCTGAGGTTGATATCTATCATTTCCATCTCCCCTGATTCTTTAATTTTCCTTCTGGAAAAGCTATGATTTTACTATATGGTTTTTTCTTAATAGATTTAGTCTTATTCAAAAAAAAAAAAAAAAAAACAGATATTTCCATTTAAAAAATTATATTATAATTTTTATTTTTTTAGGTCAAAGTTTTTTCGTTACTTAAAAACGATATAAAAATATTTCAAAATGCATGTGGTCTCACCCTGACCATATTTTTTGACCAATGCTATTACCATGATACATACAAAAAGAGAAAATCCCAACAGAGAGATCCACAACCTTATAAGCTTTACATACCAGAAATAAAAGAGAACTAGAAAGATATTGATTACCATAATCAGTCATCAAAAGTGATTAAATCTAGATTAAATTGCCCCGTTCCTAGAGGATGAGAAGGATGGTACAGTTAGTTGACATGTTTCTCAAAATTATTAAACCAATATTCTAACTTTTTGATTTTCTCAGTCAACAAATACTGCGTAGGCCAGAGAACCACAATTTTTTCAGGGACATGGCATTGAATATAATGGATTTTGTCGATCTTGGCCATATTTTCATTTTTTTCCTCCCTCTTGATCCTATCATTAGATTCCAACATGTCTATGACAGATTGGAGCATCACTTGAAGCACCAAATATGGTTTGGAGAAAGAGTACATTCTTATTATTCACATTTTCTATCTTTCAACATTATTATTGTTACTTTGCATTAAAAAAATTATTTCATCATTTTTCGTCATTAAAGTTATTAAAAATATTTATCATCTCAACAAATTGAGGTAACTAAGAAAATTTAAAACTAAAATGACCAAATTAATCTCAGAAATATTTTTCATATTTAAAATGATTATATTAATATTTAATATATTTACATAGTATTCATTGCTTGCATGGTTAACATGAGTTTTATCCACCATTGAGAGTGGAGAGAGGGAAGAATATTTCTTTCACTAGATGGATTGATTTAAGTGGAGATGGTGATTTGTAATCCTATTTTATTGTTTGCACTAGATTCATCAATTTTACTGTAGATATTTTTTTCTAATGATATTTGATTACTTGCACTAGATGCATTGATTTCAGTGTATGTGGCGATTTCTAATACTATTTGATTGCTTGCACTGGATGTGTTGATTTCAATGTAGATGTTGATTTATAATTATATTTGATTGCTTGCACTAGATGCACTGATTTCAATGTAGATGATTCCTAATCCTATTTGATTGTTTGCACTAAAGGCATTGATTTCAGTGTAGAAGTTATTTTCCAATCTTATTTGATTATAAATAAGATGAATAAATTCTTATTATTCACATTTTCTATCTTTTAGCATTATTATTGTCACTTTGCATTCAAAAAAATTATTTCATCATTTTTCATCATTAAAGTTATTAACAATATTTATCATCTCAAAAAACTCAGATAACTAAGAAAAATTAAAATTAAAATGACCAAATTAATCTTAGAAATATTTAGCATATTTAAAATTATTATATTAATATTTGATATATTTACATATTATTGATAAAGTTAATCATATCTTCGATAGTTTTTCCTTGGCAAAGCACAACCAAAACCGGCCTAGATCCATCTCATCTTTGGATCTATCAAGCTCCGAGAGGGATTAAATCTCTCCAGGTGCAAACCTTTCCTCAATTTTTGCACTAAAAAAGAGGTTTTCACCTCGAGAGATTTGATCCCTCTCGGTGCTTGATAGATCCGGGGTTAAGATGGATCTAGGCTGGTATAACAAGGCAAAGGAACCTTCTGATAAGATGTGAGGCTAGACATGATTATCATATTTCACCTTAATGTGTTTTTTATGGGCCTTATTATTCATCACAACATAACACTTGATTTCATCTAAGCGTGTTAGATGTAAGAGATGTTCTTCTTTTGTAGAAGTGGTAGGGAGGAGTTCAAAAATGAGTTTCATAGATGAATTTTCACACTCAATAGGAAGGATTTATTCTAGACCATATATCAATTGGAAGGGACTGAACCTGGTAACAGTTTGAATAGATTTTAGATATTCCCAGAAGGACACATAAATGAGAATATGCTAATCCAATTTGTGGATCCCTATCATTTTTTGAAGAATTTGAAAAAAAAAAAAATTGGTGGCCTCAACTTGCCCATTCACCTGAGGGTAGTAGGGATTTTAACACTCAAGGGAGAGGCTCGAATTGGCAGTTGGTTTAGACATCATGTGCTTACATAAATATTTCGCATGGTCTATAACTATAGTATGTGGCACACCAAACCTTGAAATGGCGTGATTGAAAAGGAAGAGAGAATTTTTTTCAGTGTTATTATATGTAGACATCACCTCATCCCACTTGGTAAAATAATATATCATCATAATGATGTAGCCATTACCCCTAGCCAAGTGAGGGTTACATGTCATAAAGTGAATTCCCCAAAAATAATAACATGGTGTAAAGGAGTGGCTGGAGCATGGGCTTTACGATCGCATATCTGGCAGGCATGACACTTTTGGACCACAATGATGTGCTCGTGAAACATAGTAGGTCAAAAGTGGCCATCACACAAAATATTTTGTACAATGGCATAAATATACATTTGTTCATCACGTGTCCCAGCATGTAATTCATTCATGACTTTATCAACCTCATGATAGGTGCAACACCTTCGAAGAATTTTAGTAATACCACTAACATAAAGAGTGCCACTGATTATAATATAATTTTTAGGTCGATATTAGATACTTTGTTGTTTAGAGTGATATTTATTGACCCAGAAAGTTTGGGTTTCAAGATATACGAAAATATCTCCATAGCACATGTGACATGACACAATCATGAACAACGACTCGTTTGAAATATATTTTTCAAATGTTGTTTTAGAGTCAGTAGATGGAAGGTCACATATCAACTCAAAAAATACTAAGGATTTCTTTTACTTGTATTTTATAAATTCCAAATCAAACTCCTGGAGGATGGAAATTCATTTGGAGTACTTTCCCCCCAAAAATGCTAGTGAAAATATGTATTTCATGGGGTTGCAGTTGGAAAAAACCCTAGTCTTCTGACGCATGATATAGTGACGAAACCTTTGGACATCCTTAACAACCGGCAAAGCTAAATTTTCGACATGAGTATATTTAATCTCAGTATCATTTAAGTATCAAATTAAATAATAAATATGATGTTCAATCCCTAAATAATCCTCTTGTTCCAATAACATAACGAAGGAAGTAACTGCAGTGACCAGATACCGAAAGTAGTCACATCGTTAATCATGGGGATACAAAAAGGAAGCCCAAATTAAAACATATTTCAAGGAATCAAACACCTTTTGGGAAGTTTCATCGCAAGGAAAGGGAATTCCTTTCATTAACAAGCAAGGAAATCCTTTGGTCAATTTAGCGTAGTTGGGAATAAATCTTCGTAGGAATTTAGCCTTCCCGTAAAGTAGTTGAAGTTGAATGAGGAAGGAGCAGGAAGATCAATGATGACCTAGACTTTAAATTAATCAATATGATCGCCTTTGTTTGAAACAATGAAACTAAGAAGTCTGCCAGAGCTTACACTAAACACACAGTTGTGCAGATTGAGCCTAGTATTATAGTTTCGACAACGTAAAAATATATCTCTAAGATGCATTAGATGATCAACATGATGATTCAAGTTAGTAGGTAGGTCATCCAAATATGGTTGTATAATGTGTTTGATGTCATGGATTGCATTATTCATTGCCCTTGAAATGTATCCTCAACATTTTTTAATCTGAAAGGGAGTTTTTGATAGTAAAATCTGCCCCATGGATAAATAAATTCAGTTTTATGTTGGTCTCATGGGAGAATATTGATTTGGTTGTAGCCAAAAAATCCATCCATAAATAAAAATATTTCACAGCCAACACAACCATCGAAAATCTGGTCAAAGAATGGGGTAGGATAAATTTCAATAGGACAAGCATGATTAATGTCGCAGTAATCGACACAAACTCAAATTGTTCCTTGTTTCTTCATGATAAGAAATTTGTTTGCATACCTCATAAGTTAGAGCCATTTGGTACATGAAACCAACATGTAGAATTTTTTCAAGTTAGGATTTAATAGCAGGAGAATTCTTGGAATAGATCAGACAAAGGAACCATCGAACTATTTTAGCATCAGGATATGTCTTCATTTCATGTGAAATAATGTTTGGATCAATACCTATAATCTCTTCATATTACTAGGTGAAAAAGTCTCTCAATTCCAGGAAAAGGGCTTTGTAAGTCTTCATCTCACTGAGAGAGAAAGATGCACCAACATATACATTATTGAAAATTCTATGTTTGATTGAAATACAAAGAGGAATAGTCCTTTTGATATTAGACAAGTTCTTTTCATAATGGATATCATGGATGGATACAAAATTCACAGAAATCGCACCAAAATTAGGCTAATAAAGTTCACTAAGATTATCTTCCAAGGAATCTAGAAAAGAGGGATGATGATGATAGCCATCCCAAAGTGCATCATCCAACATCTAGATCTCCATGATGCTCTCATCAGTAGAAAATGTACGAGAGAAACGATCAGAGGATGTGTCATAATATATATAGTGATCAAACCAATTTATCAAGGTCAAAGAGTAGAATGCACCGCATGGGCTGAATAGATGGCTTCATAGTCGAGCTCAATGGGACTGAGCTACATGCAATCACTAGAAGTATCAATGTTAGATCCATCTAGCACTGTCCAAGGATTATATGGGGTAGTAGAGGAAGATATCATGTTGACATATGAATCCATATTAGATTTTTCAGAAAGGGAGTGAGGGAAAGGATGAGGAAGAGAAAAGGCTCCCATAAGAGTAGAATCCTTAAGACATCCCACCGCAACATGATGATATGGATGTGAATTTTCTACCACAACAAGGATGCTTCGAATAACTTGACAATTGGTGGAAAATAAAGTGAGATGATAAATGGATACTATACTTCCCTTATGAGAGAAAATAATTATTTTGAAATAGGTCGAAACAATAGTAGACATAGTATAAAACCATGTACGACCCATTATAAGGTTATAATCTAATGGTCCATCGATAACTTCAACTTCTACCGAAACCACCTTACCATCTAATTCTACTTGTAATGAATTCGTAATTCCACAAGGCTTGAATATTTTGAAATTAAAATCATTTGGAGTATTTGGTGACTAATTTAATTGGGGAGAACTAATGGCCTTGCAGTAAGAAGGTGACATGATACATGTTGAATCTTGGTCGTCCACAATATAGCGATTGATGGTCTTACTTGGAAAAAAAACCTGGATCATGAAATATAATTATATTGGAAGTCAAGGTGTATAATTCTCATGGTTAAAACCTACCATTTTCGAATCCAGGGGATCAATACATCTAATAGAATAAGCTAAAGCCTTCTATTTGGCAGGATAGTTTTACAAGACCTCAATAGTGGACATAGCTGAAGTAGCTTGAGCGAGATCCTCAACTATGTTATAATTCTGAGTAGCTCTTGTATTAAGGTTGAATGTGGATTTATGGATAATGCCTTTAGGATGGTTAATTGATAATTCAATTCAAAACTTATTTGGAGTAGGATATAATGGAGATTCGACCAAACTACCCCATGCGATCAAACTACTAGGTTGATATGTAGCCTGACCATTTGATAGATTTTCATTATCATAGTCTGTATTCTCGGTGGCCACCATAATGAAAATTTTCTTCTGGGTGGAGGAAAGCATCATAACTAAGTTAGATGAAGTGGATCTCGAGCAACCATATTATTCTCCTAATTTGAAAAGGGGTCTGTCAACACAACGGGTGTAGCAGATGACTTCACGAATTAATTTTTTCTTCTAGATGTGAATAGTCATGAGTGAAATGATCTTCATTACAAATTAAGCATGGATAACGAGGTTTATTATTTTCTTCAAAAGACTAATTACTTTTTTTTATCATCAAGGGTGTTATCCTTTTTAGTTTTATGTTTTCATTTCTTCTTATTTCTTGGATGATGAGATTCCATCTAGTGGATTGAAACGTGTTTATCTCAGAAGTAGAAGCCGCAAGAGTAGTGGAAGGATGGTTTGTGGAAGATACAACCAGCATCGAACCAGAGGTTTTAATGATTCAGTGCTCACTATATGAACATATCATGGCTTCAGTGGCATGTGATTCTTTATAGGGATGTTGAGTAATAATATTGCAAGGTTGTGGAGCATTTGGTATTTTATCATAGAGTGTTCCATATTGGGTATAAATATGATCAAGATATTGTGCACGTTAAATTAATTTCCTTTAGCTACATATTTCGTTATGGATGGTAGAAGAGACTTAATATTCCATTCTACTAACAACTGATCAGGAAGATTTTTTTTAACCAAACAAAGATGACATCACTGCTCATGAATTTGATTAGAAATTTGAGTGGAATTAGCTTTTTAAAAATTGGTTAAAAGTTTATTTCCAGTCTCATGATAACTCATTATGTGTGGAAATGGGTATTCTTCAAGATTTCCATTGAATTTAGAGATATTACTGGGAAAATTTGTGGGAATAACAAGCCACCAAGGGGAATGGGAAATGGTATCATTGGTAAGTCATGTCAGATATGGAAATTGAATATTTTCTACAAATGGAAAGTATCTATTGAATTAATGTGCAGGATACCCTTAGTAAGATGGGATGGTCTCAGCAACATGTATCTATGCTATAGGATAGGGAGGATTCTAGTAACTCGGATACACATCACCTTGCTACCTAGCTCTAGGATAACCTTTTAAAGGTTTAAATGGGTGGGTTTGTATTTGATAAACTTGGTAAGGCATTTGAGGTATACCTTGATATAGTTGATACAATCTCCCTGAGGGATTTCACATCATC
This sequence comes from Pinus albicaulis, assembly GCA_034641835.2. Taxonomy (NCBI): domain Eukaryota; kingdom Viridiplantae; phylum Streptophyta; class Pinopsida; order Pinales; family Pinaceae; genus Pinus; species Pinus albicaulis. Next base: position 303,713,034 of record CM076581.1, read on the forward strand.
CCAAAATAAGGTTAGTTAGGTTTTTCCTGTGCCATACCATATTAATTTTTACCCACTTTAATTTGTGGAATATCCTGAGCAAGAAATGAATATTGTAAGATACCTTGAAGAGGGTGGGTAAATGGGGTTTTGGAGGAACTAGATACTGATAGAATATGTTGAGTTAAATATGCAGTTTGTAAAGGTTGGCTTACATTAACTTGAGCTTGAACAGGTTGGGGTATAAGCTGATGAGTAGGAATCTGAGATGCAGATAATTTTTTTTGAGGAATTATAGATGAAGCCAAAACTGAGCCAGGTTGTATGGGCACTATAGATTGCCAAAAAATTGACAGGCATTCCTGAATGTGGAGGACTCAAATGAGGTTGCGCACTAACTTGTGACATTTTATCAGGAGATGGAAATATTTCCAAAATAGGTTTTCCCTCTATGGAAATAGGAGGGGAATATAGAGGCAAATTCCCCCTAAGAGGAGGATTACCAATATGAAGTGGATTGGCCTATTGTGGGTGTCCATACCCAGTAACATAACGACCAGTATGTTGTTGAATGGTAGGTGTGGATGGAGGGGGAGGAGTAGGTTGCGTAGCACTCATCAAAGAAGTCCCACATAGGACTCCAGAAGAGGATGACATGGGAGAAGTCCATGGAATGGATGTAACACCAGAAAAGGTACCAGAAAATGATTGGTAACTAGGTAGAACGGATTAGCCACCATATAAATATTTCCCTGTCAATGTTACAAACATGGATGAAGTTGCAACATGGGTTGTCTCAGTCATAGTAGTAGATACAGATAGAGAAACCATAATGGATTCACTCATGGTTAACTGTCCCAAATAGGTTTTCAAGGGGAAACTCAGAGGTGATTTGAAAGGAAATGAATTAGAAAAGGATCTTGTAATGGAGTATGAGGAGAAGGAAAAGTATGGACCTAGTAAATATGACTCCATATAAAATGTATAGGAGAAGATTTTTGAGGCTCTTATTGAGGAATGTCTTCATTTATCATAGGAACAAGTACAATAGGTTCATCCACTGGGTCGAAGATATATAGGTTGTGGTTGGCTTTGAGATAGAGGAAGAGAAGAAGAAGATCTTGAAGTAAGAGGCACTAATAACTAAGGTACCTCAAGTTGTATAATCTCAAGTTGTGTTGTTTTTTATTCAATATAGTCTTGTTAAATAATCTCACATAATGAAATATCAGGTGCTTCTATTTTGACTATGTGAGAGTTACCAGAAAATGAGGAAGTAATCTTGGGTTTAATAATCACTGGAAGTGATAATTTTCGTTGATCTATTTTAGGATGAGGACTAGAAGTAGTAGCTCCCAAAATACTATATTTTGTAGTCTATGCCTTTTTGTTCTTCTCACGATGCCTAGGACTAGTGTCATGTGGAACAGGAGGAAATATTTTCATCCTATGCAAATGATGTGGTTAAGGCGGCTGTTCTTTCATGTTGGTTTAATAAATTTTAAAAATTAACAACAACAAGAAAAAAGAGGGAAATCTAGGCAAAGGGTTTACCAAGCAACTCTGAAGTGGAATATACTAACTTTGAGAAACAACGATTTATGCGAGATAAAGAAATATCTGTGAATGTTGTGTTCAATGTATCACAATATACAAGGAATTTGACTCAGTTACCTAAGGTGAGAATAGAAACATACAGTGGACTTCCAAAATATACTGGATGGTATATCGAAGTGCAGTATGTGTTAGTGTTGTTTAATTCATAATCGTACAATGAAAATGTTCCCATATACTTTTCATGGGTGGAGCACCATCGGATATACCCGAATGTACATTGATAATGGTTTTATACACTTATGTACATGGAAGGAGATTTCACTCCCGAAATGAAATGCTGACAAGAAAAAATAGTTCTTATGTTTATAGATTCCATAACACATCTCTAGCTTATACCTGTAGGTGCTTGCGTTAATGTTTCATAATATCATTAATATTGATTCAATATATTTTTTATTTTATCTTGAATTATGTTTCAATTTTCAAGGCTCATCACGAATTTCACCTGAATATCCTAAAGGTGCAATCTAGCATGAAGAAATGAAATTTTCTGTTCATTGAAAATATATTTACGGGAAGGAAGAGAACAAAGAGTGATGCAACATACAAGATGCAACAACCAAATTTTTTTAAGTCAATTCCCCTAATTGAATTGTTCCAATTTCCAATTTCACACAGAAAACCCTAAATGTAACAGAAAATCAGAAATGATGAGATCTTTTTTTTTCAATCCACTTAGTTTCTTGATAAAATGAAAACTAAGATGATTTATAAATCAATGATAAAATAAACCATACAGAATGATGGCTTGAATATCAATTCTTTCAATGAATCAATCATTAAGAAAATTTTTGCTAATAACCTAATTATCGAGAACAAAGAAAAATCAAAAAATTTATATCAAAGGATAATAAAACCAAAAGAAAAAAAAGTGAGGGATGTTGAGAGACTGGGACACACTCAGGGATAGAAGGAGAAATATCTAGAGCAAATAATACTAGACATAAATGAAAAAAAATAATTTTTTCAACTAATGGTGATCAACATAGTTGCATAATGGGTACCAATGCTCTAAAATGCATGTTCATAGAAGGAGAAGGTGCATTGGGCCACTCTGTCTCCAAACTAGGAGGAGATTTGATGCACATATTGAAAAATTACAACACATAAAACCAAATCAACCCTAGAGAAGGGTTTTCTTAGGTTCAATCAAGGTCCGAGTGAGGAAATAAAAGTTATTTTAATAGGTGAAACATCTGCTAAGGTCAAGGAAACCACAAAGGTAAAGAAACTATCCCCATAGGAGTCACCGATTGGTTATGTGGAATTTAAATTTGTGGATAAAGGTATCTTCCCTAGACCTAGTGGACTAGTTTAGAACAAAAAATATGAAATAAAATAGAGTGTCCTATAGAGAAATTGAAGAATGGGAAACAGGCTTACCTGGAATTCATCACAATATTTACTTTCCTCTCTTGTATTTTAAGCTCCAATAATAGCTCCAAATATTATAATTATAACCTTCACAAACAACCAAAACAAGTCAATGATCTACAACATCTACTTAGCATACAATTACTCTATTCAATGAATCAAAAAGGCATTGAGATATATGAATTTAAATGTAACATAACACATATAGGAAAATAGGGCTCTCTTTGTATTAATATAAATATGAGAGATTTTATAACCAATAATAGTAGTTGATCTTTTATATATCTCCCCAAGTTGACTTGTCCTTTGCTGTCAGAAAGAAGACTTCAATGTTACCCTAATTCATGAAGATGACGATTCTCATAGATTCAAGGAAGTAGAATGAAGGCATGATCAATCTCCAAAAGAAATCCCCAATGATATGGATGGAAATATATTTATAGGAGAGGTATGGTAATTTAGGGTTTACCATAATGGTATAAATATCCACATAGGAAGGGAGGATGAATTTAAGGGATAATAGGATGAACTAGATAGGACTCGATCTTCTTATTCGAGGTAGATGGTTAAAAGAACACTTTGAAGCTTATAGAAGAGGAAGATTCATAAATATTTTTAATTTATCCAAATTACTAGAATCATCCTAACCCCAACAAGGAGCAACTAGTGTTGATCAGCATTGGTGTAGAAAGGATAAACCAACACTGAACGCCGGTGGATAACGAGGAAGACTACGTTGACACTTAGAAATAATTTATTTTTGGGATTTAAAGCCAAAAACGCAGGAGCTTGGAAAGGTCATTATTAGGGTTTTTTGTAGGGATGATGAAAACATGCTCATTGATGTGGATTGATCTAGTTTTCAGGCATATTGACTATATTTTACATAATGGCGCATAACAATTATGTTGGGTGTGTATATTGGTTATATTCGTAATTGAGACATTTTCTTTCAGTGATTTTTGGATCCCAGTCATTGACATGGGGTGTGGTGGGATATCCCACCAACTATTTGTACCAAGATACATTTAGCTCCCTCCCTTATGGGGTTTCGGGGATAATGCCATGAAAAAATAAACTAAAAGAATCATAGTAATATTTTCTTATAAAATATTTAATTCTGTAGTCAATTTGTGCCTTCCATTAATAGAAATATATGACAGTAGAAGTTATGCTAATTTAAGTTTTTTTTCCCTAAAAGGAAAACCTCGTTTTATATGAGGGAATTGTATTAGGGTTATCTATTATTATATGTCTAAAAGAGAGAGGAGACTATGTGAGAGAAAGAGGAAGTTAAAACTAAGTTTTTGTAGGTTGTATCCCTTTAGTTTTTTGGTGTTGATGCTACTACAACACCCTCCAATGTTTTTCTATATTCAAATTTTGGAGGATACCTCCTATCATGTGAAGTGACGCTCTTTGTTTTCAAGTGTTGCTTCCTGTTTCTACACATGTTACAAGTAACCAGTTTCCTTCCTAAGTGTCATCATATCATTAAGAAGACCTATAGTACAATATGGGTTCATAGTACACTTCGAGCCATAAAATGACACTTTTGTGTTGCAACTTGACATACTTTTTTGTTGTTCTTGGATAATATTTCCGAATTAGTGTTTTGATGTAAATATATATATATATATATATATATATATATATATATATATATATATATATATATATATATATATATATATATATATATATATATATATATATATATATATATATATATATATATATATGGTGATAATATGGTTGGTCTCACAAATGACATATCCTCCCCAAATTCCTATGAGGTACATCGGATTGTTTAGGATTTGGTTTAGTTAACAAAGTATGCCTAGCAGGAAAGAGATAAAGATGAATAACAAGATGGCATACTATAGTTCATGAGATCCTTCTTATGGATTGGATGAGTAGCACAACATTGGCCTCTCTTCTAATTGAGAAGAAAATTTGAGAATATTGAAGGCATAAATAAGAAGTTGCAAAGTAGAAAATGGCAGAATCATGTAGGCACAGAAGAAAAAACAAAAGTCAATGCAATAATTCTCTAGAGTTTGTAAGAATTGTAGAGATAGGGGCCCCTTTCGATGACCCATGGAAAGGAGAAAAAAACTAATGGGGCATATGGAAGTGGGTCTCATGCTGGTCACAGGTCAGATAGAGATTACATGATCAAAGATGGTAGATTCTTGTATACTCTGGATGGGGGAGGTGATGGACACATGTATTATTCTTGTTCCAGTTCTGATAGACACTATGATTGTCACTATTATCACCCTTACAGGAGGAGAGACATGGATATTTTTCAAATGAGTTTAGGAAAGCCAAGCCACCTTTCTTTGATGGAGATTTTAAAAATACAGAGGACGTAAAGGCTTCTTTACTTAGCATGAATAATTTTTTTGAACTGCATAAGTACACAAAAAATATGAAAGCCATAATAGCTACTTTTAGCCTCAAATAGAAATATGGTAGGTATATGTAAAATGGGTTAGATACATCAAGACAAAAGACCTGAGTTGGCATAAATTCAAGAGACTCTTCGGGAATAAGTAGTTATCAAAAATGTACTATGACAAAAAAGCCAAGGAATTCTATAAGATTAAAATGGGATCGAAAAAATATGAGGAATATATGACCAAGTTCTTGGAGCATTTAGGTATGTACCATATCTGAAAGATGAGAAAGATAAAGTTCAAATATTTGTCAGTGGATTGACAGTAGCATTGACAGACCAGATTGAGTATGATGAGCCTTGGTCACTTGTGGAAGTTATTTGGAAATTGAAGCATTGTTATGAGTTTTCAGAATGTAAGAATGAATATCAACAAGTATATAATGGGAGACATAAAGGTAAATGCAAATGGTAGTGGAAAAGAACAAGACCTACAAATACAAAAGAGAAAGAGAATGTATCACGACATAAGAAGATTAAAGCACCTAGATAGGGACATTGGTCAAAGTGGTAGAATAGAAGCAATGCTACACGGAGATTGGAGTGTTGTAAATGTGGTAAGGAGCATCTTAAAAGGGATTTTTTGCAGAATCATGGAGGTAGGCCTCATATATATTGTGCACAAGACGCACATATTATTGGGGATATTGGGTAGAGAATTCCTCTTATCTATGCATCGCTAGATAACAGGAAGGTCGATCATCAGGGATCTATCATTGAGATGGACAATAACCTTTGTAATAAAGTTGTTTCTATTTTAATCGACCCATGATCTAATTATAGTTATGTTAACCCTAACTTGGTGGATAAGCATGGTTTGAATAAATAATTGCATGTATAATCTTGATTAGTGATTTGGCTACATGTAACGAGAAGAGAGTTCTTCATTGGGTAAGATCTTGTGCATTTGATTTTAATGATATGCCTACATCAACACATTTGAACATATTACCGTTGGGGTTATATACTATGATTTTGGCTATGGATTGGTTATATCTTCATATTACCAAAGCGGAATGTTATTGAGTGCTTGGATGATAATGGGGAGCATATAATATTACAGGGTAAGAAGAAAGAAATGTTAGTTTGGATGGAATTATGTAGGAAAAACGTAGTCACAGAAAAGGGTGTGTGTTATTTGTAGTGAATATTTATAGTGACAAAGGTAAGGAAGATGAGTATGCATAGATATTAAGCAGGTACCTGATGTTACAACAGTTTTAGGATGTGTGTACAACATAGATCTCATATTTTTCACCTCATAGAGAAGTGTAATTATTTATTGAGTTGGTACCAGGGGAAACAACAACATCAAAGGCATCGTACCGAATGAGCACTCCATAGTTAGTAAAGCTGAAGTTGTAGTTGAAGGAAATTCTTGACAAGGGATACATTAGTCCAAGTGTATCACCATGGGGTGCACCATCATTGTTTGTGAAGTATAAGGATGGTAATCTCATGTTTTTCATTCATTACAAGTAGTTGAACAAGGTGACCACAAAGAACAAGTATTTTTTTCCAAGGATTGATGACTTATTTCATCAGTTGAAGGGAGAAACAATGTTCTCGAATATTGATTTGAGATTTAGATATCATCAAGTACACATAAAGGAAGAGGATATTTACAAGAAATTTTTTTTGACCAGGTATGGGGATTATGAGTTTTTTGTAGTTGCATTTGGTTTGACTAATGCTCGAGCTACCTTTATGTGCTTGATTAATAGTGTGTTTCTTCAGTACCTCGACAATTTTGTTATTTTATTCATTGATGACATCTTGATGTATTCTAAGAATGAGGAGGAACATGCTGAGCATTTAGAAGGAGTATATAAATTTCTAAGAGAGCTCTAGTTGTATGCTAATCATAGTAAATGCAGTCTATTTCAGACAGATATCCATTAATTATGGCATGTAGTCTCCAAGGAAGGTATAACAATGTATCTAGATATGATAAAGGATACCATGGAGTGCGAAGCTCTTGGAAATGTGGATGTGGTAAGATAATTTATGGGGTTAGAAATAAATTATAGGAGGTTCATCAGGAAATTCTCTCGAATTTGATATCCTATTTCATCACTCGAGAGGAAAGGTAAGATATTTGATTGGACATAGGAATGTACAATAACTTTTTAATAGTTGAAGCAGTTAGTGAGAAATATTCCAGTGTTAAATATTGTAGATGTGAACAAAGAGTTTGTATTGTGTATAGTTTATTGCAAGAGAGGGCTTGGTGGATTCCTTATGAAGGAGGGGCATGTGTTGTACTATGATTCATGGAAACTGAATGATCATGATTAGGATTATCTAACACATTATATTGAGTTGGGAACAATTATTCATGCATTGGTGATTTGAAGGCACCCGCTTCCTGGAAGAAGGTGCATACTGATGAGTGATCATAATGGATTGAGATATTTTTTTGGCTTGCCAAATTTGAATGCAATTCAAGATGGTTGGAAAATATCAATGAGATTGAATTCGATATTACGTACATAAAGGAAAAATAGAATAGGGTTGCAAATGCTCTTAATAGGTAGATACATGTAAATGACATTGCATCTATGAGTTATTATGGGACAAACTTACAAGATCAAATCTTAAAGGCGGTTCTATAGGATAACAGGTACATGAATCTTAGGCACAAGTTACAATAGAGTACCAAGGAAAATATTAATGGCTAATATTCACAGGTGTGCTAATATTCCATTCTTTTTCCAAAAAACAATTTTCCAATTTACATTTTTATAAAAATTAATTCGCCCAAATTTTATATTATAAAATTATTTTGTGTTAAAAATAACCAATATTATATATCATCTAATATAAAATAATTAGAAATATAAATATATTTACAAAATTATCATCAAAATTTTTAAAATTTGGATATTAGGGACTAGTAACATTCACTAAGGTTTCTCAACTTTAAGATAAACTTCCATCCTTAAAATTTTCCCTTTAGAGTACATGTATAGGTCTAGGTAGTGGTATAGGTACAAGTACAGGTATAGGTGTAGGTACAGGTGCATAAGATGTGGATTATCATCTGTCAACAGATGGCTTGATTAGATTTAGGGACATGATATACGTGTCAGACAATAGTGAGCTCAAGAATAGTACCTTGAGGGAGTTTCATGATAAACTATATTATGGTCACCCAGGATATCAAAAGACATTGACAATAGTGAACAAGTTCTACTATTTACCGAATTTGAAAATGGATGTGGTAGCGTTTGTGGATATATTTTTACACTATGAGCTGGAAAAGACAGAATGTAAGCATCCAGGTGGACTAGTACAGTTGATTCTGATTCCAAAGTGGAAATGGGAGGTCATTTCCATGGATTTCATTACAGGTTTGTTGTGGACATTAAGATAACATGACTCCATCATGGTTGTGGTGGAAAAGTTGACTAAGGTAGCACACTTCATTATAGTTATGACTACGTATTCATCTAGTGATGTGGCATAGGTGTTTGTGAGAGATGTGGTAAAATTAAATGGTGTTATGAAGAATATTGTGTCAAACAGGGATGAAAAGTTCACTTCAAAGATTTGGAAGGCGTTTTTTACATGTTGAGGTAAAAATTTGGACTTCTATACAACTTATTATCCACAGGAATATGTATATAGAGAGAGGATTAATAGGATATTAGAGGACATTTTGAAGATGTATGTGATGTATCAGCAAATGAGATGGGAGGAGTAGCTTCCATAGATTTAGTTTTATTATAAAAAGTTTTAGCATGAGTTACTAAGGATGATTCCAATAGAGGTATTGTATGAGAATATTTTAATACTCGCATAAGTTGGAGTGATCCATTGAACATGCCATTGATTTGACTAGACATGATATCAGAAATGGAAACAGAAATGTTGGTGATAAAAAAGAATCCAAAGGCAACACAGGATAGCCATAAGCACTATGCATATTAGAACAAGTTGTTTAATAAGTTTTAGTTTGGGGAATATGTGTACTTTCATGTTAAGCCTAGGAAGAGCTCGTTGCATATTGGATCGTGTGCCAAATTGTCACCTCGATTTTGTGAACATTTGAATATTATTGAAAGGATTAGACCAAATGTGTATTGAATTGAAATGCCTAAAACAATGAAAGTCCAGAATGTTTTCCATGTATCATTAATTAAGATGTATGTCAAAGATGTTAATCATGTGATTGGCTGGTTTGTATTTAAGGTGGAGCTAGATGGATAATTCGAGCTGGAAGCTTAGTGTATATTTAAGAGAATGGTGCTCATGCTTTGAAATTGATAAATAAAGTAGGTTAAAGTACAAATGAAGCACGGTGAAGCTACATTGAAGATAGAGGATCATTTGCACGTTATGCATCCTTCTCTATTAACCGGTTGAGCGAATTCCCCAAATATACGTTTTGGTATACGATTTGGTTTGATTTTTTATTATATGTATATATGTATATGGATGTAAATAACACCATGAGTTGCATTATAATGCTCCAATAAGTGGTATGGGTGTCATTCGAATATGGCTATTGTGTTGTTTTATTGTCATGTTGGTTTGCTTCTCAGTAGGTCGACCATTCTAAATAATGAAACAATATAATTTATAAACCTCCATGGGAAGTATGTTTTTCTTTTAGCAGTATTTTTTGTTGTAGGTTTCATTGAATACCAACGACAATGTTCAACCAAGGGGGAGGGTTCTTTAATATCCCTTGTGAAAATTACATGTAATAAAAGTTACTAAAGGAAAAGTAATAACGATAATTATGGGAAACTTATTCCAAGATGAATGTTGGGAAACCATCCTACTGTGGGTGTTCATTTTAGTTATTATGGCTACAGAAATGGACAAAGGAAATGACAAATTCTTTGGAAAGGAAAAATGCCATTTTTGGAATTTTTTTATGAAAATAGTGGAAATTTGGAGAAAAGGAAGGTGAAATGTTACAGGTTACATGTGGGGAGGGAAATGAAGGAAAAATAATTGAAAATGAAGAAAATATAGTTGAAATTAATAAAAACGCTTTCGAGGATCAGTTGATACCTTTTTTCAGTTCAGTTTTGGAGGTCTCTCTTTATTATCTCTCTCTCACAGTCTTGAACACTTAAAGTTTTCTTGGAGTGCTTGAACATTGGATCTTCAATGGGAAAGAAGGAAAAGAGGAAGAAAATATGAAGCAAGGAAGAGTAGGATCAAATAGCTACAATCAATTTACTTGTAGGTATCAATCTACATGTTTGATTTCCTTGCTAGATTTGGCATCATAGTTATGCACATGTGTTCTTGGTTCTGTTTTGGTCGTTGGCAGGGGTTTTGCTAGGGCTGACAGTGTTCTTCAGCCTTTCCTTGGAATTTATAGATAGCCATGATGTGATGGGGCTCTCATATGCTAGTTAAGATTGATTTATATATGGATTCAAAACTGAGTGAGGTGGATCTGCGAATAAAATAATACATGAACTAATGATTCCTGAACCGAACTGTGGATTGTGGTAAATCCACTGGCATAGTAACCCCTAAACCATACTGTGGGTTTTGGTAAAGCTAGGGATTGTGTACCTCAGTGGGCCTAGGAATTATAGACCTGTGAATGGTAGAATATATGGTAAGGCCTAGACTTGGTTTCCCTTGATCATTCCTAAGGATCGTTGGATGACGAATGACGAGATATACGGTAAATGCTGGAGGGTGGTGTCTCTATTATGGCCCAGTGATCCCTGGATCAGACTCTAGATTACGGTAAAGCCTAAATACTATAAGATCATAAAATTCCTCATACTGTAGGTGGAGAAATCTAGTGGCATCAATGTTTTTTTATGACTGAGTGATCCAGTGAGGATTGCCTTAAATCATTGTTCTATTGATCAGGGTGAGGTGCTTTAGCCTTGGGAAGCACTGGTCAAGTTGTTTGATTTTGTGTCCCACGTTCATACTTGGAATAGGAAATGGGTTGATTGGCTGAAGATTTATTTTGTTCAGGGGGTATATGGTCACGTGGGACATGGAAGTCCCAAAAATAGTTGGATTTTCCATTCATTAATAAGAGTTACTTTCTTTGATATTTTATGTGTAAATGTATTGGTTCATATATGGAGTTTATGGATGTTGTATACTTATTAATTATGTTATTTATACGTTGGTTATGAGTATGTTTTATGATAGTGATGATGAATGGCTCTCATCGCATTTTGATTTATAAATTAATGAAAAATGAATATATGACCTAGTAGATGATAATGAAGAAAATGTGATAATGCATCAATGCTTCTTAGCGATTATGATATAAGTATGAGACCCCTATGCTCAGATCTATTATTATGACCTGTATAATCCATATTTGTGAAATGTTTGATGAAATTCCTATCATGTCTAATAAGGGTCCATTCAAGTCCTTGTTCAAGTATTTTTTATTGTATCATTTATTCCTTGTTACTTTTCATTTCTAGAAGTTTCATGGAGTTATGGGCACTGGTATGAGTCTTGGCACTGAAAAAGTGACACAGAGTCCAACACCGCTAGCAAAATCCCCCAATCACAGGCATTCCCTTGTTGTGGGAGTGACTGGAAGGTCCTAATTGCATGCATGCCAATGTCATGGGAGTGACTAAGGATTTAAGTCAGTAAAATTATAGGTTGTCTGAGGGGTTTATCACCTAGAAGGGTTGGATGGCTCATAATGGTTATGTATCATGTGTAGAAGGTTAGTTTGGTTGTTGGTTCCACTTTGTTAACTATACATTGGTAGTTGAATCAGATCATAGTATCCCCTCGTCAGATGTTTATTCGAGGAGACCGATTAACTTGGATAAATGTGGGAGGAGGGTGTTACATAAGAATATAGTACTTTTTTTCTAGTTAACGAGCCACTAAGTGATTGCTAAATAGATGGTTATGCCACTAGGTGATTGTTATCTAAAAGATGAACCACCTAGTGCTTTTTATGGTACATTTCCCTTATGCAATATTTTTTCTTGGGACTCTAGATTTGGCTCACGAGTTTTTAGTTCTAACAGAGAAGGAACTGTAGTTAGTTTTTGTTTAAGGGAATAGTGGAATTCCCTCATTCCATTTCTAACAATTCCAATATACCTAAATAGTTTTAGTGGTTTATGCATAATTATATTACATATTATGACATGTGTTATTGATATATGTAAGGTTATGTATTACTCATCAAATATTTCCTAAAATCACCACATATTCATGGTTGAAAAGTTGTCATATATATATATATATATATATATATATATATATATATATAGATATATGGTGATATTATTTTTCTTCAATTGTGTTATTATTACCATCTTGCAGGATCACTTACATAATTGTGACTAATATACTTAATTTCACTCAATTAATCTATTAAATTATAATTTCTTAGTTATATTATATGTCTATTTATTGCAAAGCTGACTTCTATAGCCATGATTGTATGTTATTTTTGGGTGAAAATTATAACTTTATTATTTGATACACATATTAATTATCAACCAAGTGGTACTTCGTAACCTTATGAGGTGTTGTGAAAAATATATGTAGGCTGATAGTTCTAGTGTAGAAATTCCACAACACAATCCAAAATTTCCCTTCTCTATTTCTCTGCACTTAGCAGAAAGAGCTATGAAGAAACTAATTCATATCTCTAGAACATATAATATTGTTGATGCAGATCCAGAGAAGATTGAAAATTAAACATCAATTAAATCACATCCATTCCAATCATTAAAAATGACAAAATATGAGCATAAGTTCCATGCCAGTTTTCTTCTTTAATCAAATAAAATCATTCATGAAATAAAATCCGACACTTACCATGAAAGGAACATCCTGCCATGAAAGTAAAGAAGAGAAATTGAATTTTGTGCAGATATAATTTCAATACATAAAATCATTTAAATTGAACACAAAAATAGATCTATTGGAGTTATGAGTGAACGAGGCCCTCCATCACTCACAACACTTTAATAAATAAAGGATTTACAACAAGATCAATAGAGCATAACTTTGTATTAATAGGGAAAATAAATTCTTACAACGATACAGAAGTCTGATATATATTAATCTCCTTAAAATTTTTAACCCCCTTACGAATCAAATCCATTGTTCTTATAAAACCTACACGCTAGTGCCTTTGCCTAACTAAGTAAAAATTACAGCTGTTTCCTTAGAAGAAGTTAAAGACACAACAAATCTAGATCACTGGTTTGATCCATGACTAGAAGCATGGATCAAACCCATATCTTAGGAACATGAACCTCTTTCCCCAATTTGGACGAGATGAGAAAAATGAGAACTAGGTAGTTGAGAAGGATAAATTTGGAGTAGCTGATAGGATCAGATACATGTGGAAAGTTTTTCCAACAAAAAACATCTTCCTGTTTCTCCTGAGAGTGATCAGAATATATATAACCATCTCGATCTCAGAGGTAAATCCGTCGATACAACAGGAAATTGGTTTTGCTTCAGGAAATCAGTGTTACTACATGAAATCATGAATCTTCCCAGAAAGAGTTATTTTGAAGGAAATTCGATTAGTTGTTCTGATAGTCATAGATTAGTAAAATTAGGTAACTCTCAATATCTAATTTCTTAAGAATAAATAAAAATGACATGTTTAAGTAATATGTATACCTTAGAGTCTGAATCAAATTTCTTGGTCAAAATGTGGCATTGAGTGTCAAAAGGATGATAATTAGATAGGAAAAAAGGGTATGAAAAAATGGTAAAGCCTTAGGAATACTATCAAAAAGTGGCCAAAACATAGGCCCAACATCTCCCCCACACCTAGAATCTTGCATGTCCCTATGAAATAAAACATTATATGGATATAAAAAGAAAAACCCAATCTCCTCCTTGTGCAGTTGTACTGTAGCCAACTGCTCCAACTGAGTTTTCCTAGATTCAACCTCCTTCATTCTGTCCATATATTCTTCATTGCATTTTTTCAGATGTCTGATTTGGTCTTGATTCTTTTTGAATATCCTGTCTTCCTTTCGATATTTATTTCTCCACCCTGATCATTCTTTCTACAAGCACATGATATTTTCCTTAAGGGTTGTGTTTTCCCTCTGCTGGACTCTCTTGGACACTTCAAGTTCAGAGACGGCTTCCTCCAACACCTTACATGACCATTTTTTGTTTGACGTTTTTTCTTCTCCTTGTTGAGAGGAAGGAGGAATATTCTTCTCTTCCAATCTTGGATGGCCTTCAATGGTTTTCTCCATGTTTTTATTCGGCTGTTGGGTTTCCTAGGGTGTTGTTTCCCTGTCCCCCTTGGTGAAAAACTTAGATTTCTTGACTACAATTTGCTTCTCCTTCGATCCCTTAGTCTTCTTTAATGTTTGGGGTGTGATCTCCCTGTCTCTCTCTTCTGTAGCTATCTTAGTATCTTGGATTCTAGAAAAGTGCTTATTAGGGGAAGTAGTGGTATCCACTAGTGGTTTTCTACCCACAATCTCTTTAGTGATTATAACATATTCTTCCTCTTGTAATTGGATGAGGGTATGGGGCTTCTCTCTTGGTGCCAGTTTTGGTTTGGCCTTCTCTGAATTAGTTGACTTAGGAACTTCCTCTTGGTTTTTAGTCCACAAGTTTTTCTTCGGCCTTTTCCTTCACTACATAACTCCATTTTCTGATTTGTGAAATTTGTCTTCATCCATGAAATGGTTTTCAACTAGGAATTCCTCCCATGTTTTCCCTTGTTTCCTTAACACTTCTACCATGATGATTTTAATTAATCCATGGTGGTAGAGGTTCTCCTTTAGGTTAGTCTCCCTCTTCTAAGCAGAAGTACCATTTTAAATTGAGAGGCCTATCTGGGAAATGACCAAGGAGTAGAATGTGAAACAAAAAATACAAGCCAAATCCACCTTCACATGTAATATATTTTTGAAGTAAAAACAAAAGGTGTCGATACTTATGACGTATATAGCTCTACAGAATTAATTTTTCCCAGTTTGGATTTGCTTTTTTCTCCTTTAGGAAATGTATATAGATATCCTTATGAATTGACTAGTTTTTAAGCCAACTCTCTCCTTCTGGTGGAATACCATAGACTCAAACTACCAATCGTTTAGTAAATTTAAATTTTACATTATCAATCTGAGTCTGTTCTCCATCCATGTTCAGGGAGAATGAATTATTCAGCTCAGAATTGTATCCATTGATGTTCAAAAATAATGGTAGCCACCCTGCCTTATGTAGTCGTTTCTTACTATGCAGATATGCATCTAATAGCTCTAGCCCTTCTGGCTCAAAATGGACATCTGACCTTAATTTCTCCATATGATATTAGTAGGGAAGTGCAAGGTTCAATTTGGCCCTGTCATAGTTTCCACAGAGTTTCTAGGATACAATGGGAAGGGAGATAACTCGATTAAATGAATGAAAATGACATGAAAGTGGGTTGAGGAAGAACAAAACATGATCATGATTTAAGATTATTATTCATTAGGCAGGACTCGTTTGGGAAATACATTTTGTACATTTCAAGGTATATTAGGAGTGGAGTCATGATGTGGAATGGTTGCCATTTTAAACAAGGTTGAATGTGACTCATAATAATTAAAAATTAAAAAACAATGTGCATCATTACTTTATTCCTTACACAATTGAAATCAAAATTACGTCTTAACTTACCATATGACCATTGAATACCTGATGACATATGTCCTTGCCTTGCAATGATAATCCATTAAAAAATGTATCAGGTTTAGAATCAGGAGGTCTCATGGGGTTGACTAGATTTTAAAACTCATGTAACCCACTTAAGGCTTGTTAGATATTTGAAAATATGTTCTTCCTGAAATTATTCGAATAATATTGGGGATGTAGCAACCAATATCCTGCTGTAAAAAATTCTTCTGCAAGAAATACTTTTTTAGGAAGTCATAAATTTTTTAAGGTAGAAAATAAAACTAGTGAAGTAATCCATACTATATTTCTAACCAAAATGATAATGTAAATTTTTTTCATTATGGTTGTTATAAGTTGTTGTCCCCTTTACTACTAACTGGTCTTGATCTGTCTCAAGGGGAAAATATGGAACTCCATCATTACCTATATTTGTACTTCTCACTGCTACATGAATAAAGGTGTCGAACTTGAATGTGGAGTGATCTCATTGGATTACCAATCATCAAGGTCAACTGTTGGCCAACGAGAGGTCCATCACCAATAATGAAAGTGGGGATCAAGGTACAACTACTGCATCCTAGTAGGTGTGAATAGATGAGTTCTTGTTGAACCCGCTGCATGATCCAATAGTCAAGGAGCCTTAATGAATATCCATTTCTATAAGAAAGATAACCTGTCATCAATGTATATAGCCTTCAAGGCAACACATATCTTTGATCTTGAACCCAGATTGTGTGCTGATCTTGATGTGCCAAGATTGTTGGAAAGAGGGCCTTAGAGAATTCCACATCAATCCAGCATGAGAAAATATAAGATATATGAAATATAATTTATTTTGGGATCCTAAGGGATCTACTATATTGTGATTTTAATGAGCCCAATGTAGTTCATGCTGGCCAGATTTTATTTTTACAGAGTTTGAAATACTTAAAAGGAAAACTCCAATGGGCTTCATTTTTCGTAAATAGTCTACTATAGCTGGAAAAGGGATGAAATTTTATCCAATAGACACTACTCTCATGGTTTAGTGAGCACAATAAGGAAAAAATTAATCTCAATTTATTATGGCAGAAAATCAAGAAGAGGTACTAAAAGAGATACCCCCCTTTCATACCTTTTCCAACTCTTTCTTATTCACAATCTCCTACAAAATTCCCCCCTTAGATTGGGGCTTCTGATGTAATTTAATCCTATGGACATTTACCAAGAAGGTAACATTTTCATCATATATTGTTTTGAATCGAACATATTCATTATCAGATACTTTCTCGATCTCATAAGGACCAAACCAATGTGTGTTAAATTTCCCTTTAAAATTCTTAAATTTTGAATAAAAAAAAAATGCCCAGTATCCCTCTTTAAACTGCTTCTTCTTAATGTACCTTTCATGCCATTTATCCCTTTGTTGTTGGATAAGGTCAGTGTGGTGAAAAGCATCTTGCATAATCTTATCTAGTTCATTGAGATGTAGGATCCTCTGTTGTTTTACCTTAGTAATATCTATACCCAAATTTGCTTCCATCTTAAAATTTATAATGTGAAATTCAATTGGAAATAAAAAGATGTTTTCCATATACCAATTCATATGGATAAAATTTGGTACTATTTCTCTAGGTGATTCTATATGCTCCTAAGGCCTTTCGAAATATAGCTAACTAATCCTTATTATGTAGTTGTATTGTATTATTAAGGATTGTCTCCAACACTTTATTTGTTGATTCCACTTTCCCATTGGCCTTTGGATGGTAGGGAGTCGACTTCCAATGAGTGATCTAATATTTTTTCACAATTTCCTGCAAAATCTTAGATACAAATTGGGTACCCTGATGAGTAAAAATTTCCCTTAGTACCCCAAATCATACAAAAATATCTTAAAAGAGAAAATCTACCATTACCTTCATCATTGCTCTAGGAACTTCTTTTTCTTCTACCCTGTTTGTAAAATAATCAGTACATACTAAAATATACTTCTTACCTTCGTAAATAATATTAATGGGGCCTAAAAAGTTAAGAGCCCGCCTCTTGAATGGTTCTATCAGAGCTTGTGGCTGCAAAGGCATTTCATCCGCTTGAACAACTCGCCCTATTCTTTGGCAGCTATCCCATTTACGAACATACTCTGTTTAATGTTTGAAAATACTTGGCCAATAGTAACATGAACGAAGGATCTTATAAGTTGTCTGTTTTTCTACAAAGTGTCCTACATAGGGTTCATCGTGGCAATATCTCAAGATATCGCATATCTCATCCTCTCTGACACACCTGTGAATACTCAAATTAGGTCCAATGAAAAAGTGGTCTCCTTTTATCCGAGAGTAATCAACACTTTTTCTAATAATTTTGTTTTTTTGATTATATGAGAAGTAAGGTGGTAACTTCCATGTAGCAACATAATTATCCATATATCCAAACCAATGTCATTTGACCGAAATGGTGAACAGATTCATCATGTGGAAATATATCATTAACAATAACATCCTCACCTTCATGGTTGAGCCTAGAAAGGAAATCAACTACATGATTCACTTTTCCTGGCCTATCCAATACTGTGATGCCAAATTCCTCCAGTAGAAAAATCCATCTACTGATTCTGCCATTAATAAGTATTTTATTCATGAGATATTGAATAACAGAATGATTGGTGTGCACAAAAAATTCATAACCAATGATGTAATTAATAAGCTTATTAATAGCATAAACCACAACAAGGAATTCCTTGTGAGTTATAGTATAATTTAATTTAGCCATAGTCAAATTTTTACTAAGAAAATAAATAGAATGGGTTAAGAGGTTTTCCTTTTGGCCCAATACTGATCCTATAGTTGAATCAGAGGCATTTGTGAAAATATGGAATGGAAATTTCCAAACTAGCCCTATCAAGACAGGTGTTGAGGAAAGCTTATCCTTGAGTGTATCAAATTCAGTTTGACATTCATCATTCCAACGAAACTCAAATTATTTTATTAATATTTAAAAATTGGTGAGGCTACCTTCGTAAAATTTTCAATAAACCTTTTGTAGTAACCTTCATGCCCAGGGAAACTTCTAACTCATTTTTTATTGGTCAATGTAGACATCTTCACAATCACTTCAATCTTTGTTGGATGGACTTTAATTCCTACAACGGAGAAATGATTACCCAAAACAATTCCTTCAATCATAATCATAAAAAAAAATTCATTACTTAAGGAAAGATTATTTTCCTTACATCTTTGAAAAACTTTCCTAAGATTCAGTAAAGCTCCTTCAAAAGTATCACCCATTATTGTAAAATCAACCATGTGAACCTCTATGCAACCATGTAAAAGATCAGAGAAAAATACCAAGTATAGCCCTTTGAAATGTGGCTAGTGCACTGCATAGAACAAATGGTAATACCTTATATACCCCATGGACATTTAAATTTTGGTTTATCCTAGTCCTCTGGAGCTATCCTGATCTCGTTATAGCTGCTGAACCCATCTAAGAAAGTAAATCATTTATTTCGTACTAAGGTGTCCAACACTTGATCTATAAAAGACAAGGGAAAATGGTATTTTAATGTGGATTCACTAAGTTCCTTTTAATATACACACACTCTCCATTTTCCATTATTCTTAGGGACGATAACTGATGGAGATACCCACTAGATTTCTGAAATAGGATAAATTAACCCTACATTTAATAGTTTCTAAAGTTCATTTTTTACAGTTTATCTTAAGGAAGGGTTCATCCTTCTTTGTGATTGCCGTAGAGGCCTGACATTTCCTTCTATATAAATATGATGAATGCAAGTGTCTGGGTGAATTCCCCTCATATCTATATATTCCCAATAAAATGTAGATGAAAGCTCTTTCAATGTTTATCTTAATTGTTTTTCTTGTTCATGCTTTAAGGAAGAATAGATATTTAAATTTTTTTCTGGAGAGAATTCAATTACCTTGCTTCCACATTCACTCATTGAACATGTAGGAAATGTAGATAGAATGGATGGATTTAGTTAAACTATTGTGTTATGTTCTTTGAAGTTCGACTCTCTAGTAGATCAACAATGGCACCTGTCTCATTATTTGACTCTCCTTCTATCTTCTAAGAAAAACCATGATTCGAAATATAAAAATTAATTATGTTTTTCGTCAGTGTTATCTTTAAGGCTTGTACCTTGGGAAATTCAATACTGGGTGAATTATTTTTTAATTATGTTCTTCATCATCCCAATCAAAATTTTCTAATTTTAAGAGGGGTTTGGTAGGGCAGTATATATTGATGTGTTTAGTTTCAACCCCATGGGTTATGTTCATGTTTCCTAGACTATTTCCTATGAAGGCATTTATTGTAGCCAATGAAAATCTCCCCAAGATCAAAGGATTCCATCCCAAACTAGTGTTAGGTTGAATAACATAGAAATCTATAGGATATTCCCAGGAATCTAATGAAATGACAATGTTCTCCAATACACCCTCACGCTTGACCTTATATCTATCTGATAATTGTAACATAGTAGGGGTAGGAATAAAATCAAAGGATCCTATATGGGACAGTGCTTCCTTTGTCATTACATTAAACACTACACCTAAATAAATTAAGGTATTTCTTATTGGGTATCCATTAATGAATGTAGTAACCACATGGATTCCAAGGTCTGTATACTTTTCAGTGGAAATTTTTGTAGAGGTAAGGCTTGCAAGTTTTCCACCTACTTGGATTGTAGAGGGTTCTTTATTTTGTGTCCCTAGAATTTTAGCTTATAGTTTCCTAACTGTTTTGGCATAAATTTGGATGTTTGGGATTGCTTGAGGAAAGGGAGTCTTGATGCATACATTTATTAGTCTGGATACTAGATCAAAATCAGGTCGTCTTATTATTTATTTCACTTCCAACATCTCTGGAAAAGGATGCTAGACAACATGAGATGATGAAGGTTATTGTGAATTTAGAATGCATTGTTCTGATGTTACTTTTATATTTTATGTTTCAAGTGTATTAGGGGTTTCTTCCTGTATAAACTCTTCATTTTTTTCTGATTGGGTCACCACTTTTCCTTAAGCAAGATAAGTGGGATAAGTGACTGCTCCAACATTGTGAGTAGGTTGGACAAATTTATTTTTTTAGATTGGATATTGGCTATGCATGAAATTGTGTGGGATGTGGTTGAGCTAGTTTGGCAAGAAACTAAAGTTGTGGCTATGGGTAAACCATTTTTTGTGGCATGGGTTTTAGAAAATAGAAATTTTAAGGAGGATAATTTGATGCAGAAGGATAATGAAAGTTTCCCTGCGAAGGTTATTGTGGAGGCGAAGGATGCCAGGGCATTGGAATATTCCACATGTGATTCTGAGTATAAGGAAATGGAAAATGATGTTGTGACATACCTGCAGGACATGGTTTCCATGGCCTTTGAGGTACCATTGCATAAAGCATACTAAAAGCTTCTTTATCTGCTAGATACATTGTCTTAACCTATGGGAGATGAGGAAATTTATCAGTGGAATGATTAGCTTCACATATTAGAAATACCTCTAGGCTAGCTGCAGGACACTCCCTCAAGGGATGTTTCTTCTGACATTTGGAGCAGAACATAGACATGGTATTTTCGAATCCCTCTTTTTTTTATTAGCTTGGAAAACATAAAACTATGAGGAAAATGTACTAAGAATATCTGTCTTAAAAAATTAAAATAAAATACACATTTTCACTCTAGTTACCCAAGCCCCAAAAACTGGTTTAATGAGCCTGGAATAAGTATCCCTTCATCCCTTCCCTATATTATAATTTCCCATTTACTACCATTGACACAACTTGCACACATCATAATAACTTAATTTTTATATTTCACATGCTCCCATCAATTTCAAAACCTCCAAATATTTTAGTTTTATTTGCGTCGGAAAAATTGTCATCAATGTTTCCTTCGTTTGTTGGTTCATCTTGGATCTTTGCAGATTGTACTAAAATATTTCCACAAGGTCCTCTAGGCTTTCCCCATCATTTTGGGACATGCCAAAGTTTCCCTCTCTAATGTACCTATTTTTACAATAATCCTGATACTTTTTCAAAAATCTCTTCTCCATGTCATCCCATGTTGAAATGGAAATTTCACTCAATCCCATAAACCATATAAGAGCTGCATATTTTAATGTGGCAAGAAACAAATTCAAATTTTTAGCATTTGAAAATAATCGTAGCTCCTAAAAAATACATCAAACTCAAATAAGAATGCATCTGGATCGTCACTTGAGGTACCACGAAAATTTTGTAAGGAAGAGGGAGGAAGGCTTTTCATCTGATTGGTTCCAGTAGGTTCTATGAGAGGAAATTAAAACATAGCTAGTGCCTCTTCCTTTTCATGATAGTCCCTATCTGTAGTAGTACAAAGCCTCTATATGAGCCATACCAAAATAAAAGAGAGTGGGAACCTTCAAAGATTCATATTCTTCAGAGTCAACGGTCTGGAACTCTGCTTCTTGAATAAGATTGATGAGGAATTCCTCTTTAGGATGACAAATAAGCAGAGATGTTTTCTTCCTAGTAAGAGAAGATTATGGGTGAGCACCAAAAAAAGACTCCCTAACATATGAATCTGTTGTGGGAGTATTGATCTGCTTAGGATAAACGACCAAAACCTTTTCAAAACTATCAACTTCCAGTTATGATTCCCCTATATCCTTTTCCTTATTCTTCAATGGCTTTTTTTTCCTTTAAAGTTCATTAGTGGATGAAGTGGTGATCACACAACCACTAAAAAAATTTGAAAATATTTGACCCTATTCATATAGTATGAAAAAAATTAAAAACTTCTACATACCAAGAAATCAGGATGTGGCTTGGGAGAATTCAGATATCTACAAGTGTGTTGGATTTATCCCACATCTTACTACTTCGACTCCCCCTTCTCCTAAAAGACATAAACAAAAGAGGCCACACTAAAACACTTTCAATATCATCCCTTAGCAACTCCCCGAAAATGATGCCAAAATGTTGGGTGAAAATTATAACTTTATTATTTGATACACATTAATTATCAACCAAGGGTACTTCATGACCTTGTGAGGTGGTTTGCAAAATATATGCAGGCAAATACTTATAGTGAAAAAATTCCTCAACACAATCCCAAATTTCCCTTCTCTATTTCTCAACACTTAGAAACAAAGATATGGAGCCGATAACTCATCTCTACACAACATATAATATTGCTGATGCAGATCAAGAGAATATTTAAAATAAAACAACAATTAAATCACATCCATTCCAATCATTTGAACTCACAAAATTTGATCGTAACTTGCATGAAATTTTTCTCCTTTAATAAAATAAAATCATTCATGAAATAAAATCAAACACTAACCATGAAAGGAACATGTTTCTATGAAATTAAATAAGAGAAATAAAATTGTGTGCAGATCTACTTTCAACACATAAAAATAATTAAGTTGAACACAAAAGAAAACTACTGGAGTTGTGAGTGAAGGCGACCCTCCCTTACTCACAACCATTTAATAAATAAATGATTTGTAACAGTATCAACATAACATAATTTTATTTTAATCTGTAAAATAAAGTCTTATAATATTACATAAGTCTGATATGTATTAATCACTTAATCTCCTTAACTTTCTTAACCCCCTTACAAATTGAATCCTTTGTTCTTATATAGCTTGCAGGCCAGTGCCTTTTCCTAACTAAGTAAAAATTAAAATTATTTCCTAAAATAAGATAAAGACAAAACAACTAGAAATCTCTGGTGTGATCCATGACTATAAGCATGGATGAAAATCATATCTGCTAAACATGAACCACATTCCCCAATTTGGCCAATATGAGAAGAACAAGAGTTGGGCAGTTGAGAAGGATAAATTTAGAGTAGTTGATCGGATAGGATCCATTTGGAAGGTTTTTCCAACAAACCCTTCTTCCTATTTCTCCTAGGAGTGAAAATAACATATATAACAATCACGGTGTCTACATGAAATCCATTAATTCTACAGGAAATCAACATATCTCATGGAGAAACGACATTACGTAGGAAATCATGGATTTGTCCAAAAATAGTTATTCTATAGGAAATTCGATTAGTTCTTCTGATAGTCGTAGATTAGTCAAATTAGGTAACTTTCAATGTCAAATTGCTTAGGAATAAATAAAAATGAAAAATTTAACTAATATGCATACCATAGAGTTTGAATAACCTTTCTTGGTCAAAATGTGCCACTAGGTGTCAAAAGGATGATAATTAGATAATAAAAAAGGGTATGAAAAATGGGTAAAGTCTTAGGAATATTATCAAAAAGTGGCCAAAACCTAGGCCCAACATTTATCTTACATGTTATGGAATTAATTTATGTGTCTTTTATTAAATGATTATATGGTTATAGTTTATGGTCATTGCATCTATGAATGATATGATGATTCCATGGGTTTAGGCACACTTATGTATTATTGAAACTAAGAATATTAAACAACCATAACATAATGATATTCATTATTAAACACACGGTATATAAACCTTATGAATGTTCATAAAAACCTATATTTCTCCTTAAAGACGAATTAAGAACACCTATGTCATTAAAGAGGTTAGCTAGCCCGCAACAGTTAGAGGAGGTATGCTTATTTGTATAATTCACTGTGTGAAGTGCTTGAACCCAATTAATATAGCCTTTGGCTTTATGCCATTCTCCTACTATAGATGTGGTATAAATTGGTCTTACTCATTCCCCTTTATCTTCTTCCTGATATAAAACACTATATTCGAGGGTATTTTCTTAGGAATTGGTCATTAGCTTCCAAAATTTGGCATTCCGGGTAGATTCCCTTGTCTTAATAAATATTTGTATACTTCCTTGATTTATTCTCTCCCCCTACCTTACTTCTTTTGTAGGAAATTCCATGATCCATGAATGTACTAGTTGTAAGGGCCACTACCTTGGTGTTTAGGACAAGTTCTTCCTATGCAAGATCATTTACTCAAATTGCTTTAATAACAAGGAATCTTCAAACCAACATAATATTCAATCGTAGAGTTATATTGAGATAAAAAAAATTAATGCCATAGATCTCTCAACAAGTTGAACACAATCATGAGATTTTCTAAGTTCCGAAAAAATTGAAAAAATAGTATTTTTAACCCCATGTTGATAAAAAACCATGGATATTAGATAAAACGAATAGGTAACACTTAAAATATCCAAAAATAGTACAAGGAGTGCTAGGAAGTGTTACAATATTTAGTTTTATAAAAAAAATTCTTTTAATTAGAATATATGAATATATATTTTAAAATTATAAATAATTTTAATGATATATTATTTTATACATATATAAATTATATTTTCATTAGAAAAAACTAATGATAATGTAAAATATTTGGTACCTTAATGCTTGATTAGGAATAGGGGGTATAAAATATTTTGTTCTTCATGTGATTTACAATAAGTTGTAATACCAGTGTAACATACCAAGTACCCTCAATGACTTATAGAAGTTACGAGCTACCCGATAATTTCTTTGTTTTTACTAGATTGATAGTAAGCTATGATTACACTTTGTCACATATTCCCACTAAACATATGCTAGCTACATTTGAAAAAACTTAATTTTGATCTCTAATACATTTTTTCAAACAATTTACATATAATGTTGGTGATATGTTTTTGGTATCCTATTATATTGAATTGATTGTCCTTGATGGAAACTCTCTGACAAAGGATGATACCGGGACCGTATGAAGAAATCAGAAATCCATCAAATAGCTTTATACAAGGCATTGATAATACTAAATGTATATCTCGTTTTCTGAATAATTTTGACGACGGACAATTAAAATCCGTGATAATTAAGAAACCCGGTGTTGGGTTTGATGGTGCTCTGTATACAGTTAGAGGTACCAATGTTAATACGGTCGACTGTGTATCCCAACTGGTAGACAATGAATCAACGTGTGATAACCCTCTGTATTATGGAGTAAGGTGTTTATTCATATTTCGAATGGTGGATCGAATGCACGCAGAGAATCGAGTCGAACAGTCCGAAAGGATTTCATCGGAGCTGTATAACAGTAATTGTGGTTATATGAACTGATAAAGTGGAGAAACGAATTGGAGAAAGTACGCTGACTGAACCTGGAGTAGAGGGGCGGAACCTTGCGAATGAACAGTGAACGTGGTTTAAGGTTGGAAGTGGTTTTTATCACACCACCTTTGCAGTGAAAGCGGTAATTGAGGAGGGGGGAGCGATTCCATAGATCGACCGACGCGTGTCCCCGAGCGACTTTTGAAAACCGCCTCCACTGCGTGCCATCGCGCGCTAATGTCCGACCAAGGATGCCGCACGATACTGTTGTGTGCAGTCAATCTGGAAGGGAGCCATCGGACGGTGGTTGTATGAGGAAGGTGCTCGATGGATAACCACGGTACGGTGCGAGTATGTGATTGGGTCATTGATTATATATGTGGGCCCAGTTTAAATTATATTAATTAATCTAAGGTTTGCGGGGTTAATAAAGGATGTTGAATATGTGAAGTTGGCGAAATATGAAACATGTGATGAAATGTACGTGGGTTAATATATGCGATTGATCTCATGAAAACATAAACTAGGGGTCGTTATATATATGTCTTGGGGAGTTCATAACTAAAGGAGGAATCAGATTAATATCTCAATCTCAGATTGAGATATTAAAAAGCCTTAGATTAATTATCTAATTGCAAAATCAAGAAAATAGAACAATAAGAAATTGTTTGGGGCTTGGGTAGACCCCGATGGATTATCTAATTGATCCCGTCCAGGAATACCATCAGGGGTTGGGTGGTTTTGACTCATGGTTTTAATAAAGGCAAATAACTATATAAGGAGAAGAGGATTATAGTACAAGGTGTGCAAGCGAAGGGGTTGTTAATGAATTAATCTCTTTAAGAGATATCTGCATGATTGAACTTTGTTTTCTGAAAAAGCTGAATCTATGATGCACTTATGGAGTTGATGAAGGTTCAAGATCTCTAGATCTAGAAATTATGAATCTCTAGGAAGATCTGCAAAGAAATAATGAAGACCTGACGTAATTCTAATGAAGAAATTGAAGAAATTTGGTGGATCTGAGGGTTGAAGTCTTCTGCATGAAAGTGGAAGCTTTCTGCCAGTACAAGCTGGTGTCAAAATCACGGGGTCGGAGCTCCCTTCCAGTAGTGATTGGAGAACGAGAGAAGGTTGTAGCCTTTTGCAGGTGAGTGCCTGCATGCTGGTATAAGTCTGCGTTAGCACAAGAATTGTAAGAAGTTTTCTTTATAATAAATATTGAAGACAGAGATGACAGCAACGGTGGTTTTCTCCCAAATTGGGTTTCCACCTTAAATACTGGTGTTCATGTGTGTTGCTTATGTGTGATGGCTTATTCTGTTATTACTGCACATGCTTAATGCTTACTAAACTTCTGATGAATGAATGATGCAATAATATAAGTAAAGAATTAAATGCATAATTTTTCAGTCAGATCTAAATACTGATTCACCCCCCCCCCCTCTCAGTATTTTTCTCAACAGTTGGTTTCAGAGCAGGTCCTTCTGAAAAGCTTAGCCGCTAGAAGGAAGATCAATCAAGATGAGCAATCAAGATGGAATAGCATCTATCAGGCCTCCGCTCTTCAACGGAAACAATTTAATCTTCTGGAAAACAAGGATGAGATCCTATCTTTAGTCTCTGGGTGTAGACGTATGGGCTATTGTTGAAGTAGGATATCAATATCCAGCCGCAGTACCAACAGATCCAACGGAAAGAAAGAATTATGAAACAAATGCAAAGGTTGTTAATGCTCTATTGGGAAGTCTAACTGAATCAGAATTTGTCAAAGTCATGCAGCTAAATACAGCAAAGGCAATATGGGACAAAATCATTCTAAGCTATGAAGGTGATGCAAAGGTAAAAAGTGCTAAACTCCAAACTCTCAGAATTCAATATGAGAACCTAAAAATGCATAATGAGGAGAGCATTGCTAATTTCTTTTTACGACTTGATGATATTTTAAATCGTATGAGAAATCTGGGAGAAACAATAACCGAATCTACTTTGGTTGAGAAAGTTTTAGGATCACTAATGACAAAATTTGAGTCAAAATTTTCTTCTCTTGAAGAAAAGTAGGATCTTCAAAATCTTACTGTGGTGCAACTTCATGGCATACTAACTGCATATGAAATGAGAATAGGAGGACCATCTGAAGTCAAAGAAGCCATCTTTAGAGCTTCTACAAAAGGGAAAGAAGTACAAGAGACAGAAGGATCAGGGTATATCTCAGAAGAAGATGAGGTAAATTTTGTAAAGAAACTCCAACTTGGTACAAGACGGTTTAGAGGTAAGCTTCCTTTCAAATGTTTTGCTTGTGGAAGAGTTGGTCATTATGCTGCTAAGTGTCCTCACAAAGAAACACATGAAAAAGGAAAGGACGTAGCAAGAAGGAATAAGAATCGGTTTAGCACTAGAAAAAGTTACTATACTCATGAAGACAATGATGGGTTATCAGACAGTGAGGAAGAATGTGAACAAGATCTTAGAGTTCTCATGGCATTTGAAAAGGAGTCTAGAGAAGAAAAGGATACTTTTATGGATGCTTTAGAGGACAATGATTTTCTTGATGAAATCAATCAACTCAAAATATGCTTAGAAGAAAGTAAAATAACCATAGAGACTTTGAAAAACCAGCTTCAAGAAAAGGAGAAACATAATGAGAAATTAGAATGTGAAATAGTAAGTCTAAGAAAAGAAATTGAGAAAGTAAAGACTTTGAATCTTAGATTTACTAAAGGATCTGAAACCTTAGATGAGATTATCAAGATACAATGTTCTCCTCTTCTAAAGACAGGTCTTGGATATATCGAAGAATCTTCTCAGGCTTCATCACCAGATTATCTAAAAGCAGCTACAGCCAGTACACAACATTCTGCCCCTCAACAAGAGAATAAAGAATATTTACAGATAAGGCATGACCATCTCAATTCAAAGAACAATAACAGGAGTACCTTTCAAAGAAACACCAATCAACAGGTAAATTCAAGTAGAAGATCTCATGATCGCAGAAATTTCTTCTTCAATGGACAATGTTTCTCATGTCACAATTTTGGTCATAAAGTTGTTCAATGTGTTGCATATAAAACCATCATGACAAGAGAAGCAAGAAAGAAAAGGATTGATATTGGAACAAAGAATAATACATATAACAACTTTTCTCCTCTTCAAAATGAAGTTGAATGTGCTTATTGCAATAACTTTGGCCATGAAGAATCTGAATGCAGGAGCAAAGTCCAGCCAAAAGAGCATCTTCCTTCAAGCTCCAAAGTATGGAAAAAGAAGGAATTACAGGTTGAAAATTGTGGCATAGCTTTATTTGCAGAAGGAGAAGAAAATAAATGGTACATTGATAGTGGATGCTCAAAACACATGACAGGTGACAAAAACAAACTTCTTGCATATAGTGCTCTAGAAAAGGAAAAGAATGTTACATTTGGAAATGATACTCCTGCTGTCATTAAGGGAAAAGGATCTGTTTATCTAAAAGAAAAGGTGAAAGATAATAATGTCATGTATGTGGATGGATTAAAGCATAACCTGTTAAGTGTAAGCCAAATTTGTGATCAAGGAACTGAAGTTGTCTTTAGTTCAAAAGAATGTGTGGTACGTGATCTTGATACAGGTAAAACAATTATAAAAGGAAACAGAACTCCAAGAAATCTGTATGTATTAAAGAACTGCAAAGAACAATGTTACATGAGTAAATCTTCAGAAAACTGGCTATGGAATAGAAGGTTGGGGCATCTGAGCTTCTCTCAAATCAACAAATCAAGCAGACTTAAAGTTGTTCGTGATCTTCCCAATATTACACCACCTGAAAGTATAATATGCAAATCTTGCCAATTCAGTAAGAAAACCAGAGTGCAATTTAATGCCAAGGAAGGCTCATCAAGTAAGCCGCTTGAACTCATTCATACTGACATATGTGGACCTGTGAAGAAAAATTCACCACGTGGTGAACAATACTATATCTTATTTATTGATGATTTCTCTAGAATGTGTTGGATTGGGTTGATTAAACACAAAGATGAAGCATTTGAGAAATTTCAGATCTTCAAAGCACTGGTTGAAAATGAATTAGACCTAAAAATCAAGTGTCTTAGATCTGATCGAGGAGGAGAATATACATCAGATGAATTCCTTGAATTTTGTGAACAACATGGCATAAAAAGACAATTTTCTGTAGCTGGCACTCCATAACAAAATGGCGTAGCAGAAAGAATGAATAGAACAGTTCAACAAATGGCTAGATCTATGCTTGATGATTCTGGAACACCTGACACATTTTGGGGAGAAGCAGCACATGCATCGGTAAATATTCTTAACAAGGCACATGTTCGTGTAAATAATGATAAAACTCCATATGAACTATGGTATGGCAATCCTCCCACTGTGAAGCACTTTAGAGTTTTTGGGAGAAAATGCTTTATCAAAAATAATGATGAAAAACTTGGCAAGTTTGAACCCAGAGCAGATGAAGGAATATTTCTTGGTTACTCCTCTAGGAGTAGGGCATATAAATGTTACAATAAAAGACTTCAGAAGATTGTTGAATGTATAGATGTTGTTATTGATGAGTTTCCTGCAGCTCCAAAAGAAGAAAAACAAACAACAGATGAAGACGATGATGACATATATCCTTCTACATCAAATAGGAATGATATAGACAGTGAACCCAATGAAGAACCCGAAGATGATTTATCTGAAAAAGCTCCATCCAAAT
The DNA here is from genome assembly GCA_034641835.2 of Pinus albicaulis. Taxonomy (NCBI): domain Eukaryota; kingdom Viridiplantae; phylum Streptophyta; class Pinopsida; order Pinales; family Pinaceae; genus Pinus; species Pinus albicaulis. The sequence goes on from CM076581.1 coordinate 303,743,840, forward strand.
ATGTTCAAAAGAATCATCCAAAATCTCAAATTTTGGGAGAAAAGGGATCAGGTGTACAAACAAGAAGGACTCTTGTGGGATCTTCTAGCTATCTGGCATTTCTATCCACTATTGAACCACAAAATGTCAATCAAGCCAGCAAAGATGAATGTTGGATTCAAGCCATGAATGAAGAGCTTGATCAAATTGAAAAGAATCACACTTGGGAATTAGTACCAAGACCTCATGACAAAAATGTCATTGGAACTAAATGGATATTAAAAAATAAGTTAAATCAGAATGGGGATGTCATAATAAATAAAGCTAGACTTGTTTGTAAGGGGTATGCTCAACAAGAAGGTATAGACTTTGAAGAAACTTTTGCCCCTGTAGCTAGACTTGAAGCCATAAGAATGTTTCTTGCTTTTTCAAGCTTCCAACAAATCAAAGTTTATCAAATGGATGTTAAATCTACTTTTCTCAATGGTGATCTAGAAGAAGAAGTTTATATAGAACAACCAGAAGGATTCATTTTTGGAAATTATGAAAAACTTGTTTGTAGACTTAAAAAGGCTCTATATGGTCTCAAACAAGCTCCAAGGGCATGGTACTATCATCTTGACAAATATCTTCATCAACAAGGATTTTCAAAAGGGTCTGCTGATAGCAAATTATACACAAAAACTGAAAATGACAAACTATTGATCGTGGTTGTATATGTTGATGATATCATTTTTGGAAGTAATGAAGAGTCTATGAGTCAGAAATTTGCTTCTGATATGCAGCAAGAATTTGAAATGTCTTTACTTGGGGAACTAACATTATTTCTTGGCTTGCAAGTGCAACAAGCAATAGATGGCATATTCTTATCACACGCAAAATACCTCAAGAAAATTTTAAAGAAGTATGGCATGGAAGATTACAAACCTGTAAGTACACCAATGACAACCGGATGTAATCTCAGTTCTAATGATGATTCCCCCATGGTGAATCAACCAGAATACATATCTATGATAGGAAGTCTACTTTATCTCACTCGGACAAGACTGCATATTTTGCAAAGGCAAAATTTTTGGAATTTTGGGGCGATTCCAAGCCAATCCAAAAGAGTCTCATCTTCAAAGTCGTCAAAAGAATATTCAAATATCCCATGAACCTGCACTGGACTATATCCAAAGAATGTTGATTTCACTCTTCATGCTTACACTGATGCAGATTGGGTTGGAAACGTTGATGATCGGAAAAGCATTAGTGGTGGTGCATTCTATATGGGGCCCCGGTTATTATCTTGGTTCAGCAAGAAGCAAGGCTCTATTGCCTTATCTACAGAAGAAGCAGAATATGTGGCTACATCATCATGTTCCACTCAACTTCTTTGGATGATGCAAATCTTACAAGACATTCAAATCAAATGTTCACCTCCTATCTCCATTATGTGTGATAATACAAGTGCCATCAGTATCTCAAAGAATCCTGTTATGCATTCCAAGACCAAGCACATTCCCATCAAATATCACTTCTTATGTGAACAAGTGCTTGAACAAAAGGTGAAATTGGAGTATGTTCCCTCCAAAGAACAAGTTGTTAATATATTTACCAAACCTCTACCCAGGGAAGCCTTCAAATATCTCAGACAAAAACTGGGAGTAGTCTCTGCCATGCAGAAGATCAGACCTGCTTAAATTCATAATATTAAATTGGATACGCTCCTGTTGAAGGTATTTGGGATGCACAGGATAAGGGGGAGCATTGGTCATGTGGCAAGGATGCATTGGTGGCATTCTAGTTATTTGTTGTAATCTGATCTCATGCTTGAGAATCTTTGATCTTGAGTGTATAAGTCATTTTTGTTACTTCATTGAAAACTATGTTTAAAGTTGCAGCATGATCTCAGGGGGAGCATGGTATTGTCGGTACAAAGGATTCTGATCTATCCTTTGCCCTTGATGTCAAAGGGGGAGAATATTGCTGAATGTTTTTCTAGTCATGGTTTCCATCAAGTCCAAAGGGGGAGATTGTTGACGATATGTTTTTGGTATCCTATTATATTGAATTGATTGTCCTTGATGGCAACTCTCTGACAAAGGATGCAGATACTGACTGTATGAAGAACTCAGAAATCCATCAGCAGTTCTATACAAGCAGAATATAAGACTGAATGTATATCTGCTTTTCTTGAATAAGTTCGATGACGGATAATTGAAATCCATGATAGTTAAGAAACCTGGTGTTGGGTTTGATGGTGCTTTGCATACAGTTAGAGGTACCAATGTTAATACAGTCGACTGTGTATCCCAAATGGTAGATAATGAATCAATGCGTGATAACCCTCTGTATTATGGAGTAACGTGTTTATTCATATTCTGAATGGTGGATTGAATGCACGCAAAGAATCGAGTAGAACAGTCCGACATTATTTCATCGGAGCTGTATAACAGTAATTGTGGTTATATGAACTGATAACGCGGAAAAATGAATTGGCGAAAGTACGCTGAAGTAACCTAGAGTAGAGGGGTGGAACCTTGCTAATGAACAGTAAACGTGGTTTAAGGCTGGAAGTGGTTTTTATCACACCACCTTTGCAGCGAAAGCGGTAATTGAGGAGGGGGGAGCGATTCCATAGATCGACCGACGCATGTCCCCGAGTGACTTTTGAAAACCGCCTCCACTACTCGCCATCGCACGTTAATGTCCGACCAAGGATGTCACGCGAAATTGTTGTGCACCGTCGATCTGGAAGGGAGCCATCAGACGATGGCTGTATGAGGAAGGTGCACGATGGATAACCATGGTACAGTGCGAGTATGTGATTGGGTCTTTGATTATATATGTGGGCCCAGTTTAATTTATATTAATTAATCTAAGGTTTGCGGGGTTTAAAAAAAAAAAAGGGATGTTGAATATGTGAAGTTGGCGAAATATGAAACATGTGATGAAATGTACGTGGGTTAATATATGTGATTGATCTCACGAACACATAAACTAGGGGGCATTATATATATGTCTTGGGGAGTTCATAACTAAAGGAGGAATCAGATTAATATCTCAATCTCAGATTGAGATATTACAAATCCTTGGATTAATTATCTGATTGCAAAATCAAGAAAATAGAACAATAAGAAATTGTTTGGTGCTTGGGTAGACCCCACTGGATTATCTAATTGATCTCGTCAGGAATACCATCAATGGTTGGGTGGTTATGACTCATGGTTTTAATAAAGGAAAAAACTATGTAAGGAGAAGAGGATTATAGTACAAGGTGTGCTTGTGGAGGGGATGTTAATAAATAAATCTCTTTAAGAGATATCTACATGATTAAACTCTGTTTTCTGAAAAAGCTGAATCTATGATGCACCTATGGAGTTGATGAAGGTTCAAGGTCTCTGGATCTAGAAATGAGGAATCTCTAGGAAGATCTACAAAGGAATAATGAAGACTTGACATAAGTCGGATGAATAAATTGAAGAAATTTGGTGGATCTGAGGGTTGAAGTCTTCTGCATGAAAGTGGAAGTTTTCTGCCGGTAACACTGTTACCGATGAAATAGGTAACCTGACCTCAAAATGAGAACTCTAGCCCAAAAAGAGTCAAAAAACTTGAAAAAACACCCCAAAACCAAAAAATAGTGTATTCCAAAACGCACTTGTTTTTTTTTTCAGGTCAAATTTCAACATTTTATAAAATTATGCTAAAAACAAAATTGTTTCTTGAAAAAAGGATTGAAAAAACACCCTCAAAACAAAACTAGTTGATGCTGGAATAACAAAAGAAAAATGTGTCATATTTTTGACATTTTTAAAAATAGAAATAACATTTTTCAATTTTTAAAATTCAACATTACAAAAAAACTAAAATTTAAGAAAAAAAATAAATTAAAAAAATAAAAACATTTTAAAGCTTAAAATTTAAAAATATATAGGAATAAAAAAAGAAAAATAAAAACAAAATAAAAATTTTAATTCAAACATTAAAAAAAACCTCAAATTTAAGAAAAAAAAAATAAAAATAAAAATAAAAATTAAACATTAAAATGTCAAAATATATAGAAATAAAAAAATAAAAATAAAAACAAAAAAAATATTAAATTAAAAAAAAAAAACAAGTTAAAAAAAGAAAGAAATTATAAGAAATAAAATATAGAAATTAAATCTAAAAAAGAAAAAGAAAATGTTTATTAAATTAAAAATAAATAAATAAATTTTAAAATAAAAAATTAAATTTAAAGAAATATATTAAATTTTAATCAGTTTAAAACTTAAAAAAAAAGAAAAAAAACATTGTTGAAATTAAAAGTAAAAAAATGAAAAATTAATTAAAAATAAGAAATGAAAAATAAAATACAATAAAAATATTAAATTTAAAAAATATATATATTAAAAAAAAAAATAGATTTTAAAAAATAAATTAAATTTAAATATATATATATATATATATATATATATATATATATATATATATATATATATATATATATATATATATATATATGAACTTAAATTAAAAATATATATATTAGATTTTATTAAATTAAAAAAAAATGTTAATATTAAAATAAGAAATTAAATTTAAAAAAAAATATTAAATTTTAATAAATAAATGAATAAACAAATAAATTTTGAAATAAAAAATAAATTTTAAATATAAAGAAAAAAAAAACAACATTATTAAAATAAACAGTTAAAAAACCCTAAAAATAAATTAAAATTGAAAAATTGAAAAAAATAAATTAAAAAAATATATATATTAAAGAAAAAATAAAATAAAAAACAAATTAATTTGAAGCTATTATGTTTAATTAAAAAAAAAACTAATTTTAAATACACAATTTTAATTGAAATAAAAAAATTTATGTAATTTAAAAAACAATAATAAAAAAATAAAAAATTTAAAAAAATATATTAAATTCAAATAAATTAAAAAAAAATACAAAACTTACTAAATTTTAAAAAATTAAATGAAAAAACTAAACATAAAACTTAATAATAATAAAATATATATGAAAAAAAAAATCAATTAAATAAAAAAAAATACAAAATTTAATAAAAATTATTAACAAAATTTAGAAAAAAAAAATTAAAAACTAAAAAAAGAATAAAACTAAAAAAAAAAAAAAATTAAGAAAATCAAATTAAGAAAAAAATATTAAAAATATTAAAAAAAAAGAGAGAATTTTTTGATCGTGGTGGCGTCGACAGTCGGCCTCCTGCCCAGGTGGCGGTGGAGGCCGGCCACTGGGTGGGAGGCCGATTCCGAGAATCACCGTGAGGCCGATTCTAGAAATCGCGCTCCTGTGGCGAGAGGCCGATTCCGAGAATCACCCTCTCGCCGCGGGAGGGCGATTCCCAGAATCGGCCTCTCACGGCGGGAGGGCGATTCCCGGAATTGGCCTCCGTCTGCAAGAGGGTGATTCCCGAAATCAACCTCCTTTCATGAGAGGACGATTCCTGGAATCGGCGTCAGGGCAATTCTGGGAATTGGCCACAGGGCGATTCCCAGAATCAGCCTCCCCGCCGTAGGAGGGCGATTCCCGGAATCAGCCTCAGGGCGATTTCCGAAATCGCCCTCCCGCAGCGGGAGGGCAATTCGCCGCAGGAGGACGATTCCTGGAATTGGCCTTAGGGCGATTCTCGGAATCAGCCACCCGCCGCAGGAGGGTGATTCCCGGAATCGGCCACCCGCCGCTGGAGGGCGATTCCCGGAATCGGCCTCCCACCGCAGAAGGCCGATTCTCGGAATCACCTGCTCGCCCAGCGGCAGGCCTCTGCCGCCACGTGGGCGGGACGTCGATTGGCGGCGCCACCACGATCAATTTTTTTTTTTTTTTTTTTCAATATTTTTTTTTTTTAATTTGATTTTTTTTTTTTAATTCAAAAAATAAAAATTATTATTTTTTTAATTCAAATTTTTTATTTTAAATTTAATTTTTTTTAATTTTTTTTGTTTCTTTTTTTTAGATTTTGTTTTTAAATTTAATATTTTAGGTTAATTATTTTTTAAAATTTAAAATTTATTTATTAAATTTATTAAATTTTAATTCAATTTAATTTTTTTTAAAATCTTTTAGTTTATTTAGTTTTTCATTTTTAAAATTTATAAATTGTTCCATTTAAAAAAAAAAACGGTAAATTTATGGATATTTGTTTTTTAATTATTTGCATGTGGTTTTTTTCATTTTTTTGTTTTTTAATGATAGTTTTATTTTATTTTAATTTTTTTTTCAATTTCAAATTTTGTTTTTTTTTGTTAATTTAAATTTTTTTTTTTTCTTATTATTATTATTTTTTTAATTTAAATTTTTAACTTTAATTTTTTATTTTATTTTATTTATTTTATCTAAATTTTAATTTTGTAATTTAAATTATTTTTAAATTTTTTGTTTTAAATTTTTTTTTAATTATATGGTTTTTTTTAATAACTTAGAAAAAAATGTTTTTGATATTTTATTTTTAAATTTCTTTGGTTAATTTTTGTCTTTTTTCTTTAAATTATGTGTTTTTTGTTTCAAATTTTGTGATTTCTTTTGATATAATTTTCTAATATTTTTGTTTTTTTATTTTATTTTTGTTTAAATTTTTTATTTTTACGAGTTAATTTTGTTTTTTTTACATTTTTATTGGTTTTTTTTTATTGTTTTTATATATATATATTTTTTATCTAAGTTTGTGCTTTATTACCAACATGAAATCACCACTCTAAAAAAAAGGTTGATGTTGCATCAATACGTTTCAAAATTAGCATGAAAATCAATGCTCTAAAAAAAAAAAGTTGATGTTGCATCAATACGTTTCAAAATTAGCATGAAAATCACTAACATTTTAAAACAAATATTCATACTTCATAAATAAAAATATTAGAGTGTCAAAAATGTGCTCAAAAAAAAAAAAGTGATTCTACATCACCACTTTTCAAAATTGGGTGCTTTTTATGCTACCAAAAAAAAGTAGGTAATAGTGCGGGTACCTATTTCATCGGTAACATTGTTCAGTACAAGCTGGTGTCAAAATCAGGGGGTTGGAGCTCCCTTCCAGTAGTGACTGGAGAATGAGAGAAGGTTGTAGCCTTCTGCAGGTGGGTGCCTGTGTGCTGGTATAAGTCTACGCCAGCACAAAAATTGTAAGAAGTTTTCTTTATAATAAATATTGAAGACAGAGACAACAGTAGCGGTGGTTTTCTCCCAAATTGTGTTTGCACCTTAAATACCGGTGTTCATGTGTGTTGCTTATGTGTGATGTCTTATTCTGTTATTACTGCACATGCTTAATGCTTACTAAACTTCTGATGAATGAATGATGCAATAATCTAAGTAAAGAATTAAATGCATAATTTTTCAGTAAGATCTAAATAGTGATTCACAACCCTCCCGCTCCCCCCCCCCACATCCCCTCCCCCTCCCCCTCTCTCAGTACTTTTCCTAACATATAATCCTTTATTCAAAATTTTGTATCCAACTATTGTGGAAAAACAACAACCCGCCTTGTTTACATTATTATCTCCATAATAATAAATGGGTACCCTCTATTCTTCATTTTGAAAAACTCCCTTATTTCAAGGCTTGATAGTGACTGACGATTCCTTTTGTAGAATGCTTGGATTTTAATATTTTTGCATATATCCATTATTATTTTTTTATTACCATTATTTTTCTTGTTGGGTTGTTAGCATATTTTTGCTACTTTTTTTCATTCATGACAACACATTAATTGGGCACAAGAAGGGGATGTGGCATCTTCAGTTGTCACCTCACCTCACATTTCACATCAAATCACGTTGGTTATTTATCTCTTATACTTGGTTTGACACCTTCATTTATAAAGGAGTGCATCATTAGTTAATTTTTAACTATATTGAAAATCATTTTAATTTTGCATAGATATTGTAAATAATTATAAAATATTAATTAATATTACTTGTTAATATATGTAAGCCACATTATAAAATATATGTATATATTATAAATATGCATGTTTATAATATGTTTGATATTATTGTTATTTAATTTAAACGACATTACGAATCATGTAATAACTTTATATAAACTCATTAAGATGTGTATTTTAAAATAATTATATATATATATATATATATATATATTATAGAATGAATGATTTAAATTAACACATAACGAATGTTATATATAAATTAATCTAATAACATATAAAAACAAATTATTGTAAAAATAAAAGTATGTATGCCTCCATGATCAAACCCAAGAATTTAATGCATATGTCCCATATTTAACATATAACCATCAACATAGGGAGAATACACTCTTGTTGTACCTTGACCATTATTTAGATGCTATTGTGAACCATTTCTCTTCAACAAATGGGGGTAATATATCCTCTACCTTGAATCCATTTCCTTTTCAGCATAATTCTTCTTCTGGTTTTTGTAGTGATGTATTGAAGGGTTAGAGGGGACATCCACTCCTACATTAATGCCCTAAAGGCCAAATTTTATCCTACGAGTAGGTGAGGATATGAAGGACATTCCTTTGATTCTTCCCATTTTTTCCAGTCTTCGGAGACTAATGGCAAAAAATACTAGGAGGCCAAACGGTATCCCAAAAGACCCTCAAAACCATATATTCACAATCCCACCAATAATATTGGAAGAATAAAAAATACCATTCTTTTTTTTTAAGTTCATTAGAATATGGCCTACGAAGAGAGAAATGGAAAGATGGATACTGAGTACATGGAAGTGAAAAGGTGAACTAGATTTATGATTAGGGCCCAAAGGTTTCTTCATTGACATATTATTTCGTATTGAGGATAAAGCTAGGATTTTTTAGGGAGGCTTTTATTTATTTAAAAATTCAAGTCTTTAATCAGGCATTGGGTGTCCTACTTTAATCCAAACAAGGAATAATTCAGAGAGTCACCAATTTGGGTTCAACTATATTTTCTCCGTATGGTTTTTTGGATTTTGAAAATCTTCGAAGGAATCAGATAGACTCTAGGGTGTTTTGTTACCTTATATGAGATTAGAAGAAACTGAAAATATGTCTTATGTTAGGCTATGTGTACATATGAATATCTCTCAATCACTTCCAGAATATATGTAGCTATATTAGAAGGGTAAATATGGAAACAACCCCTTAACTATGAACATGTCCCTTTTTGTTGCCAACTATTACATGAACACTACCATGTTTTTAGAGAATTCCCACAAAAAATGAAGGAACATATGACGAGAAGCCTTCCACTTTCAGATGTCTTCACTATGGGTCAACCAAGGAAACACAACAATAGGAATCGAGGGTCCACTTTACCTAAGATTTAGGAGGTAAATAAAAGTTTTCTTTCTCTTGAGGATATGAAGGAATACATACAAATGGGGGAATATACATACATGGAAACACTGGTAGAGGAAGTCATCCAAGAGAAAATTGGAAGCAAACAAAAAATATAGGAATAATATGGTCCCTAATTTTTTTTTGACATTAAACCCCTTCCCATATTTGAGGAGGTATCCACTCTATTAATTCAGAAATATGGAGATCTCTTAGAAGAAGAGAAGCTTTGGTATATATGGTAAATGAATGGGTCTATAAACACCTGACAAACTTGAGCATGGAACAAAAAGAGGAATATGAAAATGTCTACCTATGATGGAAAACAATGAGACAAGACATTGTTAATGAAAAAATACCTCAAAATTTCAAGACCCTGAAGGATAAAGGAAAACAAATATTAAATAAGGAGCCAAAAATAAAAAACCCAAGAAAAATAATCAAGCCATGGGACAAAATAAATCTCTTTAGGTGAGTATTGATCAGTCACCTGCAACAGTGGATAACCCGCCTTTTTCACTCAATATGCCAACATGAAAATAATTTCATAGAGTGTTAGAGGGCTCAACATCAAAGGAAAAAAACATCTCTTAGGGAACGTATTAATATAACAAATCATTCCATTTTTTTGTTACAAGAAACAAAATTAATCGAGGATAGAATGTCTAAAATTAAAGGTTATGTTTGGATAGGTTGGGAGTCCATAGATGCCATAGGTAATTTTGGAGGGTTAGCTATGAGGTGGAACCCTCAGGAAATTTAGTTCACGACATAGTGGGAAACAAAACATACTATTACAGGGTGCTTAAAATGCATTTCTACTAGAGAAATATTTTATCTAACTATGGTTTATGGTTTGGTATTCAACAAGGATAAGTTCCTCTTCATTTTTCAAATTCGTAATATGAAACACATCATAAGAAATTATTTGTGCATGGTAGGAGGTGATTATAATATAATTTGTGGGCTCCAATATAAAAATGGAGGTATAGAGAGAATGGATCAAATTTCAGAAGTCTTTAATGCTACCATTGAAAATATACACCCGGTATATGTTAGCACAATTAATGGCATTTATACATGGAATAATTGACATGGAGGGAGGAATCAGGTTTCCTACCACTTATATCTATTAGTAATTGCTGAAGAGATCCTCCAACATGACACTTATATCAAAGCTTCAATTCTATCTTCTATAGGATTAGATCATTGGCTCATTAGAATGGAAATTTCTTTAAAAGAATCTCCCTTGAACTGTCCATTTCGTTTTGAAATATTTTTTTTCAAGCATGAATCCTTTCAGGATCAGCTAAGGAAATGGAATTTTGAGCTTAGGGATATTTATGGTGTAAATAAAATGAACACTTTTCACCTTAATATAAAACATTTGAAGCGAAAATCAAGAAATGGAATAAATCTATCTTTGTTAATAATTAGAGGATAAGAAAGGAGTTGAGGCGAAAATGAGTGAAGTTCAAAAAAAAATAATACTGAAGGGTCAATTGGGAGAGTTAGCAACTACTGAATCAACCATAATCCACAATATTGACGAATTTAGGAAACAGGAAGAGATCCTATGGAAGAAAAATACTATAATCCAATGGCTACAATAGGGTGAAAATAATACAAAATTTTTCCATAACATGCTCACCTAGGGGTGGCACAATAACCAAATATTCTCAATCCAGAGCATGGATGGGGAAGGAAAGCTTGGCCATGCACAAATAGTAAACAATATAGTTAATTATTTTATGAACCTTCTTACAAAGCTTTAAATGGATAGATAACTAGACATTTATTGTACCTTACAACATATTCCCATGATATTCACTATGGAACAAAATAGGGCGTCAATGTGCTCAATCTCAAAAGAAGAATTTGAAATTTTGGTAATGAAAATGCCTCTAAACAAAGCTGCTATCCTGATGGATATATAGTGGAATTATTTTAAAATGTTGGGGATTTATGGGAGATAACATTGTAGCTTTGGTGGAAGAATAATGATATAATCAATCCTTTCATCCAACGCTCACTCTGACCTTTCTCATGTTAGTACCCAACACATGTTATTATGAATCACCTCAGGGCTTCAAACCAATAGCTTTATGTAACTTGATTTACAAAATTCTATCCACAACAATGTTAAGCAGATTGAAACACCTTCTTCCCTCCTTTATATCTCCTTCTCAATTAAGATTTTTTGAAGCTAGACAAATTTCGTATGGCATTATAGTGGTGAAAGAGATCCTACAATCTCTTAAGATCTCCAAGCCTTCAGGTATGTTCCTCAAACTTGGCCTGTCTAAGGAGTATGATCACATAAGATGGATGTTCCTATCCCATATCCTCATCTATTTTGGATTCATAGAAAACTAGATAACATGGGTACTTTCCATCATCGCATTTGTCTTGTTATCACCAAAAAATGATCACCTATCCATTTCTAACTAGGTGGATCTAAATACACCATGTAGGATTAATTTTTCCATAGTAAAATCACTTTCACTAGGAAATAATTTAGTTAACAATTTTTATTAAATTATTTATGATTAAAATTTAAAAACCCCCATTAGAATAATTGAATAAATCATTAGTTATTTAGTTTTATCTAGCAATAATTATTAAATAACTATTCGATAATTATTCCATGTCACATTTGATTAAATTACCTAGGAATAATTAAATAAATCAATATTTATTTATTATTCCTTAATTCTATTTTTGGAATAATTGTTAACTCAATATTTAATAATTATTTCAATTTCACATTTTTCTTAATTCTCTTGAAGTAATTAATAAATCATTTTACTTGTTAATTATTTCTAAATAAAGATATTGGACCATTTTGAATATCTTTTCCCTCTCCAAAAAATATATTAAAGTGTCACTAATGGTTAGATCTTGATTTGGTAAATAATATTTTATTGGTTCTCATTGTCGAGATCAACCCAATATTTTGTTATAAATAAGAGGGTTTTCCATAAATTTTTCACCATGATCACTATCATTGTCACCACTATCGTCTTCTAGCATTCAAGCTCCCACTTAAGTTCTTTCTTAGTTTTGGGTTTTTCACACATTGAGAGAGAGAATAGATCGTTGAAGTGGAAGGACATCCAAGGACCTATCCCATAGAGGGGTATTCTACAAACCCTTGTTGTAGATCTCCATCATGAGTTGTTATTAATAAAATATTATTCATTTTTAAAGTATTTCTCTTTTGGGTTATTATATCGGATATTTCTTGTTCTTTTCTGTTTAGGATTACATAAAATCATTTCGTTGGAGGTTTTTATTGTTTTATTATTGCATATCTCAAGCGTAAACTACTATATAGTATTATTAGGGTCACTTGTCACTAGTGACTTAAGTGAATCATTTTTTGTACATCTTCTCAAAATATTTACACTAAAAAATGAAGACTATTGTGATGCATTTAAAACCATTGAAGCATAGCAAAATTGCACCAAAGCTCCGTATGCCTATAAAGTACACCCTCCTACATTTCATGAACATCACCTTGTTCTTGCCTATGACCAAGCTCATGTTGTCCTAGTTCATGGGAAGTTTGAATAATTACAGCTTAGTTCTTATATCATTTGTAAGTGTTTGGGAAAGGGGGAATAGCTTTTAGAGGGTCCAAAAAGAGAAATCCTTCCTAACCATCGCAATCCACTCTACCTGAAGAAACTTTAGCCATAAAATTTCGTATTGAAATGTGTGTATAATTTTATTTTTTTGTATTTAGGTAGCATGCATCCCCCATTATCTCCATCAAGTTATCCTTGTGCCCTTCAGGTGGATCCATCATCTACACCTCATATTGGTTATGCTGATCATGTGCGACGCTTACATTGATTCCATTACATTGAATCTATTAATTTGAGTCCATTACATTGATTCATGTTCATAGAACACAAAATAACTATGCAGATACCATTGAAAATAACATTCTATATTAGCATTTATCACATGCATATACAAGAAGGAAACCATAACATAAACAAATGGCGAACCACAATCGTCACAAAAATATACATAACAATTTTATGTATCATAATATCCAACATATATTGTTTGGAGTCCACTACACTAAATACATATCACATGCCCACATCATGTTACAAAAAAAAAATGGGGATGCACATGACCATGTGCCTAGTCACTATCATCTGAGGCTCCTGATCCAATGGCTCCATACCTCTAGCCTGTAATTCTAGAACTACCTAACCAACCATATATGTGCACTCTGTGATACCTTGTTATTCTGAGGGAAGACTAGTGCACTAATCTGTATTGTGATCTTCTAACTCATGCCATCCACACTCACTTACCCTAGTTAGTAGCATGTTTAAACTATAACAAAGGTCCTCTATTAGAACATCAATATCTGATCTATATTGTGATGTCGATCTACCCTTATCTATAGCACGAGGTGTTGTAACTCGGCTTTTATATCCTGACGACTTCATCGATGCTATAAATACACACCATAAGTTTGGAAATCAGTACCGCATACATACATTTTCTAAATTTTACATGTCACCAAAATATAGCAACTTTCACTTAACATATGGACACCATGCTTGTACTCGCAAACATGGTAATTCAGGATCTCCCTGATATTCCATTCCACTATAGGGATAGTAATTGATGTACAATGACATATCTTCTTAATGTGAAGAGAACTTAGGTCTAAACATTCATCTCAACTCCCCTCCTCCACCTCATCGCAGTAGCTACCCCCAATGGAACATATTAGGCTTCTTCATGTTCCCATCACAAATTTTTTCATGTCATAAAATGGTCAGGATCTTGTCAAGGGAGAATGAGCACAAAAATGTCCGAAAAGAACAATTACCATTGGTTTGTCAACTGTGTAAAGTAAATTTTACTTTCAACAATGACAACATGATCTGCACCCACCGATAGTAAGTTCCTACCAATACATTCTCCACAAGAATCATGTGACCCCCAACAATGTGATGAATTGCATAATTACCCAAAATCTGTACCACTTCTATATTTGTATTTGTGTTTCAATTCTCTCTAAGTCACTGTTATGGATGGTTCTGCCCTTTGCAAGAATACCTGGTACAAAATGAAGATCTACAAAATTGCCTATATGCCTCCCACAAGGCAACACTAGATGTATCTCCCCCACCACCCCCAGGGGGGTAAATCCTATCAAGAAGTATATATTTTGGATTATGGTATCAATCCTATACCCCTTTAATACAAAAGCCTCCTAATATTGGTCTTAATAGCACACAATATTAGATAGAAAGGGAGACCCTCACCAATGGGTTCTCCAAGAACTTAAGAATCCCATAACGTGCCAAAAATACTATGACTGGTTTCCTCCCCTGAATATTAGCCCGAAGAGTTTCCAAATTACATTCTCGCCATACCAGCTTTAGCTATGCCATAATTACAAAATTCCATTATTTTTTGTTAGATCAGAGTCAAAATTTTACACTTCTAGCTCTCAGATTTAACTCAAAAGAGACCCCGATTGTTTCTTTTCCTCTAATCCCAAAACATAGTATTTTCACTCAAAGTTGCATTGGACATACTTATTGGCCTATTTATTCATTCCAAAATGTAGAACAAGGCTTGAAAAGTGTGTTTTAATCGTGAGGATGAGTAGGGTTTTCCTCCAAAATCAAAGCCCTAATTGATCTATGTGGCTAGAGACACGGATCATATTAGCTTAAAAATTAAAGTGGTCATATTTCTCCCAAATCAGAACCAAATACTACTTCTCATTGCCCTGATTCAAATGGTGTGGATGACACTCAAATCCGAGCTTGTATGGATGAGATAGGACTAGTCAAAGTTTTGGTCAATCAGGAAAAGTGTCAGGATCAAGGGCTCTACAAATTAACCAGGGATGGGGCATGGAATTTGACTCCCAAGAGCGGGAAAAATTGTAGAATGAATAATTTTTCTATAAACCCCCAAAATCAACAAAAAATGAAAAAATCAATTTGTTAGATTATAAAATATATATATATCTATATAATGTTGGGTTAGCAGCCTTCCAACACCCAAACCCACATGACATCTAATATGTGGTGTCGGGTGACCAAACCTCGACACCACCAAAGTCGTTGCATATGTACAAAGTCCAAGCTTGATTCAGGGCTATGTGTTGCACACCCTACCCACCACACACGAAACATATAAACAATAAGGTCGAGACTAAAGGGGCTCGAACCCACCCAACCCACATCGATGGGGACCCCACCAAGCATTCTCATAACAACCGGAAAATAAAGCAAACTTACCATCGACGAAATATTAATTTCTACCCCCAATTTTAAATGTTTCCATAACCGTTGCTCCAAAACTGTAATGAAACTTCCATCCCAAGCATAAAATGCATGGTTATGAAATAATGCACCAAATCTATATGGGGAGTTCACAAGGCTTGAAACCCTAAACTAACCGCACTAATTTGGGCGCATTACCATTAGGTCAACGACCTTATTGTATTATCTATCCATCGAACCCATATTTAAACCATACTTCTCATTCGACCAGGAAGTGAGATGGAACAGAGGTAGATTGGAGGAACTTGGAGGTCGAGTATGGGGAGCGCGCTAGAGCAGAACCAAGAAATGTGGAAATATGACATAGTTCTAGGAGGCAGAACCATGCTGAGTTAGAGATGTGGAATCCTGATGCAGGAGAATCAATTGATGCCTAAAAGGTTCCTTGGGAAGAAATTTTTACAGTGATAAAATGTTATCAAATTTATAGTTATTTTTCTCATAATTTTGCAGGGAGCATGATGGTGAAGTAAGATTCTCCATATGAGAAGAAAAATTGTAGGTGCCCTAGAGAAAGGAATCATTCAATAACATTGAGGAATCTAAAAGATTCCCTTCCAGGCTGAATTTTTCTAGTGTCAAAATATGGTCGGCTTTCTACTCATTTTTCCCAGAATTTTACAAGAATCATGATGGCGAGATCAAAAATTTAATCGAAGTAGCAGATCTCCAGTCAGCCATTGGAGGGGAATATTTGCGGAATCATGAGAAATATAAAATATTCCTAAATGCATTGGATTTAAATGTATCTGAATTGGAATGGTTAACAATCATTTTTACAGCTATCGTCGCCAACGATGCAATGGTGCAATCCATTTCAATAGATGAGCTTTGAATATTTCGTCTATCTTCGAAAGTGGATGTACATGATGGAATTATGTTATGCTTCCTTTTGTTTTGCTGATATGATGTCTTATTGATAGGATCCATGCTTAACACTACATTGAGGGATGCTTGTTTCCAATTTATTTTGACAATTGATCAGCTTGTCATGCTGAAGGAAAACCCATTTGAGTGAGAGTTCATATAGGGAGAAAATATCATGGAGAGACATGCCACTATTATTGAGGGAATTTTTCATTGATATGAAAAATAACATGACATGTACATCACCATCATTTGCAACAATTAATGGAGCAGCCTCCACTCTCTAGACACCAGGCGTAAAGACATAACCCATGCTGGGTGAACGCCTTTATCCATGTGTTTTGTTATTGATTTTTAATCATCACTATTTTTCCTCTTATGTAAGAATGCACATTTTGTTATTTTATGATATTTTAAGTGAAATTATATTAACATCACATAAGCAAAATATCCTGGTTAATTCTGGTAGGTGAAGAAATCCTAAACAAGTTTTGCATGAGAGTGGTATTCTCACTGATGTGAATTGCAATTTTGGATGAATGAATGTGGAAAAATCAAGTATGATAGAGATGTGAATGAGGATTTACTCATGATTTCAAAAATGGTGCACATAATTAATGAAGCTTATGAGAAGAGAATAGAGGAATAGGAGAAATAAAGACGAAAGGGTGATGCTCCATGTACCCCTTACTGTGAACATGCATCTTATTCATCATATTCACATCATTAAAATGAGGAGATAAACTAGAGCCTTGAAGGAGAGAATGTTGAAGTGAAGAGGCTTCTACGAGAAGAGAGAGAAGAGAATAAGAGCTTGAAGCTTTAGGTGTGAGGAACGGAAGAGGCCCGGAGAGAATTGAAGTGCAACGACTGGAGCCTTCAATAAAAGGATGTGATCCGAACTTATGTGGGAACAAAATAAAATACATAAATACACATAAAAATAAATATTAAAGAGAAATAAGACTTCATTTCATTAATATCTCATAACTGAAATATGCTTACATTCAAAATGGAAATAAACTAGGTAGGCCGCTGGTAGCTTATCTCTGAGAATATATGTGGCGGCTATAGACCTCTCAAATCTGTTACAATGAGGCTTGAAGGCCTATTTAATATTTAGGAACAATGGAAAACCCTAAATATCCAAAAACCTAACCCTAGGATATGAAATACCAAACTTTGGGCCCTGTCGGGGTAAATTTCTACATCAATTTCTTGGGGTCGTAACTTTGGCATACTATCTTCGTTTGATGAACATGATATGTCATTAGAACGATATATCCTAAGAATAAAAATGGTGAAAATGAATATTGAGCTGCCAACTTATACTCATTGGATGTGGTTTCCCCAAAGAACATCATTCAGGACCTCAAAAGGACTCTGGAAGTTCACGACCCGAAAAACTGGCAAAAATAGTAAATTGCGCTACAATTAAGGGAGCTGAAAAAATGAAAGAAAAATTGGTGAGGGATGAAGTGGAATAGGTGGGTGGTCACCAATATCCACCTATATCATTTCTCCCCCTTTAGTAGGTAATGGTCACCATTTCGTTGAGTTCCTCCATGAGATGAGGAAACTTATGTTAAACTTTGTCCCTAGTGAGCCACTTTCCTTGGGGAAGGAGGTGGTGTAATTTGGCAACTTGATATATTTGGATCCTCTGTTGGTAGCTATTATTGATATGCCTATCCATAATCTGATCAGTTGTGGCTTGGTCCATGTAGTCTGGGTTTAAATTTGTTGGTTTGATTTTTTCTGCCATGTCGAATGTGTCTAGTAATGGTGGAATGTAGGGACGAATGTGATCCATATTGAACACTAGGTGCGAACCAAGGAATGGTGGAATACAGAGATAAAATGAATTTTCCCCTACAACCTTGGTGATGGTGTATAACCCATATCGGAGTGGGTGAAGCTTGCAGTGTGTTCCAACAAGGTGCTCCTTCTACACATGTAGCCACACATTTTCACCCACTTGGAAGTTGTGTGGCACTCGATGCTGATCATGTCGCTACTTGTACTTAGCATTGGATTTGTCTAATATGTGATTAACCTATTGGAATATGTGTTGAATGCACTCAATGAATTTTTTCACCTTGTCAACTTCAAACTGGACATAAGCCGAATCAACCTAAGTAGCTAAAAATGACATGGCTACGTCAATAGGACATAATGGTTGGAATTCAGAGCCCACCTGAAAGGGGCCATGGCCAATTGAGCTATGGATAACCTGGTTATAACTATGTTGTACATAGGGGAGGCTATTATCTATGTTCATGAATTATTTAAGTTTTGCATTCATATCAAGTGTACGGTCATTCTGTTGACGAACTATGTTTGGCCATCAGTTTGGGGATGTAAAGTGTGGACATGGTGAGCTTAGTCTCCAGCATTGACCAGAGGCTGGACCAAAATGTACTGAGGAACCTCTTGTGCCAATCTAAGATGATAGACTGTGGGATCCTAAAGTGTGCCCAAACTTGTTCAAAGAAGACTTTAGCAGTGGCTTCTGCTGTGATATGTTCTTGCAGGCTGCCATAATGATCATCTTTGAGAATATGTTGAAGACCATGAAAACAAAGTCGTTGACATGCTTAGTAGAAGGAAGGCCCAACATGTAATCCATGGATATATACTCCCAAGGTTGAAGGGGTAGGTAGTTGATTATATAAGCCTTACTTCCTGATGGTCGGTTTGGAAATGGTGCAGGCAACACCAGATCTGATGTACTTCCCGACATACTGTGAAAGTTTTGGCCAATAGAAATACTTCTGCAGTATTTCCACTATTTTCTAGACCTCACAATGCCTATTGACCCGACCATAGTGCGCTTCCAAAAGCATATTGGAATGCTTGCTTCAAGGAACAAAAAGGTGAACTAGGTGACATAGTAGTACATCTTGGAGGTGAAAATTTGGAACTCAGTTACCCTCCAAGAGCATCTTGTATGTGTGGCTGAATTCTAGATTTCTCTTGTAGAGAAGCGGCCAATCATAATTCTCATGTTCATAAGAGCTGAGCATGGTGGTTACCGCCATGATTGGTCGTTGACTGAGGTAGTCTACAACATTATTGCTGTTTCCCTTCTTGTACTTGATTTTCAAATGATATTGTTGCATATATGTGGACCACTTTTGATGACGATCGTTCTGCAACTCCCGTTGTGTCTGTATGAAATATAGGGGTTGGTAGTCTATGTGGATTATCGTTTCCTTCCAAAAAATGCAATGCTTCCAATGTCAGAAAACCTACATAATGGAATACATCTCTTTGTCATAAGTGGGATACTTATGGACTGTGTCAGATAATGTCTCACTATCATATGCCACTGGGTGCCCATGTTGAGTAAGAAATGCCCCAATAGCATAGTCAGAGGCATTTATCTCAATCTCAAATGGTTGTTACAATTATGTTAATGTGAGCATTGGGGAAGAGCAGAGGCGATTTTTGAACTCTACAAATGCCTTCTATTGAGATTCAGACCAAAAGAAATTTTCTTTCACTCCTCCCTTGGTGCCTTGAATCAAGGTTCAAGTCATATGAGAGAATCCCTACATGAAGTTGCGGTAGAAATAAGAAAGGCCCAAAAATATGTGGATCTCTTTTAGAGTGGTTGGGGTTGGAAAATCCCGAATGACTTGGATCTTGGATGAATCCACATGGACCCCCATCTCATCAATAATTTATCCCAAATACCAAAATTCGGTTATGCCAAATTTGCACTTCTCCAAATTGGCACACAACTTGTGTTTCCGTAGTTTTTGGAGGACCTTTCAGATGTGGTGGAGGTGATCTTCCCAAGTCTATCTAAACATCAGGATGTCATCCAAGTAGACTACTACAAATGAGTTGGTGAATGGCTGCAAGATGTCATCCATCAACCTCATGAAGGTTGCAAGAGCATTCCTCAACCCAAAAGGTATGAAAAACCATTCAAAAATTATGTCGTTGGATTTGAAGGTAGTCTTCCATACATCGATGGGTTTGATTGGTACCTTGTGATACCAAGAACTCAAGTTGATCTTTCTAAAATATTTTCCCCCCTTCAATTGGTCCTTAAGGTCATCAATCTATGGTATCAGGTACTTATTCTAGAGAGTGATATTTTTCACCACCGAATAGTCAATATAGAGTCTCCAAGTCCCATCCTTCTTCTACACCAACACGATCGAACTCCCACAGGGTGATGAACTCTATCGGATGTGACCTTTTTGCAACAGCTCCTGAATCTTCCTCTTAGTTTCATCCTTCTCTATAACAGAGCGTTGATAGATTGGTCCATTGGGTAGTGGCGCTTCTGGGGTCATACCTATGGGGTTCTTGACCTGACAGTGCAGAGGCACCCCTGTGAGTGAGGTAAATATGTCCCTGTACTCCTCCATGACCTTGGCCATTTTTTTTTTTGGGCAGAGGAGCCTTTTATGGAGGTCGTGACCATAGTATTATTCTTACCCTAAGTGTAGATAATCAGGAAAACAAAATTCCTAGTTTTGGAAATGAGCTTAGTGCATTGTTTTTCAATAACCAAAGAGATGGTGGTAGGTGGTGCTACCTTTAGTATCTTATACAACTTATTTCCCAAAGTAATAATAACAGCATGAGGTCAAGACTCATATACAAGATTTCACTTCCATAAATATGGTCTGCCCAATAATACATCACAAACGTGAAGAGGAGAAATGCCACATAATACCTCATCCGTGAAGGGCTTGATGTTGTAGGGAAGGTGACATTTATGGCTGACATGGAGATCTTGTCCTTGGTGAAGCCACCTGATGGTGTACAACTCTGGGTGTGCTGTGGTTGGCAAGCCCAACCGTTTCATGACCTCTACTGAAATGAGGTTCTTTTGGGTCCTGCTGTTGACAACGAACTGCAACGGGGAACCCTTTACCCTCATCTGGGAATGGAAGAGGTGCTCCTCCTCCTCTAGATCTTTTGGTTCCTCCTTGTAAATATTCGTGGTAGAATTGTTGGCATTGGGCTCCAAATAAATAATTGTCTTCCCTTCTCCACTCCCCTTGTCAAGTTTTGATTCAAAGTTAGAGCATGCATCTGATTCAGAAGCCTTCAGCTAGGCCACCAGTGATGGATCGGCCCGACAGTCACTTATGTTGTGAGTGGAAACCTTATGGAACTTACATCACTATCCCATGTCCTTATTTGGCTTCGCACCATTGTTATTTGCTTCCAGCTTTGGTGGGATATCTTGGGCCACCCCAGCTTGGATTTCTCCTTTGTTCTGCGGTTTCTGGGCACCTTTCCCTTGCTTTTGATTCAAAGATCCAAAGAATCGCTTCTTATTTTTCACCTTCTACAAAATGTTGGCAACATACCAGATGTGGCACCAAGCGAGCATATGTCAAGGAACTCCAGTTCCTCCTAAATGTATCATTGCAAACAATTGTGCTACTTCAACACCAAATGTTTCTTTGAATATTTGATACATGTGTGTAGGGTATGGGATAGATTCATCAGCTCATGCACATCTTGATCCCTTTGCTGCCACAGTGTGGTCTATTGTATGTACTTGTCCTCATAGCTCTCGATGGGATAATTATATTGTTACTTGATGGCATCTCAGAAAGAATTCCGAGTGGGTGCGGCTAGAAAAAAAGAGTTTTCCCTCTCCTCCTTTTGCTCACTGTAAGTTTCCCACCAGTCCTTGACATGGGAGGTAGCTTTAAGGAGTGAATAATTAATCTCTTTCCAGTTAGAAAAGTCATGAACTGAGAAATTCCCTTCTAATAGATTAAACCATATATCTATGATGTCTTCATCTATTTTCCTATAAAATATGGGAATTTCAAAGCTTAATTGTACCTTAAAAGGATTTACACCTCCACGGTGGTTGTTGGATGCAGATGCATCGCAGTGGGTAGTTGTTGAAGAATCTGGGAAAATCTATCCATCATCGCATTCCTTTGTTTCTTGAGGGCCTCCTAGAGCAATATTTTGATAATATATCCTACTCTCTCATATTTATTTTTTTCCCCGATGGGCGACCGTCAGGGTTTGCGAGGCTGATCTTGCAAAGGTTCAACCAAATCGAGCCTTAACTCTTTATAGCCATACCTCATTGGGGACATGCAAAGAAGGATGAAGTTAGAGCAAATCACTCTGATACCACTGATCTAGAATTTTTCATGAATGTAATAAAATACATAAATACACATAAACAGATAAATGCAACAAAAATATGACTTCATTTCATTAAGGTCTCATAACTGAAATATGCTTAGAGACAAAATGGAAATAAACTAGCTAGGGCGCTGGTAGCCTAACTATGAGAATAGATGTGGAGGCCACATGCCTATGAAATTTGTTACAATGAGGGTTTAAGGCCTATTTATTATTTAGGAATAATGTAAAACCCTAAGAATCCAAAAAACTAACCCTAGGATATGAAACGTGAAACTATGGGCCCCGTCGGCGTACATTGGTACATCAATTTCTTGGGGTTGTAACTTTCGCATAAATATTTCTTTGATGCACATGATACATCATTAGAAAATTCTATCTGAGGACGTCAATTGGTGATAAAAAATGTTGAGTGCTCTGACTCATATACACTGAATGCGGTTTCCCCAAAAATCATCGTTTAGGGCCTCAAAACAGCTACAAAAGTTCACGACCCAAAAAACTGCCAAAAATAGTAAATTGTGCTAGAATTAAGGAAACTGAAAAAAATGAAAGAAAAAATAATGGGGGCCCAAGTGGAATAGGAAGGTGGCCACAAATATCCACTTAGGTCAAGATGCTAAATTAAGGAGTATTATAAAATAATAGAAACAAGAGAAGAAGAGATTGCAACTTCATTTATGAGCCACGAAAGAGGTCTTGGAGGAGTTGAAACACAAAAAAGGCTTAAAGAAGCCCCCATCACTAGTTTTAGAATCAAAATTTGAGGTAAAAAATGTTGATCATTTTTCAGTTTCAACTTCACATGATGTTATTTCTTTTGGAAATGTTGAGGTACCCATTATAGGAAATGACATCAGACTCCTTACTAAGATGCGATATAAAGGATGAAGACTTGGTGTGAATAGCCAATGCATGAATTAGGCATTGGAGGTTGTGCAAATATCTCGATTTGTAGGTTTGGGATACACTGAAGAAGAATACTTAGATGTGTCATAATATTTTGATACATTGTTTAAATGGTCGAGGAAAGAGGGTGATGGGAACACATCACCATCCTCCCATGAAAGTGCACATCACAAAGGAAGAGCTAAGGCAAGCTCTCATCACCATAATTTCATTAGAGACAACAAATAAAGGTATTAGAAGTCTCAGTATTCTAGATTTCCTTTTTATTACAAGCATGTTTTTAATGGTGGATGAAAATCATGCAATACAAGCTATGTAGTTTTTTGGTTAACATAACCATGTGATTGCTAAGTGATGGAAGGGAATGGAAACACTAAAGAGGATGAGGCATGAAATTCCTTCTCCACATAATGGAACAAATCATGTTAAGCATGTCTAGAGGAAGAATAATTATTGTAGTCATTGAAACAAAGGTGGTCATCAAAGAGCCACACGTTGGAGGCTCCAGGCAGAGAAGTGTCTTAAGGACAAAGCACATGTGCAGAAACTAGTCAATGAAGGTGTGAAACAAGAAAAAATGCCACGTACCTATGGGTGCACTTTGTTGAGTAAGATATCATTTTACTAGACACGATAGCTTTTCATGGCCTCACTTTTTAAATCACGCATTGCCACATAATGTAAATGTGATGATGACATTTTTTCATCACTTGTAAAGGAATGATGATGTTTTCGCCTTATATTGATAGTTGGGTAATGTTTCCATTTTGATGTATACTTGACCACAGAGTTTGTGTTATAAACTAATGGAAAGTATGCAATTCTTGGGTCATGATTGATCATGTAATTTAACATGTAATTTGCAAGTATTATACTATAGGTTTCCAAATGATGTCAGTGTTGGATCATCACATATGGCTCTGCAGATAAGATGAAAAGGAGAAAGAAGGGTGACTTGTTAGGACACATGTGGTGTAGATAGTGTACACAACAATTGTAGATTATGTTCATTATTTTTGGTGA
The DNA here is from genome assembly GCA_034641835.2 of Pinus albicaulis. Taxonomy (NCBI): domain Eukaryota; kingdom Viridiplantae; phylum Streptophyta; class Pinopsida; order Pinales; family Pinaceae; genus Pinus; species Pinus albicaulis. The sequence goes on from CM076581.1 coordinate 303,768,392, forward strand.
CCAAAATATGCTCAATGGGGAGGAACTATCTAGGTGGCTCCAAAGATGGTGAAAGGTCAAAGATGGCTTAGAATAGCTCAAAATTTAAAGTGGTCAGATTTCTCACAAACCAAAACCACATCTTAGTGTTCATCACCCTGATTCCGATGATGTGAATGATGTTCAAATCTGAGCTCGTATGGAAGAGTTAGGACCTGTCAAAGTTTTGGTCAATAATGCCAAGTGGCAGACTTAAGGGTTCTACAAATTGACCATGGACAAGGCACAGAATCTAGCTCTTTAGAGAAGGAAAAATTATAGAACGAATAATTTGCCTATGAACCCCCAAAATCCACAAAAATGGAAAAAATGAATTTTTTATATCAAAATAAAAAATTATAATGTTGGGTTTTTGGGCCGCCAACCCCACCAAACCCCAAAAACACATCACATCTAATATGTGGTGTCGGGTGGTTAAACCCTACCACCATTGGAGCCATTGCATATGTAAAAAGGCCAAGGTTGGGTTGGGACCATGTGGTGCGAACCCCGCCCACCACATACATAACATATAAAAAATGAGGCTGAGACTGGTAGGCCTCGAACATGCCCGACCCCTTGTTCAGCTCCCACCGGACAATCTGAAAACACCTGACAGATAAAAAAAATTACCACCAAATAAATGTTAACCATCACCCCAAATTTTAAATGTTGACATAACTGTCACTCCAAAACATTAATGAAACCATCATCCCAAGCATAATATGCAGGGTTATAAAAATAATGCACCAAATCTATATGGGGTATCAATGGGGATTGAACCGCTGAACTACTCATGCCAATTTGGGTGCATTACCATTAGGCCAACGACCTTACAGTATTATATTTCCATCAAAAACATATTTGAACAGTACTTCTCATTCGACCGGGAAACACGAGGGAATGAAGGCAGATTGTAGGAACTTGGAGGTCGAGTTTGCAGAGCATACTAGAGTGGAACCGCAAAGGATGGAACCATGACATAGTTCCAGGAGGAAGAACCGTGCCCAGTGAGAGATGCAGAACCTTGATGTGAGAGAATAAATTGATGTTTAAATTATTCCTTGGGAGGTAAATTTTTACAGTGACAAAATATTACCAAATTTATAGTGAATTTTCTCAAAAATTCGTAGGGACCATGACAGTGAAGTTAGATTCACCATCTGAGGAGAATAATTGGAGGTTCCACACAATGAGGAATATTTGAATAATCTTAAGGAATCTAAAATATTCTCTTGGAGGCTGAATTTTTCCACTGTCAAAATATGGCCGACTTTATACTCATTTTTCTAAGAATTTGGCAAGGATCGTGACTAAGAGATCATATTTTTCATCTCTGTAGAAGATCTCTAGTCATCTAGTGGAGAGAAATATTTTGGGAATCATGAAAATCTAGAAGATTCCTGAAGGCCCAGAATTTGATGGTGTCATAATTGGACAAGTTGATAGTCGTTTTTACACCTCTCATTTCTAATGATTCAGTGGTGTAGCCCATTTCAACAGTCGAGGTTTTCATTTCTTTGTAATATTAAAAAGTGGAGGTACATGATGCAATTATGTTATTCTTCCTTCTTTTTTTCTCAGATGATGTATTATTTTTGAGATCCTTGTTTAACACTATGTTGAGGGATGCTTGTTGCCACATTACTATGATAAATCATTATCTTTTCATGTTGAATGAAAATCCATTTGACTGAGAGTTCTTGTAGGGAGAACGTCTCGAGGAGTGACACACCACTCTTGTTGACAGTGTGTGTCCTTTTTATGACAAAGACAATTCAATGCACATCATAATCATTTTCAGCAATTAATGAAGCAACATCCACTCTGTTGACACTGGGCTTAGAGACGTAACCAACACTAGGTGAAATCCGTTATCCATGTGTTTTGTTCCTGATTCACTGATCGTCATTATGTTTCCTTTTATTTAAGCATGAACATGTGGTTTTTTTATTCTCTTTGATGTGAAATTATATTAACATCACAAAAGTAAAAGATATTGGTTAATTCCAATAGCTGGAGAAATCCGGATTAAGTTTCGTAATAGATCGATCTTTTCGGTTATGTTAATTGTGAGTGTGAATGAATCAATATGCAATAATGGAGGATGGCAGAGATATGTACGAAGAATTCCTTGGGATGTAAAAAATGGTGGACATAATGTATGAAGCATATGAGAAGAGAATAGAGGAATGGAAGAAAGAAAGAGCAGAGGATGATGCTTCATATACCCCTTCATGTGGACATGTATATTCTTCATCGTATTGTCATCATTCAAATGAGGAGATCAACTAAAGCCTTCAAGAAGACAACACTACCATGAAGAGGGTTATACGAGAAGAGAAAGAGGAGAATAATATATTGCAGCTTCAATTGGGAGCTGAAGAAAAGACCCTAGAAAAATTGAAGCACAATGACCAAAACCTTCAAGCAGAGGATTCTTAATTAAGGAGGATTTTACAATAAGAGAAAGAGGATAATCAGAGACTACAAAATTATCTACGAGCCATGGAAGAGACCTTGGAGGAGTTGAGGGGAAAAAAAGGCTTAGAGAAGTTCTCATCACCTGTTTCAAAATCGAAAATTGAGGTAAACAGTGTTGATCGTTCTTCAATTTAATCTTCAAATCTTGTTATTTCTATTAGAAATGTGGAGGTACCCATTACATGAACTGGCATGATAATCCTTACCGAGATGGTCTATAAAGGAGGATGACATATTTTTAATGACCAATGCATGAATAAACCATTTTAGGTCATGCAAATACCTCGATTCACATGTTAATGATCCAATAAAGGATAATTCCCAAAGGTGTTACAAGCTTCCGATACATTGTTGAAATTGTTGAGGAAAGAGGATAATGGGAACATATCATCGTCATCCTATAATAGTGCACATCACAAATTAAGAGATAAGGCAATCTCTCATAGCCATAATTGCACCAGCGATACCCAAGAGAGCTACAACAAGTCTTAGTATTCTAGAGTTCATTTTGATTACAAGTATGTCATTAAACATGAACGAAAATCATGGAATAGAAAGCTATGTAGTTTTTATGGTTTACATAACCATGTGATTGCTAAGTGCTAGAAGAGAATGGAAACAAAAAAGAGGATTAGCTGTGGAAGGACTTTAACACATTAGGGAAGTGTTGTGGAGGTAAATCCCCTCTGCGGACAGAGGCGATCCCTACTAGCCTAGACCAGGTCTAGCAACAATCGTTCACGCTATAGTGCAGGTTCCTAATTGAAAATAAACCAACTAGCAATGAAGGCTTACCTAGAATCCAATTTTGTTGCTTGTAGAAGAGGTAGCGCTCTCGTTCCTTAGCTTTGGCAGATCACGATCTCCACGATCTCCGTGATAGGACACATGCACACGCGAGAAACAGAAAAAACACAAGCGTAAAATCCAGTAGATGCAACTATATGTTAGTCAGAAAGGACATAACTCATCATCATACACAAAAACAAGAGTGGAACCATAACCAATAGTCGCTTATCATTAATCAATCAAAGAAGAATACAACCAAAGCCCTGACGCTAAATTCTCCTTCGGAGGGTCGCCAGCGGAACACATCTCGAAAAAGCCTGTCAGGGATGGGACAAACCTCTCTCTTCGGATGTCTTGACAATAATCTCCTTGCTTGGGTTTTTCCTTAAGGGAATGAATCAAGGCTCTTGCAACATAATGCTCTGATGGCTCTTGGGAACTCGGAGACTCAACCATTTAGCCATTCAGCCCCTTCATCAATGGATGAAGGCTATATTTATAGACGAGAGGAGGAGGTTGGGATCCCTACAATAGTGGAAGGGAGGCCTTATATTTTGGGAGGTTCCCCATATAGTGGAAACAAGAGGCCAAAGGAGGACGGTCATGGTTATTCAGTCGAAACCACTCCTGATGACTCATCCACGAAGTTGTTGTAATCAAAACTTTGCCTCCTTTTTAAAAAAAAATTCCAAAAGCAGATTGGCACGGGTGCTTAACTGGGACAGAGTGCCAATTAGTTTGGGCTCATAGTTAATTTTCCTCATTGGCGCGAGTACATAACAGGATACCAGCGCCAAGACAAAAACAAGTGTTTTTAGGGGTCTGCTCAGGAAATGATCAACAGAAGAAATGTTTTCCTCATGGAAAGGGATGCAATGATGGTATTTGCAAGGCATGACACTACTTATTGGTCACAAAAACGACCCTATAATGGGCGAGATGGGGATTGCAGGGACGGTGACAAATTACTCTGTAACAGATGCCCCCTAAAGCATGAGGCTCGAAAGAGAGAGAGAGGGGTGAAATGCTTTACGAGAACGTGTCCAACTAAAAACACCGTCGTCAGAAAACCTACGTAGAGAAATACAACTGATATCTCAGATACTTGATATATATGTGGTGTGGGCGCAGCCATCCATAACAGAGTATGTAATAATCCAGATCTGAGGCATGGACGCAGCCATCCAGTGAGGATCAACAAATAGACTCAGGTATGGTCACATCCATCTAGTGAGTGAGTCATGTAACTAATCATAATAATCCACAAAATCACAACATGGATTCTAGTAGACAAGATCCAGGGTCTTGCGCTCCATCTCAACCCGAACAAAGTACAAGTTCAAGCATGCGAATATGTGAGCTGAAGTCGAACATGCAAGAACATCATCTGATTACCAGCCAATGGTGAAAGCTGTTAACAGATGCGATAGGTACCACCATTAATGCCAATGGTCCTCAAGGCACTACAGGTAAAATCTACGGCATGTGAAAAATGAGCTGACGTCGAACACACACAGAATCACTTGACCATAGGCCAATGATGAAAACCTCACGTAGAATGCGAAGAAACTGCCATTGAGGCATGCAGGCTCCAAGGTACCAAAAGGGAGTCTCTAGATCAACTTCCTAGATAAGGAGCTGAAGTCGAGAGGAAGTGACTTTGATCGAAGGTGGGCCATAGTGTTTCCCACATCATCGACATGAGACAAAGGAACATAATGTCCTTTGTGAATCAGGATTAGATGAGAATTAGAGGAAGGTTGAAATTTGCAGAGGTCAACTTCTATTGAACATATCGGCGGCACGACAGTGGATTTGGCAGTATTTGGCATCAAAAGATCAAAGGTCATGATGACGAGGCAAAGAGTAGATGAGAGGTCAAAAGGGATCACCCAAACCCATGGAGGCAAATATAAAACGAGATGAGATGTCCCTAACCCGACACGAATGCAAACAAGTGCCATGTTCAAGAGTGACATACTGCCGACACGACAACGATTTTGGTTCCACTTTCCCCACCATCTTTGGCGAGTACCTCTTTATTTTTACACAATCTTGAAGAGGATACCATATGCTTGTCATATAAATCCATCCTTCAGATGAATCCATCCTAGTACATTTAACGAGCCCTAGGAAGGAGAAACTTGAATATCATCATTATGACTGAATCCAATGTCATTAGAGTTTAATGAGTTTGAAAAAGGAAGAACTCGGCGTCTTTTCATGTTTAGAGAGTTTGAAAAGACAGCAGAAAAGTAAACTCCAACGGTCCCTTTTCGTAAATAGTTCCTCAGACCCGAAAAGGTAGAAAACAATATCTGAGAAAATCTCCTAGTCGCAATAGGCTAGGGTATTTATTTTTTGTAAGTAATCTATCCTAGCCCAAAAAAGGGGTAAACGTATACTGGGTAGATTTCGTTTCGTGTCCACTTTAACGAGATTGAAACGACAAGGAACTCGGCAATCTTTTCATTTTTAGAGAGTCAGAAAAGAGCTGAAAGTTGACTCCTCCTAGAGGAACGACTGGTATAAAGGGTAGCAACTGGTTCCGGTGATGGTGGAACTGCTCAAAACAAATAAAGGTCAAGAGGCTGGCTAACAAATACCACTCATCGCAGTGGTTCCTCAGGAACGGGTAAAAAAACCAAGTGAAGGCATATGATCGGCCAAGCAGATAGTGACAATGGAGTGAGAAAACCAAGGCTCATCTAGAAAAAAAGGTTGATAAAATGGAAATCACAAGAGGTAAAATGGGAATGGTTTCATTTTTACACAAGCTTGAAATTAGAAAACTCTGCTTGAAGTTGGTTTCATTTTACACAAGCTTGAAACAAAGATAAACTATGCTTGAAACTGGTTTCATTTTTACACAAGCTTGAAACGGAAACAAACTATCCTTGAAAAAGTAAGCATGCCCCCAGAATGGTGACTCAATTCGAGGTACATGCCCCCCAAGCTTTAGTCCATATGAAAGGCAGATGGAGTGAAGGTTCAAGTTACAAGATCAAGAGAAAGACTCGACTGGGATTTTACGAGATCTAAACAAAGACTCGAATTGAACAGGAATGTGTTTCATTCTTTTAACGAGGTTGACACATTAAAAGAACTATCCTCAGAAGATTTTGTTTCATTTTTTAAGGACCTTGACACAAGAAAACGAAATATGCTCCAACGACCTTGTTTCATTTTTTAAGGAGCTTGACACAAGCCAACGAACTCTGCTCCAACAGACCTGGTTTCATTTTTTAAGGAGCTTGACACAGGAAAATGAACTATGCTCCAGGAATCCTCATCATAATGAACATGAAGTTATGGCTTCCAAGAGTTCTACTCCTGATGGAAGGAAAACATCTTGGAAGTTTGGACCTAATGCCCCCAACACACGATGTACAATGACAATATCACTAAGTATAGGCACGAGGTAGGTAGCCACATAGTTTACCTAAGGTGGGGTAGATACAACGTGTGGATAAAAACCAGGAAGGGATGATGGCAGGCGAGCTGCCACATCAGGATCAAAGAACGAAAGCTGATCGATGGTCACAATCCGTCCTTCATGTGGAAAACAGACCACACGAAAAAGAGAGGAGACAAGCGCTCCCATGGCGTAGGTGTAATCGTGCCCCAAGAGAAGATTGAAATCCAAGGGGCCTGGAACAACCATCACGTCCATATGGACAGTTTTACCTCCCAAAGTAATAGGTAACCTTGGAAGGATCCCTAACGGTTGACTAGTTATTCTGTTAAATGCCAATAGATTTTGCGTAACAGGCGCAAGTGGCAGCGAGCCAAAAGCTTGCCAAGTAGTTGAGGATATAACAGTAACATATGCGCCTTCCTCTATAATGGTGCTGGGTACAACTAGACCAAAATCCTGTACTTTGATCTCGAAAGGCACATAAGACGGAAGGCGGTATCCTGAAAATCGACTCCAATCGAAGGAAACGACCAAACTACTTGGAGGGGCTACCATAGAACCGAGATTGTCTTCCCCTGGTGTTACGGAAGAAGAAGGAGCATCCTCCATGACCTCCATCTCGAAGGTGGGAGGAATATCCTTCGAGACCTCCATCACGGGAGGCGGAGGAGAAGCTTCTTGAGGTATAGGGATGGGAGAATCTTTCTCCAAGTCTAAAGAATCTGAAGAAACAAGAAGAACATGAGGGGTGTGAGCTCCACTCTCAATGGAAAAGACCTGGTGTACTGCAGACGGGGCCAGCTCAACCGATCCCATGACTAATGGTTGGTCGGGAACAGATTCCTGAATCTGAATTTTCGAGGGAGCGAGATTGACCAAGGATGACTCTTGACCAATCATAGGATCAACTAGTGGAGGACTCAAAGAAAGATGTTTGTAACCAGCCGGAAGGCATGGTGTAGAAACAACCGATTTGTCCAAAACTAGCTTGGCTTCATCCATATATGGACAAAGGTGAATGGCATGGTGCCCTTCACACAACTTACAAGGATTGGTAATCTTACCCTGCTTCTTAAGATTTTTACCAGCACCAGTTGAAGAGGTGCCCCCAACCTAACTCTCGGAAGCCAAAGGCAACGACGGACGACCATTGGACCATGCTTCGAGCACCTTGGGAATGTCAGGGAAATATCGAAGAATATGGTCTCCCATGCACAACATGCAAGGGTATTTGACTTTCCGTGGAGGGTTGGGAGGTTTATCGACGGAAAGCTTCTTAGGGGCAATAGCCGCAGAGCTAGACTCTAATTTATCGGACTTCTTATTATTTGTCTTCTCCTTCTTCTTCTTAGCCACCTGGTTACTCAAATCCAAACTTTCACCAGGCGAAGTAGAAGAAGAGGACGCAGAAATAGGTGAAGAAGGGGAGAGGTCCACCTTAGAATCAACATGATGTTATTCAGGCAGAGGAATTGATTGAACAGTAGCTGAGACATTCGGGACAACAGAGGTTGAAAAAAACCAAACAGGCAACCCAACAGTTAACCCAGGAAGGGACAACGTTGCCATATAAGGAGCACCAACATTTCCAAAAGGAGGAAAAGGACCAGGATTCCCATCAGAGGGGATTCCTTGGTTGGTGAACTCCGAAAAAGCTGCCATCAGAAACAATCTTAGAACAACACCCTAAGGAAACTAACTTTAACCAAGAATATTACGTGGGCTGTTAATTTTTATCACATTGAAACAACTAGCACCAATGCCCAATTTGCACGGGTTGCTAACTGACAACAAGCGCCAACGCCTGAAAATGAAAAAAAAAAGAATTCCTCCCAACCAAGACCAAACTCGCCACTTCAAGTAGAATCTAAAACAAACCCAGAAGAAAATTACTGACCAAAAAAAACTTCCTAACAAGGGAAAACCCTAGCACCTACAGGAGATGGCGCGAATGGCTGTATCCTGCACCAGACAGGGGATGGCACGAGTGATGAACTTCCAACCCGCACCAACTGGCACGATTGTCAGGGTGGAAACCACGCCAATTAAGCCAACCATGAAAAGGTGAAAATTTGGAAAAGAAGAGGTCAAATTTGATCCTCTGGGGCTGAACCAAAAGCCAAACACTCAAAAAAGAGCCAGCCAAAAGAGATGATCAAGCAAGCAGAGTTGAGAAACAACCGAAAGGAGAAGACAATACTCCAAGTGTTTAGTTCATAAACTAAACGGGATATTGACTGAAGAAGCTTTGATCTACTTCGCTAATGAAGAGAAATAGCATTTCGAAGGCTATCTGGCTAACTTCAGTCTCTATCTGTAGCTTATAAAGTAAAACAAAAACAACCTAGATGATCCCCAGTGGAGTCACCAATTTGTTGTGGAGGTAAATCCCCTCTGCGAACAGAGGCGATCCCTACTAGCCCAGACCGGTTCTAGCAACAATCGTTCATGCTATAGTGCAGGTTCCTAATTGCAAATAAACCAACTAGCGATGAAGGCTTACCTGGAATCCAATGTTGTTGCTTGTAGAAGAGGTAGCGCTCTTGTTCCTTAGCTTTGGCAGATCACGATCCCCATGATCTCCATGATAGGACACCTGCACACGCGAGAAATGAAACAAACACAAGCGTAAAATCCAGTAGATGCAACTATATGTCAGTCAGAAAGGACATAACTCATCATCATAAATGATAACAAGATTGGAACCATAACCAATAGTCGCTTATCATTAATTAATCGAAGAAGAATACAACCAAAGCCCTGACACTGAATTCTCCTTCGGAGGGTCGCCAGTGGAACACTTCTGGAAAAATCTTGTTGCGGATGGGACAAAACTCTCTCTTCGGATGTCTCGAAAATAATCTCCTTGCTTGGGTTTGGCTTTAAGGGAATGAATCAAGGCTCTTGCAGCATAATGCTCTGATGGCTCTTGGGAACTTGGAGACTCAACCATTCAGCCATTCAGCCCCTTCATCAATGGATGAAGGCTATATTTATAGAGGAGAGGAGGAGGTTTGGATCCCTACAATAGTGGAAGGGAGGCCTTATCCTTTGGAAGGATCCCCATATGGTGGAAACAAGAGGCCAAAGGAGGTAGGCCGTGGTTATTCAATCGAAACCACTCCTGATGACTCATCCACAAAGTTGTTGTAATCGAAACTTCGCCTCCTTTTTAAAAAAAAAATCCAAAAGCAGATTGGCGCAGGTGCTTAGCTGGGATAGAGTGCCAATTGGCGTGGGCTCAGTGTCAATTTTCCTCATTGGCACAAGTACATAACGGGCTACCAGCGCCAAGGCAAAAACAGGTGTTTTTAGGGGTCTGCTCAGGAAATGATCAACATAAGAAATGTTTTCCACATGGAAAGGGATGCAATGATGGTATTTTCAAGGCATGACACTACTTATTGGTCACAGAAATGACCCTCTAGTGGGTGATATGGGGATTGCAGGGACGGTGACAAATTACTCTGTAACAAGAAGGAAGCATGTTAAATAGGTCTGGAAGAAGAAGACTTATTTTATTCATTGCAACAAAGGTGGTCATAAAAGAGCCACATGTTGGCTCTAGTGAGAGCAATGCCTTAAGGTCAAATCATCCATGCAAAAACCAGTCGATGAAGGCATTAAACAAGAAAATCCACCACGTAAATGTTGGTGAAATTCGTTGAGTAACATATGGTTTTACTAGAAATCGTAGCTTGTGAGGGCCTCACTTTGTAAATCATGAGTTTCAAAATAATGTAAAAATGATGATGATGTTTTTACATCACTTCTAAAGAAACAATGATGCTTTTGCCTTGTATTGATATATGGGGTAGTGTTTCAATTTTGATGTAAACTTGACCACAAAGTGTGTGTTATAAACTCATGGAATGTATGGGATGCTTGGGTCATGATTGGTCATATAATTGAGCATGTAATTTGAAACAATTGTACTACAAATTTGTAGAGGATGTAGGAGTTGGCTCATAGCTTATGGCTCCGAAGAACAAAGGTGAAGGAGATGGAAGGATGACATGTCAGGAAAATTATGGTGTAGACAATTTACACAACAATTTTTTATTATGTTCACGCTTTTTGTGGACGAAAAGCTCATTAGTGGGGAGGAATGATCCAAGTGGCTCCAAACATGGTCAAAGGTCAAAGAGGGCTCAAAATAGCTCAAAAATCAAAGTGGTTAGGTTTACTACAAACCAGAACCAGATCTTAGTGCTCGTCGCCCCGATTCCAACTGTGCAAACAACACTCAAATCTGAGCTCATATGGATGAAATACGACACATCAAAATTTTGGTAAATGAGGACAAGTGGCAGAGTTAAGGGTTCTACAAATTGATTGGGGATGGGGCATGAAATCTGGCTCCCTAGAGAGGGTGAAATTGTAGAAGAACTAATTTTTCTATGAAACCCCAAAATCAACAAAAATGGAAAAAAAATTATAATTTTGGGTTGGTGGGCTTCCACCGCCGCGAATGCCCAAACCCACATCACATATAATATGTGTTGTTAGGTGGTCGAGCACCACCATCACTAGAGTCGTTGCATATGTACAAAGGCCATGGTTGGTTGGGGGCTCGTGGTGTGGACCTCACCTACTAGACATGTAACATATAAATAAGAAGGTCGAGACCGATGGGGCTTGAACCCACTTGACCCATATGGTCAGCCCCCTTTGGGTGGTCTCACAACAATTGGTGGGTAAAACAAACTTACAACTAACAAATAGTTAATTGTCACCCCGAATTTTAAGTGCTACCATGACCACCACTCCAAAACCATAATGAAACTTCCATCCCAAACATGAAATGCATAGTTTAGAAATAATGCGCAAAGATATATGAGGGGTCGGCAGGGCTTGAACCCCTGACCTACCCGCGCTAATTTTGGTGCATTACCATTAGGCCAATGATATTCTTGTATTATCCACCCATCAAATATTTTTTGGGGAGTGAATGAGAGCAGATTCGTGAAGTTTATAACCATGACATATCTCCAGGAGGTGGCACCGTGCCCAGTTAGAAATGAGTAACCTTGATGCCTAAAAAATTCCTTGGGAGGTAAATTTTTATAGTGAGAAAATGCTATAAAATGCATAGTCATTTTTCTCCGAATTTTGTAGGAAGTGCAATGGTGAAGTCAGATTCACCATTTGAAGAGCATAATTGTAGGTGCCCACAATGAGTAATCTTTGATGAATCTTGAGGAATCTTAAATATTCCCTTGGAGGATAAATTTTTCCATTGTCGGAATAATCTTGACTTTATCCTCATTTTTCTCAAAATTTCACAAGGATCGTTATGGTGAGATCAGATTTTTCATCTGAGTAGAAGATCTCTAGTAAACCAATGGAGATGAATCTTTGTGGAATAATTAGGAATATAAAAGATTCTCGAAGGCCTAGAATTTGCGGGTGTCATAATTGGACAAGTTGACAGTCATTTTTAAACCTCTCATTGCCAGGGATTTAGTTGAGCAATCCATTTCAACACCTGAACTTTGCATTTTTCTTCCATCTTTGAAAGTATAGGTAGATAATGTAGCTATGTGATGATTCCTTTTTTTTTTTTTCTGAGATGATGTCTTATGTTGAGATCGTTGTCTAACACTATGTTTAGGGATGCTTGTTGCCACATTATTGTGAGAATTTATTAGCTTTTCATGTTGAAGGAAAACCCATTTGAGTGAGATTTCCTATAGGGAGAACATCTTGTGGAGAGACACACCACTCTTATGGAGGATATTTTTCCTTGTTATGGAAAAAAAATTGCCATGTACATCATCATCATTTGCAACAATTAATGAACTGACATTCACTCTCTTAACACTAGGCCCGAAGACGTAACCCACAGTGGGTAAGGTACATTATTCATGTGTTTTGTTATTCATTTTATGACTACCATTATGTTTCCTCTTATTTAATAATGCAAATGTGATTGTTTTATGATCTTTTAAGTGAAATTATATTAACATCACAAAAGTAAAATATCTTTGTTAATTATGGTAACTGAAGAAATCTAGATCAATTTTGGTATCATAGCAGTCTTCTCTCTAAGGTGAATTATGAGTGTGAATGTCTGATTGTGCAACAATGGAGGATGGCAGAGATATGTATGATTCCTTCCTCAGGATGTCTGAAATGGTGGGCACAATATATGAATATTATGGGAAGGTAGTAGAGGAATGGGAGAAGGAAATAGCAGAGGACGATGCTCCATCTACCCCTTCTAATGAACATGCATATTATTCATCGTCTTCTCATCATTAAAATGAGGGTATCAACGAGAGCCTTCAAGTAGAGAATGTTGAACTAAAGAGTCTTCTATGAGAAGAGAAAGAGAAAAAGTGGAGATTGTAGCTTCAGTTACGACCGCTGAAGAGGCCCTAGAATAATTGAAGCACAACAAAAAAAGCCTTCAAGAAGAGGATGCTGAATTAAGGAGGCTGGTAAAAGAAGAGAAAGAGGAGAAACAAATACTACAAATTCAGCTACGAGCCATGAAAGATCCCTTGGAGGAGCTAAAATGCATGGAAGGCTTAGAGAAGCCCTCATCAGCTATTTCAGAATTGATAGTTGAGGGAAAAAATGTTGATAATTCTTCAGCTTCATCTTAACATGATGTTATTTCTATTGGAAATGTGGAGGTACCCATTACAGAAACTGGCATGGGGCTCCTTAAAAATATGGGGTATAAAGGAGGAGAAATTGTTGTTAATGGTCAAGGCATGACTCAACGATTGGAGGTCGTTAAAATATTTCGGTTCACAGGTTTGAGATATAATGAAGGATAATACTCAAAGGGGTCACAGGCTTCCGAGACATTGTTGAAATGGTCGAGGAAAGAGGATGATGGGAACACATCACCATCGTCCCATGACAATGCACATTGCAAAGGAAGAGCTAAGGCAAGCTCTCATCGCCATAATTTCACTAAGGATAACCAAGAGAGGTATAAGTAGTCTCAGTATTATAGAGTTCATTTTGATTACAAGAATATTATTAATCATGAAGAAAAATCATGGCATATAAAGCTATGTATTTTTTTATGTTTTACACAATGTGATTGATGAGTAATGGAATAGAATGGAAACACAAAAGAGGATGAGGCATGAATGGCCTTCTCCACATCAGGAAAGGAAGCATGTTAAGAAGGTATAAAGGAAGAGGACTTATTTCAGTCATTGCAACATAGGTGGTCATTAAAGAGCCACATGTTGGAGGGTCCATCCTGAGCAATGCCTTAAGGACAAATAACCCATGCAGAAACAAGTTAGTGAAGGTGTTAAACAATAAAATCTTCCATGTACCTCTTGGTGCACTTTTTTGAGTAAGAGATGGTTTTACTAGACATGATAGCTTTTCATGGCCTCAATTTCTAAATCATGTGTTGCAACATAATTTAAAAGTGATGATGATGTATTTCCATTGATTATAATGCAAGGATGATGTTTTTTCCTTGTATTGATAGCTCGGGCAATGTTTTCATTTTGATGTAAAATTGACCACAGAGTATATGTTATAAGCTCATGGAAACTATGTGATGCTTGGTTCATGATTCATCATGTGATTGAGTATGTAATTTGAAAATATCATAGTATAGGTTTGTAGAGGATGCAGATGTCGGCCCATCACATATGGCTCAGAAGAATAAAGGTGAAGGAGAAAGAAGGGAAACTTGTCATGACACTTGTGGTGCAGATCATGTACACAACAATTGCATATTATTTTCATGCTTTTGGTGGACCAAAATATCCTCAGTGGGTAGGAATGATCAAGGTGACTCTAGATATGCTTAAAATTCAAAGAGAAGTTATGATAGCTCAAAAATAAAAGTGGTCATATTCCTCCCAAACTAGAACCAAATATTAGTTCTCATTGTGTTGATTTGAATGGTGTGAACGTCACTCAAATCCTATCTTGTATGGACGAGATAGGAGTGGTAAAATTTTTGGTCAATGAGGAAAAGTGGTAGGCTTAAGGGTTCTACAAATTGACTCGGGACAAGATATGGAATATGGAATTCAAGGGCGGGTGAAATTGCAGAATGAATAATTTGTTTATGAACCCCCAAAATCGACAAAAATGGAAAAAATCAATATGTTATATTAAAAAAAAAAAAATTATAGTGTTGGGTTGGCGGGCCACCACTGCCGCCAACCCCCAAAAACACATCACATCTAATATGTTGTGGTAGGTGGTCAAACCTAGCTACCACCAGAGTTGTTGCATATGTACAAAGGCCAAGTTTGGGTCGGGGCGACGTGGTACGGACCCTGCCCACCAAACATGTAACATATAAGCAATAAGGCCGAGATTGGTGGGGCTGAACCCACTCGGTTCATATGGATAACCCCCATTGGGAAGTCTCACAGTAACCGACAGATACTAAAAAATTACCACCAATGAAACATTAACCCTCACTCCAAATTTTAAATGTCGTCATAACCGCCGCTCCAAAACTGTATTGAAACCACTAGCCCGAACCTAATATGTGGGGATATAAAAATAATACACCAAATCTATATGAGGGGTTTGTGAGGCTCGAATCTCCAACATACCCACATGAATTTGGGCTTATTACCATTAGGCCAATGAAATTATTGTATTATTCTCCCATCAAACACATATTTCAACCATACTTCTCATTCGACCCAGCAACGAGAGGGAACATAGGTAGATTGGAGGAACTTGGAGGTCAAATTCACGGGGAGTTCCAAAGTGGAACCACAAAGTGTGGAACAATGACATAGTTACAGGAGGTGGAACCATTCCCAGTTAGAGATGCAAAACCATGACATAAGGGAATCAATTGATGCCTAAAATATTCGTTGTGAGGTAAATCTTTACACTGATAGAATGTTATCAAATTTAAGTTATTTTTCTCAAAAATTTGGAGGGAGCTCGATGGTGAAGTCATAGTTGCCATATGATCTATAGAATTGTAGGTGCCACACAGTGAGGAATCTTTGAAGAATCTTGAGGAATCTAAAATATTCCCTTGGAGGCAAGTTTTTTCCATTGTTGGAATATGGCGAACTTTATACTCGTTTTTCTCAGAATTTTACAAGGATCGTTAACACGAGATTAAATATGTAATTTGAGTAGAAGATATCTATTTAGCCAGTGGAGAGGAATATTTATTGAATCATGAGGAATCTAAAATATTTTGAAAGGCCCATAATTTAACGGTGTCAAAATTGGACAATTTGATAGTCATTTTTATGCCTCTCATAGTGAAGGATTCAATGGTGTAGTCCATTTCAGTAGTCGAGCTTTGAAATTTTTCACCATCTTAGAAAGTGGATTTCGATGATGTAGTTATGTTATGATTCCTTTTGTTTTTCTGAGATCCTTGTTTAACACGATGTTGAGGGATGCTTGTTGCGACATTATTGTGAGAATTCATTTGCTTCCCATATTGAAGGAAAAACTATTTGAGTGAGAGTTCCTATAGGGAGAATTCCTCATGCAAAGGCGTGCCACTCTTGTTGAGGGTATTTTTCATTTTTATGAAAAAGAACATGCCATGTACATCATCATTATTTGCAGAAATTAATGAAATGACCTCCACTCTCTTGAAACTAGGCCCATAGACGTAACCCAAAATGGGTGAACTCTTTTAGGAATGTGTTTTGTTCTTAATGTTTTCATCGTGATTATGTTTCCTCTTATTTAAGAATGCACATATGGCTCTTTTATGGTATTTTAAGTGAAATTATATTAACATCACAGAAGTAAAATATCTTAATTAATTCTGGTATCTGAAGAAATCTCGATCACTAATATGAAAATATAATCCAAAAAAATACGTAGTAAGGTCAGGCCACCTACCTCCACCTCGTAGATGTAGATTCCGATGGTCGTTTTTTCTTCTACGATCTCCCCATGGTTTAGGGCTTTCTTCTCCTCTAAAAATGATTCAATAGTTGACTATAAATGGATTTTATTTGGAGGAAATAAGTCATTTTATAGGAAAAATGATATTTTTTCTTCCATTGCTATTAAACCACAACTTGGTTTGACGAACGAGTAGAATAATAGGAAATATCTCACCAAGTCCTCAAACGGGTCTCCATTTTATTTTGGTCATCTGACACTTCACTAGGAAATCATTTTGTCCATCAAGTTTCACTTGGTCACCAATTAAAACCAAATTTATTCATATGATCCGCTTGTACTTTGGTACCACTTTTCCTTGGCACTTCTTGACTCATATATCTATTTTTGCCATAAATAAACATTCTTTAGTCATGTTTTTATGGTATGATCTAGGCTTCCCCCATGTGGAAGCATCATTGAGTCACTCTTGTTAAGAGCATCTGAGATGAGTCACCGTGACATTCATGGAGTCTATTCTCAGTCCCATTGGGTCTAGTTGTAGTGTTCCATCCATATTTCCATCACATTCATCCCATTTTATCATATTTTTCCTCCATCTATACTATTTCATCTACGAAAAGTCTCTGATTGAGTAATTTACCATCCCCTCTTGAATCCAGTCAGTGAATGCCAGGTCAACCATGCATATTATGCTCTGAAAAGCGAAATTTTCAGTATTCCACTCAACTTATTTACCTCCATCATCATCCATGGTGATATTTCATAAACCACTTTACTATGATCCATCATGCTTTTTTTTTGGGATTTGTAAATGCCTCAACTCTAGTGAGCCTTCTTCTTTTGAATTCAAGACATTTATTCCAAGAGAGTGGTCTAGAGGGTGGTGAACCATGGTTCCCACTTTCATCACTATTCGGTTCCTCAGAAAAAGAAAAGGTAATCCTTGTTTCTCTTTGACTTGGTTTTTTCTGACGTGATGGACTCCAACTCATTATCGCTCGATTGGGAATTATACACTTGATGCTCGAGTGATCCAAGAGATTGTACCAAAGTTCTCAAGTGTGTGTGGGATGTTCGAAGCCTCATGAGGGGGCGACCCTTTAGGAACCCCCTCACATGCCTAGATTTCAACCAATTATGATCCAACCTTAGATGCAATTTTTCATATTTGATGGGTTTGGCTTCAGTGGCTTACAGCACCCACAACATGTATGTTTCGTTCATATGATCCATTCATATATTCAGAGAACTTTCTTATTCATCAGGGCCTCTTTTTTTGTTACCCCCCCTCACCATGTCATCTTGAGGGGAATTATGTATCATGTACTCAAATTTTATTCTATCTAGCTTCGAACTATGTTTTTCCAGACACATTGTCTATAAGGGACTCATTGTATGATTGTATCACATTATTTCCCATTGATGCCAACATATCATGTATCCTGTTTCATGTACTTTATAGGTTAGTCCTACGTTGTTGAGCTCACCATTATAAATTATACTCAGTTATCTCCACGGGTATTGTTATGCCTCCCTTTCCTCATTTGAGATCATGTACTCCAAAATAAAAATTAGACTTATATTACATTAGTATGTCTCACCCCCTCCATTCCTTTGTCCTTATTTGAATTGCGTCAGTTCTCTCTCTCTCTCTCTCTCTCCCCCCCCACTTTGGTGTGTCGTGGAACTATAACCTATAATGTATTTCACTCGTATGATTTTATCCTAACACTCATATGTTGGGGGGAAATTTGTTATCACAAAAAAACTATCAGCTTCCCATTTCTAACTAGGTGGATCAAAATACACCATGTAGGATTAATTTTACCATAGTAAAATCACTTTCACCATGGGAAATAATTTAGTAAACCATTTTTATTAAATTATTCGTCATTAAAATTAAAAAACCCTATGGGAATAATTGAGTAAATCGTTATTTATTTAATTTTCTCTAGGAATAATTATTGAATAAATATTTGATCACTAATCCTTGTCACATTTGACTAGATCGCCTAGAAATAATTAAATAAATCGTTCTTTATTTATTATTTCTTAATTCTATTTTTTGAATAATTGTTAAATAATTATTTCAATTTCACACCTGTATTAATTCTCGTGAAATAATTAATAAATCATTTTATTTCTTAATTATTCAAAAATAAATATATTTGATCATTTTCAATATTTTTTTCCTCTCGAAAAAAAACAATAAAATATTCCTAAAAATTAGTTCTTGACTTGGTTAATACTATTTTATTATTTCTCATTTTCGAGATCAACCCAATACTTTGTTATAAATAAGAGAGTTTTCCATTCGTTTTTCACCATGATCACTATCGTTGTCACCAATATCATCTTCTACAATCGAAGCTTCCACTTGAGTTCCATATTTTGTTTTGGGGTTTTCACACATTGAGAGAGAGAATATATTGCTGAAGCACAAGGAAATTAAAAAATGCATCCCACAGAGGGGGATCCTATAAAACCTCATTTTAGATCTACTTCACCAAGTGTTATTAATAAAATATTATTCATTTAAAAGTTTTTCTCTATTAGGTTATTACATCAAATATTTCTTGTTATTTTCTTTATTGGATCACATACAATATTTTTACTATAGGTTTTCTTTTTTTATTGTTGTATATCTAAAGTGTAAAAAACCATATATTTTTCTTAGGGTTTCTTGTCACCAGTGACTTAAGTGAACCATTTTTTTTAAATATTCCCGAAATATTTACACCAACATGTCCCTTTTTCAATTTAAATTTATGGGTGTCCCTCAGAAACTTTTACTTTCTCATGAGGCTTGAGGCAAGGGGACCCCCTGTTGCCTCTTCTTTTTATTTTGGTTATGGAATATCTAGGCATAATATTCCAAAATTATAGTGATTCAGGGTATAGTGATTCCGGCTATTTGGAAAATACCTTCCAATATTACATTTACAGTTTTTGGATGATGTGATTATTTTTGGACTATCGACTACTAAGGATTTGAAAAGGATCTGTAAGCTCCTTAAAAATTTTATGGATTCCTTCGTTATGGAAATTAATGTTGAAAAAATACCCTTTTATTTTAAAGCTATCCCAAGATAGATTAACTTCTTCATGGTAAAATGGTTGGTGTTAATATGTGATTCATTCCCTCTAAATGGCTTGTAGTTCCCCTAGTAGTATATAACAACATAATGTCCTATTGCACGGATTTAATTTATAGGATATGCCACAAAATAAATAATTAGATATATAGATCAAAAATTCCCTAGTCGATTGATTCTCATGAGAGAAATGTTAGAAGCTTTTATAAATTACCAACTCTATACAATTCCTATTACAATTATGACAATGAACCGTTTAAAATATTTATGTCTCAAATTCCTATGGAAAGGTTCACCTAACAAACGTAAGTGGGATTTGGTGGGATGGCATGAGTTTAATCTACCTATAGCACATGGTGGCTTAACATTACATGATCCTATCTTCCTTAGCACAACATATGAGACAAAATTATGGTGGAAAGGAGTACATGGGGGACCCCAAACCTGGAAGGAAATTTTGTCACAAAAATATATAGCCTTAGATACATAGGAATCTCATCCGCAATTTGATGGAGAGAATAAAGGACCAGGACTATGGATCTGGGCTTAGAAAACCAAATGTTGGTTCAAGAAAAAGGATTTCTAGGAAATTTGCAATGGCTCTTTCACTAGCTTCTAGCAGTAATCATAGAAACCATATCCTATTCTGAAATTAAATTACCACTTTATAACAATCAATTACCTTACATAATCACAAGGATCTTATCATGTTGTGGATGTTTGGAAACAGGATGATGAAGAAAAAAATTGGCGATGGTGGGAGACTCAGGATGATTGACTAGCAGCACAAGTGTGAATATAGGGTAATAGAATTTAATGAGAAGAATATTGCAGGATTCTATAAAATCATCAAATTTGTATATCTAAAAAACGAGATATCCTAATATGGGGCACTATTTCTTTAGGGGAATTCTTGGTCAAGGACATATACTCCATGCATCTGGAAAATCAATCTCAAAATCACTCACAACTCTGGAAACATTTATGGTAGAAGGGTGGTTCGCCAAAAGTTAAAATATTTATTTGGTTGATATCTTGGGAACATTTACTAACATGGGAGTGGCTCAGATCTAAATGTTTGAGGGTCCATCAAAATGTTTCCTCTGCTCATAGGGGGGAGAAACATCATCCGACATACTCTTGCAGTGTCGTTTAGTTGACAACTTCTGGTGTTTTATCGAACAAATATTTATATACTCACTACCAATCACTTTCATAGTAAACATGTGGTTGGAATACTATTATGAACAGAATTTAAAACACCGATGGGTAACATAAGTATGGATTCTTTCCATCAAATTCTCCCTCTAGGTCATACGCAAAGAGAAAAATCTACATTTGTTTGAGGGAATGAAATGAAACCTGCAAGTAATTAGAGTCATTATTTTATCAAACTTCAGGGTAATATAAATAATATTCCCTCCATTTTTAGAAGTTAGAAACATGGATGATACATAGGCTATTATAATAAATGTTCTAGGTATCCAACAAAAGAAATGTTGTGGAAATTATTCCAATAATAAACCCTATCGAACCCCATCTCCTAATTATTTCATTCCTCCTGTGCGCAAATTTTGTTTTCTTAGTTTTTATGGTGCGTCGAAGGGAAACTAAATTCCAAAATGTATCAAAGGTATGTTATGCGATTTCAACTCAAATCATTTGCATTTTTTTGCTCAATATTATGGGATTACTAAGAACGATATGTCTGAGTTATGAGCTATCGAATCTGGGCTCCAAATCATGGTGGAAAAGGGATATATATTCATCCAGCTACAGTGAGATTCCCAACTTGTTATAAAAGATATCATGAAATTAATATTAGGCTAACCGTCAAACATATTTATCCATAGTTGGTGATTACAGCAAATGGTGACTAATATGAAAACCTTGTTATCAAATTTTGATTATGTTATCCAACAACATACTTGGAGGGAAGGAAATACGATGTCACGATACCTTGCCAACTGGTTTTGTTGGAAAGAACACCCTAAAATTCATGATTCATTGGATGAAATGAAAAAAAAATGATGGATTCATATAGATCATCCAATTTGTCCATCAAAACAAATCAACAGACAACAATTCCTTCTTGATGGGGGTGTTCACTAGGGGGATTCTCTGACGATGGGAAACTCTTCTTTCTGGTAGGCACAAGTTGTTATACATGTATTTATTCCACATGTATGTCCTCCACTCGCTCCGACCTCTAGTGATCCTTTTTAAACACACCAGCCTCACCTACTTCCTTCGCATGTTTACATGTGTTACACATGTGTATTAGGTACAATAATTCATACTTTAAAACACTTGGGATTAAATGTTATACCTATAGACTTCATCATAACCCATTCTTCGGGACAGGGAAACATGCTCATTCCATTTTTCATTGTGAGCATAGTGACATCCTCTCATGGTCGACTGCCTATCACAAGAGATTTACTTGAAAAGGGAATTTGGCTAAATAATGGACTTGTAATGTGTTATGGTTGGTTTTGTGGGAGTCTTAGGTATCTCTAGGACACATTACTAGTGTTGTTTCCCTCCCATGAGCTTGTCTTTGTAATTTATACCAAGATTTCCATGCAAATAAGAATTTATAAATCCTTCATGATGAAAATGGGGTGGAAGAGGTCGATAGGTCTTGTTTTGGTCAATAATGTTTTCCTCTCGGTAATTTAACTAAGTCTTGAATTGGGGAGGTATTTTTAATTTTTTTTTCTTTCCATTTCATGGTGTGCTTATTTTTTTTTCCTCATTTTACCTATTGTATGTTTCCTAATCTCCTATTCATTTTCCCTCATTGGGTTATATAATTTTTTTTCGTCCAGGGTGGGTGTTTTCATTGATGGGTTTTCAAATCATACCTAGGTCTGACGCATTGCTCTTATACCGTTACCATAGTATTGTCTGCCATACTTTTCTATCCATGAGTATAGTGTTTCTCAGGGGGTGAGATACTCAATTTTTTTTGTACTCTTCTTGCACAATATGGGGGTTGGCCCAGCTTTTGATTTGGTGGTCATTATTTCCCTGAATTCCCTACCAAACGAAGAGTGAATTGGGGTTTTATTCAACTACCCACTACTTGTATGTGGAGTATGGTATGAGGGGACATTCTCTATCTAGCTTTGAGAGAATATTTAATTGGTTTCTCCTCCACAAAAAAAATTTTATTCTCTCGATTCAATCTACATTTTTTCAACCTAAGGAGAGCCCTTAGGTCTCTTTATTGATCACATTTATTTTCATTGAGTTAGTTCTTACAATTAACATTTATCTTGTGTTTCTCAGACCGATCTTTGTATACATATTCAATTATATTTTCCCCGCCATGGTACATGTTATAATGTCACTACCCATGTCAAATATAACACTCTCCCTCACTATCTGAAAATAATTCCCCATGATGTATCATAGTTGTTGTATTTGATGAATCCAAGTTAATTATGGCTAAAAGGATGTGGAAGCTGACACTGAGAGGCGAAGCATTTCATTTATCATCAATGCAAAATCACTCTATTTTCAAATCGGAATCTGTGACCAATTTTTTTTAGTTCACACCATTTGAATTTTTGAAGGAAATACTAAGCCTTGAAGTCAAAAAAAATTGGATTGAAAATATTTTTCTGATTCAGATATGAATGGAGATTTTCTAAAATGGGAGTGGGACCCTGTTAAATTAATGAAAATATTCCTGCACTTCTTACACTCCTTAAACCACCATCGACATACGGAAACAATGTTGATTTTGGTTATCAAAGATAAAAAAATTGATAAATATAAAAATTTTGCAGTCCAGGAAGAACTCAAGCGTATAATGAGGGAAATGCACTACAATTTGAATGACATTGTAGCAATATTGAATTGAGTGGAATAGTACATTACAATAGATTCATAAACTTAAACCAATGGCCACAAAGTAGTGGATATTGCTACCAATGTACTTCCCGTCATTTCCATCAATGCCAATTCGGTCTCCCCAGTAGTCAACTCCAACAAAGCTAACTCTCTAGGCTCGCCAATTATCATCCTTGATTAGCTCTCTCATATTCTTACTAGTATTTAAGTACTTTGGTTTTTCTCTTCTAATTTTAAAATTTTCAGTAATGAAAGTTCATATCTTTAGTTTTGGTCATATTATATCTTTTGGTAAAAGGTGGTCGGAAACAAGAAAGTCTACCTTGAAGAACAACCTATTATTTGGATTATTTCCAAAGTCTATAAAGGTTCATAATTTTGTTTTCCAAAAGAGGATTTTTGTTTACCCATGGGCTCATATATTCAAGATAGTTTTCAGAAGAAATATCTTATGTAATTCACTTGTCTTTCGATAATAACATAAATTAATATTTACCAAAAAAATAGCTCAACCTATATTTAAACTCACTACGTATTTAAGTCATGCGTATCCTACTTGTATGGTGCATGTGGGATAATACACACAATCTCTCAAAAGAAAATTCAAATTTACATTCGAGCCACATGTCTAAGTGAATACACCTCCATGAAAATATGTTTAAGAGGGTCTACTCAGAAGTCAAATACACCTCCATAAGTTATGTAGAGGAGATTAAAAGGAATCAATATATCATATTGGTAACTAAGAGGAACCATTAATTTTCTTCTCCCCAGTAAGAAGATTGCTAATATGTCGATATGCTATATTCCCAAGATAGAGGAAAATCATAAAAGGGTAACAACTAACAACCATGCATACGATTCTAATATCCCTAAGTATCCTTGAAGACTTAATGATAGACAACGAAACCACTTTATCCATGATATGGATCTTATCAATAATGTTAAGTATGGATAATAAATGATGGTGTTTTTCCAACAAATTTGGTCTTATGTAATGCATCATGTTTGATGTTAAAGAATGAATACACACTATAATTTCCACACAAGCAGCTAACACTAAAATCAAATACTATAGATATTAAAAGTGATATTGGTTTTCCATTACTAAGGATGAGGCCTACATCTCGTTTTCCTTGACAACAATTCATGCTAATAAATATCATCATGTCCTCATTAACAAATTGAATTCCATTCATATTATGTTGACAAATGTTGCAAACCACAACTTTTAATTTTGATTCATAATATGTTAAGAAAGGTTGAAAAAAAAGAACTTGTTGAAAATAGAAGATCTTGGATTTGCATTAAGAAGGAAAATGATGCAGGGGCATCTGAACGGGTTTGAATTCATGTTCAAATGTGCAACTGAAGAGACGGGTATGTGAATAGTCATGCAATTTTGGGGCGAAATTGTTAAAACCAATGTTGAGTTTCTAATGTAAGGTGTGCATTTGAGAGGATTAGAAGATATTTGGGCATCTCAACCGATTCATGTTCTTTTGTAATCTATATAACCGACAAAGCCTGTAATGTGTGAATATATAGAGTGAGTGAGCATAATGTAGTTTGAGGTGAACTTTGTTACTAAGGCTGAAATGCCTTAGATATCTGTAAGCGGTCTTTGTATATAATAGAGGAAATATTATGTGGATTTTTGTGTATCTGTATATGTGTAATGAGTTATTTGTAATTATATTATGTAGTTCATTTAGTGCGTGCAAGTTACATATGGGTTATCAGCAGTTCATTATGAGTGTATTTCAGTGATTATTGACCATCGATCCTTACAGGATCGATGGAAATCAAACGTTTGTATGATTCTGCCTTAATTTGATTCCAATTAAACCTCAATATTTGTGTGAATGAAGAATCGATGATTTATGAAGGGCATATTCATGTTAAATCCCTAATTATTGAATACATATTGAACCTTTGTTTTGTAGAGTCCATTATAATACAGTTGAAGTTAATTTGCAATTGAGTGTGATTAAATTGGCATCGATTCGGTTTGGTTGAACTGTATCGGGAGGTCGATTTACATCGTAAGACAAAGATGAATGGTTTCATCTAAATGTTTTAACTCTGTTTGCAATGATTTGAAGCTGAGTGGTTTTGAAAGTGATACCACTGGTATCGCATGCTCTTTGAGCCCAGGGGCGGTTTCACCAAATGGAATGCGATCAAATAAAAGTTCACCACATCACAAGTAAAATACTGCCCATATCGCGTAAAATCTGTATGCTAAAGTTTTGTATTAAAATTAGTGCGATAATCATCCGATTGAATGTGGAGGAAGATCGACGGTCATCGCCTAATTTAAGTGACTCAAGTTTAAAACGATTGTGGACCCAATGAGATATGAGATGTGGTTAAATATTTTTGAATTTCGAGGATTTTCATGATATTACATTTCCGAAGGTCTATTAGCCGAAGGTTTCAGATATTTTTTTGAAGTGCATTTTAATACTCCAAAGGCCTTTACTATTGGGTTTTAAAGCACGTAAAATTGGACGAGAAATTGTTGGTTTAAAACTATTAAAACAATGTTTTATAGTTTTAATTGCTTTCGATATATATGTTTGTATACAACCACCAAAGTGGCGCAGCGGAAGAAGACTCGGCCTATTCCCCATAGGTCCCAAGAACGAGGATCGAATTGAAGTATCGGTTTTATGAGTCTGAAATTTAATACATTTTGAGTTTGCAGGTTCATTTTGAAGAATTAAAGGCAAATCTGCTTGTAGTGGGTTTTGCTATTCATGAGAAAATGAATATCTACAAACATAGAGAGACCACTATGCCAAATGTGATACCTTGCATCACAGAAAAGATGTCATGATGGATGAACTTGAGTCAACCAAAACAAGTTTTAAGTAGGTATGTTCATTAATATATAAAAATCTAGGTTTGAGGTTGGATAAAAAGCTGGAGATGAGAAAATCACAAGTACAATTATCAGAAATCACACCCCCTAGATGCTTGAAAGATTAAAAAGATAAATTATAAATGCCACTTACAACACATCATAGGTATATAGATTAAAAAACAATGAGACTAATGGTGACTCGGATTTATGCAGGAACGCAACAGAATAAACATATAACCATAAATACAGAGATGTAGTGGAAATAACACTTCATTTCATTAATATCAAAGAACTGAAATTTGCTTACAAACAGAATGGAAATAAAACTAGCTAGGGCGCTGGTAGCTATCTCTGAGAAGAGATGTGGCGGCTACAAGCCTCTGAACTGAGTTACAATGAGGCTCGAGGGCCTATTTATTATTGAGAAACAATGGAGAACCCTAAACATCCAAAATCCTAACCCTAGGAGATGAAGCCCCAAAACTATGGGCCCTGTTTGGGTAAATTGGTGTTTCAACTTCCCAGGGACGTAACTTTGGCATACTATCTCCGTTTGACGCAAATGATACATCATTAGAAACCTCTATTTGAGGACTACAACTTTTTCCATGAATATAATTTTGAAATGGAATGATATTCGCTACAGGCACGATGCCGAAAAAACGTCATTTAGGGCCTCAAAACGGCTTCGGAAGTTCAGGACCCAAAAAACTGCTAAAAATAGTAAGTTATGCCGAAACTGAAAAACTGAAAGAGACAATGATGGGGGACCAAGTGGAATAGGTGGGTGGCCACCAATATCCACCTGGATCATTACTCCCCCCTTGGGAAGCAATGGTCCCCATTGCGTTAAGTTCCTCCATGAGATGAGGAAATTTCTGCTGAACTTGGTCCCTGGTGAACCACTTTCCTTGGTGCAGGATTTGGCCAGCTTTGACAACCCAATATAGTTGGATCTTCAGTTGGCGAGTGTTCTTCAGTTGTATGTCCATGATACAATATGTGGTGGTCTGTTCCATGCAGTCTGGGTTTAACTCTGTTGGTGTGAGTTGTTCTGCAATGTCCGAGGTGTCCAGTAGAGGTGGGAAGTAAGGACGAAGGCGATCCAGATTGAAGACTGGGTGCAGACCAAGGAATGGTGGAAGACTAAGCTCAAAGGAATTGTTCCCTACAGCCTTGGTGACGGTTTAAGGCCTGTATTGGAGCGGGCGAAGCTTGCAGTGGGGTCCAGTGAGGCGCACCTTCTGCAAATGTAGCCATACTTTGTCGCCCACCTGGAAGTTGTGTGGCACCTGGTGTTGATCATGGCGCTGCTTGTACTTTGCATTGGCTCTGTCCAATATATGATGAACCTATTGGAAAATGTGTTGAATGCGCTCGATGAAGCTACTTGCTTTGTCAGCTTCAGACTGGACATGAGCTGAATCGGCCTCAGTAGCTCCAAATGGCATGGCTACGTCAATGGGACATAGTGGTTGGAATCCCAAGCCCACCTGAAAGGGGCTATGGCCAATTGAACTATGGAGAGCCCGGTTATAACTATGTTATACATAGGAGAGGCTCTCGTCCCATGTGCGTGGATGCTTTGAATTGTACATGCACAGAATGTGTACAATCATTTTGTTGACGACCTCTATTAATACAGAGTCTCCACATCCCATCCTTCTTCTGTACCAACATGATCGGGCTCCCACAGGGCGATGAACTTGGTATGATGTGACCTTTCTGCAACAGCTCCTAAATCTGCCTCTTTATTTCATCATTCTCCAGAACAGAGCACCGATAGATCGATCCATTGGGTAGCAACGCACCTGGGGTCAGATCAATCGGGTTCTTGACCTGACAGTGCATAGGAACCCCCGTGGTTGAGGTGAAGATGTCCCTGTACTCCTCCACAACCTTATCCATTTTTTGTTGTCGTGTAGAGGAGCCCTGTCTAGAGGTCGTGGCCACACTCTTCTTCTTGCCCTCGGGGCGGATCATCAGGAAAATGAATTTCTTGGTTTGGGAAATGAGCTTACTGCATTTTTTTACAGTAACCAAAGAGATAGCCGCAGGAGGTGGTACCTCTGGTATCCCGTAGAACTTATTTCCCAAAGTAACAATAACAACACGAGGTCGAGACTCACACACAGCATGACGCTTCCACAAGTATGGTTTTCCTAATGATACATCAAAAACATCAATAGGAGCAACGTCACATAATACCTCATCCGTGAAGGGCTTGATGCTATAAGGAAGGCAACACTGTTGGCTGACGTGGAGATCTCGTCCTTGGTGAAGCCACCCGATGGTGTATGGATGTGGGTGAGCTGTGGTCAGCAAGCCCAACTGCTTCACAGCTTCTTCTGAAATGATGTTCTTTTGGCTCCCATTGTCGACAATGAACTATACAAGGGAGCCCTTTACCCACATTCGGGAGTGGAGGAGATGTTCCTCCTCCTCTGGATCTTCCGGTTTCTCCTTCTGGAACTTTGTAGTGGCAACTGTGGCGTTGGGTTCCGCATCAATAATATGTTTCCCTTTTTCATTCCCCTTTTCAGGTTCTGATTCGGAGTCTGAACATGCATCTAACTTAGAAGCCCTCATCTCGGCCACTAGCGACTGCTTGGCCCAACACTCACTTGTGTGTGAGTGGAGCTCTTATGGAACTCACACCACTTTTTCGTGTCCTTCTTTGGCTTTACGGTGATGTTATTTTCTTGTGGCTTTGACAGGTTGTCTTTAGCCACCATGCCTTGGCTCTATCCTTTGTTCTGCAGTTTGGAAGCACCTTTCCCTTGCTTTTGATTCGCAGATCCAAAGTCTCACTTCTTCTATTTGAATTTCTTCTCAATCTTGGCAGCATACCAGTATGCCGTACCAAGCGAGGAGATATCGAGGAACTCCATTTGCTCCTGAATGTATCTGTGCAGATAGCTACGATACTTCAACACCAAATGTTTCTCTGAATCTTTGATACCCAACTTTGTGCGCAGGTTATGGAACAGATTCATCAGCTCATGCACAGCTTGATCCCTTTGTTGTCGCAGCGTGGTCCATTGTATGTACTTGTCCTCATAGCTCCCCAGGGGATAGTACTGTTCCTTGACGGTGTGTCGGAAAGAATTCCAAGTTGGTACGACCAAGAACAGAGAGGGTTCTGTCTGGTCCTTTTTCTCACAGTAGGTTTCCCACCAGTCCTTAACATGGGGGGTAGCTTTGAGGAGTGCAAAAATAATCTTCTCCCGGTCTGAAAAGTCATGAACCGAGAAATATCATTCTAATAGATTCAACCCTCTATCTACGACATCTACGTCTATTTGACCCTCAAGTATGGGAATGTCAAAATTTACTTGTACCTTAAAAGAAGTCGCACCTCCAGAGTGGTTGCTGGATGTAGATGCGCCGCCGGTGGGTAGCCATTGAAGGATCTGAGAAAAGTTATCCATCATCGCATTCCTTTGTTTTTTGAGGGTCTCCTCGAGCAATATTTTGATAGGATCTCCTGCTCCCTCGTCTTTCTTTTCGTCCCCCATGGGCATCCGTCGAGGTTTCCAAGGCTGATCTTGAAAAGGTTTCGCCAAATCAAGCCCTAGCTCCTTATACCCCGACCTCGTTGGGGACATGCAAAGAAGGATCGAGAAAAAGCAGACCGCTCTGATACCACTGATATGGATTTATGCAGGAACGCAACAGAATAAACATATAACCATAAATACAGAGATGCAGTGGAAATAACACTTCATTTCATTAATATTAAAGAACTGAAATGTGCTTACAGACAGAATGGAAATAAAACTAGCTAGGGCACTGGTAGCTATCTCTGAGAAGAGATGTGGTAGCTACAGGCCTCTGAAATGAGTTACAATGAGACTCGAGGGCCTATTTATTATTGAGAAACAGTGGAGAACCCTAAACATCAAAAAACCTAACCCTAGGAGATGAAGCGCCAAAACTATGGGCCCCATTTGGGTAAACTGGTGTTTCAACTTCCCAGGGACATAACTTTGGCATACTATTTCCGTTTGACGTACATGATACATCATTAGAAAGCTCTATTCAAGGACTACAACTTTCACCACGAATATCATTCCAAAACGACATTCTCTAGAGGCACGATGCCCAAAAAATGTCGTTTAGGGCCTCAAAACGGCTCTGGAAGTTCAGGACCCAAAAAACTGCTAAAAATAGTAAGTTATGCCGAAACTGAAAAACTGAAAGAGAGAATGGTGGGGGACCGAGTGGAATAGGCAGGTGGCCACCATTATCCACATGGATCAAATGGGGTCATTAACTAGTTAATACACTATATGGATATCTCAAACCATTACAACATGTTGAGATAGAGTGAGGTATATAAGTGCACAACAACATACAATATTGATTACCAATAGAGGGAAAGGCACTTAGAGAAAATATATTCAAACATTATGGACTTGTAGATTGAGGTTGATTAACTAATAGTTAACTCCAAAAGAAAAGAAAATTTGGTTGAAATATCAAAAATCGATGAATAATTTTATTATATATCTATATTTTTGCTAGGCATAAGCTCAAATTCACTAATTGTGATTGAGTGTAGAAAAAGAAAAAAAAATCCTCTAAAAATTACAAGCATTGGTAGAGATATATAGGGCATCTATTATGGAGATAAGGCTTTAATGAAACCTAGAGAAAGCTTAGACATTTATATTAGGACGAAAGATATTGTTCCATAAATTGTAGAGGAAAATGAAAGCATTTGCGCAATACACACTTAAATGTCAAGATGTTTATAAGCTAGCCTCAACGTTTGTGCTAAGAGCTTATTGGCCCCTTCATTTTGATGATAGACATTATGGTGCCATTTTAAGGAACATGTAATTAAAGTTGAACCACAAAATTTTGGGATTATAGAAATAGATAGAAAAATAATCAATTTCAGAGGAATCTAATGAATGCAATCCTTAGTTTTGAGAAGATGAAGTGATGGAGGATTTCCATCAAAGACAAAGATGTTAGAGATCAAACATAAAATATTAATACTACTAACTATGTGATAACGATGTCAATCATTGAATAAAACCACTGTACCGAAAGGGAGAGTATGTATAATGTGAACAGTGGATTAGCAGTTGGTTGTGGAAAGATTAAATGTTTTAAGGGTTACAAATTTAAAAAACCTTATGTCTATAAATTGACTAAATGTATAATGCTCTTCCAGTAGATGTATAACATTATTTCATGTTACTATGTTATGTTTTATTTCTTATATATGATTATGCGTATAGATATTGTGAAGAATTAATGTCTTAATTCATTTCTACTAATTATAAAATTAACATTAATTTTACTATAGTCTAACATTAATTCATGGTAATGCACATGTATGTCATCATCTTTCTCAAATTTATGTTAAAAGAGCTCCAAGTTTTTAAGTATTACACTACAAAAGCATTGAATGAGTAAATTTTTGGTTATAAATTTCCCAAATACATTTTTTCATATCCTATTCTCATTCTGCACCATAACCTTAAGTTTTTGGGAGATCAACTTTCCAGGAAAAAAATGGGAAAGGGCCAGCATAAAAGTTCTAATATAAGTAATGATTTTCTGTAATTTATTTTCATTCAAATTGTATGTAACTACATATTCGTGTGGATATATTATGTTGCAATTTTCTTATTCACAACGCTGAGTACACGATAACCCCAAACATGAACATAGGTAGATCGAGAATAAACCCACGTATTGTAATTCATTTTCGTTGCTCTACCATATTCATCACAATTTTCATCGTCCGGCTTAAATGAAACTTGTTATTGTATAATATGAATTATTGTTGTAATTTGACGATATGATGTGAATTATTGTTCTAATTGCAAGTGGGGTGAAGCCAATTGATTCACCATTACCGAGAATTATTCTCTTATAGTCGGCGCCCACAATTATTTATTTTCCGTCCAAGGTCAATTATCAATAATAAAATAGTAAATTCATGTGGAAATAAAAGACATAAGACACGGCCTTCACCGTCAATCTAATGAATAAATAAAGGACAAATAACCTTCCACTGATTCAAATTAAGTGGGTGCCATTATGTTTGAAAATTACGACTTTTTAAGTATTTTATGTTTTTTCTCACAATTTATTTCATGTACATTCAAAATATGCTGTCGGAACACACTTTCAATTTACCACAAGGCAAGGACACATCAATGGATTGCCACATGTGGCAATCACAAATGTTTTTTTGTTACTCCCTTGAGATTTCCGTGTTCATTATTAGAGGCAATAGAATGGACCGTAAACATTAGATTTGAATTGGCAAGATAAACCGGAGCCTCAGCAATTTTTTATAATTCTAGCAAAGGATATGGTATCTAGTTTGGGCTACAACAGTTTTTATCTTCTATCTTTTTATAGTTATGGGTTATTGAGGTTTAATGCAATGTAATTTTGTTGATCAGATTTATTTTCTACCATTGTACTAAACGAGCTTAGATTCATCTTAACTCCAGATCTATCAAGTGCTGAAAGGGATCAAATTTTTTAATGTGAAAACCTCTTTATTAAGTGAAAAACTTAAACAATAATTTGGAAAACCATATAAATAAACAATTAAAAATTCATTAAAAAATAAATATGGTATTTGGCCCATCGTATGTGTCCCATGGTATTTGGTCCATTGGCCTTTAGTTTATTTACCATACCACTAATATATTTATATTTGTATTTATTTACCATATCCTTTTTAGTGTTCGTAAACCTCTTCATATTTGATAAATTTATTTATTTTTAATGAATTTTTAATTGTTTATTTATGTAGTTTTCTAAATTATTGTTTAAGCCGACATTATTGGGATTTAATTTTTAAACTTTTTTTCAGTTTTTGTTATTATGGCTTCCGACATACTTACACATAATGCCCCTCTCAAGAAATAATGGTTTTTTTCCATGCTATTAATAATAATTTAGTCCATGGTATTGAGGTCATAGACTTCATATATAATTAGATGTTGATTTCTAATCCTATTTGATATATTTTTATTTATTTACCTTACCTTTTTATACCTCTTTTATATTTATTTATTTACCGTACCTGTTTTATAAATATGGTATTTGGCCCATGGTATTTGGCCCATAGGCCTTTCGTTTATTTACCATACTTCTAATTTATTTATATTTTTATTTATTTACCATATCTTTTTTTAGTGTTCACTTCATATTTTGATAAATTTATATTTTTTTAATGAATTTTTAATTGTTTATTTATATGGTTTTCTAAATTATTGTTTAAGCTGACATTATTGATATTTTAGTTTTAAAATGTTCTTTAGTTTTTGTTATTTTGGCTTCCAACATACTTACACATTGGGGTTATACTGGGTTGTAGAATACACTTCTCTGTGCAATAATGTTTTTTATGCATGCTATTAATAATAATTTAGTCAATGGTATTTGGATCATAGACTTCATATATAATTAGATGTTGATTTCTAATCCTATTTGACATATTTTTTTGATAAATTTATTTTATTTTAAAGAATTTTTAATTGTTTATTTATATGGTTTTCTAAATTATTGTTTAAGCTGATATTATTGAGATTTTATTTTTAAAATTTTCTTTAATTCTTGTCATTTTGGCTTCCAACATACTTAAACATCGGGGTCATACTCGGATGTAGAATGCGCCTCTCGGCGCAATAAGACTTTAAACTATTTATTTGCATTAAATTATATTCTAAAAATAATTTTTTTCTTTAAAATTTTAATAAATTCACAAATTTATGTGATAATAATAAGTCTTTCGAGGTTTTAAAAATTATCTTCAAAGAAGAATTTATCATTGTGGATTTTTCTGTCTCATTTCTTTAAAATCATTCAAGAATTTATTAAAATAACAAGTTTGATGAGTAACTTTTACACAATAAAAGTGCCCTAAAGATTTTTCAGAATACTAAATCTATATATACAATCAAAAAACCAATTTAAATAACACAAATCAAAATGTCATATCAGTTTTTTCAGTTGAATACCGATACTAACAACTCCAAAAATAATACTCAACATGAAAGGTAGTGCCAGAGCCTTCATCGTTAATAACAAATATCAAATAGATGGACTTTATTATTCTAACTTCAGGGTGTTCATGGTCTTCCGCGTATTAGTTGTTCTTGGTATGCCTCACATCCACCGTTACATTTCTCTTTTCGTTAATTGCATAATAAAATCGAAAGAGAAGAAGTACCATGTTAATGATATCGTAATATATTTTTTTTTTGGAAAATTAATGACAAGAATGTTTTGATAAAACATAAGTCCTTCCCTTGTTTTGTGAAGATGAGCTACGCCACTTCATCCATTCCAGAAAGATCAAACACATCTGCATGCGCTACTTGCAAAGTCCAGAGGAGAAAGTGTTCAGAAAAATGCGTGCTACCAACTTGTCTTTTATTGCATTTTAAATCCAACTATAAATGGTGCAGAGCCAAAGGGAAAAAAGACTCTGGAAATTTATTTCAAGTGCTTTGTCTACATGCCACCGAGCATTGAAACCTCACCTTGAGTACACCTGCAAAACCATTTTTTTTTAAGACAATAGCCATGACCTTTCGTAGAGAGAACCGTACCGCCATCCCTCTATTTAAACTGCATCACTAACCACCATTAACCACCACCAACCATAGAACGTAGAACACACATCACAATTTCACATATTGCATTACCTTTCTGCACCATCACAAGTCTCGTTGTTTTATTTGCAATATGATATTGCTGATATCGAATATTTCACATTGCATGCATAAGATATTAAGTTCATTACCTGAACTGCCCACAGACCAAGTCATATGGATTTCGATGCGATAAGGCTTTGTCAAATCCACTTGAAGATTGTTTGAAATCCACCGCGGGCTCCACTAGAAATTTGATCGCATGGTTTGAGACCTAGTCATCTTGGAGAAAATTAGATGCGATGAAATATGAAAAGTAGTTTTGACTCATTGATTGAGATCCGCGAAAAGCATTTTGTATTAATGTTTTAGATTTGAAGACTTTAGGTTAATGTTGAATTTGTTTTAATGCTAAAACATAAGCTCTGATGAAGTTTAAATTTTAAATTTAAGAATACATATAAGATTTATAATATATATATTATAAATATTCTATGTCTATAATATATATATAAAATAGCAGCATGTAGTTTTTTTTTAAGGACAATGTGCATTGTAATGAAGAGTATGCCTGAAGGCAGAAACAAAAAAAAGAACAGAGCACTATATGTGCATTTTTTTTTAAAAGGGGACAGAACAGAGCACTGTATGTGCATTAGAAGGAGAGATTTTGTTCTCTCTGTGTCTTTGGAATCATTCAAAAATTCCAACATGGTATCAAATTTAGTTCAAGCTCTTTGAATTTGTCAAAGAATCTGAAGGAAGAAGGTGTTTTTGCAACTTTTGACCAGCAGCGTGAAGGCACAACAAAGACCAGGTTTTTACAAAATAGAGTTTATTTATTTATTTATTTGTTTAAAAAAAAAGGTCCAATATAGAGAAGTCATTTAAAAGACAAAGTTTAACTCTCAAGCAGTGAGAAGGTTTATTTAAAATCACAGACAAGTTTATAGCGTAGTTCAGTGAGCTAACCATGGTAGGAGCCATCACAAGCATGCGTATAGGAAATAATCAACTAGCACAATTAAATAGGAAGAATTATGACTATTGGACAATCACAATGAGAGCTCTGTTTGCCTCTCAATACTTATGGGAGCTTGTTGAAGATGGTCTGGAAGAACCAGCAGATGAAAATTCTTTCAATGCCTTAACACATGAAGAGAAGAATTTGTTGAAGAGTAATAGGAAGGACTCAAAAGCCCTCTTCTATCTCTATCAAGAACTGCATGAAAGTGTGTTTCCAAGGATTGCAGCAACTAAGAGGTACAAGGATGCTTGGGATACCCTCCAAAAAACCTACCAAGGTATGGAGAAGGTAAAGAAAACAGAGCTTTAATTAATGAGAAAGGATTTTGAAGTTATTTGCATGAAAGAATTTGACAAAATAGACTTATTCTTCACTCTACTGATTGGGTTGGTCACCCAAATGAAATCTCATGGAGAGACAGTAGAAGAGAGAAGAATAGTGGAGAAAGTGTTAAGGAGGTTACCCTCAAGGTTTGATATAATAGTCATAACCATTGAAGAGACAAAGGATATCTCAAAGTTTACAGTTGATGAGCTACATGCATCACTGGTGACACATGAATAAAGATTGGGAAGAACAACAATCTCATCTTTGGAGCATGCCTTAAGGAACCAAATGTCCTTTGGAAGAGGAAGAGGTCAAGGCAGAGGAAACTACAGAGGAAAAGGAAAAGGTAGAAGCCAAAAGGACAAGGAAGAAACAGCCCTGCAGATACAAGTGGAAGGGGTAGCAACCAAAATAAGAACCAAAGACAAGGTAGCAGCCAACAAGGAGGACAAAATCAAGCACATGGACAAAGCTATGATAAATCCTAAGTCCAATGTCATTACTTTAAGAAGTATGGTCATTATGCCAATGAAAGTAAGAAGAAATCAGGAAAAATTTTAGGGGCTAATATTCACAGGTGGGCTAATATTACATGCTTTTTACAAAAAACAAATCTCCAAATTCCATTTTTCTAAAAATTAATTTGCCCAAATTTTATAGTATAAAATTATTTTACCGTAAAAATCATCAATATTGTATATTGTATAATACAAAATAATTATAAATCTAAATATTTCTACAAAATTATCATAAAATATTTTAAACTTTGGATATTAGGGACAAGTAAGATTCGCCAAGGTTTCTAAACTTTCAGATAAAATTCCATCCTTAAAATTTTCCCTAGAAGAAATAGAGTGACATGGGTAGTAGACCCAGTATTAATTTTACAAAAGAAAATATCAGTCAAGAGAATTTGTTTTTAGCATGTAATATCGCTCAAGAAAAGAATGAAGATATATGGTTTCTAGATTTAGGATGTAGCAACCATATGACTGGAAAAATTTATATGTTTTCCATGTTAAATGAAAATGTAAAGTTTCAAGTAACATTGGGGACATACAGTAAGGTCTATGTCATGGGAAAAGGAAGAGTAAGTATTTTGACAAAGAAAGGAGAAGGAAGATCCATATCAGATGTATATTATGTGCTTGGTATGAAGTGTAACCTATTGATCATTGGAAAGCTAATTCAAAAGGGGTGCAATGTTTTCTTTGAAGATGATGTATGCACCATCATAGATAAACCACCAAGCAAGAAATGCATTGCACAAGTGAAGATGATAAGGAACAGAATTTTCCCTCTTAAGATGAGAGAAGATTTGAAGAAAGGAGTTGAAATGGCAGTAGTGACACAAGAGACATTCCAAAGAGAAGAAAAAAATGAAAAATGGTTATGGCACTTGAGATTTGGATATCTCAACTTTAAAGGTCTGAATTTGTTGCATAGGAAATGTATTCTGAAGGGATTACCATTGATTGTGGAACCAGATAGCCTATGTGAAGGCTACATCTTGGGAAAAAAACACAAATAAAGCTTTCCATCAGGAAAGAGCATAAGGGTAAAGACACTCTTAGGAGTTGTCCATTCAGATTTCTGT
Organism: Pinus albicaulis; assembly: GCA_034641835.2. Classification (NCBI taxonomy): domain Eukaryota; kingdom Viridiplantae; phylum Streptophyta; class Pinopsida; order Pinales; family Pinaceae; genus Pinus; species Pinus albicaulis. Next base: position 303,806,350 of record CM076581.1, read on the forward strand.
TGACCAATGCAAACACCATCATTCGAAAGCATCCACTATATGCAGACTTTTATTGATTATTACACAAGAAAAACTTGGGTGTATTTCTTGAAATATAAAAGTGAAGTGTTTGAGAAATTCAATCACTTTAAGGCTCTTGTAGAGAAACAAAGTGGACTTAAGAACTGATAGAGGATGAGAGTATATCTCAAAATAATTTCTACAATTTTGCAGAGAAAATTGGATACACAAGAAATTTACAGCAAAGTACAAACCGCAGCAAAATGGAGTTGCAGAAAGGAAGAATAGGACAATCATGAATAGGGTCAGAAGTATGTTGAAGGAAAAACATTTTCCAAATGAGTATTGGACTGAAGCTGTCAATTGTGCAGTGTATATCTTGAATATATGCCCAACCAAAGCTATAATGAATAGAGTTCCGAAAGAAGCATGGAGTGGCATAAAGAAACATGTCACCCACATGAGAGTTTCCAGTTGTATGGCTTGTGCACACATTCCAGATCAACTGAGGAAGAATTTGGACAGTAAGTGGGAGAAGTGCATATTTATTTGATACAGTGAAGAATGAAAGACATATAGATTATATAACCCATCCACCAAGAAGTTTGTTATAAGCAAAGATATACAGTTTATTGAGGAAGAAGCTTGGGATGGAAGCATTGATAAAAGAGTGAATGTAAAAACTCGTTTGTATCATGATGATATTGAAGAAGGGATGGTTGAGATACATCTCTTACTTGCAACACCACCTCCAGCAACACAAGGACAACAAGGGACACCAAAAGGAAGAATGAAAACACCATTGAAAAGTGATAGAAATGCTTCTCCAAGCACATCAAAAGGAGTATATTTGAGTGCTTCTACAAGCACAAGTATACCAAGTGAAAGAGGAACCAGATTCAGAAGTATGAATGAAATTTACGAGCAAGAGGTAGCAAATCAAGGTATGAACTCTTTATTTGCATTGTATTGTCATGTAGAGGATCCTATTGATTTTGAAGAAGCTATAAAAGATAAGAAATTGATAGATGCTATGGATGAAGAGACAAATGCCATAGAGAAAAAAAAGACACGGGAGTTGGTTGATCTCCCAAAAGGAAAAGAAGTAATTGGAGTAAAATGGGTTTATAAAACCAAGAGAAATGTTGAAGGTAAGATTGGAAGGCACAAGTCCCAAATTGTTGTCAAAGGCTACGAGTAGCAACATAGAAGAGACTATGAGGAATATTTTGTACCGGTTGCAAGAATGAAAATAGTAAGAGAAATGTTGTCCATATCAACATAACACAAGTGGAAAGTTTACCAAATGTATGTGAGATCAGGATTCCTAAGTGGAGTATTGATGGAAGAGGTTTATGTTGAACAACCTATGGGCTATGAGAAAGAAGGCCAACAGCATAAAGTTTGTCGATTGAAGAAAGCTCTATATGGGCTGAAACTAGCACCAAGAGCATGGTACAGTAGGATATATGCCTATCTACTAGAAAATGGACTTGACAAATCGGAAGGAGAACCCGCATTATACATCAAGGAGAAATATAATAAGATGTTCATTGTTGTTTTATATGTTAATGATGTGATATTTATAGGTAATTATTCTTACCTCATTGGGAATTTTAAATCAGTCATGAAGGATGAATTTGAAATGACTGATATGGGATTTATAAAATAATTTTTAGGAATAGAAGTAGAGAAAAATGAAAATAAGATTTCTATCTCTCAAGACAAATATGTAAATGAAGTTTTGGAAAGATTTAATATGCAGGATTGCAATGCAGTAGTTACTCCTAAAGTGACAGGATAGAAACTGAGAAAAGAGGACATTAACAAGGATTTTTATTCAAGTTTGTATAAGAGCATAGTTGGAAGCCATATGTATTTGACCAGAACTAGGCTAGATATTATGCATGCTGTGAGTTTAATTTTCAGATTTATGGAAAGGCCAAAGGAGGCACATTGGCAAGCAGCAAAAATAATTCCGAGGCATGTGAAAGGAACAAAAATGTATCATATTTTATACACCACTTCAGAAAATTCTGAATCGATTGGATATACTAACAATTATTGGGTTGGAAGTATAAATGGCAGGAAAAAAACCTCTGGATATGTTTTTCATAAGGGTTCAAGAGCCATCTCATGGGCTTCTAAGAAATAACCAATTGTGGCTTTATCAATAGCAGAGGCAGAGTATGTGGCAGCTACAAGAACAACATGTTAAGTAGTATGGATGAGGAGAATGTTGAGGAGTTTGTGTCATGAACATATAAAAGACACAACAATTTATTGTGATAAGAGCTCATTTATAGCTTTGTCAAAAAAATTAGTGTTTCACAAAAGAATGAAACATATTGATGTCAAGTATCACTACATCAGGGAGCTAGTGAACAATGGTGAAATTGTTTTGCAACATTGTAGAAGGGAGGAGCAGTTTGCTGACATTTTGACAAAACCTTTAGGGTAGAAATTTTTTAATTATTTGAGAAAATTTTTGGGTATACAAGATAATGCAATAGTTGAATATAAAAAGGGAGTGTTGAATTTTAAATCCAACTGCAAATGGCGCACACCTGAAGGACAGAAGGACAACCACTTTTTTTGGAGTGTTTTGTCTGCACACCACTGAGCATTGAAACCTCACCTTGAATAAACTTGAAAAACCATTTTTTTTAAGACCGTAGCCATGACTTTCTGCAGTAAGAACTGTGTCGCGAACCCTCTATTTAAACCGCAGCACCAACCACCATTAACCACCACCAACCAGAGAAATCAGAACACACATCGCAGTTTCACATATCACATTACCTTTTTGCACCATCACAAGTTTCGTTGTTTCATTTGCGATGCGATATTGCCGATATTGCATATCGCATATCGTATGTGTAAGATATTAAGTTCATCACCTGAACTGCCCGCAGACCAGGTCATATGGATTGCGATGCGATAAGGCTTTGTCAAATCTACTTGAAGATTGTTTGAAATCCGCCGCAGGCTCCAGCAACAGCCAACAGAAATTTGATCGGATGGTTTGAGACCCAGTCAACTTGGAGCAAATTAGATGCGATGATTTTTGAAAAAAAAGTTTTGACTCATTTATTGAGATCCACGAAAAGCATTTTGTATTAATGTTTTAGATTTTAATACTTTAGGTTAATGTTTCATTTGTTTTAATGCGGAAACATAATTTTTGATGAAGTTTATGTTTTAAACTGAGAAATACATATAATATATATATATATATATATATATATAATAACCGCGTGTCCTTCTTTTTTAAGGACAATGTGAATTGTAATGCAGAGTATGCTCGTAGGCAAAAACCAAAAAAAGAGTAGAGCACTATGTGTGTGTTTTTTTTAAAAGGGGATAGAGAGAAGATTTCAACATGGTGTGTAAAACAGTTGTAATTTTTTTTAAATGCGAGAACAATAGCTCTTTGGCATCTTTGTAACAACCTTTTAAATTTAATGAAATTTTTTTTTTCATCTCTGTCAATAGTTTCTAAATAATTTCTCTGTATTAGAAAGGGAGATTTTTTTCTCTCTATGTGGTTTGGAATCATTTAGAAATTCCAACATTTTCCACCCTAAGATATCCACAAATTCCCGCTGATTCGCATAATCTTCGGAAATCGCCACGTCCTCAAACTACTCAAAGTTCATGGGATTTCCCTAATGCTTTTTTTTTTTTAGGCCTTGCTGCTTAAGGTATAATAGCACAACAACCAATAGATAAATGCTAATTAAGCAGAAAAGCATTCACAAAAACTCATCTAAGGCTAGACAAGAAGTAATAAAGGGCCGCGTAGAGAGTTTCTATCCCTTAGTTTAGATGTCGTCACATCTGATATATTGAATTTGATTACTTTTAAATAATTTCAGATGCGGTAGGATTTATATTTGTATATAAAGAATTACTGAATTTCACTCGGTTTTGTCAATTTGAGTAGCTGAAGAGTTATAATTGCATATGAGAAATTTTGAAAGTGTCAATCGATGAAAAGAGCCTTATTTTGCACCCTGATTTGTCCTAACTTCTTTATTAGTTTTACTTATTTAGATATTAATTATAAACTCTTTGAAAGGAAAGATTGATAGTATGATATTATTTCAGCGAGATTCATACACGAACTTCTCTTATAAAAATTCTTTAGAAATTAGTTACTTATCCGGAAAAACACCCAAATTCTTATTTTTATTAATTCATTTCACTAGATCATCAAACTCTGCTTTTACATGTATTGCAATCCGTACTATCCTTTTCTATCATAGTAAGTATTTGAAAATTATATACTTATCTAAAACATTTCCTTTATGTCGTCGTATCACCCTACCAAACGCTCCATTCCCATTAAATTAGAATCTCATATTAACATTATAATGCGTTTTTTCGTTCAATGTGCATTCCTCCGCTTATATATTATATAAGTTATAAAGAAATGTTTTTACCTGGAATAATAAGTTTTTGCTAAATTATGGAATAAAAGATTTTTATTTCATAGTATTTCAATATATTGTTTCCAATATTATTTGGAAAAATCTCCACCAAATTGAACTATATAATATTATTTTTTTAACAATATGGTTCAGGATACTCTAGTTTGATTGGTACATCTATTCATATTTATAATAAATTATTTTTAAGTTTTAATTTAATATTGATTAAGAGAAATCAAATATATAAAAGTGTAAACTTTTACTTATTTTTTAAATTTCAAAACAGAATCACCATATATATATAAAGATTTTGTCTAAAATTTGGGAGAGTTTATGGTGAAATTTCACAGGAAAATGATAGAATACAAGAGCATATAAAGACGCAGTTTGTCTAATAACCTATCCTTAACCACCTAAACCTTAAAATAACTTTTTCTTCTTCTTGATATATTATTTTAATATTATCTATTTTTTTAATTTATAAATAAGATATTTAATTTTTTTTTCTGTTTAATCAGTGATACAAATGATTTTAAATATGGTAATATTTTTTAAATAATCATCTTTTTATATTTTATATTTTAAAATTAAAAAAAAAATTATAAATACAATTATAATTTTATATTATAATGTTTTCAATTTCAATAAATAAATATTGTTATAATTTAGAAAAAAATAACAACAACCATCAATTTAGCTAAGCTCCATTGGAAGTAATAAAAGTAAGCTCCTACTGGAAGTAATAAATGGTTCTCGTCATGTTGTTGTGGCTTAAGTTATTTCTCTTCAATTTATACAACTTTCATTTATTTAATATCATTAAATAGATGTTTAAAATTATAAATATATATATATATATATTATTGTTTGATAAATATAAAATTTATTTATATTTTACTGAATTTGTATTATTATTTTTTATTATTTAATAGTTTTTGTTTAAATAAAATTATAGATTAGTATAACAATATTATTTAATATAGTTCAATTTATGTTTCAATAAAATATGGAATGGAATTGAACCTTTGATTTAACAATTAGGACTGCTTAAAGAATGCACACATTGTGTATATCTGAGTGGACTAGGTTAATTTATGCTAAAATTAGAGAGGAAATAGTTTAGATTTTTTGTTTTTTTGTTTTCATTTTTTCTTTAACAATTTTGTTGTGAGTATTTAGAAAGACATTTGCAAGGTCTAATTTATTCTATAATCCCTTGTTGCAAACTTTATTGACTTATGTTACTTGTAAATAGTGAAGTTGGAAACATTGGATGTCAGGCCAAGACTAGGTTTATCTGGCTTATGTAGAAAAATTTTCTGGTCGGCCACTTCTTTCTCCTCTTTCACTCCTTTCACTCCTGCTTTTATTTATCTCATCGATCTTTCTCTCTTCGTGGCAGGTTTGGTCCTGATGATGAGTGTTGGTTAAACTTGAAATGTAGACGTAAAAATGGATACTTTGGAGATTCTGAATTCCCCACCTCAAGAATCACACCACAAAAACCCTCAAACTATCATTGGTACCCTATATGGAAGTGAAACCTATATTGATACATGTAATCTCAAAAAAGCAAGGGTTAAAATCTGAATAAGAAAGGTTGATCTATTTTTCGCGAAGTAGTGCAGTGATCTAAATCTTGCACCGTACTTCACCTCTATTAAACATAGGTTACACAACCATCGCACACACAGAGAATTTGACTGGCTCAGTAAATACCTAATCCATAATGAAATTCGAAGAACTAGGTACACTCTAGATTGTCTTGCAACATTAGCCTATAGAAATCATCTAAAACTCGCTACCACATTCGAGGAGATATTTGGAGTGACATCAATGCATTTGTAGCGCTTAAAACAAATAAAGAAGGTATCAAAACTTTGATTAGACAAGAGAACAAGATAAAAAATTACAATCTAAAATAAAAAAACTCAAATTGCTTTGTGAATTCACCAACAGGAGAGCCTAAGAATCCCTTCAAATCCCGTGGCACCAATCATTGGGCTGATGAAATGGTCAGCAACATCACACCGTTTTTGTCCCACTACCTAACCTCCTATCACAACACATCCGCATCTAGAAGAATTTCATAAGCCTCCTTGTCCACCTCCAAAATCACTCCGCACACTAACAAAATAATCAAACCTGGGATACATAGGCTAGTCAGAAGTAGATCACGGATCACACCTCGGACAATGCCACTGCGGTCACTGTCCAACTATCCAAACTCTCCCACACGTTGAATCCCATCACCAATGTGACTTCCTTGGATGTTGGAACCATGGAAAAAGTGATTGAAGATATGTAACTATTCATAGAAACAATCAACCTTCTGCGTTGCATAACCTTTACATCAGGAAACAGGGTTCGACTACTCTCATTAATGATGAAAACCGAAGCGTAAACACTACGTGGAGCGAGGAGAGACAACATTATGTGGTATTCATTCCGAGCATAACGACAACATATTTTATATCCATTAACACATCACCTGAAACGAGCGCAGAACAACAGGTTAGAAGCACACTAAGGCCACACACTGATTTTCAACATTTGAGCATCCCTAACAATAATGAATTGGTTGTTTATGATTTTTAAACAATAACAATAAGTTTTTTAACATCTCTTCTTATATTTTGAATAATGAAGAGGCAAAGGTTCTAGGAAAAGGGCACAATTTTGCCTTAACACCTCATCGGATTCCAAAAAAAGAGATCCTTTGTAACATCAAAGATGGAATTAAAACCTTAGAGGAAGAAGAAATAGAGTTAATAAGGTGGGAATGTGTCGTCATCCTTAGGAAAGCAATACATCCTAAAAGCAATTTGAATAAAGAACAATAAAAGGCCATTAAAAACCTAAGGTAGAATGATAGCATTGTCATCCTTAAAGAAAACAAAGAAGGGGCAACGATAGCAATGGAAAAAGAAGAGTAAATTAATAAAATGAGAGACCACTTCTATAATAGTGGTAGCCATAAAAAACTCAAAGAAAACCTAATCACCAAGATTATAAAAACTGTCAAACAATAGATTAAGGAGTCTAACCTTGATGAAAAAGTGAAAAAGTGCCTACCCCCGGATAGTGAAATCACTCCTCATATCAATGGTGCTCCTAAGATTAAAAAATTTGGTGCCCCCCTCAGATGTATTGTAAACACTATCAGGGCTCCTACTTATGAATTAGCCAAATTTGAGGCTAGCGCCTTGGCACCTCTAGTTGACAAAACTAGCTCTTTCATCAAAGACTCTAAAAATTATGTGGATTTCATTAAAAAATCTAGTCTTGAACCTGGTGAGAAGATTGTAAGCTTTGACGTAGTCCAAATATTTACAAAAATATTGTTAGATGAAGCAGTCAAGGTTGTTAAAGAAGTTTCTAATTCCCAGACTACAAAGCTCGGTGAAATATGTCTACACTCAAATTTCTTCACATTCCAAGGTGAAATTTTTGAACAAACATCAAGAGTATATATGGGATCTCCACTGTCCCTAATAGTGGTTAATCTCTTCATGGAAATATTTGAAAATAAATCCCTGGAATTGTAGCCATTAAAACAAAAATTCTGGATTAGATTCGTGGATCACACTAGTGTCGATTGGCCTCATGGGGATGAAGAGATTAAAAGGTTCCAAAACCACCTTAATAGCATATCCGAGGATATCTAGTTTACAATGGAATATGAAGATAATAATTGAATTCCATTTGTTGATATTCTCATCATTATAAATAGAGATGGATCCATTGGACATAAAGTATTCAGAAAGAAGGCACACACTGATAATTATCTCCATGTGAATTCATACCACCATCCCTCCCAGAAGATGCGGGTGCTGATGACTCTTTTCACACGAGATTTTAGGATTTGAACAATCATGTTGAAGAATAAAGTGAATATTTAAGAAAGAAATTCATAAATATGGGATATAAAAACAAATAAGTCATCAAGGCCATTCGACGAGCCAGATCCAAAAATAAAACAAATACTCTGGATGATTCCCTCAAAGCAAAAGCATACCTCCCTTACATTTAGGGAATCATTGAAAAGTTGTCCAAGGTTCCAGCTAAAAAATATTTAGGAACCTCTTTTAAGCCTCTAATGGCAATAGAATAAAGAATGAAATATGTCAATGACAACCCTGATCTCCTCCAGCAAAAGGCTATGTACAAAATAAATTGCTGATGTGGAAAATGTTATATTGGAGAAACATGAAGGTCTTTCAAAATCAAGCTTAAAGAGCATGGCGCCAACATAAAAAATGGGAGAAATTGAACCTCATCTTTGGCTGATCAATCTAATAATAATTTTCACCATATTTGCCTCGAATCAGGGAAAATTTTATGGGCGAATTTTAGCCCAAAGGCGAATTTTAAGGGGTTTTAAATTTTGATAGGGCGAATTTTTTATATAAAACCCATTTTCTATAGTTTTATAAAGTTAGCCCTATAATTATTTTTAAAATAATTAATTATTGAATATTAGCTAACCAAAATAAATGCCCATAAAACTCAAAAAATGGAATTCGCTCCCGATTTTCTTTGCTTGGAGCAGGTTTCAATGGCATTCGCTCCAATTTTTTTTGTTTGGAGCAGATTTCAATGACATTCACCTAGAATTACTGGGTCGGAGGGAGGTGTTGGAGTGATTTGCCCCATTTTTTCACTGGTTGCATCTTGGAAGTTTGAGGTGCAACAAAAATTTCATTGGATTTACTGGGTCGGACAGGTGGTTGGGGCTTGGAAGGGGCTTGGAAGTTATGTGCAATAGCGCTCTGAAACTAGTGATGCCTTTCTTGAAGTTCAAAAATGATGAAACACTTGCTGTTGGCCCTGAAGCCCTAGATGTAAAACTTCCTTTTGATGAGATGCAAGTGTTGCAATAAAATGTCGACTTAATCAAAAGGCAGATAGGACTTGAAAAGTTGGAGAATTTTTTTTTTATAACAGATGATAGTGCTCAACGTAAAGCTGGTTCATATGTTTCAGTATTGCAACATACTCCTCCTTCACCAGGAAATCCAGTTGCAATTTTTATGGATGCTTTAGATTTTCAGCAGAATTCTGCCAGGACAGGGGCGTAGTGTCCTTTGGCATAAGCTTTTTTCCGAGGTTAGGTATAGAAGAAAAATGAATATCTACACCATGTTTTTAATTGTTTTAATTTTCTCTCTCTTTAGCTGATTGAGAATCATTGAATATATGAAATGATTTCTTGAGATCCTAAATCAGGTGTTTGAGTCAGGTTCAATTGTTGTAATCCTTGTTCATTTTAGAATTACAAAATTTCTCTCAAATGGGGGTTGTGCCCATTATTTCCAGGGCATTTTTCTAATGAAGCCTTTATATCTTTGACCATGCTTTCTTCGCTATGTTTTGAGTATTGGAGATGTCATTGAAAATCTGGAAATGTTGTAGCCACTTCTTTCTCGCTGTTTTACTGAAGTTGTTTACACCAATGGATTGCTGACTCCTAGTTGTTGATTCACCTAGTTATTGTAGCTGGATCAGCTCATGAATGAGTCTTTTCCTGCTGGTTATATTTACTGTAAATAGTTGAGCTAGCACCAGCACTTAGGAAGTTAAAAGATGTTTATCATAGTTGCTGACTGATTTTAATATCGGCATGCTAGAACTCTACTCTGACAATCTTGTTTTCCTAGACATTTCTGGCACCCTTTAAGTCACTTGAACATGAATTTTCCTTCGTAAGATCTTCTAAATGAACCCATTTTTCAACCATTTCTCTTGGAGGTAGAAATACAATCACCAATACTCTATGCTGGCAATAAGGCATTATGATCGTTTACATGATGCACCAAAATGTTTGATATTGTTGAGGATGAAGTGTCATATAGACAACCTTTGCTCTTCTCTTTCTTTAAATTCCTGTAGTGTACCCTGATGTATGGATCATTGGTTCCTCACCTGTAAGCTGCAATCAGGTCCATTGATTCTATCAAGTACACACATAATCCATTCATTTCTTGTTTCTGCAGGGGAATCCTCTGTCGAATTTAATATTTTCTACTTCAGCTGCTAGAGATTGAAGATTGCATCTATCACAAAAAACAAAATAAACAATATCCAAAAAAAAAAAAAAACACATCCTACTCTTTCAACTTAGCACATGACATGTATTTTTCCTTTATTTCTTAATTGTTCATATTAATTATTTGTTTATGAAGAAACATTTTTGTTATCTCACTACCATTAGCCTTTCTATTATTACTTTTACAGAAATTTCCAATTGGGAAAAAATAAAGTGCCTTTTCTTGGTTCAAACCAACAATTTTTTTGCTCCATAGCCTACTTTCCATTTCATATGCATGCTTAACTCGACTTTGCTCCTAATTCACTTACACCTCTAATTTTGACAAAAAAATTATTGTTTGAGTAGCTATGCAAACCACCCCAGAGAATAATGTGTAGAAGGAACAATGATGACGCCACTACATGCTTGACAAGGATAGAATAAATGCATGCCATCGTATTCTCTAAAATAGTCATTAGTCCAACCTTACCTCTCAATCTAACCCAAACCAAACTACCATTCCTTCCCATATTAGTCTCCCTGCCCTATCATCCACCCCACCTCTTATGTTTTCCCTTCCATTTTCACTCGCCAACTAATCATTTCCAAACTCTAACCTTTCTTCACCGCCCACCTTCCATGTACAATAATCCCCCCATGTGGCTTCATCTTCAACTTCCCAACAATTCCACAACAACCATATCCATCATGCACATCGTTTCTTTCATGAAAGGATTGATGCACTTAACCACATGCAATTATGCTCCACTTGTCATGAAGCTTACCCATACATAAAACCGAAAAAAAATTCTGGTATCATTATCTGTTCCTATTGTGCCTCTAAGCAACCTCTGCATAATTTCTCCTCCTCAAACAACATGTACCCAGGAAAAAAACCCTCTGTCCTCTCCTGCCCAAATCAATTTGAAGAGATGCTCATTGGCCCTATCAACCCCATTCTTTTGGAAAAAATTTCCACATTATTATAGAGAATATAATATTCATTGACATTGAGATGTAGGGAAAGAATTATACCTTGAGGAAAAAATTGCAACCTGTTTTTCTTTGGAAGCTTATGATTCTTGAAGAAGAGGGTGAATAGCTTCTAAGATTATTGCAGAGGTGCTACAGGAGGTTGGATAGGGTCTAGTTCTAGAGAAGTTGCAAAAGATTGGACAAGGTTAGGGAGAAGTTTAACTGTGAAGTTATGAAAAGAAGAATGGGTAACACACAACCCAAGTTATAACACACCTCATAGAGAAAACACCTAAATTATAATTCACTTCTTGAATGGACAAGGTGCGTTACTGTCTGTTAGGGAAGAAAAACAAAAATCTCAGGGTAGAACGTTAGAATTGTTCAAGGTATTCATGTGTGAAAGGTTGTGCAATGTCTATTTGATCTTGTCAAATATTACTATCAATAAATCCCTGGGTTTGTTCAAGGTAATCTTAAGGAAAATAGATATAAATAACCAAGTATCCTAATCAGTCAGGTGTGCAAGAGTTGTGGATTGATTTGGATTATGATTTTTCTTCTTTTGGTCTTTCTGCTCTTCGTTCTAGCACAAGTCTAAAGAAGGAAATGATGTACAACATAAACTCTTTTTACCAATCAAGTGATCATGGAGGGTTGAAGGAATGTGTGATAATTTTTATTATATACTCATAACAATGTTCATTATTTTCAACCTAAATAACACTTTATTATGCACACCACCAAGTTATTTTCACTAGTTTTTTGATTGAATTGTTGATAGGCTTGGTTGCAATGAATTCATACAATATTTATGGAAAATATTAGTGTGTATGCGGAGATCAATGTGTTAGTGATTGAGTCTATTTATGATTTTACTAGTGTCATTCTTGCAGGAGTTGATTAATTTTCATCTATTGGATTGAAGTGACAAAGTTTTTTCTTTCTAATGTTGTTATATGCAAAGATTAAGGTCTTAGGCAGAGGTTCTTGTAGAAATTTTTTTTAATAAGATCACTCGCTTGATTATGCCTAAATCTAAATGTGCACACTAGTAATTCTAATTGATTCATTATATGTTAGATTTGTTGGAGATACATTTTTTTGACAAAGATTGTGTATTGATATGCTTGCTACACAGATTCTGATGCTAAATGTAGAGATTAGTACATAATGTCGAACTTTGCTATGACAATCTTGATTTCCTAGACATTTTTGGCACCCTTTAAGTCACTTGAACATGTATTTTCCTTCGTAAGATATTCTAAATGAGCCCATTTGTCAACCATTTCTCTTGGAGGTAGCAATACAATCACCAACACTCTATGCTAGCAATATGGCATTATGATCGTTTACATGATGTGCCAAAATGTTTGATATTGTTGAGGATGGAGTGTCTTATAGACAGCCTTTGCTCTTCTCTTTCTTTAAATTCCTGTAGTGTACCCTGATGTATGGATCATTGGTTCCTCACCTGTATGCTGCAATCAGGTCCATTGATTCTATCAAGTACACACATAATCCAGTCATTTCCTATTTCTACAGGGGAATCCTCTGTTGAATTTAATATTGTCTGCTTCAGCTGCTAGAGATTGAAGACTGCATCTATCACAAAAAAAAAAAATAAACAATATCCAAAAAAAAAAAGACACATCCTACTCTTTCAACTTAGCACATGACATGTATTTGTCCTTTATTTCTTAATTGTTCATATTAATTATTTTTTTACGAAGAAACATTTTTGTTAGCTCACTACCATTATCCTTTTTGTTATTACTTTTACAGAAATTTTCAATTGGGACAAAAGAAAGTGTCTTTTCTTGCTTCAAACCAACAATTATTTTGCTCCATAGTCTACTTTCCATTTCATATGAATGCTTAACTTGCCTTTGCTCCTAATTCACTTACACCTCTAATTTTGACAAAAAATTTATTGTTTGTGTAGCTATGCAAGCCACCCCAGAGAATAATGTGTAGAAGGAACAATGATGACGCCACTACATGCTTGAAAAGGATAGAATAAATGCATGCCATCATATTCTCTACAAAAGTGATTAGTCCAACATTACCTCTCAATCCAACCCAAACCAAACTACCATTCCTTCCCATATTAGTCTCACTCCCCTATCATCCACCCCACCTCTTATGTTTTCCATTCCATTTTCACTCGCCGACCAATCATTTCCAAAATCCAACCTTTCTTCACCTCCCACCTTCCATGTAAAATCATCCCCCCATGTGGCTTCCTCTTCAACTTCTCAATAATTCCACAACAACCATATCCATCATGCACATCATTTCTTTTATGAAAGGATTGATGCACTTAACCACATGCAATTATGCTCCACTTGTCATGAAGCTTACCCATACATAAAACCGAAAAAATAATTTGGTATCATTATTTTTTCTTGTTGTGCCTCTAAGTGACCTCTCCATCATTTCTCCTCCTCAAACAACATGTACCCAGGAAAAAAACCCTATGTCCTATCCTGCTCAAATCAATTTGAAGAGATGCTCATTGACCCTGTCAACCCCATTCTTTTGGCAAAATTTTCCACATTATTATAGAGAATATAATATTCATTGACATTGAGATGCAGGGAAAGAATTATACATTGAGGAAAATTTTGCAACCTGTTTTTCTTCAGAAGCTTATGATTCTTGAAGAAGAGGGTGAATAGCTTCTAAGATTATTGGAGAGGTGCTACAAGAGGTTGGATAGGGTCTAGGTCTAGAGAAGTTGCAAAAGATTGAACAAGGTTTGGAGAAGTTTAACTGTGAAGTTATGAAAAGAAGAATGGGTAACACACAACCCAAGTTATAACACACCTCATAGAGCAAACACCTAAACTATAATTCACTTCTTGAATGGACAAGGTGTGTTACTGTCTGCTAGGGAAGAAAAAAAAATCTCAGGGCAGAACCTTAGAATTGTTTAAGGTCTTCATGTGTGAAAGGTTGTGCAATGTCTATTTGATCCTGTCAAATATTACTATCAATAAATCCCTGGGTTTGTTCAAGGTACTCTTAAGGAAAATAGATATAAATAACCAAGTATCCTAATCAGTCAGGTGTGCAAGAGTTGTGGATTGATTTGGATTATGATTTTTCTTCTTTTGGTATTTCTGCTCTTCCTTCTAGCACAAGTCTAAAGAAGGAAATGATGTACAAGATAAAATATTTTTACCAATCAAGTGATCATGGAGGGTTGAAGGAATGTGCGATATTTTTTATTATATACTCAAAATAATGCTCATTATTTTCCACCTAAAGAACACTTCATTATGCGCACGACCCAGTTATTTTCACTAGTTTTTTTTATTGAATTGTTGATAGGCTTGGTTGCAACGAATTCATACAAGATTGATGGAAAATATTAGTGTTTATGTAGAGATCAATGTGTTAGTGATCGAGTCTATTTATGAGTTTACTAGTGTCATTCTTGCAGGAGTTGATTAATTTTCATGTATTGGATTGAAGTGACAAAGTTTTGTCTTTCTAATGTTGTTATATGCAAAGATTAAGGTCTTAGGTAGAGGTTCTTGTAGAAAATATTTTTTATAAGATCACTCGCTTGATTATGCCTAAATATAAATGTGCACACTAGTAATTCTAATTGATTCATTATCTATTAGATTTGTTGGAGATACCTTTATTTGACAAATATTGTGTATTGATATGCTTTCTACACAGATTGTGATGCTAAATGTAGAGATTAGTACAGAATTCAAAATTCTAGTGCTTACAAAGAAGGTGAATCATCTTTTCCAAACCCGGGAATTAATTCTTTGTGTCAACATTCCATACGAAAAGTAAATCTATCATAATTCCCTCAGAATAACTCCAAGCCAACGGAAAGTCTTGAAGCAACTTATTTTTCATGTAATAGAGCTGAAGATTAGAGGAGATTAAATAACATTGTGTCTAAACTAGTAGAAAAGAGATTCACAACAAGCTGTGTTTGTTTTGAACAATCATTGAGAAGTCAATTTTATTCTCAACCGAGGTGGACTTCTACTTCACCATTCTTTGCTATTGGAAGCATAGTAAATTCTCCTATCAGCCATCTGTCCAACAATGTTGTGAATGAATGAGAAAAAGTTGCATGCAAATATTCCTCTAACTATACAACATCTGAATTTGGACAGACTGAACACTCAAGATCAGATTGCAACCTCCATGGTACTTACTTCCATAATGCTCCCAAACATATCAGAGATCTAGCAAGGGTCCACCAAAACCAAGTCTACAATCAAAGCAAGAGCACAATTTTAGAACTACATGCTTTCCCAAAACCAGTGAATAGTGCTTGCATGCATACTTCTAGAATTGGGGAGGCTGCCAATAATCTTGGATCCCTTATAATCCAATTAGATGCACTCTAAATTTTAGAAAATCAATCAAAATGTAATTCAAGCCTGCCTCAGTGGTTATTAAATGCACAAAATAAAAATGAAGAAAAAAAAGGGACAAGCTATAACAAGAAACAACATAATCCCCCCGTTCCTTCTTTAAGAAAAATGGAATTCAGAGTATCTCTTCCATACTCTAAATTAAATTAATCGACATAATCACTATACGATAATTCAGAGTATCTCTTCTATCCTTCAAAGTCATATGGAAGAAACTTCTGAGAAACCTCTAGCCAAAGAAACTAGAATAGTGAGAACTGGTCTAAGATATCTCATTGTCAAGGTGTTGCACCTTGTGCCCAAGATCTGGGGAGGTGTCTTTGATGTTGGTTCAGTATAAGCTATCCTATGATCCAAGGCAACATGCCCACAAGGGTTTAGTTGGTCAAGTGTAGATGGCCTCCCAAGGTATCACAACTCTGATGGTTGACATATGCCTATAAACTGGTACCCCTAGCTATTGGAGACATGAAAAATAAGCTATAGTTGACACAATAGGGTCCAATATACATTGTGGTGGGAAAAATGAACAAGATCCAAGTCCAAAGGCCTCCCTCATGTAAAGTTCCAAACATCTCTAGTCCTAAAAGGTAGAAGAAAGTGGATAGGGAGTTCGAGGACTCCCAAAAGATAATAATATTTTCCTTTGATCTCATTGTAGAGGAAGCCTTGAAGATGAAGTGCTCCATATTTTCCTTTGATCTCATTGCAGAGGAACCCTTGAAGATGAAGTGCTGCTCTATCTTAGTGTCATGAGGATCAGGTTGGCAAATCCTCTTCCTAAAATATGGTAGCCAGCTTCAATGCAAAGACAATGAGAACCAACCTAAAACTTCCTGAAGGGGATACAAATATTATGCATCCGATGCCGACGTACGTGTAAAGGATTCAAACGATAAAGTTACCTCTCAACTGAAAAAGTACTTTACATAGAAGGCCATCTTGGA
Organism: Pinus albicaulis; assembly: GCA_034641835.2. Classification (NCBI taxonomy): domain Eukaryota; kingdom Viridiplantae; phylum Streptophyta; class Pinopsida; order Pinales; family Pinaceae; genus Pinus; species Pinus albicaulis. The sequence goes on from CM076581.1 coordinate 303,823,148, forward strand.
GTTTGTATATTTTATGCCAGCAAGGCATCCACATTTCTTCCCACAATTTTCTCTTTCCTTGTGATTGCTACAACATAATTATACAAGATTGTACACAAATAGTTTTAGCATTGTAATTCTATTGCTAAAAATGCTTTCATTTGTGATATATATTACATACTTTAAGGGGATTAGTTTCCTTCCATATATCTGAAATTCTGCTGCATCTGCTCCAACAAACCATATTTTGCTCAATAACCACATTCAATGTACTATTCTATCTATATTTTCCTTGCTGAGGCATTCAGTAAACTACTATAATAAGGATTCCAAGCTCTAATCAATATCCTGAATTTGTCTGTAAGTTGTTGAAAGGCCTCTAGCGTTCCATTCTAAAATTCTATTAATCCATAGCATTGAAAATGTGAAATGGAATAGCTAACTCTGGGGGGCCATGATTATCCCTGATTACTATGCCATGGTTTGCTTCTTGGACCACAGACGAGTTTCCTACTAGGTCCATATCCATACTCTTTACCCACTGACAATTTATGCATTGTTCAAGATTTTTTATCTTCCCTCTTTGCACCTTGTATGCCCATTGTGAAAAAGATGTCTTCTACAACCCTATCTGAATCTGTGGTTTGTCCAGCTGTAGGTCACAATGATTCAACTGATTACCCATGTTTCTTGTCTTATAAGACAATTTGATTATAATAAATCTGTTAATGGCCTCAAAATTCAACTAGTAGATTCTCTTTTCAGAGGGACTACATTCCACCCCATTTCATTGATCAACTTGGAGGGACTTATTGAAAGCCTACTTGACTACTGTTATCATCTCGTGTTTGAGCTCCTTAACATTTATCTTCACTCCATGTTCATGGATCAAACTTTTGCTACTACACCAAGTGATATACATATATTTGATTCAAAGAAAGTAGGCAAATGATTTATCATTTTAACAAGACTTGTTTATGTTTAAATCTTCAGATTACTAAATATATTGAGAACTTTACATCTATGATTTTAGAATCTTTGTAACTTATAAAGTGTTCAAATAATGATATACATCTAGTATGTAATTAAACTGCAAGTGGGAGAACTGCATTTACTGTGTGAAAATATATGTGCTAGAGAAGAGAATCCGGTTTAACAAAAAGAACAACTTCTACATTCAAAATTCCTCAACCACAACAACACAGGTACACTTCCACAAAGCTAAGGGGCAGCATTTATTTCCAGAAGTACGCTTCCCACCTCTATTTTGAATTCAACATTTTATTTGGGTGTGGAGCCTGATTATCTTATTTATTTTGTATCACAACATTGGACCCCCTGTACCTTAAAAGGGGCGAAAACGCCACCCGTAATTAATCGTTGTCGTGGGGGGTCCAGGGGGGGCCGGAAGCACCTTTCGAAGCGCCCCCTGGCGGGGGCTTTCGGGGGCAGCGCCCCCGAAGCTAAAAACAGATGTAAAATTGCCTTGTAAAAGTATAGTAATTTCTAGTCAATCTGGGCCGTTCATAGGCAAATGATCTGATGGTAGAAGTTATGTTTAGATTAGGGTTTCTTGCCCTAGAAGGCAACCCCTCGTTTTTATGAGGGTATTGTATTGCTGCTGTGTATTGTATGTGTATTCTCAGAGCGAGAAACAGAGAGGGAGACTGTGAGAGAACAAACGATATTACAATGGATCTGCTGTATGTTGTGTCTCTTCATTTTGCTGGATAATAGAAAGGAAGGACTGTCTGTTCGGGGTGGACGTAGCCCAAACTGGGTGAACCATGTATATCTATGTCTCTCTGGTTTTATGTGTTTTGTGTGCTTGTATTTTCCGCATATTTTATGTATTGCATTGCTCTGTAATATATAATTTTCTAACAATTTTGAATATGTTTTTTTCCCAGAGGAAAATGCAATAATCTAGTGCACAGGCATCATCCCTGAACATTTACCTATTTTGAGTAATTGTTGTATAAAAAGTATTTGCATGACAGGATTCTCACTTTTCCTTTAAACCTTCAAAAATTGATTCCTTCCTTGATTTGAAAACACGGTGAACGTCCATGCTGCCACCTTGAAATTAGCATCAACAATGTCGCCTGTGAACTTCTAACACTTCCTTGCAAAATATACTCTTTTCTATTTTACACTAAAGAAAACAGCCTGAAGTCCACTGTTCTAAAGTACAATATTTGATGTAGAAGTACAACTTCATGTGCCACTTTCATTTTCAATATTTACTCCACAAAGCAGTTGGAAAGTATTAAGAACTCTGCAACATTCTCAACTCAGGTCATTTGTAGATCAAATACAAAACCCAATATACAGATGAAGAATCACTTTTCTCATTCACATCACGGAATAAGTGGGGGGGTCCATCTAGCTAATTCTCTATAAAATATGTATCGGAAGCTAAAATTGTAAGGCAGCCATTCAATGCTTTTATGAGGCTTGTTTTGTGAAAAAAAATTATAGCATTTCTTTGTGCTTCAGGTAGAGACTGGCATGCCACATCCACAAGCTTGGATAAACTCAGAGATGATTCACAAGAAAAGCCTTCCAAAAATCTTGGAAGCATACTTTTTTTTTACTTCCTAATACCAATGCTTGCTTGAAGGTACTCTACTTTTGCAACTTCAAGCTCTTGGTAGACATTATTTTTTGTGTAAACACGTACTTGCAGGAGCCACCGATATTAAATAAATGATTACAGACACAAAATCCTCGCAAAACGAAAAGACTAGCACACTAATATCCTCATGACTGTAAAAAAGGAAAAACTTTAAAATAGCAAGACTTCCTCTCTATAGAAGAAAGGCTAAAGTGATTTGTAAAGTACATAGCAACCTAATGCCTCTTAAAAATTTATATATTCCATGTGATATTTCATGGCCTTCTGAAGAATCAGAGCTCCAGGACATCAACAGCAATGGGGCTATAATAACTCATGACAATAAAAAATTTTAAGCATTTCATTCACAGTTTCTCACCATTTCTTCACAGAATCAAAAAGTTGAAATAATGTATGCAAGGATAGCATTGGCATGATAATCTTGTCAAAGAGATAAAAAATTATGGATGCAGTAAAGTTCACAAAAATTTCCTCAAATGTCATATCAACCACATCTATTCTGGAATTGAATAAGAATCAACTATTCTGAAAACTATAGTTCAAACTTCAAATAAGTAGTGGGCCTACATGAATATTTAAACACATAATGCAATAAAAACCAATATCTCAAGAAGACAACTCCAAATTCTAGTTTCCGTTACCCTGACAAAGCCTTTGTAGTTCAAACAAATGGTCATCATGTCCTACTCAAACCATACATTATGCAAGAAAATAAATTTCACAAGGACATGATACCAATTTCAAGTTTCAACAACCCTTACAAAGTCCCTGCAGGGTTCCAGCACAACCAATTCCAAAATATGATATCAATGCAATATAGCAGGTCAAGAAGATAGGTTTGATTTGACTGGAAACACAACTATAATATTTGAGAATGTTAACATACTTATTTTTTCAGTAGGCAACAAAACTTGTCAACGTGAAACCTTGCTGAAGCTATTGCAAGTATCTGAAACAGTTGGTGCCTCAAGTAAAACCTGCTAGAGATTCCCTCTCAAGTATTCTTGTGTTACAACAGAATCTCAGCAATATCTTAATAAATCCAAATATTTCCAAGGGGGAACCAGGCTTCTACTCTGCCAGATAGCTCTTGGCTTTTAGGTACTTCCCTTATGCCTTCAAGCTTTTGGTATTTAGGTACTTCCCTTGTGCCTTCGAATGCAGGTAAGTTGCAGTCAATCAACCAGAAGCAGTTTAGCCTCATACTCTAGGAGGAAGCATGTTAGCATGATTACCAAGAAAAATGTATAGTTTTCATTGAAATTTTACATTTTCTTCTCTTATCTAACTGTTAGCTAAGGCTTTGGCTTTCTTCAGAGCAACAATCTTCAAAAGTCCTAGAAACAAGCTATGTAATTTCAACGCAAATGTGCACTTATATTTCTGGGATCAAGGAAATAAAGACTCAGCTTCTTATTACTTGAGACTACAAAAAGACTAGAGCCAATTTGCTTCCATGATAAACATGTTTATTAATTCTAGAACTGAAGGTTGGGATTGATAATTTTAGAGCCCAATTTACTCAAAATCAAACTAAAAATCCTGGCATAACAATATTTGAAATGGTTTGCAAAACGCAATTTTGCAATCAATTCATTCAGCTCTTTCAAAAAATACAACTCAAGAAGAGTCAATTTTAATAAAGTAAAAGGAATGTGTTTTTGGTTCCCCGCGTCTCTGTCTCAGCCGTTCTAGACATCCCATCCCACAAGTAAATATATAAAACAAAGGGAAAGGGAAAATGAAAAATAAGTTATTGCACTATTAGCTAAAGAGTTTACAAAATATACAAAAATTCCTAGGGTATAGTGAAATTGTGTATCAAAATGAAAATATGGCATATGAATAATAAAATCAATTCTAAAAATGACCATTTATTGGGTTTCCTGATTGTACCGCTGGATCAGAGGAACTCCTGGAGCAAAGTGCAAAACACACAAGAAGTATGATGAATGCACACCTAGTGCTGTATTACTTGGTTCTGTTACTCTGGGAGCACTATTGAATCTAAATACATGGCTTATTATTGTGAAGCCTATTGGTTGTTGAAGCTCTTTGAGCACGTTCTTATTAACTCAGATGCAAGAATTGTATAGAATTGACCTTGAATGAGAGACAATCACAGTAGTATTATCTCTTGACAATAATAGGGTGATAGTCTCACCTTAATCAACAATAAACCTTGCTTGGAATTAATATATTTTCAAAGATGGGTTCTTGCTCTAAGTAAATTCGGTATCTATGCATCAGACAATAATGCATATGTCAATCAATCCTTTGATACATGTGCAACCAAAATCCTAGTATGTAAGTGACATTTAGACAACATGTCTGTGAAAATTTGACAATAAATGTACACAATAGATATGATTGGACAAAAATGGAACAGTGGTATGATGAAGGAAGAATTCCAGTAAGAGAATTAGCAGAAGTGGATGTTGAAAAGTGATAGTATTAGCAGAAAAAATGGATTGCAAAAAGCCACTGGCAGCAATGATATGATTTAGAATGCAATCCTGTGAGATATGGCAGAAAATGGAACAACAACACATATACCTTATCAGTTATGTATGGCATTAATTCTAATGGATTCTCAGCATATTAAAATTTTTTTTTCCTGCATTATGTATAAGATCATTACAGTATAGTAGTAGTATGTTGTAGCCTCAGTAAATTGGTGACAATTTATATAGAGATTTGTTCACAAACGAATTTGTGAAGAAGACAGATTTAACCTTTGGATAGATTACATACTATGAATAAGCTACAAAGATCTGCTAGTAAAACAAATTGCAGGGGTGTAGCACACTTGAAGCTTTCATGCTTGAAGAAATTAGAGAAGAAGAAGAACATGACCCTTTGGATCAATTTTTTATAATAACCCTTATCAGCATGAAAGAGGTACCATGAAGAAAGTGCATGAAAAATTCTATGTCTTGATGAGAAGAAATCCTTGACTCTGACATCTTAATTGCATTGAGCCAAGATCTGATGAAGAATGGTTTTATAGATATGGATGCTCAAAGAAATTCACCTCATGGATTGGATAATTTGATGCATAGCAAGGCTTCAGAGGGAGCTATAAAATCCATCATGACTTTTCTTGCCCAATATCTTTTTTATGACAACTGAGTATGATGGCTCATATCCGTGTTACATTAGAGGCTGCAAAGAAAGTATAAGTTAAAGATCTAAAGACCTAGCCCTAGCCCTGATGCACTTAAAGATATGATGAGATGGAGAAGTTGTTGATACCTGGCGCTCTTGATAAACACCTATCATATGTCTATATGTGGATCTATACATAGGGGATAGTTGCTTGTTGAGATATCTCTATGATGATATCACTTATGGTCAAAAATTCACTGTCGGGATATAAGATTCCATGGATATTCTAATACTAGCTCAGTTGGCAGTATGATGAATGCACACCTAGTGTTATATTACTTGGTTCTGTTACTCCAGGAGCACTATTGAATCTGAATACATGGCTTATTATTGTGAAGCCTATTGGTTGTTGAAGCTCTTTGAGCACGTGCTGGTGTAGTAGAGGGTTTGTTACTGTCATCATCAAACTTCTATACATCCACATGAACAGTATCATCCCAAAGTAGGGCATCACTAAATTCTGGAAGGAGAAGCATTGCTAGGTTGTAAACCTCAAGATTAAGTACCAACAATGATGACCTCTTCTAGTAAGGGAAGGATGGAAGAAACATCCAAAGGATATGATGTACTAGTTGATGAATTAATCCCTTTAGTCCTAACTCCCCATAGACTATTAAATAACTACAAAGGATGAACTCAGAGGAGTTTGTCATTTGTATAGGTGGACCAACCCAAGATGGAAATGTGGAAAGGTTCACTACAACCAGCTGCAAGTCATCAACAAGCAACCCAACAAGAGAAGATGAGGTATGTTCCATGGATACGTGTTGAGAGTCATCACTAGAAAGGAGCTATAAAAAAGATCCTAGCAGTCACCATGAAAAGGCTCATCAAAGATAGCATCAGGATGCTTAGTCACTTGGTGAGAAGGGGGGTCATAGAGATGATACCCCTGAAATGTTACATAGTAGAAAACCAAATTCCTATGAGGATTCTAACATACAGGTGATATATGTCATGTCTTTCATGATACAAGTGTGTAGATCCAAAGAACCTAAAATGTGAGATAGAGGACATCCACCCATGCAACTAATATGTTTCTAATCTTAATTTTGCATCAAGGAATAATTTTTGCTGGTCATGGAGACAGTATTATCTACAAAATATTTAATGTTGTAGACCATCACACCATTTTAACTACCATGGGGAGAGCATTGTTATTTCCAAAGTAGTGAGCCTTGAATGTAGTGAGCTATGATATTACTAGTTAGATATTTGATGTCTCAAACAATTATAGGAACATATGATTTTAATTTTTGGTTTAATATGGTTGTTGGTAATCCAAATATTTTAATGAGATATTGAACTCAGGTGTTGGTCAAAAATCCTATTTCACTGATCTCAAATACTAGGCTGTCAATTGGGTCTACTATGGAGGAGGTTAAGGAATATATCAGTGCTATCCCAAGGATACGATCACACACTGAAATTTGGATGGAAAATTACAATCAACAGTTTCATTATCATTTCAGGAAGAGGCTCAGTTAAGGGTACACAGAATCTCGGTGTAATTGCTGATATTACATGCATACTAGAGCAGACAACTTAGGAAAAGTTTTTGTGATGCCACAGTGACATTCCCTCACTGTCTTGGTACTATATCACAGTAAGGATCTCGGTGTAATTCGGTGCCACCGTGGTTAATTTATATCATAGTTTGGTGACTATCTCAGTCATGATGATTCTAGAGTCTTGGGCCTTGGCACCATGATGCCATAGATCTCTGTTCTATCCAATTCATGGTGTTTCTACAATCTCAGCGTTATCCCAAGGATAAAATATCAATGCTATCTTAGTGCTATTCCAAGGATAAGATCTCAATGTTATATCAGTTCTATCCAAGGATAAGATCTCAGTGCTATTTGAATTTTATCCAAAGTGATGTCTCAAACAATTATAGGAACCCATGATTTCACTTTTTGGTTTAATATTGTTGTGGGTAATCCAAATATTTTAATGAGATATTGAACTTAGGTGTTGGTCAAAAATCCTATTTCTCTGATCTCAAATATTATGCTATCAATTGGGTCTATTGTGGAGGAGGTCAAGGAAGATGAGATTGTTCATCATCAACAGCAAGATGTGGAAATGTCGGTTCTAGATCAGATACCTATGGGTATTTTGGAAAGGGTTGAAGTTAGTGGTTATGATAGATTGTTATCATTGATCAGTGATAAGGGGTTTTATAGGTCGTATCTAGTGGCTTTATAATGGACCAAGATCATCCTAGGAAATGGCCATTATGTGAGACCATTAACATTCACAAAGCTTAAGGAGGCAAGAAGATTTCATCCCTAATAATAGGATTTTTTTTTTCTAATACTGATAGAATGCATTCCGAGGAATTATTGTTTCTAGAAGAATCTAGAAACACTGAGTATGGCTTCATTTTGACCTCATATTGTGAAGTAGGTCATGGAAGATGATATTGTTCATCATCAGCAGCAAGATGTGGAAATGTTGGTTGTAGATGAGATACCTAAGGGGATTTTGGAAAGGGGTGAAGTTAGTGGTTATGATAGATTGTTATCATTGAGGAGTGATAAGGGGTTTTACAGGTGTTAGATATAGGCTTTATAATGGACCACAGTCATCTTAGGAAATGCCCATTATGTGAGACCATTAACATTCACAAAGCTCTAAGGAGGTAAGAGGTTTTCCTGGTATGCCGTGTAAATCTTGTTTTACAAACATTACCTACCACCTCCATATATGCTCAGCCAATATTGGCAAATTTTCATAAAATTCCTCAAATTGAAGGTGTTAATTTAACTCCCACAATGACTTTGTATAAACTGTCATTTAACTCCACCAAACTGCAACTCGATGTCATTTGAAATACAATGCCTTTTAACTCTTCTCACTTTTCTTGCATTATCCCACCTGCCATCTGCAACATGAATGCTTAATAGAAGTTCATAAAATTCAGAATCTCCAGGCTCTAAGTTGCAAAGGTGTTCCACTTTAACTCACCTACATAAAAAATTCAATGAATTCAGGATGCATCAAACAAGGAGCTACACCGCAGGATCAGGTTATAATGTCATCTTTCTTATTAAAGTCTTGAGTCTATCTGAAATAATATGCGTGACCAAGATGATAAACTATGCAAAAATAATATTTCTGGCACAACACGTCTAAATTTTTTTGTATCAATTTTTTCCATCTATGTTCATTGAGTCTTGGATGACTGTGAGTACACAAAAGTAAAAGAGATTAAATTGTTAAAAGAGAGAAATATTTACATCCTTATACTCGTTACAATAGATATAAATTCAACATCAAGTCTAAGAAACTTCTAAATCCATGTTGATGTTAATGTGGTATTAGCACAAACTACAGTCAATACTCTGAATTAAGTTAATTCTTTGTTAGAAAGGAAAGAGGGAAGTGTTGTTAAGATTCTAAAATAAATTAAGAGCACAGTAAAAATGTATCTAAAAAGGTGGCATATCCTTCAAAAACAAAATTAGGTATCTAGGTTGAAGCGCAAACACCTAGCAATAGAACCCCATAAAGGAGGTCATTGAAGATTCTGAAATACATTAAAAGCAAAATTAAAATTAACTGAAAAGTAGATATATCCTTCAAATACAAAATTAGCTATCTAGGTTGAAGCACAAACACCTAACTATATAACAACACAAAGGAGACCATTGAAGTATGTCAAGTGGAGGGATGGAATATTGGGAGAAAAAGATCAGATTAATGAAACATATCAAAGGTTTATGTTGAGCTTAAAATATTTAAATATTTGAAGGGTATGGATAGCCTAAAATAATATTCATATCATCGACTCTTTGGAGAGTTAAATTCACATAGCAATCTGTCATATTTTTTATGGTTTCTTAAAAAGTAGCCAAATGGTGTTATAACAAGCAGATATGTTGATGAAAGACAAATAATCAACTAGAAGAGCTTGAATGTTTGTTATTTAATTGTAACCGGCCTCCAAGTTCAAAATGGGTAAGAACCAGAATTTTTTCATGCTATATTTATTCTTTGCACCAACGGAAGAAAGGTGCTTGATAGTCTAGGGTGGTGGAGATCCCCATGTGTGGTTGTGTCAATAATAATAAAAAATGAAAAAAAAAAGGATTCGGCATCTTATTTATTTAAAGACTTCACCATGAAATAAAAATGAAATGACATCATATTTATTTCAATTTCTATATTTAAATTTTATGAAACTATAAACTAACATAAATCCATCTTATCCTTGGATTTATTAAACATTGGTAGGGATAAAAAGGGCAAGGTTAAAACATCAAACATTTTTTCTTGCACTAATGGATATTGTTTTAAATAAAATTAGGGGATTGTAGTTGTACCTATACAACTTGTTACAACAAAAAAATGGGAGAATTATATCAGCAATACTCATATCCGTCCATCTCCATCTCAAGATCGGCAGGACGGTGAATTTGTTTTTCACAAAATCCATGCTCTAAGTTCTAACATAGCTACTTGGAAACTATTTTACAAACTAATTAGATAACAAGATACATAGATAGATAAAACCTAAATTTTCAATACGCCTCAAAGGAAGTATCCAAACTTGGTGAGAAAGGATTGTAATCCCAATGCTTTGTTCCATTTAGATTCTTGTTCTTGCATTTATTTCCCATATTTCCTCCCTCTCATGATTGGTATAGAGCTTAATGTTTATTTAACTACACTTTCATAAGTGATAGTTCTAATGTCTTCCTTTGTTACCCCTAGGCTAAGGGAAAATCTTCCCTCACTATCTCTAATCAGTGTTCCTCCCATGGATTATAAATTTGTTGTTTCACCATTTTTCCCTTGTATTTCTTCTCCATTTTTGCATTTTTTACCTTTTTTATATTTTTCACTTATCTTCTTCCTATCAATATTCTAAGGAATTCTCGTGGCTCATTTCCCACTCCTCGCTCATATCTTTATATACCAATACATTATAAAAATATTTATATTTCATATGAGGAATATACATATTTTAGTCCTCGAGGGATTTCTTGGAAAACAAGGTTCATATCCATTACAAGAAATACTCATTATGAGTTCATCACTTCGTCACATGTAGGATTTCTACCTACCATCTGTGCTAAACCTAATTGGCTCTATATTCCTTATATTCCATATAAGGAATATGTTGTTTTTGGTTCTTGATGCATTTCTTAGCAAGGATTCCAAGAAATAATCATTATGAAATTTGCTAGCCCTTTACAAAGCCTTTATTATTTAGTGAAACATTCGCCAAGATCTTACATGATTTTATAATTCAGTGAAAAAATAGCCATGATTTTACAAGATAATATAATTTGTTGAGAGATTCGCCAAAAAATATATATATACATATTATATTATTGATAAAATCGCCTTCCATTTTTCCTATGTAACATGGGGATTCGCCCATTTATTATACTTATAAATTTAGGGGCGTTCTTAAAATTTTCCCTGCCTCGAATATGCCAGGGTGATTGCTAGTGAAAAGCACGATTTCCAAAGGAAAATTTGTGAGGTGCTAGAAATCATAAAACACCCCAAAAACCTCAATACGGACAGTGATTTGGAGGTTACAAAAAATTGGGTTCCCTTATTTCCGGGCTATTAAAGTATTTCCCATATATTTTCTCTCTCGTCCGTTACCTCCCCTCACCTCAAATATGCCAGGATGATTGCCAGTGAAAATCACCATTTGAAAAGGAAAATCAGTGAGGCACTACAAATCATAAAACACCCCCAAAACCTCAATAGGGACGGTGGTTTGGAGGTTAGAAAAAATTGGGTTCCCTTATTTCCCTGCTCTTAAAGTATTTCCCATATCTTTGCGTGGTGTCTCTGCCCTGCTAACCACCGTAGCCACACACACACCTTGCTCTAGGTCACCCTCTAGCACCTGCTCTCTCCCCCCTTTTATGTCCCTAGACACCTGCATAGAACCTTCATTCTCCCCTCCTCCACGTTATCTCTGTTCATTATAAACCCTCTAAATACTTTATCTCACCCCTCCATCTCACCTTATTTCCCTCTTTACCGTCGCCTAGCACAAACCCCTTCCTTTAGCCCCCTTGATGTTAATTCTAGAAAATAATCTCATAAAATTAACCCTTGGATTAATCCTATTCATTTTATCTAAAATTAAAATAAAATCAGGTGACTTTATTATTACTATTAATTAACAAATATTATTGATAATAGTTGATTATTACTAATTAATATTAAAATTCATATTATAATATTAATAATTATAATTATAATATATAATTTAAACAATCAATCATATTTATAATATCAATTATTAATTTACATTATCATTAATTTGTAATATTAATTCTAATATCAATCATAATTTATATTTTTTTTCTTAATTTAACTATTCTATTTATGATACAAAAAGATTTACAAAGAGGCACCGGCCTCAGCGGAGCTTGCCCAGAGTAGCAGCATTCTTACACTGCAAAACTGGCTTAAAAATGTTAACCTGACATCCCAGACAAACAAAAACTAGACTGTTGACCCAATCTAAACAAACAAAAGCATGCCGCCCACGCAGGGGAAATCGGCCATGAAATATTACCATATTGTCCAAAATCTGAAACGAAGAACTAGTTATCATGAAGAGCATAGAAGTAAACCCATCCAAAAGATTATGTAGGAAAAAACTCGAAATGTTGACCAAATCAGGTGTCATGAGAGATGGAGGGGGGTTCCTCAACAACATGCCAGCCATAAGCATAGAGGTCATCTTCCTCCTCCTTCTTGTTGTCTTTGCTGCTGGAGTAGCCTCACTTGATGTCGCTCGGGTTGTCTTCTTGGCCTATATCCTGAGTTTCACTGCAGCTAGGAGCCTTTCTCTACATTCCAGCACTTTGTGGTGGACAGTGCTTGTTGATGGTGCTTTTTTCCAACCCAAGACCAATTTTCTCAGCAGCCGAACCAGATCGCTCCTCCTTGAGCTATATGGTGATGGTGGCTATGATTGTAGGCCTATTCAGAGTGCAGGGGAATCAAAAATGGGTGGTGTGGAGTTACGTAGGGATGATGATAGGAGAGGCGGGGATAAGGGGAGAGCCCATCTCGAATTGAGATTGCTCATGCCCATGCCCACGACCACGACTAGTTCTGGTTTCAGGATAAAGCCCGGTGAAGTTATCAGAGGAGGGGGATGAAGAGGCAGTAGAGGATGTGGAGGGTGGGCCAGTGAAGTGACCATCACTGTTGCCCCTACGGTAGCACATACGATGTCGAAGGTGCGGCATGATTCTCTGTGCAGAATGACTCGGGACGAAATGGGCGTGAATAGTGGAAGAAGCAGAGAACAAGGGAGGACTTTCACACAGAGAAAGGGAATTCAAATTGGGAAAGATGAACCACATATTACAGAGGGGGCTCTGCGTAATGTGAAGCTTGAGTGAAAATTCGATGCAGCAGACAATGGAACAACGTCTCCCCGTGTTGGTTCGAGAGTTTGGCTCTGCAGTAGCAAGGGAGTAGGTTGAGCACAAGGGATGCGGAGCAGGAATGAAGCTATTGGAGAGAGCCATGCTCGTTAAGGACGCTAGCTGATCTGGGCTTCTGTGCTACGTTAATGCAGCGGTGCAGTTGATGGTGAGATATTTAATGAAAAACTTCGCATGAGGATGGGTGGCGGCATGGTGAATCCACGCGCCAACCCAAATCCCCAACAACGTACATATGTATTTATTCACCCGCATCTGGGGAATCATATTTTATATTAATCATAAATATTATTTACTAATTAAACAACCATCATCAATGATATTAATATAATTATGTAAATAAAAAAGTTAGTATTATAATAAAACATAATAAATACCTTTCTTAATAAAATAAATTACGTTAGATTATTTTCAAAATAAATGAAAAATCAATTAGTGAATTTAATTAACAATATTTTTGTTAAAATATTTATTTATCGAATAAAGTATACATAACTAAATTTTTCTTTGGTCTTTTTTTGGTGGCCTACTTCTTTCTTCTCTTTCACTCCTTTCTCTCCTACTTGTATTTATCTCATCCATCCTGTTTTTTTCATGGCAGGTTTGGTCCTGATGATGAGTCTTGGGTAGACTCGAAACGTAGACATAAAAATGGATATTGTGGAGATTGTGAATTCCCCACCTCAAACTTTATAATAATAAATCAATGTTTTCTTAAGGAAATATTACAGGAACAACATGAGAGTATTTTGGGCAACTTGTGGATAAAAATTAAGAAAGCTATACTGGTCACAATAGTTGTGCAAAAAAGAGAAGAAAGTGATCATAATCACAATTGTAAGCTTCTATAATTCTCCAAGATTCCAAGGAGAAAGACTAGAACCAAAAAACAACATAACTAGAGAAAAAAAAAGTTAGGTGGAAAGATAAGATACAACATAACAAGAAAGAAATGTTATGTTAAATCTACAGATAAAGACAAACATAGTTGGAGATAAATGCATTCATAGAAATATATATATATATATATATATATATATATATATATATACATATATATATATATATATATATATATATATATATATATATATATATATATATATATGATGTAAAAGGAATCCTAAGTAAAGAAAATGTGGATAGATCATAAAAGTAGACAGACAGGAAAGAAATAAATACCAATAAGTGCAAAAAAATTAGGGCAATGAAAAAAATAGGAGAAGAAACCACACTGTACACTCATTCATTTAGTGGAATGTACTACTTCTTACCTTATTTCGAAGGATTGAAATAAATAAATTAATATTGTCTTAAATTTGAGTGATATATTTTATCATATATTGTTTTGTATTTTATTGGTTCATAGGATTGTTTTGTACCTAGAAGGAATTCATTTACCCATTCCTTAATGTAGCCATAGTAATAGGTGATTTTATTTATGACAATGAATTGGGCATGAATGAATGCATATATGACTAATGAGTTTTTTCATATGATTATTTTCATTAAAAAAACTAAAAAAATAGTATATAGATAGAGAAATACATTACTCAACCAGAATATATGTGAAAGACATATGTAATTTTACTCTATTAAGAGTTATGTACAATGCAATAATGAATACATGATTTAGAGGATTAGTTGGAACTTTTCCTATGTATAGAAAAGTGTAAGTCTGCATAAAATGTGTCGTGCAAGAGAACTAATGTATAAGTTGTTTATATTGATATGATAAATAAATAAAGGAAATAAAATATTGATGTGATGTAGAATGTGCTTGGATACTGATATGATGAATAAGAAAGGTATTTATTATGTTTTATTATAATACACATATGATGGATAAGAAAGGTATTTATTATGTTTTATTAAAATACATCAGTCAATACACATATAATACACATGCGAAAGGTATATAATACACATATGTTTTATCATAAATTAGAATGTGCGTGCATGCGAAAGGGTTGATAATAAACAAATCTCCTTTACAGATATCTATATGAATAAACCTTGATATATCTGAATCGATGGTGCACCTGTGAATATGATGATCAGATGATGGTTAATTTCTAGTTTAATCGACTGACGAAATCATGAAGAACATGTGCATACGTAAGGGTGGTGAATGAATAAAGTTCTCGAAGGAATATCTGTATGGGTGAAATCTGTTCTTAACTGAAAAAAATCTGAAACTACGATGCACCTATGGATATAATGATCTGAAGATGATGAATCTATGGTCTTGAACGATGGATGAAGTCATGAAGAACTGGCATTAGTGTACTAAATGAATAAATCTGGAGGCCAGCAAGGTATGTCGAGTGGAAACTGGTGGATCCAGTATGAAAATTGAATGAGACGTGGTCTGTAATGGTGCTGAGGGTCGAAGCCTTCAGAAAGTGGGTTATAGCTCCCTTCCAGTGATAGATGGTAAATGAGAGCAGGGGTAAGTAGCTCCCTTCCAGGAGAGGCTAGTAAACAAGAGCAGGGGGTAGTAGCTCCTTTCCAGGAGAGGCTGGTAAACGAGAGAAGGTTGTAGCCTTCTGCAGGTGGGTGCCTGCGTGCTGGTATAAGTCTGCACCAGCATATATTGTAATAAGTTTTCTCTATAATAAATATTGAAGACTGAGATTACAACAGCGGTGGTTTTCTCCTAAATTGGGTTTCCACCTTAAATCTTGGTGTTCATATGTGTTGTTTATGTTTGATGGTTTGTTCTGTTATTTTTGTTCATGCTTAATGCTTATCTGATGCAATGCTCTAAGTAAAGACATAATAAGATATCTGGACATGCATGTTGGATGCAGTACTGTAACATATGCTTTTAAGAGAAAGAAAAGAAAAATTGGTCAGCCCTAAATACTGATTCACCCCCCCTCTCAGCATTTTTCCCAACAATTGGTATCAGAGCCAGGTCCTTCTGAAAAATCTTAGCCGCTGGAAGGAAGATCAAGCAAGATGAGCAATCAATATGGAACAACATCTATCAGGCCTCCGGTCTTTAACGAAAGCAATTTAATCTTCTAGAAAAAAGGGATGAGATCCTATCTTCAGTCTCTGGGAGTAGAGGTATGGGAAATTGTTGAAGGAGGATATCAATATCCAGCTGTAGTACCAACAGATCCGACGGAAAGAAAGAATTATGAAACAAATGCAAAGGTGGTCAATGCTCTATTGGGAAGTCTAACTGAATCAGAATTTGTCAAAGTCATGCAGCTGAATTGTGCAAAGGCAATATGGGACAAAATCATTCTAAGTTTTGAAGGTGATGCAAAGGTAAAAAGTGCTAAACTCCAAACTCTCAGAATTCAATATGAGAATCTAAAAATGGATAATGAGGAGAGCATTGCCAATTTATTTTTATGTATTGATGATATTGTAAATCGTATGAGAAATCTGGGAGAAAAAATAACCGAATCTACTTTGGTTGAGAAAGTCTTAAGATCACTAATGAAAAAATTTGAGTCAAAATTTCTGCTCTTGAAGAAAAGCAGGATCTTCAAAATCTTATCGTGGTGCAACTTCATGGCATACTAATTGCATATGAAATTAGAAGAGGAGGACCATCTGAAGTCAAAGAAGTAGTCTTTAGAACTTCTACAAATGGGAAGGAAGTACAAAAAATAGAAGGATCAGGATATATCTCAGAAAAAAATGAGATAAACTTTGTAAAGAAACTTCAACTTGGCACAGAACGGTTCAGAGGTAAGCTTCCTTTCAAATGTTTTGATTTTTGGAGAGTTGTTCATTATGCTGCTAAGTGTCCTTATAAAGAAACACATAAAAAGGGGAAGGAAGTAGCAAGAAGAAATAAGAATCATTTTAGCACTAGAAATAGTTACTATACTCATGAAGACAGTGATGGGTTATCTGATAGTGAGGAAGAATGTGAACAAGATCTTAGAATTCTCATGGCATTTGAAAAAGAATCTAGAGAAGAAACGAATACTTTTGTGGATGGTCTAGAAGATTGTGATTTTCTTGATGAAAACAATAAACTCAAAATTTGCTTAGAAGAGAGTAAAATAACCATAGAAACTCTGAAAATCAGCTTGACGAAAAAGAGAAACACAATGAGAAATTAGAGTGTGAAGTAGTAAGTTTAAGAAAAGAACTTGAGAAAGAAAAGACTCTGAATCTTAGATTTGCTAAAGGATCTGAAACCTTAGATGAGATTATGAAGGTACAACGTTCTCCTCTTATAAAGACAGGTATTGGATATATTGGAGAATCTTCTCAGGCTTCAGCACGAAATTATCTAAAAGCAGTTACAGCTGGTTTACAACATGCCGCCACTCAGCAAGGGAATAAATAATCTCTACAGGTAAAGCATGATCATCTCAATTCAAAGAACACTAATAGGAACGTCTTTCAAAGAAACACCAATCAACAAGTAAATTCATGTAGAAGATTTTATGATCACAAAAATCTCTTCTTCAATGGACAATGTTTCTCATGTCACAATTTTGGTCATAAAGTTGTTCAATGTGTAGCATATAAAACTATCATGACAAGAGAAGCAAGAAAGAAAAGGATTGATACTGAAAAAATGAAGAATACCTATAACAACTTTTCTCCTCCTCAAAATGAAGTTGAATGTGATTATTTCAATAACTTTGGCCATGAAGAATCTGAATGCAGGAGCAAAGTTCAGCCAAAAGAACATGTTCCTTCAAGCTCCAAAGTATGGAAAAAGAAGGAATTATAGGTTGAAAATTGTGGCAAAGCGTTGTTTGCAGAAGATGAAGAAAAGCAATGGTACATTTATAATGGATGCTCAAGACACATGAGAGGTGATAAAACCAAACTTCTTGCATATAGTGCTCTAGAAAAAGAAAAGAATGTTACATTTGGAAATGATACTCCTGCAGTCATTAAGGGAAAAGGATCTATTTTTCTAAAAGAAAAGGTGAAAGCTAATGTAGTCATGTATGTGGATGGGTTAAAGAATAACTTGTTAATTTTAAGTCAAATGTGTGATCAAGAAACTGAAGTTGTTTTTAGTTCAAAATAATTTGTTGTACGTGATCTTGATACAGGGAAAACAATTATAAAAGGAAAAATAACTCCAAGCAACCTGTATGTATTGAAGAACTGCAAAGAACAATGTTATTTGAGTAAATATTCAGAAAATTGGCTATGGCATAGAAGGTTGGGGCATCTGAGCTTCTCTCAAATCAACAAATCAAGCAGACTTAAAGTTGTTCGTGATCTTCCCAATATTACTCTACCTGAAAATATCATATGCAAATCTTACCAATTTGGTAAGCAAACCAGAGTACAATTTAATGCCAAGGAAGGATCATCAAGTAAGCCTCTTGAACTCATTCATACTGACATATGTGGAGCTATGAGGAAAAATTCACCACGTGGTGAAGAATACTATATCTTATTCGTTGATGATTTCTCTAGAATGTGTTGGATTGGGCTGCTTAAACAAAAAGATGAAGCATTTGAGAAATTTCAGATCTTCAAAGAACTAGTTGAGAATGAATTAGATCTAAAAATCAAGTGTCTTAGAACTGATCGAGGAAGAGAATATACATCCAGCGAATTCCTTGAATTTTGTGAACAACATGGCATAAAAAGACAGTTTTTTGTAGCTGGCACACCACAACAGAATGGCGTTGTAGAAAGAATGAACAGAACAGTTCAACAAATGGCTATAGCTATGCTTGATGATTCCGGAACACCTGACACATTTTGGGGAGAAGCAACACATATAGCAGTAAACATTCTCAACAAGGCACATGTTCGTGTAAATAGTGATAAAACTCCATATCAACTCTGGTATGGTAATCCTCCCACTATAAAGAATTTTAGAATTTTTGGAGGCAAATGCTTTATCAAGAATAATGATGAAAAACGTTGCAAGTTTGAACCCAGAGAAGATGAAGGAATATTTCTTGGTTACTCCTCTAGGAGTAGGGCATATAAATGTTACAATAAAAGAATTCAGAATATTGTTGAATGTATTGATGTTGCTATTGATGAGTCTCTTGCAGCTCCAAAAGAAGAAAAGAAAACAACAGATGAAGATGATGATGACACATATCCTTCTACATCAAATAGTAATGATACAAATAGTGAACCCAGTGAAGAACCCGAAGATGATTTGTCTGAAAAGGCTCCATCTAGATATGTTCAAAAGAATCATCCAGAATCTCAAATTTTGGGAGAAAAGGGATTAGGTGTACAAACAAGAAGGACTCTTGTGGGATCTTCTAGCAATCTGGCATTTCTGTCCACTATTGAACCTCACAATGTTAGTCAAGCTAGCAAAGATGAATGTTGGATTCAAGCCATGAATGAAGAGCTTGATCAAATTGAAAAGAATCACACTTGGGAATTAGTACCAAGACCTCATGACAAAATTGTCATTGGAACTAAATGGATATTCAAAAACAAGTTAAATGAGAATGGGGATGTTATAAGAAATAAAGCTAGACTTGTTTGCAAGGGGTATGCTCAACAAGAAGGTATATACTTTGAAGAAACCTTTGCTCCTATAGCTAGACTTGAAGCCATAAGAATTTGTCTTGCTTTTTCAAGCTTCCAACAAATGAAAGTTTATCAAATGGATGTTAAACATGCTTTTCTCAATGGTGATCTAGAAGAAGAAGTTTATATAGAACAACCAGAAGGATTCATTTTGGGAAATGATGAAAAACTTGTTTGTAGACTTAAAAATGCTCTATATGGTCTCAAACAAGCTCCAAGGGCATGGTACTATCATCTTAATAAATATATTCATCAACAAGGATTTTCAAAAGGGTCTGCTGATAGCAACTTATACACAAAAACTGAAAATGACAAACTATTGATTGTGGTTGTATATGTTGATGATATCATTTTTGGAAGTATTGAAGAGGCTATGAGTCAGAAATTTGTTTCTGATATGCAACAAGAATTTGAAATCTCTTTAATTGGGGAAATACCATTCTTTCTTGGATTGCAAGTGCAACAAGAAACATATGGCATTTTCTTATCACAAGCAAAATACCTCAAGCAAATCCTGAAGAAGTATGGCATGGAAGATTGCAAACCTGTAAGTACACCAATGATAACCGGATGTAATCTTAGTTCTAGAAATGATTCCCCCACAGTGAATCAACCAGAATACATATCTATGATAGGAAGTCTACTTTATCTCACTGGGACAAGACCATACATTATGCATATAGTTGGGATTGTTGGATGATTTCAAGCCAATCCAAAAGAGTCTCACCTTCAGGTTGTGAAAAGAATATTCAAATATGTACAAGGAACTCAAGATTTTGGACTATGGTATCCAAAGAATGTTGATCTTACTCTTCATGTATACATTGATGCAGATTGGGCTGGAAGTGTTGATGATCGGAAAAGCACTAGTGGTGGTGCATTCTATATGGGGCCCTGGTTAGTATCTTGGTTCATTAAGAAGTAAAGCTCCATTTCATTATCTACAGTAGAAGCAGAATATCTGGCCGCAACATCATGTTGCACTCAACTTATTTGGATGATGCAAACCCTAAAAGACTTTCAAATCAAATGTTCACCTCCTATCTCCATTATGTGTGATAATACAAGTGCCATCAGTATCTCGAAGAATCCTGTTATGCATTCCAAGACCAAGCACATTCCCATCAAATATCACTTCTTACGTGAACAAGTGCTTGAACAAAAGGTGAAATTGGAGTATGTTTCCTCCAAAGAACAAGTTGCTGATATATTTACCAGACCTCTACCCAGGGAAACCTTCGAATATCTCAGAAAAAAACTGGGAGTAGTCTCTTCCATGCAGAGGATCAGGTCTACTTAAATACAGAAGATTAAATTGGTTGTGAGATGCTATTAGGCATCTCTGAATGCACAGGCTCAGGGGGAGCATTGATTATATGAAAAGGATGAATTGTTGGTCATATTATGTTATGCACCATGATCTCAGGGGGAGCATGGAATTTTCGGTTCAAAGGATCTTGATCAAACTCTTTGCCATTGATGTCAAAGGGAGCGGAAAAGTAACAAAGGCTTCTATAAGGCCATCACAAGAAGAGTATTGCCGTCAATGCCAAAGGGGGAGATTATTGGAAATGTTGTCATTGATGGCAAAGGAATTGGCAAAGACAAGAGCAGCACCTAAACTATCCATAAGGAAAAAGAGACAGAGAGGTAGCAGAGGAAGCAGATGAAATAGAGGAATTAGAGATGACAAAAGGGAGAGCTGCTAGGAAGAGACAAGGTAATAGATTGAAGGACAAATTGAATATCTGGCCAAGATTTGTATATGTTGATGAAGAAATGTAGAATTGTGTTAAGTATGGTTGAGTAAATCTGGAATATATATGACCTGTGTGATCAATTTCATAATGGGCAGAGGATACCTACGGTGCCCGAAGAGGAATGAAATCATTATTGCAGAGTTAGGGATATGTGTAATATATGTGTATTGACTAATGTAATTCTTGTGTGGAATCCCCTGAACCTTTGTGTGAATAATCTCTGTAATGGAGTCGAATGATGTCCTGTGTAATTGGAAGGCTTGAATGATACTCTAATGATGGGAGATGGCGCATATTAATGGAGTAGCGGAACACTTGGTGATGACGGAATGCGAAGTTGGACGGAACTAGGAGTAGAAAGGAAAGACATTAAAGCGCAACTTAATTCTAATAATACATTTAAAATGAGATGGAACCCTGCGTGGAAGAGTGGAACCATGACCGAGTGAACAGTGAAGGTGGTTTACGGTTTTCATCGCACCACCTATGCGGAGTAAGTGGTATTTCCTGGTTGAGGAGCAATTCCATAGAGTGCTTGACATGCGTCCCTATACGGCTTCACAAAACGAATTTTCACTGTGTGCCATCACGCGTTATCATTCAACCCAGGATGCCCAACAATATCGATACAAGCTGTTGATCTGGGAAGGAGCCATCGAACGGTGGTCATTTGATAAATATATGCGAAGGTTAACCAATGTATAATGGGCCATCACGTGTTATAGTTCGACCGAGGATGCCCAACGATATCAATACAAGTCATTGATCTGGGAAGGAGCCATCGAACGGTGGTCATTTGATAAAGATACGTGAACGTTAACCAATGTACGACGGACCATCGTGTGTTATAGTTCAACCCAGGATGCCCAGTGATATCGTTGGGGGCCATTGATCTAGGAAGGGGTCATCAGACGGTCATCATTTGTTGAAGGTGCGTGAAGATTAACACAGGTACGGCGGGCAATTGCACGTTAACGTTTGGCATCGGAGGTCGAGCGATATGCATATGTCGTTGATCTGGAAGCTTGCTAATATAACGGTGATTAGACGTTGGACTTCCACGAAATTTACTTATGGTATCGTGTGTGTATTGGATTGGCTATTAACTCTATTTGTGGGCCTGGGGTCAAATATTTACCATATTATTTGAAAGTGTTAAAATGCGAAGGGTTAACTTTAATCCTAAATTTCTGTTCAAAATTGTAAATATATTTATTTATCAATTTCTTCAAATTGATAAATAAATTAAAAATAAATCAAAGAGGTACATACGGGTGCTAAAGGAAATACCGTCCAGGAATACCATTAGTAATTGAATTTTTTTGACCCATGGTTTTAATAAGGGTGAAAACTATATAAGGTGATGAGAATTATGAACAAGTGCATGCATGCGAAAGGGTTGATAATAAACGAATCTCCTTTAAAGATATCTGTATGAATAAACCCTGATATATCTGAATCGATGGTGCACCTGTGAATATGATGATTAGATGATGATTAATTCCTGGTTTAATCGACTGAAGAAATCATGAAGAACCTATGCATACGTAAGGGTGGTGAATGAATAAAGTTCTCGAAGGAATATCTGTATGGGTGAACTCTGTTCTTAACTGAAAAAAATCTGAAACTACGATGCACCTATGGATATAATGATCTGATGATGATGAATCTCTGGTCTTGAACGACGGACGAAGTCATGAAGAAATGGCGTGAGTTTACTCAATGAATAAATCTGGACGCCAACAAGGCATCTCGAGTGGAAACTGGTGGATCCAGTATGAAAATTGAAAGAGACATGTTCTGTAGTGGTGCTGAGGGTCGAGGCCTTTAGAAAGGGGGTTGTAGCTCCCTTCCAGTGATAGATGGTAAACGAGAGAAGGGGTTAGTAGCTCCCTTCCAGGAGAGGCTGGTAAACGAGAGCAAGGGGTAGTAGCTCCCTTCCAGGAGAGGCTGGTAAAAGAGAGAAGGTTGTAGCCTTCTGCAGGTGGGTGCATGCGTGCTAGTATAAGTCTGCACCAGAATATATTGTAAGATTTTTTCTCTATAATAAATATTGAAGACTGAGATTACTGCAGCGGTGGTTTTCTCTCGAATTGGGTTTCCACCTTAAATCTTGGTGTTCATATGTGTTGTTTATGTTTGATGGTTTGTTCTGTTATTTATGTTCATGCCTAATGCTTATCTGATGCAATGCTGTAAGTAAAGACATAGTAAGATATCTGGACATACATGTTGGATGCAGTGCTGTAACATATCGTTTTAAGAGAAAGAAAAGAAAAATTGTTCAGCCCTAAATACTGATTCACCCTCACTCTCAGTATTTTTCTCAACAAAATTGTTATTAATAAAAGTTAAAAAAATGAAACTACGTGTGTTATGGTCAAATGTCATTGGTGGTAAATTGTTGAAATATAGCTTCCATGAATTAAAAGTGGACTAAGTATTCCTAAAAAAGAGAATAATCTAAATGGAAAAATCTCGTACGATACTTTTAATGCTGGAATTTTTTAATTTGTTAACAAAAGTAATTTTAGTA
Source organism: Pinus albicaulis (assembly GCA_034641835.2). Taxonomy (NCBI): domain Eukaryota; kingdom Viridiplantae; phylum Streptophyta; class Pinopsida; order Pinales; family Pinaceae; genus Pinus; species Pinus albicaulis. Next base: position 303,847,178 of record CM076581.1, read on the forward strand.
GGTAAGTTATAAATTTGCACACATACATAAGGAATAATGGTTATAGAAGAATAAAGTAAGATTTAAGTTATTTGAATAAGTAAAATAATTATATTTAAATAAGAAAGCAACTGTTGTAGTTGTAGTTCTTTCCAGTAGAGGAATAAGTGTGGATGTGGACAGGCTAAAGTAGACGGAGCTATGAAATTTTTAAGTTCAGATGAACCATGTAACAAAAAATTATGTAAAATTGTTACTTTAGAAAATTTTTAATGTAAACTATTCATTAATTACATTCTTCAAACAATCAATTTTGAAACAATATTGCAAACAAATTACTCATAACGAAAACATATATACGTTCATTAATTACATTCTTGAAACAATCTTGCCAAAAAGCCACCATGAACCACTAAGATTATATTAACATTTTCAATTGTAGACAATCTGTGAGCCATTCGTTGTTTCTGCACTCCTCCTCCTCCAAGCTGCAATAGATGTTTGAAAAATAAAATCTTTAAGTAGCTACAGTAACACAAAGATGAAAGCTAAGGCCACTATTTAGTATGAGAAAATGAAATGGTAAACTAGTAAAAGAAAAAGAATAAAGAACAAACCTTCTTGTTGAATATTGTTAAATTACTGAAGGTAGCATTTAGGACTGAGAGTAACATATCTTCTTTCTCTGTTCTCTCAAAAATCCCTAGTCCCTCAAAGTCCATCAACACATAGAGTCACTCTGACTCATTTGAAGTTTCATCCACACTCCATCAATGCATCTTCCCCCAGGCACATCGAAAAGAGAGCCAGATGAATGGTTTTATAAGAATGATTTTCCATTGCTTTGTTTTCCCATTGATGATAGAACCTTGATTTTACCATCTCACTAACTTAGGATAGCATCATATAACCCGAAGCGGAACAAAGCTACTAGTGATTTTCTATCTTCCTAATTGAGGTGTAGAGGTATTTGAAGCCCATCAAGCAAGGGTTGTAATCCATTGTTTTCAGCACCAGTTATTTGGATGGGTACAACTCTGCCATTTTTATTGAGAAACATATATTTTAGAGTATTGGAGTCATTTTTTCTAAGATATATTTCTGCTCTATGTTATTATTACTATCTTATAGGGAATGCTAAATGTTGAAGGGTTAGCAGGCATATACTTTTGTCATATCACATCATTATGGTTTGGTCACATTATGATACTGTTAGTATGCATACAAAATTGATGTGCCTAGCTGGGTCATGGATGGAGGATGTTTCCTCATGATTTGAAAAATATTGTAGGTCTCCTAATGACTAGAAATATGTATTGATTATTGCATATGAGTTGAAAAATATTCTACAAGGTTTGGATCAGATGTGGAAGAATGGACAAGGATTGGAGTTGCCTGAAGGAGAAGACCGCTAAGGAGACATAGGTGGTTGATTGGAGAATATTTACTGTGGTTTTAAAGGTGTTATTTAATCCTTATTAAAGACTTATAGGCCCCCCAAGTGTTGGAAACCGTAGGTTAGAAGTTGGAGAAAAAATGAACAAAGTTTAACTATGTTTTGACAACTTTAAGGGCATGGAGACATTGAAATGCTGACTACATTTGTTGTAGGAGCATTACCACCTAGGGTAACAGATGTTGTGTGTTTAATACAAGAGTTGTAACACAATTTCCAAACGGGATAGGTATGTCACATCCTGTAAGGATAGAAAAGAAAAAACTTGTTTCCATGGAATTTTATCTTGATGTTGGTAAGGGAAAAAGGTTATTAAAGGAGAAGGATATTGACCAATTGAGGGTGTATCTCTTGAGTTTATTGTGTCTTGTTTCAAGAAAGTTTGCACTAATCATGGGAGGAGGCTCAAATATATCTATTAATGACATATTCAAAGGAAATATGAAGGATGTCTTAAATATTTGGCCCATCACTTGAAGATCTGATGGTTTGATAAAGTTTTGAAATCCCTAACATAATGTTTATTGTAGATCTAATTATGAAATACATAGAGAACATATTCAATGATTTACATTGTTAATTTGATGTTTCTCTAGAAAGATACATGTGTTGAAATGTTGGAGAGGTTATTTGACAATGTATGCATGACAACATGTTCAAAGATTATGGTGTGGTATTGGTTGTGTATGCACAGATATGAGAACAATGTGTATGCATAGATATTGAGTTGCTGCAACATTTATGGAATCTCTTTAGACCATAATCCAAGATATTTGTGCATTTGCAAATCCACATTCTATAAGTTGGAGCATTTAGGTCAAGGAACAAACAGAGACAAAGTATGCTAAGCTAGTCTAATGTATAATAAAATTCATGAATTTGCAGGAAATTTTTGATTCGATTATATGAAGCAATTTTATGCTTTTTTTTTTCTTTTTTCTGTCCAGGTGCATATTTGGGAACATGGATCTTAGTACATAAAAGGTATGGAGTCTCTGAGAGGTACACAACCCACATTAATGCTTAGGCTACCATGCTATTACTGTGCACAAGGGTGCAAGAACAATATAGATCATCCTCGTGCAAAGCCATTCAAGAATTTTCATGAAACCGACAATTATTCCTTTGAGGATGAAGAGGACCAGAGTTCTGAAGGTGATGAACTCTCTGGAAGCTCCTATTGATGATGAACATCAGCAAGCTGAAAAAATCATGATAAATTGAATAACTAATAGATTTAAGTTGATCTATTTCAAGAATAAAACACTATTTTTAGGTCTTCTTTTTTTGTTTTTTCTTGAAGTTTAAGACTGCATATATGTATATGGGAAATGTGTTGAATAAAAAAACACTCTTTATGTATTGATAGTGGTTTGCTAATAAAATCTTATATGTTTTTTTGTTATTACTAGAAGCATGCTTGAAAAATAAATTATTGATAGTCTTTTTTTTAATGTAAATGGAATAGATGCTCCTAGGAGTCTCTACTTATGAGAATTTTTTGGTAAATGACACTCCCACTCTATTCCACTTGCTCTGGCAACATATGCCAAAAGAAATTTAATAGAAGAGTGAACTATAGATATATCATATAGATATATATATTAAAGAAACATAAATGAGATGGGTAAGGATAGATACTTTAACCATAGTGAAGGAAAAAAATTGATGACAAACTGCCCAATCAAGAAAGTTTAAGGAGCAATTGGTAGCAATTGATAAGTCTAACATATAGGAAGATGCATCTTCTGAGCTAAAAATATCCAAAAAGAGCATATGGTGGGAACAATGGTAGCAGTTACAAATCCAAACAAACCCAGACACAGTGGAAAAATTAAGGATACATTAATACACAAGGGTGGATATGCAAGGACTCAAACTTTAGCCCTCCTAAATGAATGTTGTGGAGAAAAACAAGTCTTTCTTTGGAAACAGTTATCCTTACTAGCCAGCTATTGTCACTGGTAGCACCATGAAAATTTCATGTGTCATAAAATTTGATCCCTTATGAGCACAAAGGGGATTAAATAAATAAATTATGATCTCTGATGAGGATATCAATAATTGAATAAAAAAACCATGCAATATTTGGGATTGAACATATGCAAAAGGCCATGGATATCTATGATGTTATCAAATTTGATCACTGATAGCACCATAAAAATTTCATGTGTCATCAAATTTGATCCCTAATGAGGACAATAGGGAATTGAATAAATAAATTATGATCTCTGATGAGCATATTGATAATTGAATAAATAAACTATGCAACGTTTTGGATTGAGTATATCCAAAGGACCATGGATATTTATGATGTCATTAAATTCAATCACTGATATGAATTTGATGTTTAAAGGACATAACACCCAGTTTCGATCCAACTATCAAGGCCTGACTTTAATGGACACAGAGAATTGAACCTGTCTTTTTAATGTATCCAAAAAAGAAGGTGTTGAATCTGGCATTTCTGACATAAAACCAATAATTTGAGAGGGGCTTCAACCCATGCCTAACTTTACCAGACACAACAAGAATTGAACCTACATTTTAATGTATCCAAAAGTAGTTTAATTTAGCCTTTATGACAGAGATCAAAGAACCAATAACTTAACAAAGGCTTCAACCCACTTCGCTATAGGATTTCAAGAGGACATCTAAATGGAATCAATGCACAAGGACTCGGTGTGATAGCTAAAAAGAGCTCACGTAGCTAGATACCATGCTCGTATTGTAGACACCGTGATATGAATATCGTGATTACAAAATAGTACTGAGGGTCACTTTGTTGGGTGGAAAACCTTCAGATCTTGCCTAGGGAACTATATCTTATGGCTGGCCCACATCAGGAAAGAAAGAACAATCCTTCTAGGATATATCCCATACAGATTGATAAATATCATTGGAGAAAAGCCAAAATCAGGTATTTGAGAAATAAGAGTTGAATGTCCTCTCACACAAGAAAGGTAGAAAGTGTCTGCTCTTGTATTATGTACAAATCCAGGTTTAATTTAGATCATAAGTTAAATGACACTATAGCATACAAAAACATAAAATAAATCTCTTTCCAATATAAGAATATAGGTATCATATATAGCAATAAAAATAAATCTCTTTCCTCAAGCTCACCACATGTTCTTTATGGGCTGCAATCCCCATGCTCTCCTCATGCTAGCCACATGTTCTTGATGGCTACAATCCTCATGCTTGCCACATGTTCTTTATGGATTTTTCCTATAATAAACTATGAAAACTGATATTGATGGGCATATAAAGAATCGAATAAACCATAAAAACTAGTGCCTTGTATTTTGCTCATTCTTATACTCCACAAGCTTTGGACCAGTGCCCTTGATAGTTCCCTGAGAGGTGTGATTCCCCTCCCTTGAGGGAAGCCCTGCCACTTATGAGCCTTAGCACTCCCAAGAACCCAACTGACGATAACCTGGAAAGACGCGATAGAAAATACGAGGATCATCATGATCATGATGAGGAGATTAATGAAAATGTAACAGTGGCCTTGCATATCAGTCCTCCTAGCACCAATAGTTAAATTATGAAAATAAATCTACGGCTACTATGAGTTTCAAGGCTGATAATCAATCTGGGACCAATTATAGCTATGATCATGTAGAAGATAAAGAGAAATAATGAGCAGGAAGGGTCCCTGAGGGGCAGTAATCGATACAAACTTCAACACAAATTCTCATAGGACCTACTCAGTTCTCATGTCCAGTCTCTGGCAAAGCCTTCAATGCATATAATAACATGCAGGTATGTCTTCCTAAGCTGCTAGCAAGAAAGAAATATATTATAACAATAACAATTTCTCTGATCTACTCTCATGCATGAAAGGGAGGTGCTTTCATAACAAAAAATGTTTCACAGTGTCTTTGTTGCTTATACTTTGTGCAATAGTAGTTCTATTTTGATGGAAAATCAGGCCTTACATGCACATTTATGCATGTTATGCAATTTATATTTCTCCTCAATCTTGATGGTTTTGTCCCATGGCTATGCACTATCGTCTATGGATTATTTGTTAATGAAGTCCTCAAGAGGCCTATCCCGTGGTCTCACTAGCAGGATATCGCCTACGACTCCGTACATTGGTAGGCCTATCATAAAGTCTACATCATGTAGGGTTAACTTTCTCTACTCATATTTCACTATGAACACCTCATAATCATCGTCCTAGTACTCCACAATATTGGCCAATTTTCTGGGCACATACGAACCCAATTACCTTTCCAACAAACAAATATGAATACTTATTAGCTAGCACAGAGGAACAAATAAGAGCGCTAGTTCCAAGCATCAGGAAGAAGGCTGGGCCAAAGATCCAATCATTGCGCTAGCTCTGAGCATTTTTGAACCAACTTAACCTTGGCTTGGGTTGCCAAATGGGTAAATATCAAATGGTTTATCGCTCAGACTCATCTTGTTATTCGAATTCCCCTGATATTTGACAAAGTCCTTTCCTTTTCTCACTTTCTACCCAAGGCTTCGGCTATGAAAATATACAACATTGGCGATAAGAGAAGAGGCAGCCTTGCTGAAGATGATGAAGTGATTGGAAAGAAGAATGACTCAAGTCATATCACCAAGAAAAACTCAAACCCTAGCCTTACTGTGAATGTGCCCAACCAACCATTGAGAGCACATGTTGAGTTTTTTGGTATTAAAACAGAATCGACACATAGATATATACCGAGCTCACGAAGCAGGAATGGGGGCGACCATTGATAAGGAATGCATGGAAAAGATAGATCCATTCATTCAATAGGTTTCATTTTATTTCTTCTTAACCCATTCATCTAACGGGGTTCAACGTAAACACTGGTTAAGCTATCATCTCCTCTCTACGCCGCCGCTTCAGTCACACACCTGGATCACAAAGCCTGTGGTAAAATATGCTCATGCTACTTATGCTTCTGGTTCAAGGTCATCAGTAGGTCCTGTATCTTTAACAAAATCAACTACTTAATCTACTCATGCTAGCTTTGGTTTAGTGAAATACTAATGACTTCCTCATTTCATCAAACCCTAGCAGGGTTTGGGAAAATGTCAACGATGTTTACATTTTAAACTAGACCTTCATAAAATACAGAAAATAAATTACATATTCAACTTTCAGAAAATATAAAGGAGCATGCTTACATTATAGATTCGACCTTCATAGAATATAAAGGATCATCCTTACATTTCATATCCATGTTCACGGTTCATGGCTGCAGATTCATGGTGGCAGATTCGTGATTCATGGAATATTCATGGTTCATAGTGGTTGTGAATGATGATAGAAAAATAGCTGCACACAACACCACCACCTGGCTGAATGATGATAGCACAATAGATACATTTAACACCAGCACCTGCCACCTGCAGAAAATTCAACGACATACAACACCAACACATGTAGAAAAATTAAAAGACCAAGAAAAGAAAATCAAAATACCAGGTAGAGACTTTGGATAAAACAAAAAAACCAGGCAGAGACTAATAAACGATAAAATTAGAAACTTTGGATAAAAGAAGTTTGGATCAACAACAAATGTAACTTTGGAGATAAGCTAACAATAAGAGGCCTACTTTCTCTCGGCATAAAATTTAACATAAAAATTTGAATGTTGAAAATATGTATTTAGAAATTTTCGATAAATAAGATTAGGGTGGGAAAAAGTTCCCTCAACACGGAAACTAATTGAAATTGAACAATCTATCGATCTCTATAGTCGAGGCAGGGACTAATAACTTGGTGGCAATGAAACCCCCATTCTACATAGAGAATTCAAAGAATTGAAAACCTAGAAAAATAATATCAAGCCTAGTGTTTTATTAAAAACAACAACAATCGAGTTACTTGAAGAAATTTTATAAGGTCTATCAATACATGTAGCTTGACATACTCACTATGGAGAAACTCTCTCTAAATAAAAAATAGAGATATACAAATGAGTATTAAATAATAAATATTGACATTATTATATGTAAGTAGAAAACCATATTTCACACAAGAAACTATTTTTCACATTACATTTATTCATAAATATTATACAAATATATAGTTGGATTAAGATCTAACTAATTCTAAATATGAATATGGGAGTTGACATATTCTCTCAACTAAATCCCAGACCAACTTTAAATTTATCATGAAAGTATTATATCCAAGTGTCCCCTTTAATTCTTAGATTTACATTTTTACAAAAATAAATTACAATAAACATGTCTCGTATGCCTTGCTAGTCCTCCTAGGCACTTATCCCCACTCTAAAGTCTCACTACAACACTCTTTTCACCACAAAAATATTCAAGCTTCCCATTCAACTCATTTAACACATAATGGCCTCTAACGATCTTTGATGAACTTTACAAGATCAACAATATTGGCAACTCAGCTCATCGGGGATTTTGTGATAAGAGTTGCCAAGTAATGAACCATATTATGGACCAATCACTATATGTTAGATATTTTTCTTTCGGTTGCCCATAATTTGTTAGGAAGTTGGTAAGAATATTGAATATGTTAAAAAATTGATCAAAAAACTTGACCTGTTTCACACACATGGATCTCATACTGTAACATTTAGTGATTGTTCAATAGTTTCCAAGTGCCAACAACAAAAAACCATAATAGTATGTAAACAAAATTAGATGAATTATATGTTCAAGGGTTTCCAAGTGCCAAGAACTATCACTTTGAATTATGTTATACTGTACAATGATTGTTTCTACACCAAATATAACTTATAATAAAAAAATAAAAAGTACTCTATATATCACCACACGTAGCTCCTCTAACAACCTTCAATAATATTGAACAATACACTAATTTCTTGGGGTGATTGCCCACCTTGAGTTTCACTTATATTTTTTTCTAAGTTAATTTCATCATTAGAGAAGTCTTTTCCAATTCATATATACCAAGACTACATTTTCAAGACAACGTCTATCTTTGAACTCTGAGAACTTATAGGAGTGAATCCTCAAAGCAGGTCTTGTCCAAAGATTTCCATGATCTTCTCTCACTTAGCTATGGTCACACCTCTACTTTCAATACTTGGGCCTACGACAAAGGTGCCTGACGATGGAGTTTGAGTAGTATTTGATGAACACAATGTCAGGGATGAGCTTTCCATTTTGGAAACTTTCAAAGGGGCATAGGCCAATGCATATGCTACGAGAGATTCAGTCGTTTCTCCATTAAGCATCTTGACAATGGGAGCATGTGCTAGTGAGGGATCCTTTTAAGACAAAGGGAAAAAAATTATCATCGTTCAATGAAATATGTATAAAAAGGAGAAAAATTATCATCGTATCTATGGAAAGTTTGCGATATAGGAGTAATTGAGTTGAAGTAAACCGACAAGAATTATAAGGGAAGCTAAATTGAGGAAATGCCCAAATGTATCAGAGTTTTTTCCTCCACTAAAAATGGAAACCACTCCAATGTGCTCTTCCTCATAGGCTTGTAACACTCACATGTGCACAACTGAAGGCAAGAAATATATCTAATGAATGTAATATCAAAATAAACATTAGAGCACACTATTTACTCTATCTACCCTCTATTTTGCTAGGCCCAGGAGGGGCCAAGGCCCAGGCCCATAGAGGCACTGATACCAAATAAAAAACCATATTGCACACTAGAAACTAATTTTCACACTACATTCATTCAAAAATATTATACAAATATATAGTTGGATTGAAAGTCCAACTAACTCTAAATATTAATATGGGAGTTGAGATATTCTCTCAACCAAATCCTAAACCATCTCTAAATTTACCATGTAAGCATTATCTCTAGGTTTATATACATATGTAGAGTTGAGTGTTAGAACACTTAAGGTCAACACTACTATATAGAGAAAAAATAAACTATGCCCAATTGTAGTGGTAAATAGAATGGCTATGCTCATAATAGGATAGTGAAAATCCTCATATAGGATAAACCTGCAATACAAAAAAAATAGTTTACTGAACATACTGGTACATGGAATGGAAATAGTGTATATAGAAAAAGAAGTTAAATAAATAATAACTTAGTACAAGAGGAAAGCATGAGCTAAAAGAATGAGGAGAGATATTCTCTTATCATGGCATCCTTAAATTCTACAAAAAACCTAGAAATTGGACCAAGAAATTTACTCAGAAATTTTACATTGTGATAGATCCCTAGATCGATGTGACTTACAATACTTGTTGGAAGAGATTTACTATTAATACTATAACAAGCATGAAGATTAAAAAATGTAACTTTGTTTAATCAATAAAATTGAGTGTAGATTTAATTTTTTTAAACAAAAAAGGGATCTGAATTGTTAAGTGTTGATAACTAGCATGACTCAGGGTGATACTGATGTTAAGTCGCCAAAGGGTTATCCGTAAGAAATCCGTTAAGAAAACTCATAGAAATGAAAGAAAAATTTGGGTGAGAATCATTAAAGGGTTTGGTGACCAAATTAAATGACAATATAACCATAGTAACTGAATAAATAGCAGGTCATAACTCTGATAAAATTGGTTCAAATGTGAAATAGAAGAATCCAATGGAAAAATAGGAATAAACGATTCCTTATGAGAGTGGCCCGATTCCTTTCTTCAGACAAGACTTTCATCCAAAATAAAAAAATCCATGAAGGAAAATTTTAGAAACCCTTGGTTTAACAGAAATTTTAGAACTCTAAGAATATTATATAGAAAGAAAAATCTTAGAGTAATAAATGAAGGGAATTTTGAGGTCTAAAATGGGCCTCCTAAGGAAATAATAAAATAAGATTTGATTACATGATCCAATTTTAGAGGGAAAAAATAAATAATATTTTTTCAACTTATATCCCTATGGGTTTACTCAAACTTCAAGTGGGAACACTCGTTGGATGTAGAATTTGATTCCTCATATAAGGAATACTCATGTTGCATATTTTTGATGGACCATGCTACAAGAAGAATGAGAAATATATGAAAAACATAATTGCAATAATGTTTTTTCATGTATTTATTATTTTTCGTGTAGCATGGTCCATTGAAAGAATGAAACATGGGTACTCCTTGGATGAGGAATTGAATTTTGCATCCAACGAATACTCCCACTCGAAATTTGAGGAAAATCCTTAGGGAGATAAGTTGAAAAAGTAGTTTTATTATTTTATTGTTTTTTAAACTTTTTATTTTTTAGCCCAGAAATTCTAAATAATCCCCCATGGTTGATGTCATCATATTGAATCCTATTTGTTCTTATAAATTTTATTTTGGTTCTACATTTTTCTTATGAGGCCAATTTTAGACATCAAAAGTTCTCTAATGAAGAAGAGGAACAAAATCCATATACCCAACTATTACATAACAAAAATCTTAAGTGAATTGAAGAACAAAAGAAGGTACCCAAAATAATTAGGGAGATTGATGCAAGTTGCCACCACAAAGGTTGAAATTATCACTTAGAGGTTATTTAAAAGCCAAAATACCTTCTCTGAAGGAAAAAAAATGAAACAAGGGGATGTGTGAAAGGAACCCAAGAAAAATTGGTGAGGAACGAAAAACCATTTGAAAACCTGTATCCCTGCAACAAAATTGAAGAAGTAAGTGGGGGATAATTGCAAAACAAAATAGAGGAAACATTATAAAAGTAGTAATCCTCACCAAGTATGTGGTGAAAAATCCTTCAGAAGGATGGTTATAGATTACCTATTATAGGGAAGTTATGAGGCTTATTATAATGTGAGATACAATATCTGAGAGAGAAAACACACCAAGGGAAAACCAGAACAACATCGATGTAGGTTGAAACCCTAGGTGACAAAAAAGAATTTGAATGACATGGAGAAGTAACCAAAACTGATAGCTGGAAAGGGTAGTAAATATCAGTGTTTGTGGCCTCAATTTTTTCTAACCATTCAATTTCAAGGAGAGATTGGGATCATCCACCTATTACCTTGTCACATGGACATATCTTAGCCCCCACCCCCCCCCTTCGAAAATGCAACATGTATAACAGTGTGACTAATATATCTTGATCATTGGTGCTTCGAGGGTCAAATAATGTTTGGTGTTAATGGTGTAGACCTCACTGTTAGCACATAGAGTATGTTTATCTTGTGAATGATATTTCGTAAGTTGAAACCCTTAAAGTTTTGTAAATTGTGTGTTTTATTCCAAGTTAATAGTTACTTGGTTTTAAGACAAACCTTGTTGGTATCATGAACGCAAGGTACAAGGTATATAACTATACTTTTATAACCCCTTTATACATATATTTATATTACCTCAATGGGAAATGAAAACAAACACAAAGAATAATTAATTATATATTCATGTTATTATTTGAAAATATGTAATAGTTTTCAATGTGAAGCTTATATATCTGTAAGTCTCAAGGATCACTTATAGGAAATATTAGAAATAAAAAGAGAACATTCATTTTATAATTTAAGGGTGTAGATATTTTTTCAAGTGCATGTCTAGAGGTAAGTTACACATGATATTAGAGGTGTCAATTACGGTAATGATGCCTAGGAGGCAAACCATAGGTAGAATTTAAAACAGTACTTTTCTATTTTTTTACACAGGGAGGAATGAAAATAATAGTCATTGTAGAACCATATGCAATACCTCTTGATGCAACTGAATAAATTTGGGTGCAACTAGGTGGTGAGCCATCATTGAAAATAGTTGAACTAATGGTTTTTTTTTTGGTAGTTTAGAGTAACTCTAATCTTTCCATTTTTTCTCCTCCCATCCCACCCATGGGTTTCGAACCAGTGACCTTGTAGACGGAGTACCTTAACAATACACCCCATAACCAGCTGATCTACATAATGTGGGTTGTTGAACTAATGGTTATTATGGAAGGTATGAAACTGAAATTAACTAGTATTTGAGTAGACAATGAAAATTTGTTGAAATTTAGTGTTGAGAAAGAAATACTAAAAAAATATTAACTGATAATGCAAATATTAAAATAGTAAGAGAAACTATAGATGAGGAGGATAAGGAGTCGTACTGAAGGGAAAATTTTGATAGGATTGATGTAAGGTCCCACCTTAACCACCATCAGTAAGATAGAGAAGTAGATGTCACATAATCACTAATACTCATTTGCACAAAATCCTAAAGAATTAGTCACTGTAAAATTGTTTACAACAACAAGCCTTTTTTTTTTTTTTCTTTTTTTTTTAAGCTTTAGATAATGCAAGAAACAACTATCTTATTCACACTTTAGCAAATTATTAAATTCATTTTCACATTCATACCAAAAACTTGCAGACATAGGAAGCTACACCCATTAAATAGTTTATTTATAATTTATAGTAACATAAAAACAACAGTAACTAATAATTTTACACTAACAATTTATATGCACAAAAGCTACAGCCGTTCAAGAATTTTGACAAACACTTTGTAGACATGAACTCTACACTCATTGAACCCTTATGACAAACACTTTCCAAGCATGCAATTAAAAGTCATTGAGGCATTTGTCAAACACTTAGCAACAATGAATTTAAGATTATTCTTCAACATATTTATCTCATAAAATTCAGAATTGAAACTTTAAATCTTTCCATCCTAAAATAGGGACTAAATAATCTGAGTCTTTCATCAAAGACTCAACAACTGGTGCACATAACTCATAGCAGCAATCTAAAAATTCGCCCAGATTTATGATCTGGGTTCTGAAAAGTATTTTTTTGGACTGAAATCAGGGGTTATATCGCCCTTAGGCACGGATACCCCCTGATGTTGGCCTAAATCAAATTACAAATTCCCAGGAATGTGATTCTTGAAAACAACAAAATATTATAGCCTTAATGTTTCATTTATGACTTTTGTCAAACATATGGAATGAAAACTTACAACTACAGCTCTACATGAGGAAAAAAAACCCATAGTTATGCTACTAAGATATTCTCATTGAAATCACATCACACATTTCTAAATCCACCATATGAGTTCTTGAAACATTTTACCACCCACAAGCTAATTCATTTGACATGATCGACAAGCTTTTTGCACCAATTGCTACAATTTAACAAACCTTGGCGACCCAATACTACATTATTAAAGGCTCTATCAATATGATAGTAATATGCAACCATATGATAACTGAATTGTGTTGAATATGTTCTTATGGAGCCTTTCATTATCTCCAGGTCTCAATATTTAATAGTTAATATGTTGTTAGCATTATTTTTTCATTTTCTTTTAAGGGTTGATTACGTAATTCCTCCAGGTATATTTGCAATATATCCATTTCTTACCCATTATAGGCTATACGAATTCTTTTTATTATACATAAATAACATATTCACGGACTTGTCATCTTTGTAATATCCTAAAACCATTTCTAAAACATGCATCTAATTACTTGAAACAAAACCATAAATCGTGAAATACTTACCCAAGTCCTTTGGAATTTATTTATTACAATTACCTTCAACAATATTTGGCTTTCCTTTCTCAAATGCTACAATACCAAGATTAGTACCATAAACTACACCAATAATAACTCCAATATTGAGATCTAAACATCCATACATATAGATTAATCTAGTCTTCATTTTTAAGTAATCAATAATATTCTAGATAACATAAGCCTAAACCAAAATTAGATGCTTACAACAATTTAAATGTCCACTTTTTATTTCATGCTAAAGCTATACTATAATTTTAGGACAATGGAAATTATACCTTAAGAGATATTCAGCTCCAATCGTTGAGGATATGATCTACCTTCGATCCGTTAACCAACTCATTTGAACCATCCGGTTTTCCACCCAACCATATCCAGGGAGAACTCCTCCCCTTGGAACCCTCGAGCTGTAAAAGCTCACAAACAGTACCAAAATACAACAGTAGAGAGAGAGATGCAAGGAAAACTAAGGAAGATAGTTTTCACTTCCTCTAAATACCACTCATGTTCAACCTCAATAGATACTTGGTAGATTAATAAGAAATTCAGATTTGTTTTGGAAGTAATTGGATACTCTCCATATCTCTCCCTCTCACAATATTCCTCAAGCCTCTTCCACTCTTGGCATTACCCCCTCCTCCTCCAAATGAGAATACATGAGACTCATATATAGGAGGAGCAACAAATTCTTGTCATAAAGGAGGAGTAATATGCATGCATTGTATTCCTTTTAGAGGAGTGCAAATTATGCCATTAAGGAGAGGTATGCATGCCTTATTTAATGAGAGTGTAACATAAGCATTAAAGTTAGTGTAAGAGGAATATTTTATGACATATATTTAATGAGTGTTATAGGAATATGCCATTCCTTGATGAGTGCATAAAAGAGAGTGTAATGTAATATTTAGAATAGAGAGAGTTACATAGAGAAATGAGAGTCATGAAGGAGAGAGGTGTGAAGTGATTGAGGAGATATAATTTCCTTTTAATAATAATATCATAGTCTCATAAAAGATAATAATAATATTAATAATATTAATAATATTAATAATATTGAGGATTAATTCGAGATTGAATTATTACAATTGATTAATCATAATTTAAGTGATTTTCCTTCAAGTATATTTGTTTACCCATTGATTGGAGGTGATTTACTATTTTTTGAAAGTCATACTTGAAATGGTAGACATGACTTTCTATTTTTAGAAAGTCACTCCAAAATTGTTAGGAATGAGATTATTAAGGAAATCATCTATGAGTTTCCCATGAGTGGTATTTTTCTTCCGGATAATAGGGATTCCGCACCCCTATTGTATGCATCTTTGTGCCTTAGTAGATTGAGGACTTCGCACCCTGATCTACTCTAAAGATCCAAGACTCCACACCTTGATCTTTTTAAATATTCAGGACTCCACGCCCCAAACATTTCATTATAGATTCAAGACCCCACGTCTTTATATTTCATGGATTTAGGACTCCGCGTCCTAATCCTTTTATCATATATCCAAGACTCCACGTCTTTATATTTCATGGATTTAGGACTCCGCAGCCTAATTTCCATGGCTTTTCATCTATTCTGCTTTGAAACTCTGCGTTTCACCTTAAGGTATTGATTGTGAGATTATACCCATCTGATGGTTCATTGGTAAGGTCTTCTTCTAAGACCTGCACACATCACAATATCAATGATCAAATCAATCAAATGAATTTCATAATTAACTTATTCAAATTTTACCAAATATTATGCATGACTTCCACAGTCATTTTGGTTTTGGAGAAATGACTTCTGCAGTCATTTATAACTTGAGCATCCTTGTTGGCAATGACCAAGTCCCCTACCACATCATGCTTAGTACGATATTATGCACATATAATCATACAAATCATGTATCATCCATATATCATAATTAACCATATGTTCCACATAACCATGATCATCCATGGATCTGTGTCTCAATTCTGAATCACCATTCACATTATACACCTATGTCCAAAATAGCATACCAAAAGAGAAAACATCGCTAATATTATCTTAACCAAAATCAATCCTTGTGCACGCAACCATAGATATTATCATAAGCACACAACAACCAAGTGACCCAAACCAGGTCATAGCACATACATAATATTATATCAAAATCATCATCTCTAAGTGTCATCAAAGCTATCTCATTAATAAGGGACACTAAAATTGAGGACAGTGAGGTTATTACACCATAAATTAAGAGAAAAATGAAGAAAATTTAGTCAAAATTCTAGTAAAAGTACCTAATTATGTAAAGAAACAAAAGGTACAAATGCAGGGAGATTTAAAAGTGACTGGACCTCCCATATACGATGGTGAATCGGAGGAGGCAACTAAGGCAAGGCTATTAAATATAAATAAATAATTTTAGGCAGATGAGTATCCTAACAGTCTAAAATCAAGGTTGGCCACTTTCCTGAAGAAAGGTAAAGCATCCCTGTGGTGAGAAGAGATATGGACTCTACATAATATGGAGGAAAAAATTGTTTGTTAGAATTGTTTTGAAAATAATTTCAAATAAAATTATGTGACGTAAATATATTTTGAGGATAAAGTTAATGAATTTCATGAATGAAAACATGGTCAAGTGACCTCGGATTAATTACTCACTAAATTCATCCATATCTTGTCATATGTACCATATATTTGTTAGGAGAAAGGAAAAATTTGGTGATTTATCAGCTATGTACTTCTTGTCACTATTACAAACACCCTCCAAATTTTTTCCTACATCCAAATTTTAAGCCTCGTTATGCTCATGCCGTATTTAACTTTAAGCCATTAAGGCCATGCTTCGTCATTCTGTTGAAGTGTTCAAATATCCCTTTAAGAATTCTAAGTGTCGAAGTGACCTTATTTTACATGCTTATACTATGATGCCTACATAGCGAAGTTATTCTAAGAAAGCCTAGTAGCCATTGTGTATCCTTGGAAGCCAAGCATTGTGTAGTTCTTTATGAAAGTGAATCTAGAGTGCCTAATAACAATGAATCCATATTCTCTAGAGATAGTGGTTGTGACATCCTTGATAACAGAGATTTTGCAGTCCTTGATGTTAGTGCTTGCACAATTTCTAGAGACATAGTCTATACAATGCTTATGGATAGTGACAATGTGATGACATCCTTTATAGATAGTGATTGCACACTCTTTGTTGACCGTGAGAGTGTATCTTTTCATGCCATTCAATTCACCCTTGGCTCCTTGTTTCCAAATATGCACTAATCACATTCACAAATTCTAATTATAATTACATGTCTATTCCCATATATAAATAATCTACTCCAAATGTCATCCTTATATTCATTTCTTTCTTTTGAGGTCTATGCATTGTTGGAGTATAAGGAACATTCTCTCACTCATTGTTTCAAATGCCCCATCTTTTAGGAGAGTTTCTCAACTATCGATTTTTCTTTTACAAGTGTCGCTTTTGTTTTCTTTTTCTCTTACACATGTCATTTTTTGGTTTCTCTATATTTTTAGGTTTCTCATTTTCCTTCTTTCATTGTTGCACATGTCGCTTGATTTTTCTTTGTGTTTTGATGTGTCACTTTTAATCTTGCAGGTGTTTCTTTCACTTATTTTCACTAATCCTAAAAGCACCATGGCACACCTTCTAGAGGAATCCAAATCACTCTCTTGCACTAGTTGATGTTATTTATCATTAGAACGTATTCTCAATAACTTATTACGGCACACCACACATTTTTCTTGCATTTGACACTTGTGTCGTAAAGGTACATATTAAGTGTCGCACTTGGATATATGTGTCATTTTATTGTCATTTCACTAAAGACATGTTGATTTTAGGTAACATACATATTTTTTTCATGTGTTTGATTGTATATGTGTGTGTGATCATGTCCTATGCTTGTTTTATTCTCTTAATATTACTTTTTTCTTTCACTGATCAGACTCTTAGTCAGTTTTAAAGTTTTATTTGTCCTCACAACTTGTAGAATAGATGATCGAACTTCAACCCTCAACCAAGTGCATTGTGCAGTATGAATTTCTGAGATTCAGTGATGATGTCCTTACATCCTCTAGCTACACAATACATAATCCTATAGGACAAGCTCATTCAACTGTGCATTGAGAAACCTCATAGCACAATCACTCCTTCGTATTGGTTACACTTTCTCAAATGAAAAATCCTGGTCAATCCTGCCATGAATTATGCACTAAGAATTATCAGTTCCTATTGGGGCCTTTTATGGACCCTTGAAGTGCCCAAATACATAGTCTCTTAAGTCTCTTCCTAGGTGATGGTGCATTGTGCAGTTATAGTGCCCAGTCTTGTTACTCTTGTCTCCTACATTGCTCAAATTTGCAATGCCCTGAAAAAATATTTCCTCCACTACATAATTTTACGGTAATGGTTCCATCCTTGAACCATTGTAGTGTTCAATTGTGCAATACATTGATCCTGTCCCTCAAGCACTGAGCATTAGACAATCATAACGCCTAGTATTGATATCCTTGCATCCTAGAATTTCAAAATGAACAATTCATGTCTTGCCTCTCCCTTGCCACTACACATTTTGAAATCATAGTGTATACACCTTCACTCTGTACCTCCTTACTTTGCGCACTGCACTCAAGCATGCCTCTTCCCTCAACCCTTGCATATTATCCCATCACATTCAACATTTGCACAAGATATCAATGATTTTGACACTAATGTTGTCTTTTCACGAGTGAATTTCATTTTCGAGTTCAATAATCCTATCATGGAAATATCATGATCAAGGATGATAGGGAGAGATTACAAGAAAGAAACTCATGGAGATGAGACACAAATATGTTATCTTGCAGGGGTAAAGGAATCTTAAACCAAGATAGAGAGATGGAAACTCATGTGGAATTATAATACTTCAACACTTTTTGAGACCCTTTGGAGTTTGAAGATGGAGTATAACCTAGATCTATCATGAAGTATTGATTACATATAAAAAATATGAGAATTTTGCACTCATCTGATTTTCAAACAATTTTGGTGGTTTTGCAAAATTCTTCCAAAATATATTTTCTTAGATTGACTAAAATTATTTGGTACACTTTTGATAACTTATAGAAAATCTCTTTCAACAATGTCCCTAAAACTCTTTTACTTGTTTAACATGGAATTTTTTTCCTTTAATGGTCCCAGAAAAACATTTTATTTTTTATTTTTTGGTGGTATTACAAAAACTTGTTCTTTTCAGTTCTCTTTGAACAAATTGCAGTTTTTGGTGGTCTCTCAAGTACATTTTTTTGATGTCTACAACAAATTTCTTTAGAAGAATTAATAAAAAAATTTCTTTTAAAATTTTAACAAATCTATAGTGAATCTAAATGAATCATTTCGAAATTATGACTAATACTTCCCATTAATTGGTATATGTAAATTTTCAAATAAAGTTTATGTAGGGTCACCATCAGCTATCTATAACCATTAGATGTAGGATTTCATCTGGAGTATGTGGTTTCTTTCCAATTTCACTATTTGCACCCAATTTAGCATAGATTGAAACTTTCTAAATCTTATTTTTGACAAAAATATACCAATATGTAAAAATATAGGTTTGATGGTGCAGCCAAAGCTTTGGTACCATATTTTAATGTAGTGAACTCCATGTTAGACCACATTGCCACAAATTTTATCATTTGACACTTTGAAATATAGTATAAGGAAATCCAAAGGTACCTTTAGAACATGGATTCTTGAATTTATTTTCAAAATTTATTTCATTTTATATATGCCAACAAGCATGAAATTGAAAATAGATCATGAAAAATATAATGAAAATATATACATGAAGGGGAAAACATATTTCTCACACAATGTAGAACATTGAAAAATACACACACTGTTATTCAATGACAAAGAAGATAGTAAACATATCATGAATAATTTAAAAGGTAGCACCCATCTTCATCAATATTGACACCAAATAGCTATAGGAATTGCATGTTCCATCTAATTCTAAACACTACTATTCTAAATATATCAATATCACACCATCTAGAGTTGAGATTTCGAAGCATGAGGATGGCTGCATAGGAATAATTTATGTCACACAGGAGATTTCTTAGTCAATAAAACAACAATATCAAGCTACCAATTATCCTTCTCCTTTATCTTACACATACCAAGGAGATAAATCCCCTTCTCTACATCTCAGTTCTTCAGGCTATTCCGATGCTCTCTAGTGTTAGGCCAAATATTAACTCCATAGGAATTTATTTATTTCAATTAGTATGAATAATTATTTAATGTATAGCGAGATGGAACTTTATTTTTATCTCCTATACAGAATTTGTAATGTTTCAAAATTCTACTTAAAAGTATTTACAACTATACAAAATATTGGAGATTATCGGTTTCACATTTCCCTTCTAAATCCAAGGGTTTTTTTGTGGGTCCAAGCATCAATATGAATTTCTCAAACTTTTCTCTAACAAGTGATTAGCTGAAGATGTTAGAGATTTGATCACTTGTGGTGAAATGTATTAAATTAGCACTCTCAGCCTCTAAATTATATTAAATTAGATTATACTCTATGTTGATATGTTTTGTTTGATCATGGATCTTAGGATTCTTGGATATTTTTTTTGCATAATTATTATCAGCCACAATAGTTGTAGAGGTCAGTTGTTTCTCATACAAATATGCATTTGTTTTCCTTAGCCACACAATATCCTTTGCTTCATATACAATTTCCCCATACATTTCCTATATTTTTGAATTTTATAGAATAAACTATTTTTGTGATCTCCTAGTGATAACTATTGATCCAAGTCTCACAATATAAAATGATGTCGACACTTTTTTTCCTCATCCCCACCAATGTTTGAATCAAAATTTCCTACTAGGTTGAATGCATCCACAATGCAATTATTGATTCAAAAATATTGAATTTCACTTAAGTCTTTCAAAACACTTTTTGTAGTAGTCCAAAGGCACTACATAAGGTTTTTCATAAAATTCGAAACAATCCCAAAAAAAATTAAATAGTTGGTATAATGGCAGTAATGAAAATACTGTTTCATCATATGATGTCTATAATTGATTGCATTATCAAATTCATTTCTTCTCTTTAGAGTGAGATTCAAAATATTTTCCATTAGAGTAGAAAGAGAGTTACACCCAGTCATTCCAAACTTGTTCAAAAATTATCCTTTACAGTTCCTTTGAGATATGAATATATACTCTTGATGTTTAATTAGTTCAATTCTTAAGTACTAGTGGTAGAGAATAATATCAGGAAAAGGGATGAAAGGAAAAACATAAATATATATCATGTCGCCAAGGCTATGGATATAACCATAGGATTTGGGGCTAGATAAAAGAAATAAAAGCCAATAAGTAGAGCTGGGAGATTTTTTGAAACAACAAATGTAGAATTTTGAAGATATGCATATTTGAGAGACTTGACAAGTGAATTCAAATGTTTCTTGTGTTTTTCTTATTTATTCTATCCAAAGGGATTGATTATTGAAGGCAGGAGAAAAGGAGACAAGGAATTGTGGAGAATAATCCTTACAACAGAGAGGCTATAGAAAGATAATTTGTTACTGTAGAGGTTGGCAGAGGCAGAGGAAAAAGGAATTCCTCAAATAAAGGTGAAAAAAAGAAGTGAATTTATTGAGAGGTGAGTAGAGTGAAACAACCAGAGGTGTATAGGAAGCTCAAGAGGTTCTTGAGGATGTGAACCTATGATACCAAAAGCCCAATCTATATGCAGGGTTATAAAAATAATGCACCAAATCTATATGGGGTGTTAGCGGGGATCGAACCACTGAACTACTCATGCCAATTTGGGTGCATTACCATTAGGCCAACAACCTTCTTGTGTTATCTTCCCATAAAAATCATATTTGAACAGTATTTCTCATTCGGCCTGGAAACACAAGGGAATGAAGGCAGATTGCAGGAATTTGGAGGTCGAATTCGCAGAGCATACTAGAGTGGAACTGCAAAGGATGGAACCATGACATAGTTCTGGGAGGAAGAACCATGCCCATTGAGAGATGCATAACCTTGACATGAGAGAATAAATTGATGTTTAAATTATTCCTTGGGAGGTAAATTTTTACAGTGACAAAATATTATCAAATTTATAGTTACTTTCCTCAAAAATTCACAGGGAGCACGACGGTGAAGTCTGACTCACCATCTGAGGAGAATAATTGGATGTTCCACACAGCAAGGAATCTTTGAATAATCTTAAGGAATCTAAAATATTCCCTTGGAGGCTGAATTTTTCCAGTGTCAAAATATGGCCGACTTTAGACTTAGTTTTCTAAGAATTTGGCAAGGATCGCGACTGAGAGATCATATTTTTCATCTCTGTAGAAGATCTCTAGTCATCCAGTGGAGAGAAATATTTTGGGAATCATGAAAAATATAGAAGATTCCTGAAGGCCCAAAATTTGATGGTGTCATAATTGGACAAGTTGATAGTCGTTTTTACACCTCTCAGTTCTAGTGATTCAGTGGTGCATCCCATTTCAACAGTTGAGGTTTGCATTTGTTTTTAATATTAAAAAGTGGAGGTACATGATGCATTTCTGTTATTCTTCCTTTTGTTTTTCTAAGATGATGTATTTTTTTTGAGATCCTTGTTTAACACTATGTTTAGGGATGCTTGTTGCCACATTATTATGATAACTCATTATCTTTTCATGTTGAACGAAAATCCATTTGAATGAGAGTTCCTGTAGGAAGAACGTCTCGGGGAGTGATGCACCACTCTTGTTGAGGGTGTATTTCCTTGTTATGAAAAATACAATTCAATGCACATCATAATCATTTACAACAATTAATGAAGCAACATCCACTATGTTGACACTAGGCTTAGAGACGTAACCAACATTGGGTGAAATCCGTTATGCATGTGTTTTGTTCCTGATTCACTGATCTTCATTATGTTTCCTATTATTTAAGCATGAACATGTGGTTTTTTTATCCTTTTTTATGTACAATTATATTAACATCACAAAAGTAAAATATATTTGTTAATTCCAATAGCTAAAGAAACCTGGATTAAGTTTCGTATCAGAGCAGTCTTCTTGGTTATGTGAATTGTGAGTGTGAATGAATCAATATGCAACAATGGAGGATGACAGAGATATGTAAAAATCCTTCCTCAGGATGTAAAAAGTGGTGGACATAGTGTATGAAGCGTATGATAAGAGAATAGAGGAATGGAAGAAAGAAAGAGTAGAGGATGATGCTCCATATACCCGTTCATGTGGACATGTATCTTCTTCATCGTATTGTCATCATTAAAATGAGGAGATCAACTGGAGCCTTCAAGAATAAAACACTACCGTGAAGAGGGTTATATGAGAAGAGAAAGAGGAGAAGAATATATTGCAGCTTAAATTGGGAGCTGCAAAAGAGGCCCTTGAAGCACAATGAACAGAGCCTTCAAGCAGAGGATTCTTAATTAAGGAGGATTCTACAATAATAGAAAGAGGATAATTAGAGACTACAACATTATCTACGAGCCATGGAAGAGGCCTTGGAGGAGTTGAAGGGAAAAAAAGGCTTAGAGAAGCTCTCATCACTTGTTTCAAAATCGACAATTTGCATAAACAATGTTCATCGTTCTTGAATTTAATATTCACATATTGTTATTTATATTAGAAATGTGGAGGTACCCATTACATGAACTGGCATGAGACTCCTTACCAAGATGGTCTATAAAGGAGGAGTACATAATGTGAATGGCCAATGCATGACTGAACCATTGTAGGTCATACAAAGACCTCGATTCGCATGTTAATGATCCAATAAAGGAGAATTCTCAAAGGTGTTAGAGGCTTCTGAGACATTGTTGAAATTTTTGAGGAAAGAGGATAATGGGAACACATCACCATCATCCTATAATAGTGCACATCATAGAGGAAGAGATAAGGAAATCTCTCATAGCCATAATTACACCAGAGATAACCAAGAGAGCTACAACAAGTATTACTATTCTAGATTTCATTTTGATCACAAGTATGTTATTAAACATGAATGAAAATCATGGAATAGAAAGCTATGTAGTTTTTTTGGTTTACATAACCATGTGATTGTTGAGTGTTGGAAGAGAATGAAAACAAAAAAGAGGATTAGCTGCGAAAGGAATTCAACACATTAGGGAAGGAAGCATGTTAAATAGGTCTGGAAGAAGAAGACTTATTTTAGTCATTGCAACAAAGGTGGTCATAAAAGAGCCGCATGTTGGCTCTAGTGAGAGAAATGCTTTAAGGCCAAAGTATCCATGAAAAAACCAATCAATGAACGCGTTAAACAAGAAAATCGACCATGTAAATGTTGGTGAACTTCATTGAGTAAGATATGGTTTTACTATAAATCATAGCTTGTGAGGACCTCACATTGTAAATCATGCATTTCAACATAATGTACAAGTGATGATGATGTTTTTCCATCACTTCTAAAGCAAAAAATGATGCTTTTTCCTTGTATTGATAGATGGGGTAATGTTTCAATTTTGATGTAAACTTGGCCAAAAAGTGTGTGTTATAAACTCATGGAATGTATGGGATGCTTGGGTCATGATTGGTCATATAATTGAGCATGTAATTTGAAACGATTGTAAAAATTTTTTGCAGAGGATGCAGGAGTTGGCTCATAGCTTATGGCTCTGAAGAACAAAGGTGAAGGAGATGGAATGGTGACATGTCAGGACAATTAGGTGTAGACAATTTACACAACAATTGTTCATTATGTTCACACTTCTGGTGGAGAAAAAGCTCATTAGTGGGGAGGAATGATCAAAGTAGCTCCAAACATGGTCAAAGGTCAAAGAGGGCTCAACATATCTCAAAAATCAAAGTCGTTAGGTTACTGCAAACCAGAACCAGATCTTAGTGTTCATCGCCCCAATTCCAACTGTGCGAACAAAACTCAAATCTGAGCTCATATGGATGAGATACGACACGTGAAAGTTTTGGTAAATGAGGACAAGTGGCGGAGTTAAGGGTTCTACAAATTGGTTGGGGATGGGGCATGGAATCTGGCTCCCTATAGAGGGTGAAATTGTAGAACAAATAATTTTTCTATGAAACCCCAAAATAATAAAAAATGGAAAAAATTAATTTGTTATATTAAAAATATATAAAAAAAATTATAATTTTGGGTTGGTGGGCTTCCACAACCACGGATGCCCAAACCCACATCACATATAATATGTGGTGTTGGGTGGTCAAGCACCACCACCACTAGAGTCGTTGCATATGTACAAAGGCCATGGTTGGGTTTGGGGCTCATGGTGCGGACCTCACCCAACAGACATGTAACATATAAACAATAAGGTCAAGACCAATGGGGCTCGAACCTGCTTGACCCATATGGTCGGCCCCCTCCGGGTGGTCTCACAACAATTGATGGGTAAAACAAACTTACAACTAACAAATAGTTAACTCTCACCCCCAATTTTATGTGCTACCATGACTGCCACTCCAAAACCATAATGAAACTACCATACCAAACATGAAATGCGCAGTTACAATAATAATGCACAAAGATATATGAGGGGTTGGAGGGGCTTGAACCCCTAACCTACTCGTGCTAATTTTGGTGCATTACCATTAGGCCAATGATCTTCTTGTATTATCCACCCATCAAATATTTTTTGGGGAGTGCACGAGAGAAGATTTGTGAAGTTTAGAACCATGACATATCTCCATGAGGTGGCATCATGCCTAGTTAGAGATGAGGAACTTTGATGCATAAAACATTCCTTAGGAGGTAAATTTTTATAGTGAGAAAATGCTATAAATGTATAGTCATTTTTCTCCTAATTTTGCAGGGAGTGCAATGGTGAAGTGAGATTTTCCATCTGAAGAGCATAATTGCAGGTGCCCACAATGAGTAATCTTTGATGAATCCTGAGGAATATTAAATATTCCCTTGGAGGTTAAATTTTTCCTTTGTCGGAATAATCCTGACTTTATACTCATTTTTCTCAAAATTTCACAAGGATCATTATGGTGAGATCAGATTTTTCATTTGAGTAGAAGATCTCTAGTAAACCAATGGAGATGAATCTTTCTGGAATAATGAGGAATATAAAATATTCTTGAAGGCCTGGAATTTGGGGGTGTCATAATTGGACAAGTTGACAGTCATTTTTACACCTCTCGTCGCCAGGGATTCAGTGGTGCAATCCATTTCAACACCTGAAATTTGCATTTTTCTTCCATCTTTGAAAGTATAGGTAGATGATGTAGCTATGCGATGATTCCTTTTGTTTTGCTGAGATGATGTCTTATGTTGACATCCTTTTCTAACACTATGTTTAGGGATGCTTGTTGCCACATTATTGTGAGAATTTATTAGCTTTTCATGTTGAAGGAAAACCCATTTGAGTGAGATTTCCTATAGGGAGAACATGTCATGGAGAGACACACCACTCTTGTGGAGGATATTTTTCCTTGTTATGGAAAAAAAATTGCTATGCACATCATCATCATTTGCATCAATTAATGAAGTGGCATTCACTCTCTTGACACCTGGCTCGAAGACGTAACCCACAATGGGTAAGCTACATTATCCATGTGTTTTGTTATTCATTTTATGAATACCATTATGTTTCCTCTTATTTAATAATGCAAAGTTGGTTTTTTTATGCTCTTTTAAGTGAAATTATATTAACATCTCAAAAGTAAAATATCTTTGTCAATTCTAGTAGCTGAAGAAATCTAGATGAATTTTGGTATCATAGCAGTCTTCTCTCTGAGGTGAATTGCGAGTGTGAATGAATAAACATGCAAAAATGGAGGATGACAGATATATGTATGATTCCTTACTCGGGATGTCTGAAATGGTGGGAAAAACATATGAATATTATGAGAAGGTAATAGAGGAATGGGAGAAAGAAATAGCAGATGACGATGCTCCATCTACCGCTTTTAATGAACATGCATATCCTTCATCGTCTTCTCATCATTAAAATCAGGATATCAACGAGAGCCTTCAAGCATAGAACGGTGAATTGAAGAGTCTTCTACGAGAATAGAAAGAGCAGAAGTAGATATTGTAGCTTCAGTTAAGACCATTGAAGAGGCCTTAGAAGAATTGAGTTGCAACAAAGAAAGCTTTCAAGCAGAGGATGTTGAATTAAGGAGGCTGGTACAAGAAGAGAAAGAGGAGAAACAAATACTACAAATTCAGCTATGAGCCATGAAAGATTCCTTCGAGGAGTTGAAATGCATGGACGGCTTAGAGAATCCCTCGTCAGTTATTTTAGAAATGACAGTTGATGGAAACAACGTTGATAATTCTTCAACTTCATCTTAACATGATGTTATTTCTATTGGAAATGTGGAGGTACCCATTACAGAAATTAGCATGGGGCTCCTTACAAATATGGGGTATAAAGGAGGAGGAATTGTTGTTAATGGTCAAGGCATGAATCAACGATTGGAGGTCATTCAAAGATTTCGGTTCACAGGTTTGGGATATAATGAAGGATAATACTTAAAGGTGTCACAATCTCACTAGACATTGTTGAAACCTTCGAGGAAAGAGGATGATAGGAACACATCACCATCATCCCATGAGAATGCACATTGCAAAGGAAGAGCTAAGGCAAGCTCTCATCACCATAATTTCACTAGGGATAACCAAGAGAGGTATAAGAAGTCTCAGTATTATAGAGTTCATTTTGATTAAAAGCATATTATTAATCATGAACAAAAATCATGCAATATAATGTTATATATTTTTTTTATGTTTTACATAACAATGTGATTAATGAGTAATGGAATAGAATGGAAACACAAAAGAGGATGAGGCATGAATGGCTTTCTCCACATCAGGAAAGGAAGCATGTTAAGAAGGTATAGAGGAAGAGGACTTATTTAAGTCATTGCAACAGAGGTGGTCATTAAAGAGCCACATGTTGGAGGCTCCATCCTAAGAAATGCCTTAAGGACAAAGAACCCATGCAGAAACAAGTTAGTGAGGGTGTTAAACAAGAAAATCTTCCATGTACCTCTTGGTGCACTTTTTTGAGTAAGAGATGGTTTTACTAGACAAGATAGCTTTTCATGGCCTCACTTTCTAAATCATGGATTGCAACATAATTTAAAAGTGATTATGATGTTTTTCCATTGATTATAATGCAATGATGATGTTTTTTCCTTTTATTGATGGCTCGGGAAATGTTTTCATTTTGATGTAAAATTGACCACAGAGTATATGTTATAAGCTCATGGAAAGTATGCGATGCTTGGTTCATGATTTTTCATGTAATTGAGTATGTAATTTGAAAATATTATAGTATAGGTTTGTAGAGGATGCAGGTGTCAGCTCATCACATATGGCTCGGAAGAATAAAGGTAAAGGAGAAGGAAGGGAAACCTATTAGGACACTTGTGGTGCAGACAATGTACACAACAATTACAAATTATGTTCATGATTTTGGTGGACCAAAATATCCTCAGTGGGGAGGAATGATCCGGGTGACTCTAGATATGCTCAAAAGTCAAGGAGAACTTATGATAGCTCAAAAATAAAAGTGGTCATATTCCTCCCAAACTAGAACCAAATATTAGTTCTCATTGCATTGATTTGAATGGTGTGAATGTCACTCAAATCCTAGCTCGTATGGACGAGATAGGAGTGGTAAAAGTTTTGGTCAATGAGGACAAGTGGCAGGCTTAAGGGTTCTACAAATTGACTCGGGACGGGGTACGAAATCTAGCATCCAAGGGCGGGTGAAATTGCAAAATGAATAACTTGTTTATGAACCCCAAAAATCGACAAAAATGGAAAAAATCAATATGTTATATTAAAAAAAAAAAAAAAAAATTGTAGTGTTGGGTTGGCGGGTTGCCACCACCGCCAACCCCAAAAAACACATCACATCTAATATTTTGTCGTAGGTGGTCAAACCTGGCTACCACCAGTGTTTTTGCATATGTACAAAGGCCAAGGCTGGGTCAGGGGAATGTGGTGCGAACCTTGCCCAGTAGACACGTAACATATGTGATGCGGGGCCTGAACCCACTCAGTTCATATGGATAACCCCCACCAGGAAGTCTCACAACAACCGATAGATACAAAAAAATTACCACCAATGAAACCTTAACCCTCACCCCCAATTTTAAATGTTGTCATAACCGCCGCTCCAAAACTGTATTGAAACAACTAGCCCAAACCTAATATGTGGGGATATAAAAATAATACACCAAAGATATATAAGGGGTTGGTGAGCTCGAATCCCCAACTTACCCATATGAATTTTGGCTTATTACCATTAGGCCAACGAAATTATTATATTATTCGCCCATCAAACCCATATTTCAACCATATTTCTCATTCGACCCAGCAACGAGAGAGAACATAGGTAGATTTGAGGAACTTGGAGGTCAACTTCAGGGAGCGCTCCAAAGTGGAACCACGAAGTGTGGAACAATGACATAGTTACAGGGGGTGGAACCATGCCCAGTTAGAGAAGTAGAACCCTGACATAAGGGAATCAATTGATGCCTAAAATATTCGTTGTGAGGTAAATCTTTACACTGACAGAATGTTATCAAATTTATAGTTATTTTTCTCAAAAATTTGTAAGGAGCTCGATGGTGAAGTCATAGCTGCCATATGATCCATAGAATTGTAGGTGCCTTATAGTGAGTAATCTTTGAAGTATCTTGAGGAATCTAAAATATTCCCTTGGAGGCCATATTTTTCCATTGTTGGAATATGGCGAACTTTATACTCATTTTCCTCAGAATTTCACAAGGATCGTTACGGCGAGATCAAATATGTAATCTAAGTAGTAGATCTCTAGTTAGCCAGTGGAGAGGAATATTTATTGAATTATGAGGAATCGAAGATATTTTCGAAGGCCCATAATTGACGGTGTCGGAATTGGACAATTTGATAGTCATTTTTACGCCTCTCATCATCAGGGATTCAATGGTGTAGTCCATTTCAGTAGCCGAGCTTTGAAATTTTTGGCCAGCTTTGAAAGTGGATGTACATGATGCAGTTATGTTATGATTCCTTTTTTTTTGCTGAGATGACGTCTTATTTTTGAGATCCTTGTTTAACACGATGTTGCAGGATGCTTGTTGTCACATTATTGTGAGAATTCATTAGCTTGCCATGTTGAAGGAAAAACTATTTGAGTGAGAATTCCTATAGGGAGAATTCCTCGTGCAGAGACGTGCCACTCTTGTTGAGGGAATTTTTCCTTTTTTATGACAAAGAACATGCCATGTACATCATCATTATTTGCAGAAATTAATGAAATGACCTCCACTCTCTTGACATTGGGCCCATAGACGTAACCCAAAATGGGTGAACTCTGTTAGGAATGTGCTTTGTTCTTGATTTGTTCATCGTGATTATGTTTACTCTTATTTAAGAATGCACATATGGCTCTTTTATGGTATTTTAAGTGAAATTATATTAACATCACAGAAGTAAAATATCTTAATTAATTCTGGTATTTGAAGAAATCTAGATCACTAATCTGAAAATCTAATCCAAAAAAATTACGTAGTAAGGTCAATGTTAGATGATCCAAAAGTAAATATTATCATAGGTTATAAAGTTTGAATAAAATAATTATTAATTTAAGATATTAAATTAATAATTATTATTCTAGAATATTTAATAAATATTTGAGATACTTAAAAATAGAATTTTGTTATTAAAAATAGGACTCTAGAATAGAGTCGTTTCCTAGGCTCTAAGTTAGGAATACAGTTAGTATAATTGTTAGAAGGTCATTTAATGTAAGTGGACACTTGTTATTTAATCAGTGATCCATAATTAGTGGAATTTAGGACATTGAGCTTATAAATAGTTCATTGCAAGAGTGTTTTTGTTGTTCGGGTATAAACTCTTGCATAATTCCAATATAATTGTTTTTCTGATTAATAAAATTACATGTCTGAGGAAACTTCGACCATTATTGTGGTATCATAGCTATGGTAATGTTGCAGTGGATATGAGGAGGAGGATTCCAACTCTACCAGTTCTTGGAAAACTCAACTCCATTGAATTCATCAGCAAATGATTGATATGAAATTTTTCACGTTTTTTGTTTAAAAAGAAGAACAAAAATGTTATTATTGATTTTAGATTTGTAAATTCTAAAATCATTTTGATTACTAAAAATTTCAAAATCAATGTGACATTGAGGATGTGCAAGAACACTGGAAGAAATAGTTTATAGTTTAAATTCTACAATCAATTTTATTATTAAAAAACTATATATATTTTTGCAAAATTGTGTTGTAAATGGGTTCATGTTTTAGTCTAATCGATTAGTCTTCCTCTATAAATTGAATTGAATGATATTCATGTTGATATAATGATTGTTATTAATGTCGTGGCTCGGCGGACTATCTTGCGTCGTGTCCAACAAGTTGCTGAAAGGATCCACTATAATGTCATGTGTATCATTTATATGATGGCAGAGTCGAAGAAGTTCATCGTTGAAAAGGTGAGAGAGTCGAATCCATTTGATTGACAGAAATCAATGGGGAAAGGATCCAAATTTTTAACCCTTTGAGATCCGTAAATCTCATTCGTCAGATTGTTATATGAGTAGGCAGCTTCTCACGTCAACGGCAAGCGGAACGGTGAGATGAAAGTGCAAAGAAAGTTATAACCAGTTTCATTCACTGCTATAGATGGTCTTCGTCCTCCAGGTATTATTACATGGCCAGCTTATTATTATTTTAATTAATATTGGGGTAGACATGGTCGATTTATTTTTAGGACTGTGTTTTATATGACTGTGTTTTGTTGGAACTTACATATAGGAATGTGTCTTATGCGAGAAAAAAACATTGTGTTTGATGCGGGGTATCTATCCAGTGGGCTTGGAGCAACTATAGCGTGGAGAAATTGCTGAAACCAAAGGTTTGCTTGCCAACTTGCATTTTTATTAATGTGGGTTTTGAGTTTCGGATCAAAAGAATTTTGGAGGTATATCTTTTATGTAAAGTGAAGGGCCAATAAAGTAAAAAAAACATTGTAATGGAGTGATAAGGTATATTTTTTATGTAATGTCAGATAAGGTTATTTGTAATATTTTTTGAGTAATAAGGTGTTTTTTTTGTAATTTGTTTCTGGAGAGATAAGTTTGACTCAGAGTAATTTTAATTTGGGGGGGGTAACTTTTTTTTACCAAATTGTGCAAGAGCATCATTGTAAAAGTCAAATTTTGAAAGTTAACTTGTAAATATTTGAGACATTGACTAGAGTCAAGTCAAAATCTCAGTCATTTGTCTCCTATGTCAACGACTATTCGAGGGTCAAGGCCAATCCCCGATAGATCATTTTTTTTGTGTGGCGTGTGTTGTGGCATGACAAGTTGCTCAATTTTTGTGCTTGATTATTTTGGTGCACTTCCTCAACACTCCAAGGAGTGAAATCCTATAATACATGGCGATGTCTAATTGGAAGCACTCTTATTTTTAATGAATTGTGGCATGGCATTTGTTATGGAAAAATTAAGCCAAAAAAACCAACAGATCCAGATTCACTTGAAAAATGGGAAATAAAATATGCCAAGGCATTAGCTCTTATAAAAGCTTCAAATACTAATGAAATGTACATAGACATTGAGAATTATTCAGATGCATGGGCTGCTTTACATACATTCAAAGATCTCTTTGATACACAACTTGAATCAAAGAAGGTTGATCTTCAGTTAAAATTTCTTCAATAGAAATTAACTGAAGGTGGTGATGTCTTTGAGTACATTTCACGACTTAAAAACATTAAGCAAGAAATCATCAATGCTAGTTTTCAAGCTGTTGATGAAAGCTTCTTAACTACAATTTTAATTATTGGATTGCCATCATCATATACTCACTTTTTGGAAACTTTGCAAGTCACTGGCAAGTTAGAGAAGATCAAATTTGATGAAATGAGTGACATGTTAGCACAGCATGATAAAAATTTCGGGAAGAAGAAGCAGATTGGGGAAGATGTCTTCCTCACCGAAGCTAGTTCCAGCAACTCCTCAGCTGACAATTCTAGAAACAAAGGAAGAGGTAATTTTAATCAAAATCAAGCAGCGCAAGGTCACGGTCGTAGTCAACATAGAGGAAACAACTCCAACAGTGGCTCCTATTCAGGCAGAAACAATTTTCAAGGTAGAGGCAACAAGCAAAACAGAGGAAATCATCAAAGCATAGGACAAAGTCTAGGAAGAGGACAAACTCAAAAAAGAGGACAAAGCAGAGGACGAGGATAGTCTCAAGGAAGAGGACAGTCTCAGGGAAGAGGAACCAATTTGAGTCAAATTGTTTGCGGGTGATGTAACAGAGTTGGTCATTATGTAGCAGATTGTAGAACTGCTATTGAGAAAATTTCTAAGTTTCATCCAAACTCAGCTCAGTTTGCAAATGATGAAGATGATCTTGATAGTTCCGAATATGTTTTCACAAACATAGAAGAAAAATATTTACAAGTTTCAAGCTTTCTCCGCAGTGATTATGAAGATGTATGGATTCTTGATACAGGCGCAACTCAACACATGACATTTTGACGTGACTTCTTCTGGAGTTTCAAAGAATGTCATCTGAATTGAATCTATCTTGCTGACAAAACCAAACATACTCCTTCAGGAAAAGGTGTAGTTAAATTTTTTTTACCAGGAATCAGAGAAATAATGATTTATAATGTATGGTATGTCCCAACATTTAAGAAAAATTTATTGCCATTAGTCACAGTTCGACAAGTAGGGCATAAAGTGATTATGCAAGATGGCTCAGTTAAAATCAACTGAGTCAAACAAAACATGCAAACAATAATGACAGGTTATGAAGATGGAAAACTGTTAAGGATTAAAGGGACAGTTATTCCAAGACAGTCTGACTTTGCAGGCACAACAGGTACAGATATTTCACCAATCAGATTATGGCATGTCACATATGGCCATCTCAACTTTGAAAGTCTCTCTCAGTTACAAAAACAGGGCATGGTTAAAGGACTTGCAACCTTCAAAAGGGAAAATGCAAAGTGTGAATCTTGCATTTTTGGAGATAAACATCGAGAGACTTTTCCCACCAGTTCCTGGCAAGTAGACAAGCATTTGCAGTTGGTTCACAGTGATATTTGTGGACCCTTCCCAACTTCACTTAGAATTTACATATATTTTTTACTTTTTATTGGCGATTTTAGCAGGATGACATGGGTTTATTTCTCGAAGAAAAAGTCAGAGGCATTTTAAAAGTTGAAAATTTTTCATAAGCTTATTGAAAATGAAGTAAAGGAGAAGATTGGCACTCTTCGAACTGACAACGGTGGAGAATTCACTTCAAATGAATTAAAAAAGTATTGCATGGAAAATGGAATAAAACGACATCTTACCAATGTCTACACTCTGGAGCAAAATGGGGTAGTAGAAAGAATGAATCATACCTTGTTAGGAATGGCGCGATCTATGTTAACTTTCAAAAAGTTAAGTCCTTCATATTGGGCTGAAGCAGTTCATACCGCTGTCTATTTGAGAAACGGATCTTCCACAACTTCTTTAGACGGAATCACACCCTATGAATCATGGTTTGGATTCAAACCACAGGTTAAGCATCTCAGATTTGTTGGATCTATCTGTTATGCCCTAGTTCCCAAGGAAAAATGAGCTAAGATTGATGCACGAAGCTTGAAGTGCACAATGATCGGGTATTCTGATGAGAAGAAAGGGTACTAAATTTTGTCGAATGGGAAATTTATTGTAAGCAGAGATGTAATCTTTGATGAAAATGGGAGTAAGATTGCTAAATAAGTTGAAAGTCTTCTTCAAAAGTTAGAAACAAAAACTGATAAAAGACATGGAAATTCAAAAAGTCAATCAAATTCACCAAGTTGGTATGAACTTGAATTTCCTTCATCTGACGATGACTCATCCAGTCCGTCTTCTTCGTCAGCGCCATCCAGGTCTTCTAGTAGTTCATCCAACTCTCCTAGCAGTAGCATTTCTTCCAGAAGTGCCTCTCCACCCCCAGAACTTGCGGTTGCTCAAGCCCAAACCAATGAACATCAATTGCCGAAATGGGTGGTTCAACTCTTGAAAGATGTAAGACCTAATGAACAAAATAAAACAGGAACAAGGGGATCGAAACAAAATTAAGGCAATTTTTCTTTGATAGCAAATGATTTTACTGAACCTTCTTCTTATCAATAGGCAGTTAAACATAAAACATGGCAACAAGAAATGGTTGATTAATATAAGGAAGTTCAAGACAACAACACTTGGCAACTTGTTGATTGTCCTTAGCATGTTAAACCTATTGGATGAAAATGGGTTTATCGAATTAAGTACAAGAAAAATGGTGATATTGACAAGTATAAAGCAAGACTTTTTGCTAAAGGTTTTGCATAGCAGGAAGGGATAGATTATGAGGAAATGTTTGCTCCTATAGCTAAATGGAACACCATCCACCTCACACTTGCCTTAGCAGCTCAACAAGGATGGAAATTTCATCAAATTGATGTAAAACGTGCTTTTCTCAACGGAGATTTACAGGAAGAAGGCTACATGACTCAACCACCAGGATTTGAAATTGAGGGACAAGAACATAAAGTCTACAAACTGATAAAGGCTTTATATGGGTTAAAACAAGCTCCCCGAGCTTGGTATGCCAAAATGGATGAATACCTTCGCAAAGTTGGTTTTTAGTGCAATGAATCTGATGATACCTTGTATGTACGCCAACATGGTAAAAATCTAGTGATTTTGATTATGTATGTCGATGATTTGATCATCACAGGCAACAATGATGATCACATTGAATAGGTGAAAAGGGAGTTACATGCAGGTTTGAAGATGAGAAATTTGGGACTACTTGACTAATACCTTGGAGTTGAAGTATTCCAACGTCCACATCAGATCTTCGTTTCTCAAATTAAATATGCAGCAGAAATTCTTCAGTGATTTGGAATGCAGGATTGAAAGATTGTCCTTACCTTTATGGAACAAAACTTGAAACTTTCAAAATTTGAAGGGGGGGGAGGTGACAAATACTACTATAGACATTGATTGAAGCTTGATTTATTTGATAACTAATTACCTGATCTATCTTATGTTTTAGTATGTTTTCAGCGTTTATGGCAGGAACCACTTCGACACCACCGATCAAAAAAAACGAAAAAGATGAACGACATATTCATAAATAAAAGATTTTGGTCTTCTTTAAAAAAGACTAAAAAATTTGTACTTAGTGGATTTTCAGATGCCGACTTTGCTGGAAGTATTGATGACAAGGCATCAACCTCAGGTTACTTAATGAACATGGGGTCAGCTGCAGTTTCCTGGATTTGCAAGAAGCAAGCTACAATGGCCACTTCTTCAGCAGAGGCAAAGTACATTTTAGCATGGGAAGCAACATGTGAGATTGTTTGGTTATGTTGTGTTTTATAGGACTTGGGAATTCCTCCAGTAGAAGCTACTTTGTTATTCATCAACAATCAGTCCACAATAAAGCTTGCCAACAATCCATTTTTTTATTCAAAGACAAAGCACGTGGACACCAAGTATCATCATATCATATCACTCATTGCAAAGGACGTCATCAAGCCAGTGTATTGTCCTTCAGAAGATCAGACCTCTGAGATTTTCATGAAACCTTTTGGTAGAATAAAATTTACTAAGTTTAGGGATGAACTTGGTATCTATTGTAATGTATCTTTAGATCATAAGGGGGAATGTTAGATGACCCAAAAATAAATATTATCATAGGTTATATAGTTTGAATAAAATAATTATTAATTTAAGATATTAAATTAATAATTATTATTCTAAAATATTCAATAAATATTTGAGATACTTAGAAATAGAATTTTGTTATTAAAAATAGGACTCTAGAATAGAGTCGTTTCCTAGGCTCTAAGTTAGGAATAAAGTTAGTAGAATAATTAGAAGGTCATTTAATGTAAGTGGACACTTTTTATTTAATAATTGATCCATAATTAGTGGAAGTTAGGACATTGAGCTTATAAATAGCTCATTTCAAGAGTGTTTTTGTTCTTCGAGTGTAAATTCTTCCATAATTCCAATGTAATTGTTTTTCTGATTAATAAAATTACATGTCCGAGGACACTTCAGCCATTAGTTAGGCCACCTACCTCCACCTCGTAGATGTAGATTCCGATGGTCGATTTTTCTTCTACGATCTCCCCATGGTTTAGGGCTTTCTTCTCCTCTAAAAATGATTCAATATTTCACTATAAATGGATTGTATTTGGAGGAAATAAGTCATTTTATAGGAAAAATGATATTTTTTTCTATTTCCCATTGCTATTAAACCACAACTTGATTTGACGAATGAGTATAATAATTGGAAATATCTCACCAAGTCCTCTAACAGGTCTCCATTTAATTTTGGCCATTTGACACTTCACTAGGAAATCATTTTGTCCATCAGGTTTCACTTGGTCGCCAATTAAAACCAAATTTATTCATATGCTCTGCTTGTACTTTGGTACCAATTTTCCTTGGCACTTCCCAACTCATTTATATATTTTTTCAATAAATAAACATTATTTAGTCATGTTTTTATGATACGATCTAGGCTTCCCCCATGTGGAAGCATCATCAAGTCACCCTTGTTAAGAGCATCTGAGATGAGTCACCGTGACATTCATGGAGTCTATTCTTAGTCACATTGGGTCTAGTTGTAGTGTTCCCTCCATATTTCCATCACATTCATCCCATTTTCTCATATTTTGCCTCCATCTATACTGCTTCATCTATGAAAAGCCTCTGTTCGAGTAATTGACCATCCCCTCTTGAATCGAGTCATTGACTGCCAGGTCAATCATGCATATTATGCTTTGAAAAAGGAATTTTTCAGTATTCCACTCAATGTATTTACCTCCATCGTCATCCATGATGATATTCCATCAACCACTTTACTATGATCCATCGTGATTTTTTTATGATTTATCATTGCCTCAACTCTAGCAGGCCTTCTTCTTTCAACTTCAAGAAATTTATTCCAAGAGAGTGGTCTAGAGGGTGGTGAACCATGGTTCTCACTTTCATCATTGTTCAGTTCCTCAGAGAAAGAAAAGGTAATCCTTGTTTCTCTTTCACTTGGTTGTTTCTGATGTGATGGACTCCAACTCATTATCTCTCGATTGGGAATTATACACTTGATGCTCAAGTGATCCAAAATATTGTACCAATGTTCTCGAGTGTGTGTGAGATGTTCAAAACCTCATGAGGGGGCGACCCTTTAGGAACCCCCTCACATGCCTATATTTCAACAAATTATGATCCAACCTCAGATGCAGTTTTTCATATTTGATGTGTTCGGCTTCAACGACTTATAGCACCCACAACATGCATGTTTCCTTCATATGATCCATTGATATATCTAGAACCCTTTCTTATTCATCAGGGCTTCTTTTGTTGTGATCCCCCGTCACCATGTTGGCTTGAGGGGAATTATGTATCATGTACTCAAATGTTATTCTATCTAGCTCCGAACTATGTTTCTCCAGGAACATTTTCTATAAGGGACTCATTGTATTATTGTATCACATTCTTCCCCATTGATGCCAACATAACATGTATCCTGTTTCGTGTACTTTATAGCTCAGTCCTACGTTGTTGAGCTCACCATTATACATTATACTCAGTTATCTCCATGGGTATTTTTATGCCTCCCTTTCCTCATTTTAGATCATGTACTCCAAAATAAAAACTAGACTTATATTAGATTAGTAGGTCTCGCCCCTTCCATTCCTTTCTCCTTATTTTCATTGCGTCAGTTATCTCTCTCTCTCTCTCTCTCCCCCCCCCCTTTTGGTGTGCTGTGGAACTATAACCTATAATGTATTTCACTCGTACGATTTTATCCTAACACTCATATGTTGGGGGGAAATCTGTTATCACAAGAAAACTATTAGCTG
Source organism: Pinus albicaulis (assembly GCA_034641835.2). Classification (NCBI taxonomy): domain Eukaryota; kingdom Viridiplantae; phylum Streptophyta; class Pinopsida; order Pinales; family Pinaceae; genus Pinus; species Pinus albicaulis. The sequence goes on from CM076581.1 coordinate 303,885,936, forward strand.
GCCATTTCTAAATAGGTGGATCAAAATACACCATGTAGGATTAATTTTACCATAATAAAATCACTTTCACCATGGGAATTAATTTAGTAAACCATTTTTATTAAATTATTCCTCATTAAAATTAAAAAACCCCATGAGAATAATTGAATAAATCGTTATTTATTTAATTTTTTCTAGGAAAATTTTTTGAATCATTATTTGATCACTAATCCTTGTCACATTTGACTAAATCGCCTAGAAATAATTAAATAAATCGTTCTTTATTTATTATTTCTTAATATTTTTTGAATAATTCTTAAATAATTATTTAATAATTATTTCAATTTCACAACTTTCTTAATTCTCGTGAAATAACTAATAAATCATTTTATTTCTTAATTATTCAAAAATAAAAATATTTGATCATTTTCAATATTTTTTTCCTCTCGAAAAAACACAATAAAATATTCCTAAAAATTAGATCTTGATTTGGTTAATACTATTTTATTATTTCTCATTTTCGAGACCAACTTCAACATTGAAGAGAATAAGCTTAGATTCGATTTTACTTGAACATTAGCACAGAGGGATTAAATTTCTGCAGGTGAAAACCCTTTTTTGAGTGCAAACTTATAGCGTCTTCACCTCTGCATTCGTATCCTCTCGCGCTCGATATCCCGAGTTGCTACGATCAGTCGTTCAGTTGTGTGTGACCAAGGAAAATCTATCGATAATATGAGGAACATATGCTTACTTTTATCAATAGTATGTAAATACATCTAATATTAACATAACCATTTTAAATATGTTAAATATGTTTGAGATTTATTGAGTCATTTTAATTTTAAATTTGATTAGTTACCTCACTTTGTTGAGATGATAAATATTGTAAAATAACTTTAATGATGAAATAAAATTTTGAATGCAAAGTGACAATGTAATAATATTGAATGATAGAAACCGTGAATAATAAGAATGTAGTCAATTACGAATAGTATTCATTGTGATCGATTTCAAACTATTTTCTTCTAATATTCTTATTTTCACCCATGTTTGTTTTGTCGTATTTTCATATTGATTATTTGAAAAGGACAATTGGAGTCATAAACCATTTAAATATTTAGCTCGAGCTATTGTAGTAAACATCATACCTTGTCTCTCTTGCTCTCCAATATTAATAGGTTGAATTACTATAACACAAAAATCAATTTACATTGTCAATAATTCTTTGTGCTTCCACTGGAATCATTGCACACACACTATTAATCCAATTTCTTTAAAATTAATGTACCATCATACATCCAATTACATCAAATTAGAAATCAACATATACACTGACATCGATGCAACTAATGCAAGAAATCAAATAATAATAGAAAACAACATCTACACTAAAATCAATGCATCTAATGCAAGTAATGAAATATGATTAGAAATCAACATCTACACTCAAATAAATGAGTCTAGTGCAAGTAGGAAAATAGGATTTAAAGCCAACATCTACACTGAAATCAATGCATCTAGTGGATGCAATCAAATAGGATTAGAAATCACCATCTACACTGAAATAAATGCATTTAGTGCAAGGAATCAAATAGGATTATAAATCATCTACATTTAAATCAATGCATTTAGTTAAATCACCTACATTTAAATAAATGCATTTAGTGCAAGCAATCAAATATAATTATAAATCCACATCTACATTGAAATTAATGCATCTAGTGCAAGCAGTCAAATAAGATTAGAACTCACCATCTACACTGAAATCAAGGCATTTAGTGAAAGTAATCAAATAGGATTGGAAATCACCATCTACATTGAAATCAATCCATTCGGTGCAAGCAATCAAATACGATTTACAATAATCTACATTGAAATCAATTCATGTAGTGAAAGAAATCAAATATAACCAAAAATCAAAATCTACATTAAAATTAATGCATCGAGTGAAATCAATCAAATAGGATTAGAAATCATCATCTACACTGAAATTAATGCATTTAGTGCAAGCAATCAAATAGGATTAGAAATCATCTACATTAAAGTCAATCCATCTAGTGTAAGTAATCAAATATCATTAGAAATCAACATCTACACCAAAATCAATTCATCTAGTGCAAGAAATCAAATAGGATTAGAAATCACCATCTACACTGAAATCAATGCATCTATGGCAATAAATCTTTTTCACTCTCTCCCCCATATATATCTATATATCCCTCCATCTCTCCTTTTTCTCTTTATCTCACCCCACTAAACACACACACCCCACTATACACTCTCTCTCACCTACTTCTAATCAATTTCCTTATCTTCCTCTCCTTCTCTCCATGTATTCATTTTTCTTCACCTCATACATCTATATCTATATCTCACTCTATCTTCGTTCAACTCCAGGCAATAAACCCCTCTTTCTTCCAATTCCTATCTATCTATCTATCACTCCCTCCTCATCCTCCTCCTCGTCCTCCTCCTCCTCTCTCTCTCTGTCTCCCTCTCTCCCTCTCCATCTTCATATCTCTTTCCCTACCTCTCTTCACTCTCTCTCTTCCTTTCTCCCCCCCCCTCTCTCTCTATCTTCACCTTCCAACTTTGTTACCATATGCCTCTCTCTCTCTCCTTCTCTCCCCCCTTCTCTCCATATCTCCTTATTTGTCTCTTTATCTCACACAAAAACATACACACTCCCTCTTCATCTCTCCCTTGTCACTCCCCCTCTCTCTCCACTAATCACTCTCTATGTATTTATTCTTCCCTCCCTCTCTCCTCATCCAGCTCCATCTCTCAATCCATCCCTCTCTCCCCCTCCAAATCCATATTTTTATCCCTCCGTCTCTCCTCCTCTCTTTCAAGTCCCCTCTCCTTTCCTTCCCCTCTCTCCCTTTCTCTCATACCTCCCTTTCTATTCCCCCATCTCTCTCTCTCTATACATCTCTCAATCCCTCCCTCTCTTCCCCTCCAAATCCATATTTCTATCCCTCCCTCTCTCCTCCTCTGTTTCAAGTCCCCTCCCTTTCCCTTCCTCTCTCTCCCTTTATCTCCTACCTCCCTTGGTCTTGCCCCATCTCTCTCTCTCTCTCTCTCTCTCTCTCTCTCTCTCTCTCTCTCTCCCCTACAATCCTCTCTTTCCCCATCACTCTCTTCCTCTCTCTCATCGTTCCTCTCTCACCTCGTTCTATTTGACCCCCCCAGCTCTCTTTCTTTCTCTCTCTCTCTCTGTCCTGCAATCCTCTCTCTTCCCCTATCACTCTATCTCACTCTCCAACTATCTTACTATTTCTATCCCTTTATCCTTCTCTCCCCCTTGTCTCCATAACTCCTATGTATCTTTATCCCACCCATAAGCATACAAACTCTCTCTCCATATCTCCCTTTTCACTCCCTCTCTATGTATTTCTTCATCCTTTCCTCGCTCTGCCTCCAGCTCCATCTCTCTATCCCTCCTTCTCGCCTCCGCCTCTCATCCTTTCTCTTCTCTCTCTCCATTTCTCTCCTACCTCCCTCTCCCTTCCCCCTTCTTTCTCTCTCTCTCACACTCTACCCTCCAATCCTCTCTCCTTCTCCATCCTTCTCTCCGTATATCTCTCCTACCTCCCTCTCCCTTCCCCCTTCTTTCTCTCTGTCTCACTCTCTACCCTCCAATCCTCTCTCCTCCTCCCTCCCTCTCTCCTTATCTCTCTCCCACCTCCATCTTTATGTCTCTCTCTCCCTCTCTTACCCTTCTCTAACTCTCTTACTCTTCTCACTCTCTCTCTCTTCATTCCTCTTCTCCCTTCTCCTTCAATTTATCTCCATATCTCCCTTGTCAGTCCCCCTATTTCTCCACCTCTATCATGATATATTAATATATATTACAACATAATAAATTTAATATTGTATTAATCTAAACATATTAAATTTAATAATATTAATATTTTAATATTAATGTTAGGGTTAATAATGTTTTTTTTTAATGGTATTAATAATAATTTGGTCTATGGTATTTGACCCTTATACTTCATATATAATTAGATCTTGATTTCTACTGGTATTTGATATATTTTTATTTATTTATCTTACCTCTTTATACCTCTTTTATATTTACTTATTTACCATACCTATTTTATAAATATATTATTTGGCCCATGGTATTTTCCCATGGTATTATTAATAATTTGTCCCATGGTATTTGGCCCATGGTATTGATAATAATTTGTCCCATATGCTTCACCTAAATAAAACCTTTTTTTGAGTTTTTGTAAATATAAAGTGGTTTATTGAGTAAAAATAAAAATCGGTTTTATATATTTACCATACCTCTAGTTTATTTATATTTTTATTTATTTACCATACCTCGAGTAATATAAAAAGAGGTTTTATTTATTTACCATACCTATGGTTTATTTATATTTTTACGTATTTACCATATTTCATTTATTTACCATATCTCTTTTTTAAGTGTTATTAAACTCTTCATATTTTAAGTTTATATCGTTTAAATTTATTTTTAATAAATTTTTAATTGTTCATTTATATGTTTATCTAAGCTATTGTTCAAGCCGACATTTTTTTGGCTTCCGACATACTTACACATCGGGGTCATACTGGGCTGTAGAATGCGCCTCTCGGCGCAATAAGAGAGTTTTCCATTTGTTTTTCACCATGATCACTATCGTTGTAACTAATGTCATCTTCTAGCATCCAAGCTTCCACTTGAGTTCTATATTTTGTTTTGGGGTTTTCACACATTGAGAGAGATAATATATCGGTGAAGCACAAGGACATAAAAAGACTCATCCCACATAGGGGGATCCTACAAAACCTCATTGTAGATCTAATTCACCAAGTGTTATTAATAAAATATTATTCATTTAAAAAATTTTTCTCTCTTAGGTTATTACATCAAATATTTCTTGTTATTTTTTTTTTGGATCACATACAATATTTTTACTATAGGTTTTCATTTTTTATTTTTGTAGATATGAAGTGTACAAAACAATATATTTTTCTTAGGGTTACATGTCACTGGTGACTTAAGTGAACCATTTTTTTAAATATTCCCAAAATATTTACACCAACATGTCTCTTTTTCAATTAAAATTTATGCGTGTCCCTCAAAAAATTTTACTTTCTCATGAGGCTTGAGGCAAGGGGACCCCCTATTGCCTCTTCTTTTTATTTTGGTTATGGAATATCTAGGCATAATCTTAAAAAAATTTAGTGGGTCAGGGTATATTTACAGTCTCCTAATTTTTGGAAAAGACCTTCCAATCTTACATTTACAGTTTTTGGATGATGTGATTCTTTTTGGACTATCGACTACTAAGGAGTTGAGAAGGATCTGTAACCTCCTTAAAATTTTTATGTATTCCTTCATTATGGAAATTAATGTTGAAAAAATACCCTTTTATTTTCCAGCTATCCCAAGATAGGTTAATTGCTTCATGGTAAAATGGTTGGTGTTAATATGTGATTCACTCCCTCTAAATGGCTTGTAGTTACCCTAGTACTATATAACAACATAATTTCCTCTTGCACGGATTTAATTTATAGGATATGCCACGAAATAAATAATTAGACCTATAGATCGAAAATTCCCTAGTCGATTGATTCTTGTGAGAGAAATGTTAGAAGCTCTTATAAATTACCAACTCTATACAATTCCTATTACATTTATGACAATGAACTGTTTAAAATATTTATGTCTCAAATTCCTATGGAAAGGTTCACCTAACAAACATAAGTGGGATTTCGTGGGATGGCATGAGTTGACTCTACCTAGAGCACATGGTGGCTTAATATTACATGATCATATATTCCTTAGCACAACATATGCTACAAAATTATGGTCGAAAGGAGTACATGGGGGACCCCAAATCTGGAAGGAAATTTTGTCACAAAAATATATAGCCTTAGACACATAGGCATCTCATCTGCAATTTTATTGAGAGAATAAAGGGCCAGGACTATGGATCTGGGCTTAGAAAACCAAATGTTGGTTCAAGAAAAAGGATTTCTAGGAAATTTCCAATGGCTCTTCCACTAGGTTCTAGCAGTAATCATAGAAACCATATCCTATTCTGAAATTTAACTACCACTTTATAACAATCAATTACCTTACATAATCACAAGGATCTTATCATGTTGCGAATGTTTGGAAATAGGATGATGAAGAAAAGAATTGGCGATGGTGGGAGATTGAGGATCATTGACTAGCACCACAAGTGTGAATATAGGGTAATAGAAAATGAGAAGAATATTGCAGGATTCTATAAAATCATCAAATTTGTAAATCTCAAAAATGGGATATCCCAAGATGGGGCAGTATTTCCTTAGTGGAATTCTTAGTCAAGGCCATATACTCCATGCTTCTGGAAAATCAATCTCAAAATCACTCACAACTCTGGAGACATTTATGGCAGAAGGCTGGTTGGCCCAAAGTTAAAACATTTATTTGGTTGATATCTTGGGACCATTTAATCACATGGAAGTGACTAAGATCTAAATGTTTGAGGGTCCATCAAAATTTTTCCTCTACTCATAGGGAGAGAAACAACATCCCACTTACTCTTGCAGTGTCATTTATTGTGGTGTTTTATCGAACAAATATTTATATACTCACTACCAATCACTTTCATAGCAAACATGTGGTTGGAATACTATTATGAACTGAATTTAAAACACCCATGGATAACAGAAGTATGGATTCTTGCCATCAGATTCTCCCTCTAGGTCCTATGAAAAGAGAAAAATCTACATCTGTTTGAGGGAAACAAATGAAACCTGCAAGTAATTAGAGTCATTATTTTATCTAACGTTGGGGTAATATAGATAATATTCCCTCCATTTGTAGAAGTTAGAAACATGGATGTTACATAGGGTATTATAATAAATGTTCTAGGTATCCAACAAAAAAAATGTTGTGGAAATTATTCCAATAATAAACCCTGTCGAACCCCATCTCCGAATTATTTCATTCCTCCTGTGCACAAATTTTTTTTTCTTAGTTTTTATGGTGTGTCGAAGGGAAACTGAAGTCCAACATGTATCAAAGGTATTTTATGGGATTGCAACTCAAATCGTTTGCATTTTTTTGCTCAATCTTATGGGATTACTAAGAACGACATGTCTGAGTTATGAGCTATCGAATCTGGGCTCCAAATCAGGGTGAAAAAGGGATATATATTCATTCATCTACATTGAGATTCCCATATTTTCATAAAAGCTATTACAAAATTAATACTAGGCTAACCATCAAACATATTTATCCATAGTTGGTGATTACAGGAAATGGTGACTAATATGAAAACCTTGTTATCAAATTTTGATTACGTTATCACACAACATACTTGGAGGGAAGGAAATAAGGTGTCATGATACCTTTCCAACTAGGTTTGTTGGAAAGAGCATCCTAAAATTAATGATTCATTGGATGAAATGAAAAAAAATTATGGATTCATATAGATCATCCAATTCGTCCATCAAAACAATTCAACAGACAATAATTCCTTCCTGATGGGGGTGTTCACTAGGGGAATTCTCTGACGATGGAAACACTGCTTTTTGGTAGGCACAAGTTTTTATACATGTATTTATTCCACATGCATGTCCTCCACTCGCTTTGAACTCTAGTGCTCCTCGTTAAACACACCAACCTCACCTACTTCCTATGCATGTTGAAGTGTGTTACACATGTGTATTAGGTAAAGTAATTCATATTTTAGACTTCATCATAACCTATTCTCCGAGATAGGGAAACATGCTCATTCCATTTTTTATTGTTAGCATAGTGACATCCTCTCATGGTCGACTGCCTATCACAAGATATCTACTTGAAAGGGGAATTTGGCTAAATAATGGACTTGTAATGTGTTATGGTTGGTTTTGTGGGAGTCCCAAGTATCTCTGGGACACATTACTATTGTCGTTTCCCTCCCATGAGCTTGTCTTTGTAATTTATACCAAGATTTCCATGTAAATAACAATTTATAAATCCTTCACGATGAAAATGGGGTGGAAGAGGTCAATAGGTCTTGTTTTGGTCAATAATGTTTTCCTCTTGGTAATTTAACTAAGTCTTGAATTGGGGAGGTGTTTTTAAATTTATTTTCTTTCCATTTCATGGTGTGCTTATTTTTTTCTCCTCATTTTACCTATTGTATGTTTCCTAATCTCCTATTCATTTTCCCTCATTGGGTTATAGAATTTTGATTCGCCCAGGGTGGGTGTTTTCATTGATAGGTTTTCAAATCATACCTAGGTCTGACGCATTTCTCTTATACCATTACCATAGTATTGTCTGTCATATTTTTCTATCCATGAGTCTAGTGTTTCTCAGGGTGTGAGATACTCAAACTTTTTTGTACTCTTCTTCCACAATATGGGGGTTGGCCAACCTTTTGATTTGGTGGTTGTTATGTCCCTGAATTCCCTACAAAACGAAGAGGTAATTAGGGTTTTACTTAACTACCCACTACTTGTGTGTGAAGTATGGTATGAGGGGACATTCTCTATCTAGCTTTGAGAGAATATTTAATTGGTTTCTCCACCACAAACACCATTTTATTCTCTCGATTCAATATACATTTTTTCAACCTAAGGAGAGCCCTTAGGTCTCCTTATTGATCACATTTCTTTTCGTTGAGTTAGTTCTCGCAAGTAACATTTATCCTCTGTTTCTCGCCCCGATATTCATATACATATTCAATTATCTTTGCCTTGCCATACTACAGGTTATAATGTCACTACCCATGTCCAATATAACACTCTCCCTCACTATCTCAAAATAATTCCCCATGATGTATCGTAGTTATTGTATTTGATGAATCCAAGCTAATTATGGCTCCAAGGATGTGGAAGTTGACATGGAGAGGCAAAGCAGTTTGGTCATCATCAACGCAAAATCACTCTATTTTCATATCGGAATCCGTGACCAATTTTTTTTTACTTTTCACCATTTGAATTTTGGAAGGAAATACTAAGCCTTGAAGTCAAAAAATTTTGAATTGAAAATATTTTTATGATCCAGATATGAATGGAAATTTTCTAAAATGGGTGTGGGACCCCGTTAAATTAATGAAAATATTCTTGCACTTCTTACACTCCATAAACCACCATCGACATATTGAAACAATGTTGAGTTTGGTTATCAAAGATAAAAAAATTGATAACTACAAAAATTTGTAGTCCAGGAAGAACTCAAGCGTATAATGAGGGAAATTCACTACAATTTGAATGACATTGTAGCAATATTGAATTGAGTGGAATAGTGCATTCCAACAGATTCATAAAATTAAACCAATGGCCACGAAGAAGTGGATATTGCTACCACTTTACTTCCCATCATTTCCATCAATGCCAATTTGGTCTCCCCAGTAGTCAACTCCAACAAAGCTAACTCTCTAGGCTTGCCAATTATCATCCTTGATTAGCTCTCTCATATTCTTACTAGTATTTAAGTACTTTGGTTTCACTCTTCTAATTTTAAATTTTGCAATCATGAGAGTTCATATCTTTAGTTTTGGTCATATTATATCTTTTGGTAAAGGGTGGTCGGAAACAAGAAAGTCTACCTTGAAGAACAACCTATTATTTGGATTATTTTCAAAGCCTATAAAGGTTCATAATTTTGTTTTTCGAAAGAGGATTTTTGTTTACCCATGAGCTCAGATAGTCAAGATAGTTTTTAGAAGAAATCTCTTATGTAATTCACTTGTCTTTCGATAATAACATAAATTAATATTTACCAAAAGAAAAATCTCAACCCATTTTTAAACTCACCATGTATTTAAGTCATGTGTATCGTACTTGTATGGCACATGTGGGATAATACACACAAGCTCTGAAACAAAAATTCAAATTTACATTCGAGCCAGATGTCTAACTTCATACACCTCCACGAAAATATGCTTAAGAGGGTCTACTCATAAGTCAAATATGCCTCCATAGGTTATGTAGAGGAGATTAAAAGGACTCAATAGATCATATTGGTAACTAAAAGGAACCATTAATTTTCTCCTCCCTAATAAAAAGATTGTTAATATGTCGATATGCTATATTCCCAAGATAGAGAAAAATCATAAAAGGGTAACAACTAACAACCATGCATACGATTCTAATATCCATAATTATCCTTGAAGACTTAACAATAGACAACGAAACCAATTTATCCATGATATGGATCTTACCAAGAATGTTAAGTATGGATAAGAAATGATGGTGGTCTTCCAACAAATTTGGTGTTATGTAATGCATCATGTTTGATGTTAAAGAATGAATACACACTGTAATTTCCACACAAGGAGCTACCACTAAAATCAAATAGTGTAGATATTAAAAGTCATATTGGCTTTCCATTACTAAGGATGAGGCCTACATCTAGTTTTCCTTCACAACAATTCATGCTAATACATCTCATCATGTCCTCATTAACAAATTGAATTCGATTCATATTATGCTGACAAATGTTGCAAACCACAACTTTTGATTTTGATTCATAATATGTTAAGAAAGGTTGAAAAAAAAGAACTTGTTGAAAATAGAAGATCTTGGATTTTCATTAAGAAGGAAAATGACTATCTACAAACATAGAGAGACCACTATGCCAAATGTGATACCTTGCATCACAGAAAAGATGCCATGATGGATGAACTTGAGGTAACCAAAACAATTTTTAAGTAGGTAGGTTCATTAGTATACATAAATCTAGGTTTGAAGTTGGATAAAAAGTTGGAGATGAACAAATTACAAGTACAATTATGAGAAATCACACCCCCTAGATGCTTGAAAGATTAAAAGGATAAATTATAAACACCACTTACAACACATCATAGGTATATAGATTAAAAAACAATGAGACTAATGGGGCCATTAACTAGTTAATAGGCTATATGGATATCTCAAACCATTACAACATGTTGAGATAGAGTGAGGTATATAAGTGCACAACAACATACAATAGTGATTACTAATAGAGGGAAAGACACTTAGGTAAAATCTATTCAAACATTATGGACTTGTAGATTGAGGTTGATTAACTAATAGTTAACTCAAAAAAAAAGAAAATCTGGTTGACATATCAAAAATCAATGAATAATTTTATTATATATTTATATTTTTGTTAGGCATAAGCTCAAATTCACTAATTGTGATTGAGTGTAGAAAAAGTTTAAAAAAAAAAAAATCCTCTAAAAATTACAAGCATTGGTAGAGATATATAGGGCATCTATTAGGGAGATAAGGCTTTAATGAAACCTAGAGAAAGCTTATACATTTATATTAGGACCAAAGATATTGTTCCATAAATTGTAAATGAAAATGAAAGATTTTGTGAAATACACACTTGAATGTCAAGATGTTTATGAGCTAGCCTCAACATTTGTGCTAAGAGCTTATTGGCCCCTTCATTTTGATGATAGACATTATGGTGCCAATTTAAGGAACATGTAATTAAAGTTGAACCACAAAATTTTGGGATTATAGAAATAGATTGAAGAAAAATCAATTTCAGAGGAATCTAATGAATGCAATCCTTAGTTTTGAGAAGATGAAGTGATCGAGGATTGCCATCAAAAACACAGATGTTAGAGATCAAACATAAAATATTAATACTACTAACTATGTGATAACAATGTCAATCATTGAATAAAACCACTATACCCAAAGGGAGAGTATCTATAATGTGAACAGTGAATTAGTAGTTGGTTGTGGAAAGATTAAATGTTTTATGTGTTACAAATTTAAAGAGCCTTATGTCTATAAATTGGCTAAACATATAATGCTCTTTCAGTAGATGTATAACATTATTTCATGTTATTATGTTATGTTTTATTCCTTATATATGATTATGCATATAGATATTGTGAAGAATTAATGTCTGAATTCATTTCTACTAATGATAGGATTAACATTAATTTTACTATAGCCTAACATTAATTCATAGTAATGCACATGTATATCATCATGTTTCTCAAATTTATGTTAAAAGAGCTCCAGGTTTTTAAGTATTACATTACAAAAACATTGAGTGAGTAAATTTTCGGTCATAAATTTCCCAAGTACATTTTTTCATATCCTATTCTCATTCTGCACCATAACCTGAATTTTTTGGGATTTTGGGAGATCAACTTTCCAAGAATAAAATAGGAAAGGGCCAACATAAAGTTATAATATAAGTAATGATTTTCTATAATTTATTTTCCTTCAAATTGTATGTAACTACATATTCCTGTGGATATATTATGTTGCAATTTTCTTATTCACAACGCTGAGTACACGATAACCCCAAACCTGAACATAGGTAGATCGAGAATAAACCCACGCATTGTAATTCATTTTCGTTGCTCTACCATATTCATCACAATTTTCATCGTCCGGCTTAAATGAAACTTACTATATAATGTGAATTATTGTTGTAATTTAACGATATGATGCGAATTATTGTTCTAATTGGACGGGCGGTGAAGCGAATTGATGCACCATTACCGAGAATTATTCTCTTATAGTCGGCGCCCACAATTATTTATTTTCCGTCCAAGGTCAATTATCAATAATAAAAGAGTAAATTCGTGTGGAAATAAAAGACGTAAGACAGGGCCTTCACCGTCAATCCAATGAATGAAAAAAGGACAAATAACGTTACACTGATTCAAATTCAGTGGGCCCCATTATGTTTGAAAATTACGACTTTTTAAGTATTTTATGTTTTTTTTAACAATTTATTTCATGTACATTCAAAATATGCTGTCGGAACGCACCTTCAATTTACCACATGGGAAGGACACATCAACGGATTACCACATGTGGCAATCACAAATTTGTCTTTGTTACTTCCTTGAGATTTCCGTGTTCATTATTAGAGGCAATAGAATGGGTCGTAAACATTAGATTTGAATTGGCTGGATAAACCGGAGCCTCAGCAATTTTTTACAAGTTATTAGTCTAGCAAAGGATATGTTATCTGGTTTGGGCTACAACAGTTTTTATCTTCTTATAGTTATGGGTTATTGAGGTTTGATGCAATGTAACTTTGTTGACTAGATTTATCTTTTATCGTTGTACTAAATCAGTTGTACTAAATCAGTCTAGATCTATTTAAATTCTGGATCTATTAAGTGTAGAAAGAGATCAAATCTCTTAAGCTGAAAACCTCTTTATTTAGTGAAAAACATAAACAATAATTTAGAAAGCCATATAAATAAACAATTAAAAATTCATTAAAAAATAAATATGGTATTTGGCCCATGGTAGGTGTCGCATGGTATTTGGCGGATTGGCCTTTAGTTTATTTACCATACCACTAATTTATTTATATTTTTATTTATTTACCATATCTTTTTTAGTGTTCGTAAACTTCTTCATATTTTGATAAATTCTTTTATTTTTAATGAAATTTTAATTGTTTATTTATATAGTTTTCTAAATTATTGTTTAAGCGGACATTATTGGGATTTAATTTTTAAAATTTTCTTTAGTTTTTGCTATTATGGCTTCCGACATACTTACACATCGGGGTTATATTGATTGTAGAATGCACCTATTAATAATAATTTAGTCCATGGTATTTGGATCATAGACTTCATATATAATTAGACATTGATTTCTAATCCTATTTGACATATTTTTATTTATTTACCTTACTTTTTATAAATATTGTATTTGGCCGATAGCCTTTAGTTTGTTTACCATACCTCTAATTTATTTATATTTTTATTTATTTACCATATCTTTTTTTAGTGTTCATAAACCTCTTCATATTTTGATAAATTTATATTTTTTTAATGAATTTTTAATTGTTTATTTATGTGGTTTTCTAAATTATTGTTTAAGCGACATTATTGAGATTTCATTTTTAAAATTTTCTTTAGTTTTTTTTATTTCAACTTCCAACATACTTACACATCGGGGTTATACTAGGTTGTAGAATCTTCTCCTTGCAATAATATTTTTTATGCATGCTATTAATAATAATTTAGTCGATGGTATTTGGATCATAGATTTCATATATAATTAGATGTTGATTTCTAATCCTATTTGACATATTTTTATTTATTTACCTTACCTTTTCATACCTCTTTTATATTTATTTATTTACCATACGTGTTTTATAAATATGGTATTTGGCCCATGGTTTTTGGCCTATAGGCCTTTAGTTTATTTAACATACCTCTAATTTATTTATATTTTTATTTATTTACCATATGTTTTTTGTGTTCCTAAACCTCTTCATATTTTGATAAATTTATTTTATTTTAATGAATTTTTAATTTTTAATTTATATGGTTTTCTAAATTATTGTTTAAGACGACATTATTGATATTTTATTTTTAAAATTTTCTTTAGTTTTTGTCATTTTGGCTTCCAACATACTTACACATCATATTGGGCTATAGAATGCACCTCTCAGTGCAATAAGACTTAAAACTATTTATTTGCATTAAATTACATTCTAATTTTTTTTTCTCTTTAAAATTTTAATAAATTCTCAAATTTATGTGATAATAATAATTCTTCCCAGGTTTTAAAAACTATCTTCAAAGGAGACTTTATCATTTAAAAAAAAAAAATGGAACTTTTTTTGTGAATTTTTCCGTCTAATTTCTTTAAAATCGTTCAAGAATTTATTAAAATAACAAGCTTGATGAATACATTTTTCACAATAAAAGTGCCCTAAATATTATTCAGAATACTAAATCTATATATACAATCAAAAAGCCAATTTAAATAACACAAATCAAAATGTCATATTAGTTTTTTCAGTTGAATACCGATACTAACAACTCCAAAAATAATAATCAACATGAAAGGTAGTGCCAGAGCCTTCATCGTTAATAACAAATATCAAATAGATGGACTTTATTATTCTTAATTCAGGGCGTTCATGGTCTTCTGTGTATTAGTCGTTCTTGGTATGCCTCACATCCATCGTTACATTTCTCTTTCCGTTAATTGCATCATAAAATCAAAGAGAAGAAATACCATGTTAATGATATCATAATATAATATTTTTTTGGAAAATTAATGACAAGAATGTTCTGATAAAACATAATTCCCTCCCTTGTTTTGTGAAGATGAGCTACGCCACTTCATCAGTGCAGAAAGATCGAACACATCTGCATGCGCTACTTGCAAAACCCAAAGGAGAAAGTGTTCAGAAAAATGCGTGCTACCAACTTTCTTTTTATTGAATTTTAAATCCAACTGCAAATGGTGCAGAGCCAAAGGACAGAAGGACTCTGCAACTTTTTTTTGAGTGATTTGTCTACATGCCATCGAGCATTGAAACCTTACCTTGAATACACTTGCAAAACAATTTTTTTTAAGACCGTAGCCATGACTTTCTGTAGTAAGAACCGTACCACCATCCCTCTATTTAAACTACAGCACCAACTGCCATTAACCACCACTAACCATAGAACGCAGAACACACGTCACAATTTCACATATCACATTACCTTTCCGCACCATCACAAGTCTCGTTGTTTTATTTGCGATGTGATATTTCCAATATCGCATATTTCATATTGCATGCACAAGATATTAAGTTCATCACCCGAAATGCCTGCAGACCAAGTCATATGGATTGTGATGCGATAAAGCTTTGTTAAATCTGCTTGAAGATTGTTTGAAATCCACTGAGGGATCCACCAGAAATTTGATGGCATGGTTTGAGACCTAGTCAACTTGGAGAAAATTAAATGCGATGATTTATGAAAAGTAGTTTTGACTCATTGTGTGAGATCCGCGAAAATCATTTTGTATTAATGTTTTATATTTTAAGACTTTAGGTTAATGTTGCATTTGTTTTAATGCGACAACATAAGTTTTGATGAAGTTTAAATTTTAAATTTAAGAATACATATAAGATTTACAATATATATATTATAAACATTCTATGTCTACAATATATATATATAATAGCAACATGTAGTTTCTTTTTAAGGACAGTGTGCATTGTAATGTAGAGTATGCCCGAAGGCAGAAACAAAATAAAAGAACAAAGCATTGTATGTGCGTTTTTTTAACAGGGGAGAGAGAGAAGATTTCAACACTGTGTTTGAAGGAGTTGTAACTTTTCTTTTAAATGCGATAACAACAGCTCTGGGGTATCTTTGTAACAACCCTTTAAGTTTAATGAAATATTTTTTTTTTGCATCTCTGTCAACCGTTTTTAAATGATTTCTCTGTGTTCGAAGGAGATATTTTGTTCTCTGTGTGTGTTTGGAATCATTCCAAAATTCCAGCATGGTATCAAAGTTAGTCCAAGCTCTTTGAATTTGTCAAATAAGCTGAAGGAAGAAGGTGTTGTTGTAGCTTTTGACCAACGATGTGAAGGCTCAGCAAAGACCAGGTGTTTACAAAACAAAGTTTTTTTTTCTTTAAAAGAAAGGTGCAGTATAGAGAAGTCATTTAAAAGACAAAGTTTAACTCTCAAGCAGTGAGAAGGTTTATTTAAAATCACAGTAAATTTTATAGCATAGTTCAGTGAGCTAACCATAGCAGGAGCCAACACAAGCATGCGTATAGGAAATAATCAACTGACACAGTTAAATGGGAAGAATTATGACTATTGGAAGATCACAATGAGAGATTTGTTTGCCTCTCAAGACTTATGGGAGCTTGTTGAAGATGGTCTGGAAGAACCAGCAGATGAAAATTATTTCGATTCCTTAACATAGGAAGGGAAGAATTTGTTGAAGAGAAATAGGAAGGACTCAAAAGCCCTCTTCTATCTCTATCAAGTACTGCATGAAAGTGTGTTTCCAAGGATTGCAGCAGTTAAGAGGTCCAAGGATGCTTTGGATACCCTCCAGACATCCTACCAAGGTATGGAGAAGGTAAAGACAACAAAGCTTCAATTAATGAGAAGGTATTTTGAAGTTATGTGCATGAAAGAGTTTGATAAAATGGACTTATTATTCACTCTACTAATTGGGTTGGTCACCCAAATGAGATCTCATGGAGAGATAGTAGAAGAGAGAAGAATAGTGGAGGAAGTGTTAAGGAGCTTATCCTCAAGGTTTGATTTAATAGTCACAACCATCGAAGAGACAAAGGATCTCTCAAAGTTTACAGTTGATGAGCTACATGCATCACTGGTGACACATGAACAGAAATTGGGAAGAACAACAAACTCATATTTGGAGCATGCCTTCAAGACCCAAATGTCCTTGGGAAGAGGAAGAGGTCAAGGAAGAGGAAACTACAGAGTAAAAGGAAGAGACAGAAGCCAAAACAGAGGAGGAAGAAGTAGCCCTACAAATACAAGTGGAAGGGGTAGCAATCAAAATCAGAACCAAGGCCAAGGTAGTAGCCAACAAGGAGGAAAAAATCAAGAACATGGACAAAGGTATGATAAATCCCAAGTCCAATGTCATTACTTTAAGAAGTATGGTCATTATGCCAATGAATGTAATAAGAAATCAGGAAAAAATTTAGGGGCTAATATTCGCAGGTGGCCTAATATTCCCTACTTTTTACAACAACAAAAAATCGTCAAATTCCATTTTTCTAAAAATGAATTTTCCCAAATTTTATAGTATAAAATTATTTTATTGCAAAAATCATCAATATTATATATTTTATAATACAAAATAATTATAAATCTAAATATTCCTACAAAATTATCATCAAATATTTTAAAATTTGGATATTATGGACAAGTAAGATTCGCCAAGTTTTCTAAACTTTAAAATAAAATTCCATCCTTAAAATTTTCCTTGGAAGAAACACAGTGACATGGGTAGTAGACCCAGTGTTAATTTTACAAAAGAAAATATCAGTCAAGAGAATTTTCTTTTAGCATGTAATATGGCTGAAGAAAATAATGAAGATATATGGTTTCTAGATTCAGGATGTAGCAACCATATGACTGGAAACATTTCTATGTTTTCCACGTTAGATGAAAATGTAAAGTTTCAAGTAACATTGGGGACATACAGTAAGGTCTATGTCATGGGAGAAGGAAGAGTAAGTGTTTTGACAAAGAAAGGAGAAGGAGGATCGATATCAGATGTATACTATATGTCTGGTATGAAGTGTAACCTCCTGAGCATTGGAAAGCTCATTCAAAAGGGGTACAATTTTTTCTTTGGAGATGATGTATGCACCATCATGGATAAACCACCAAGAAAGAAATTCATTGCACAAGTGAAGATGACAAGGAACATAATTTACCCTCTTAAGATAAGAGCAGATTTGAAGAAAGGAGTTGAAATGGCAGCAGTGACACAAGAGACATTCCAAAGAGAAGAAAAAGATTAAAAATGGTTATGGCACTTGAGATTTGGACATCTCAACTTTAGAGGTCTGAATTTGTTGCATAGGAAATGTATGCTAAAGGGATTACCATTTATTGAGGAACCAGACAACCTATGTGAAGGTTGCATCTTGGGCAAACAACACGAAGAAAGATTTCCATCAGGAAAGAGCATAAAGGAAAAGACACTCTTAGAAATTGTCCATTCAGATTTTTGTGGACCAATGCAAACATCATCATTAGAAATCATCCACTATTGCGGACTCTTATTGATGATTACACAAGAAAAACTTGGGTGTATTTCTTGAAATATAAAAGTGAAGTGTTTGAGGAATTCTATCACTTTAAGGCTCTTGTAGAGAAACAAAGTGGACAACATATCAAATTATTAAGAACTGACAAAGGAGGAGATTATATCTCAAAATAATTTCTATATTTTACAGATAAAACTGGATACACAAGAAATTTACAGCAAGGTACACACCGCAGCAAAATGGAGTTGCAGAAAGGAAGAATAGGAAAATCATGGACATGGTCAGAAGTATGTTTAAGGCAAGACATTTTCCAAATGAGTATTGGACTGAAGCTATCAATTGTGCAGTGTGTATCTTGAATATATGCCCAACCAAAGCTGTAATGAAAAAAATTCTGAAAGAAGCATGGAGTGGCATAAAGGAGCATGTCACCCACATGAGAGTTTCTAGTTGTATGGCTTATGCACACATTCCAGATCAGTTGAGGAAGAATTTGGATAGTAAGGGGGAGAAGTGCATATTTATTGGATATAGTGAAGAATCAATGGAATACAAATTATATAACCCAACCACCAAAAAGTTTGTTATAAGTAGAGATATACAATTTATTGAGGAAGAAGCTTGGGATGGAAGCATTGAGAAAACAGTCACTGTAAAAACTTGTTTGTCTCATGATGATAATGAGGAAGAGATAGCTGAAATACATCCCTTATTTTCAGCATCACCTCCACCAACAAAAGGACAACAAGGGACACCAAAAGCAAGAATGAAAACACCTTTGAGAAGTGATAGCAGTGCTTCTCCAAGCACATCACAAGGAGTATATTTGAGTGCTTCTACAAGCACAAGGACGCCAAGTGAAAGAGGAACCAGATTCAGAAGTCTGAATGAAATTTACGAGAAAGAGGTAGCAAATGAAGGTATGAACTCTTTATTTGCATTTTATTGTCATGTAGAGGATCCTATTCATTTTGAAGAAGCTATAAAAGATAAGAAATTGATAGATGCTATGGATGAAGAGAAAAATGCCATAGAGAAAAACAAG
Source organism: Pinus albicaulis (assembly GCA_034641835.2). Lineage (NCBI taxonomy): Eukaryota > Viridiplantae > Streptophyta > Pinopsida > Pinales > Pinaceae > Pinus > Pinus albicaulis. The sequence goes on from CM076581.1 coordinate 303,905,452, forward strand.
ACATGTGAATTGGTTGATCTCCCAAAAGGTAAAGAAGTAATTGGAGTAAAATGGGTTTATAAAACGAAGATAAATGTTGAAGGTAAGATTTAAAGGCTCAAGGCCAAAATTGTTTTCAAAGGCTACAAGCAGCAACGTGGAAAATACTATGAGGAAAATTTTGTACCGGTTGAAAGAATGGAAATAGTAAGAGCAGTGTTGTCCATATCAGCATAGCACAAGTGGAAAGTTTACCAAATGGATGTGAGATCAGGATTCCTAAGTGGAGTATTGATGGAAGAGGTTTATGTTGAACAACCTATGGGCTATGAGAAAGAAGGCCAAGAGAATAAATTTTTCTGATTGAAGAAGGCTCTATATGGGATGAAACAAGCACCAAGAGCATGGTACAGTAGGATAGATGCCTATCTACTAGAAAATGGGTTTGAGAAATGTGAAGGAGAACCCACATTATACATCAAGGAGAAAGATAATAAGATATTCATTGTTGTTTTATATGTTGATGATGTGATCTTTACGAGTAATGATGCTTACCTCATTGATAATTTTAAATCAGGCATGAAGGATGAATTTGAAATGACTGATATGGGATTGCTGAAATACTTTTTAGGAATAGAAATAGAGAAAAATGAAAATAATATTTTTATATCTCAAGCCAAATATGTAAATGAAGTTTTGGAAATATTTAATATGCAAGATTGCAAGGTATAAATTACTCCTAAAGTGACAGGATTGAAACTGAGAAAAGAGAACATCAACAAGGATTTTGATCCAAGTTTGTATAAGAGCATAGTTGGCAGCCTTATGTATTTGACTACAACTAGGCTGGATATTATGCATGTTGTGAGTTTAATTTCCAGATTTATGGAAAGGCCAAAGGAGGCACATTGCAAAGCAGCAAAAAGAATTCTGAGGCATGTGAAAGGAACAAAAATGTATGATATTTTATACACCACTTCAGAAAATTCTGAATTGATTGGATATATTGACAATTATTGGGTTGGAAGTATAGATGATAGGAAAAACACCTCTAGATATGTTTTTCATGTGGGTTTAGGAGCCATCTCATGGGCTTCTAAGAAACAGCCAATTGTGGCTTTATCAATAGCAGAGGCAGAGTATGTGGAAGCTACAACAACAACATGTTAAGTAGTATGGATGAGGAGAATGTTGAGGATTTTGTGTCATGAACGTATAAAAGACAACAACTTATTGTTATAATAGCTTAGTTATAGCTTTGACAAAAAATTCAGTGTTTCCCAAGAGACCAAAACCTATTGATGCCAAGTATCACTACATCAGGGAGCTAGTCAACAATGGTGAAATTGTTTTGCAACATTGCAGAAGACATTTTGACAACACCATTAGGGCAGAAAAAATTTAATTATTTGAGAAAACGTTTGGGTATACAAGATAATGCAATAGTTGAATATAAGAGGGAGTGTTGAATTTTAAATCCAATTGCAAATGGTACAGAGGTGAAGGACAGAAGGACTACAACTTTTTTTTGAGTGTTTTGTCCGCACGCCACCGAGCATTGAAACCTCACCTTGAATACACCTACAAAACCATTTTTTTTTTAAGACCGTAGCCGTGAATTTCTGCAGTAAGAACCATGCTGCGAACCCTCTATTTAAACTGCAGCACCAACCACTATTAACCACCACTAACCACAAAACTCAGAACACACATCGCAGTTTCGCATATCACATTACCTTTCCGCACCATCACAAGTCTCGTTGTTTCATTTGCGATGTGATATTTCCAATATTGCATATCGCATATCGCATGCGCAAGATATTAAGTTCATCACCCGAATTGCCCACAGACAAAGTCATATGGATTGCGATGTGATAAGGCTTTGTCAAATTTGCTTGAATATTGTTTGAAATCTGCCGCGGGCTCCACCAGTGGTCAATAGAAATTTGATCGCATGGTTTGAGACCTAGTCAACTTGGAGAAAATTAGAGGCGATGATTTATGAAAACAAGTTTTGACTAATTTGTTGAGATCCACGAAAAGCATTTTTTATTAATGTTTTAGATTTTAAGACTTTAGGTTAATATTGCATTTGTTTTAATGCGGCAGCATAAGTTTTGATGAAGTTTATGTTTTAAAATTAGAAATACACACACACACACACACACACACACACACACACACACACACATATATATATATATTATAAACATTCTATGTTTATAATATATATATAAAATAACAGCATGTATTTTTTTTTTAAGGGCAGAATGCATTGTAATGTAGAGTATGCTAGAAGGTAGAAAAAAAGGGATGGACTGTGTAATGTAATTTTTGAACAAAAAAAAAACTAGAAGGGAGAAACAAAAAAAAGAGCACAGCACTATGTGTGAGTTTTTTTTTAAAGGGGACAGAGTGATCCAGGTGGATATTGATGGTCACCCACCTATTCCACTTGGGGCTCCACCATTGTCTATTTCAGTTTTTCAGTATCGGCACAGTTTACTATTTTTAGCAGTTTTTCGGGTCCTAAACTTCTGGAGCCGTTTTGAGGCCCTAAATGACGTTTTTTGGGAAAACGGAGGGCAACATGGGTCCATGGACCGATGTTGCTCGTTCCAAATTTTTAGTCCTCGGATAGATCTTTCTAACGAGGTATGGTACGCGTCAAACGGAGATCGTATCCCAAAGTTACGCCCCTGGGAAGTTGAAACACCAATTTACCCAAACGGGGCCCATAGTTTTGGCGCTTCATCTCCTAGGGTTAGGGTTTTGGCTGTTTAGGATTTCCCATAGTTTCTAAATGATAAATAGGCCCTCGAGCCTCATTGTAACTCAGTTCAGAGGCCTGTAGCCGCCACATCTCTTCTCAGAGATAGCTACCAGCGCCCTAGCTAGTTTTATTTCCATTCTGTCGGTAAGCAAATTTCAGTTCTTTGATATTAATGAAATGAAGTGTTATTTCCGCTACATCTCTGTATTTATGTTTATATGTTTATTCTGTTGCGTTCCTGCATAAATCCGGATTAGTGGTATCAGAGCGGTCTACTTTTTCTCGATCCTTCTTTGCATGTCCCCAACGAGGTCGGGGTATAAGGAGCTAGGGCTCGATCTGGTGGAACCTTTGCAAGATCAGCCTCGCAAACCTCGACGGATGCCCATGGGGGACGAAAAGAAAGATGAGGGAGCAGGAGATCCTATCAAAATATTGCTCGAGGAGGCCCTCGAAAAACAAAGGAACGTGATGATGGATAACTTTGCTCAGATCCTTCAACGGCTACCCACCGGCGGCGCATCTGCATCCAGCAGCCACTCTGGAGGCGCGACTCCTTTTAAGGTACAAGTAAATTTTGACATTTCCATATTTGAGGGTCAAATAGACGCAGATGCCGTAGATAGATGGTTGAATCTGTTAGAAGGATATTTCTCGGTTCATGACTTTTCAGACCGGGAGAAGATTATTTTGCACTCCTCAAAGCTACCCCCCATGTTAAGGACTGGTGGGAAACCTACTGTGAGAACAAGGACCAGACAGAACCCTCTCTGTTCTCGGCCGTACCAACTTGGAATTCTTTCCGAGACGCCGTCAAGGAACAGTACTATCCCGTGGGGAGCTGTGAGGACAAGTACATACAATGGACCACGCTGCGACAACAAAGGGATCAAGATGTGCATGAGCTGACGAATCTGTTCCATACCCTGCGCACAAAGTTGGGTATCAAAGATTCAGAGAAACATCTGGTGCTAAAGTATCGTAGTTGTCTGCACAAATACATTTAGGAGGAAATGGAGTTCCTTGACATCTCCTCGCTTGGTACGGCATACCGGTATGCTGCCAAGATTGAGCAGAAATTCAAGCAGAAGAAGCGAGACTTTGGATCTGCGAATCAAAAGCAAGGGAAAGGTGCTTCCAAACCGCAGAACAAAGGACTGAGCCAAGGCATGGTGGCTAAAGACAACTCATCGAAGCCACAAGAAAAGAACAGCACCGCAAAGCCAAAGAAGGACACGGGAAAGTGGTGTGAGTTCCATAAGAGCTCCACTCACAACACAAGTGAGTGTCGGGCCAAGCAGTCGCTAGTGGCCGAGATGAGAGCTTCTGAGTCAGATGCATGCTCTGACTCCGAATCAGAACCTGAAAAGGCGAATGAAAAAGGGAAACAGATTATTGATGCGGAGCCCAATGCCACTGTTGCCACTACAAAGATCCAAAAGGAGGAACCGAAAGATCTAGAGGAGGAGGAACGTCTCTTCCACTCCCAGATGTGGGTAAAGGGCTCCCCGGTACAATTCATTGTCGACAATGGGAGCCAAAAGAACCTCATTTCAGCAGACGCCGTGAAGCGGTTGGGCTTGCCGACCACAGCTCACCCACATCCATACACCATCGGGTGGCTTCACCAAGGACGAGATCTCCGCGTCAGCCAGCAGTGTCGCCTTCTCTATAGCATCAAGCCCTTCACGGATGAGGTATTATGTGACGTTGCTCCTATTGATGTTTCTGATGTATTATTAGGACAACCATACTTGTGGAAGCGTCATGCTGTGTATGAGTCTCGACCTCATGCTGTTATTGTTACTTTGGGAAATAAGTTGTACATGATACCAGAGGTACCACCTCCTACTGCTATCTCTTTGGTTACTGCAAAACAATGCAGTAAGCTCATTTCCCAAACCAGGAAATTCGTCTTCCTAATGATCCGCCCCCAGGGCAAGAAGAAGACTGTGGCCACATCCTACAGACAGGGCTCCTCTACAAAACAACAACAAATGGATAAGGTTGTGGAGGAGTACGGAGACATATTCACCTCACCCACAGGGGTTCCTCTGCACAGTCAGGTCAAGCACCCGATTGATCTGACCCCAGGTGCGCCGCTACCCAATGGACCAATCTATCGGCGCTCTGTTCTGGAGAATGATGAAATCAAGAGACAGATTCAGGAGCTGTTGCAGAAAGGTCACATCAGACCAAGTTCATCGCCACAGCAGGGCTTGATCGTGTTGGTACAGAAGAAGGATGGGACGTGGAGACTCTATATTGACTATCGGGCGCTGAACAAGATCACTGTCCAGAATAGGTACCCAATCCCACGGATTGATGACCTTATGGACCAACTCAAAGGTGCAAAATATTTCAGCAAGATCGACCTGAAGTCTGGGTATCACCAGGTACCAATTGAACCCTCCGATGTGTGGAAGACTGCCTTCAAAGCCAAGGAAGGCCTTTTCGAATGGCTGGTCATGCCTTTCGGGTTGACGAAATGCTCCCGCCACCTTCATGAGGATGATGGATGACATCTTGCGGCCATTCACCAACTCATTTGTAGTGGTGTACTTGGATGACATTTTGATCTTCAGCCAGACTTGGGAAGAGCACCTTCACCAGATCCGACAAGTCCTCCAAACACTGCAGCAACACAAGTTGTGTGCCAATTTGGAGAAGTGCACGTTTGGCATGACCCAGGTTCAATATCTGGGATACATTATTGATGAAAGGGGGTGCATGTGGATCCAGCCAAGATCCAAGTCATTCGGGATTGGCCAGCCCCAACCACTATAACAGAGCTTCGCAGCTTTCTGGGTCTTGCTAATTTCTATCGGATGTTCGTGTTGGGATTCTCTCATATCACTTGGCCCTTGAGTCAAGTCACCAAGGGAGGAGCGAGAGAAATTTTTTTTTGGTCGGAACCTCAACAGAAGGCGTTCACAGAACTGAAAAACCGCCTCTGTTCTGCCCCAGTGCTCACTTTACCGGACTTGCAACAGCCATTTGAGATCGAGACAGATGCCTCTGACTATGCTATTGGGGCAGTTCTTACTCAACAGGGACATCCAGTGGCATTTCACAGTGAGACATTGTCTGACACAGTTCGCAAGTACCCCACATATGACAAAGAAATGTACTCCATTGTGCAAGCTTATCGACAATGGAAGCATTACATTTTGGGGAAGGAAACAATCATCCATACAGACCACAGGCCCCTGCAGTTCATACAGACACAAGGGAAGTTGCAGAATGATCGCCATCAGAAGTGGTCTACATATCTGCAATAGTTTCATTTGAACATCAAGTATAAGAAGGGTAGCACCAATCATGTCGCAGATTGCCTCAGCCTACCACCGATCGTGGCGCTCACACTGTATTCAACGCTTGTGGACACGAGACTTCTGATTGGCTGCTTCTCTATGAGAGTGACCCAGAATTCGGCCAAACTTACAAGGCACTCCTGGGGGGTATGCAAGTTCCAAATTTTCATCTCCAAGATGCACTTTTATGTCACATGGGACACCTTTGTGTTCCTTCAAGCGAGCGTGCCAAGATGATATGGGAAGCACACTACAGTCGAGTCGTTGGGCATTTCGGGGTCGAGAAAATAGTAGCAATCCTGCAGAAGTATTTCTATTGGCCGAACCTTCGAAAGGATGTCGAGAAGCACATCAGATCTTGCACTGCTTGTGCCATTGCCAAACCGACCATCAAGAAGCAAGGCCTATATACTCCTCTATCTACCCCTAGTCGACCTTGGGAATCCATCTCCATGGATTACATGTCGGGCCTGCCTTCTACTAAGAAGGGAAATGACTGTGTTTTTGTGGTCGTTGACAGATTCTCGAAGATGGCCATTATGGCGGCCTGCAAGAAGAATATCACAGCAGAAGCCACTGCTAAACTCTTCTTTGAACGAGTGTGGGTGCACTTTGGGATCCCACAGTCTATCATATTAGATCGGGATAGCAGGTTCCTCAACACATTTTGGTCCAGCCTCTGGTCGATGTTGGATACCAAGCTCACCAAGTCCACAGCTTTCCATCCCCAAACAGATGGCCAGACAGAGGTCGTCAACAGAATGATTTTACAGATTCTGCGCATGTACAATTCAAAGCATCCACGCACATGGGACGAGAGCCTCCCTTATGTAAAACATAGTTATAATCGGGCTCTCCACAGTTCAATTGGCCATAGCCCATTTCAGGTGGGCTTCGGATTCCAGCCACTATGCCCCATTGACGTAGCCATGCCATTTGCAGCTGCTCAAGCCAATTCCGCTCATGTCCAGTCTGAAGTTGACAAAGCTAGTAGCTTCATCGAGCGCATTCAACACATCCGCCAACAGGTTCATGATATATTGGACAGAGCCAATGCCAAGTACAAGCAACGCCATGATCAACACCGGGTGCCACACAACTTCCAGGTGGGTGACAAAGTATGGCTACATTTGCAGAAGGAGCGCCTCACTGGACCCCACCGCAAGCTTCGCCCGCTCCGATACGGGCCGTACACCATCACCAAGGCTGTAGGGAACAATGCATTTGAGCTCAGTATTCCACCATTCCTTGGTCTGCACCCAGTCTTCAATGTGGATCGCCTTCGTCCTTACTTTCCACCTCTACTGGACACCTCGGACATTGCAGAACAACTCACACCAACAGAGTTAAACCCAGACTGCATGGAACAAGCCACCACGGATTGTATCATGGACATGCAAATCAAGAACACTCGTCAACAGCAGATCCAACTGTATCGGGTTGTCAAAGCTGGCCAACTCCTGCACCAAGGAAAATGGTTCACCAGGGACCAAGTTCAGCAGAAATTTCCTCATCTCATGGAGGAACTTAACGCAATGGGGACCATTGCTTCCTAAGGGGGGAGGAATGATCCGGGTGGATATTGGTGGTCACCCGCCTATTCCACTTGGGGCTCCACCATTGTCTATTTCAGTTTTTCAGTTTCGGCACAGTTTACTATTTTTAGCAGTTTTTCGGGTCCTAAACTTCCGGAGCCGTTTTGAGGCCTTAAACGACGTTTTTTGGGAAAACGGAGGGCAACATGGGTCCATGGGCCGATGTTGCCCGTTCCAAATTTGTAGTCCTCAGATAGATCTTTCTAACGAGGTATGGTACGCGTCAAATGGAGATCGTATGCCAAAGTTACGCCCCTGGGAAGTTGAAACACCAATTTACCCAAACGGGGCCCATAGTTTTGGCGCTTCATCTCCTAGGGTTAGGGTTTTGGCTGTTTAGGATTTCCCCTTGTTTCTAAATGATAAATAGGCCCTCGAGCCTCATTGTAACACAGTTCAGAGGCCTGTAGCCACCACATATCTTCTCAGAGATAGCTACCAGCGCCCTAGCTAGTTTTATTTCCATTTTGTCTGTAAGCAAATTTCAGTTCTTTGATATTAATGAAATGAAGTGCTATTTCCGCTGCATCTCTGTATTTATGGTTATATGTTTATTCTGTTGCATTCCTGCATAAATCCGGATTACAGAGAGCAGATTTCAACACGGTGTGTAAAGTAGTTGTAATTTTTTTAAAATTCCAGAACAACAGCTCTGTGGCATCTTTGTAACAACCTTTTAAATTTAATGATTTTTTTTTTTTTTGCATCTCTGTCAGAAGTTTCTAAATAATTTCTCTGTGTTAGAAAGAGAGATTTTGTTCTCTATGTGTGGTTTGGAATCATTCAGAAATTTCAAAAATTTCCACCCCAAGATATCCACAAGTACCCGCTGATTCGCAGAATCTTTGAAAATCACCGCGTCATCAAACTACTCAAGGTTTGTGGCATTGCCCTAATGCCTTGCTTTTTTATAGGCCTTGCTGCTTAACGTATAATAGCACAGTAACCAATAGATAAATGCTAATTAGGCAGACAAGCATTCAAAAAAACTCATCTAAGGCTAGACAAGAGATTCATAGATGAACATCTCTTATAAAAATTCTTTAAAAATTCGTTACATATCTGGAAAAACTTCCTACCCAAATTCTTATTTTTTTAAATTCATTTCACTGGATCATCAAACTCTAATTTTACATGTATTGCAATCCATATTGTCCTTTTCTATCATAATACATCTTTGAAAATTATATACTTATCTAATACATTTCCTTCATGTCGTCGTATCACAGGAAAATGGCAGAATACAAGAGCATATAAAGAAGAAGTTTTTCTAATAAGCTATCTTTAACCACCTAAACCTTAAAATATTTTTTCTTATTCTTCATATATTATTTTAATATTATCTATTTTTTTAATTTATAAATACGATATTTTAAAAAAATTCCTTTTAATCAGTTATACAAATGATTTTAAATATGGTAATATTTTTTAAATAAACATATTTTTATATTTTATATTTTAAAATTAAAAAAAAGTTATAAATACAATTATAATTTTATATTATAATGTTTTCAATTTCAATAAATAAATATTTTTATAATTTAGAAAAAAAATAACAACAACCATCAATTTAGCTAAGCTCCATCGGAAGTAATAAAGTTAAGCTCCTACTAGAAGTAATAAATGGCTCTCCTCATGTTGTTGTGGCTTAGGTTATTTCTCTTCAATTTATACAACTTTCATTTACTTAATATCATTAAATAGAAGGTATCACAACCTCGATTAGATAGGAAAATAAGCTAAAAAAATTACAATCTAAAAAAAAAAAACTCAAATTGCTTTGTGAATTCATCGACAGGAGAGCCTAAGAATCCCTTCGAATCCTGTGGCACAAATCATTGGGTTGAAAAAATGGTGAACAGCATCACACCCTCTTTGTCCCACTCCCTAACCTCCTATCATAGCACATCTGCATCTGGAAAAATTTCATAAGCCTCCTTGTCCACCTCCCAACTCACTCCACACACTAACAAAATTATCAAACCTGTGATATGTAGGCTAGTCGGAAGTAGATCGTGGGTCACACCTCGGAAAATGCCACCGCGGTCACTGTCCAACTATCCAAACTCTCCCACACTTCGAAGCCCATCACCAATGTGACTTCTTTGAACGTTGGATCCATGGAAACAATGATCGAGGATATGGCAGTAGGGGCGGTAAATATTCATAGAAAAAATCAACCTTCTACATTGGATAACCTTGACATTAGGAAATGTGGTTCTGCTGCTCTCATTAACGATGAAAACCAAAGTATAAACATTACATGGAGCGAGGAGAGACAACATTCTGTGGTATTCAATGATGCAGAGCAATGTTTTGTGAAAACACATATTCTGAGCATAACGACAACATATTGTATATCCATCAACACATCACCTGAAAGGAGTGCAAAACAACAGGCCAGAAGAGCACTGAGGCCACAAACTGCTTTTCAACATTCAAGCATCCCTAACAATAATGAATTGGTTGTTTATGATTTTTTAAACAATAACAATAAGTTTGTTAACATCTCTTATTATATTTTGAATAACGAAGAGGCAAAGGTTCTAGGAAAAGGGCACAATTTTGCCTTAACCCATCATCGGATTCCAAAAAAAGAGATCATTTGTAACATCAAAGATGGAATTAAAAAATTATGAAGAAGAAAAAGAGTTAATAAGGTAGGTATGTGCCCTCATACTCAGGAGAGCAATACCTCCTAAAAGAAATTTAAATAAAGAACAATTAAAGGCCATTAAAAACCTAAGGTAGAATGATAGCATTGTCATCCTTAAATAAAACAAAGGAGGGGCAACGATGGCAATGGAAAAAGAAGAATAAATTAATAAAATTAGATACTACTTCTATAACAGTGGTAGCTATAAAATACTCAAAGAAAACCTGATCACCAAGATTATAAAAATTGTCAAACAACATATTAACGAGTCTAACCTTGATGAAAATCTTAAAAAGCACTTATCCTCAGATTGTGAAATCACTCCTCATATCTATGGTGCTCCTAAGATTAAAAAATTTGGTGCCCCCATCAAGCCTGTTGTAAACACTATCATGGTCCCTACTTATGAATTAGCCAAATTTGAGGCTAGCACCTTGGCACCTCTAGTTGACAAAACCAGCTCTTTCATCAAAGACTCTCAAAATTATGTGGATTTCAATAAAAAAACTATTCTTGAACCTGGTGAGAAGATTGTAATCTTTGACGTGGTCCAACTCTTCACAAAAATCTCGTTAGATGAAGAAATCAAGGTCGTTAAAGAAGTTGCTAATTCCCAGATTACAAAGATCGGTGAAATGTGTCTACGCTCAACTTTCTTCACATTCCAAGGTGGAATTTTCAAACAAACATCAAGAGTAGCTATGGGATCTCCGTTGTCCCTCATTGCGTTTAATCTCTTCATGGAAATATTTGAAAATAAATCCCTGGAATCGTAGCCATTAAAACAAAAATTATGGATTAGATTCGTGGATCACACTAGTGTCGACTGACCTCATGGGGATGGGGAGATTAAAAGGTTCCAAAACCAGCTTAATAGCATATTCGAGGATATTTAGTTTACAATGGAAGATGAATATAATAATTGCATTCCATTAGTCGACATTATTCTCATTAGAAATAGAGATGGATCCATTTGACATAAAGTATTCAGAAAGAAGGCACACACTGATAATTACCTCCATGCGAATTCATACCATCATCCCTCCTAGAAGATGCAGGTGTTGATGACTCTTTTCACACGAGCTTTTAGGATTTGAACAATCATGTTGAAGAATAAAGTGAATATTTAAGAAAGGAATTCATAAATATGGGATATAAAAACAAAGAAATCATCAAGGCCATTCAAAGAGACAGATCCAAAAATAAAAAAATACTCTAGATGATTCCCTCAACGCAAAAGCATACCTCCCTTACATTCAGGGAATCATTGACAAGTTGTCCAAGGTTCTGGTTAAAAAATATTTAGGAACCTCTTTTAAGCCTCTAATGACAATAAAAAAAAGAATGAAATCTGCCAACGACAACCCTGATCTCCTCCATCAAAAGGGTATGTACAAGATAAATTGCTGATGTGGCGAATGTTATATTGGAGAAACAGGAAGGTCTTTCAAAATCAAGCTTAAAGAGCATGGCGCCGGCATAAAAAGTGGGAGAAACCGAACCTCATCTTTGGCTAATCACTCTAGTAATAATTTTCACCATATCTGCCTCGAATATGCCACCGTGATTTCTAGTGAAAAGCACCATTTCCAAAGGAAACTCTGTGAGGCGATAGAAATAATAAAACACCCCAAAAACCTTAATAAAGATAGTGGTTTAGAGGTTAAAAAAAATTGGGTTCCCTTATTTCCCCACTCTTAAAGTATTTTCTATATATTTTCTCTCTTATCTGTTACCCCCCCGCCTTGAATATGCCACGGTGATTGCCAGTGCAAATCACAATTTGAAAAGGAAGTCTGTGAGGCACTAAAAATCATAAAACACCCCCAAAACCTCAATAGCAACGGTGGTTTGGAGGTTAGAAAAAATTGGGTTCCCTTATTTCCCTGCTCTTAAATTATTTCCCATCTCTTTGCTTTCTACTGTCGTCATTAACCCACGCCCCCCCCCCCCCCCTCCCGCCCTCTCCCACCACCTTGCTCTAGGGCACCCCCTAGCACCTGCTCTCTCCCCCCTTTTATGTCCCTAGACACCCGCATAGAACCTTCATTCTCCACTCCTCCACATCCTCTATGTTCATTATAACCCCTCTAAATACTTTTTGTCACCCCTCCATCTCACCTTGTTTCCCTATTTACCGTCGCCTAGCACAAACCCCTTCCTTTAGGCCCCTCGATGTTAATTCTAGAAAATAGTATCGTAAAATTAACCCTGGGATTAATTCTATTCATTTTATATAAAATTAAAATAAAATCATGTGACCTTATTATTAGTATTAATTAAGAAATCTTATTGATAATAGTTGATTATTACTAATTAATATTAAAATTCATATAATAATAATAATTATTATTATTATAATATATACTTTAAACAGTCAATCATATTTATAATATCAATTATTAATTTACATTATCATTAATTTATAATATTAATTCTAATATTAATCATAATTTATATTAATCATAAATATTATTTTCTAATTAAACAACCATCATCAATGATATTAATATAATTATGTAAATACCAAAACTAGTATTATAATAAAACATAGTAAATACCTTTCTTAAAGAAATAAATTATATTAGATTATTTTTAAAATAAATTAAAAATCAATTAGTGAACTTAATTAATAATATTTTAATTAAAATATTTATTTATTGAATAAAATATATATAACTATATTTTTCTTTGGTCTTTTTTTGGTGGGCTACTTCCTTCTCCTCTTTCACTCCTTTCTCTCGTGCTTGTATTTATCTCATCCATCCTATTTTCTTTATGGCAGGTTTTGTCCTGATGATGAGTCTTGGCTGGATTCGAAACATAGACATTAAAATGGATATTGTGGAGATTCTAAATTCCCCGCCTCAAAATTTATAATAATAAATCAATGTTTTCTTAAGGAAATAATATAGGAACAACATGAGAGTATTTTGGGCAAGTTGTGGATAAAAATTAAGAACTCTATACTGGTCACAATAGTTGTGCACAAAAGAGAAGAAAGTGATCGTAATCACAATTGTAACCTTCTATAATTCTCCAAGATTCCAAGGAGAAAGACTGGAACCAAAAAACAACATAATTAGAGAAAAACAAATTTAGGTGGATAGATAAGATACAACATAACAAGAAAGAAATGTTATGTTAAATGTACAGATAGAGATAAAAATAGCTGAAGATAAATGCATTCATAGAAATATATATATATATATATATATATATATATAGTAAAAGGAATCCCAAGTAGAGAAAAATGTGGATAGATCGTAAAAGTAGATAGACAGGAAAGAAATAAATACCAATAAGTGCAAAAAAATTAGGGAAATAAAAAAATAGGAGAAGAAACCACACTGTACACTCATTCATTTAGTGGAATGTGCTACTTCTTACATTATTTCGAAGGATTGAAATAAATAAATAAATATTGTCTTAAATTTGAGTGATATCTTTTATCATATATGGTTTTGTATTTTATTGGTTCATAGGATTGTTTTGTACCTAGAAGGAATTCATTTACCCATTCCTTCATCTATTCATAATAATAGGTGATTCGATTTATGACAATGTTTTGGGCATGAATGAATGCATATATGACTAATGAGTTTTGTCATATGATTATTTTCATTAAAAAACTAAAAAAACTAGTATATGGATAGAGAAAGACATTACTCAACCAAATATATATGTGAAATAAATATGTAATTTTACTCTATTAAGAGTTATGTACAATGCAATGAATGAATACATTATTTAGAGGATTAGTTGGAACTTTTCCTATGTATAGAAAAATGTGAGTATCCGTGAAATGTGTCGTGCAAGAGAACTAATGTATCAGTTGTTTATATTGATATGATAATAAATAAAGGAAATAAAATATTGATGTGATGTAGAATGTGATTGAATACTGATATGATGAATAAATTAAGGAAATAAAATATTTATGTGATATTATAGATGAACATTTTATGAAAAAATTCTATTAATAAAAGTAAAAAAAAAAAACAAACAAACTAAGTGTGTTATGGTCAAATGTCATTGGTGGTAAAATGTTGAATTATAGATTCTGTGAATTAAAAGTGGACTAAGTATTCCTGAAAATGAGAATAATGTAAATGGAAAAATCTCATATGATACCTTTAATGCCGGTATTTCTTAATTTATTAATAAAAGTAATTTTAGTAGGTAAGTTATAAATCAGCACGGATACATAAGGAATAATGGTTATAGAAGAATAAAGTAAGATTTAAGTTATTTGAATAAGTCAAATAATTATTTTTGAATAAGAAAGAAACTGTTGTAGCTGTAGTTCTTGCCAGTAGAGGAAGAAGTGTGGATGTGGACAAGCTAAAGTAGATGGAGCTATGAAATTTTTAAGTTCAGATGAACCATGTAACAAAACATTATGTAAAATTGTTACTTTAGAAAAATGTTAATGTAAACTGTTCATTAACTACATTCTTGAAAAAATCAATTTTGAAACAATCTTGCAAACAACTTACTCATAATGAAAACATATATACGTTCATTAATTACATTCTTGAAACAATCTTTCCAAAAAGCCACCATGAACGACTGAGATTAGATTAACATTTTGAATTGTAGATAATCTGTGAGCCACTCATTGTTTCTGCACTCCTCCTCCTCCCAGATGCAATAGATGTTTGTAAAATAAAATCTTTAAGTAGCTACAATAACACAAGGATGAAAGATAAGGCCACTATTTAGTATGAGAAAATGAAATGGTTAACTAGTAAAAGAAAAAGAATAAAGAATAAACCTTCTTGTTGAATATTGTTAAATTACTGAAGGCAGCAATTAGGACTGAGAGTAACATATCTTCTTACTCTGTTCTCCCAAAAATACGTAGTCCCTCAAATTCCATCAACACATAGAGGCACTCTGACTCATTCAAAGTGTCATCCACACTCCATCAGTGCATCTTCCCCCAGGCACATCGAAAAGAGAGCCAGATAAATGGCTTAATAAGAAT
The DNA here is from genome assembly GCA_034641835.2 of Pinus albicaulis. Classification (NCBI taxonomy): domain Eukaryota; kingdom Viridiplantae; phylum Streptophyta; class Pinopsida; order Pinales; family Pinaceae; genus Pinus; species Pinus albicaulis. The sequence goes on from CM076581.1 coordinate 303,920,759, forward strand.
GATTTTCCACTACTATGTTTTCCCATTGATGAGACAAACTTGATTTTACCATCTCACTAACTTAGGATAACATCATATAACCCAAAGTGGAACAAACCTGCTAGTGATGTGCTATCTTGATAATTGAGGTGTAGAGGTATTTGAAGCCCATCAAGCAAGGGTTGTAATCCATTGTTTTCAACACCAGTTATGTGGATGGGTACAACTCTGCCATTTTTATTCAGAAAAATATATTTTAGAGTACTGGAGTCATTTATTCTAAGATATATTTATTCTCTATGTCATTATTACTATCTTACAGGGAATGCTAAATGTTGAAGGGCTAGCAGGCGGATACTTTTCACATCATTATGGTTTGGTCACATTATGATACCGTTAGTAGCATACAAAATTGATGTGCCTAGCTGGGTCATGGATGGAGGATGTTTCCTCATAATTGGAAAAATATTGTAGGTGTCCTAATGACTACAAAGGTGTGTTGATTATTTCATATGAGTTGAAAAATATTGTACAAGGTTTGGATTAGATGTGGAAGGATGGACAAGGATTGGAGTTGCGTGAAGGAGAAGACCAGTAAGGAGACATAGGTGGCTGATTGGAGAAAATTAACTGTGTTTTTTAAGGTGTTATTTAAGCCTTATTAATGACTTATAGGCCCCCCAAGTGTTGGAAACCGTAGGTTAGAAGTTGGAGAAAAATTGAACAAAGCTTAACTATGTTTTGACAAATTTGAGGACATGGAGATATAGAAATGCTAACTAAATTTATTGCAGGAGAATTACCACCTAGGGTAACACATTTTGTGTGTTTAATGCATGAGTTGTAACACAATTTCCAAAGGGGATAGGTATGTTACATCCTGTGAGGACAGAAAAGAAAGAACTTGTTTCCATGGAATTTTATCTTGGTGTTGGTAAGGGAAAAAGGTTATAAAAGGAGAAGGATATTGACCAATTGAGTGTGTATTTCTTCAATTTATTGTGTCTTGTTTTGAAAAACTGTGCACTAAGCATGGGAGGAGGGTCAAATATATCTATTAATGACATATTCAAAGGAGATATCAAGGATTTCTTAAATATTTGGCCCATCACTTGAAGATCTGATGGTTTGATAAAGTTTTGAAATCCCTAACATAATGTTTATTGTAGATCTAATTATGAAATACATAGAGAACATATTCAATGAATTACATTGTTAATTTTATGTTTCTCTAGAAATATACATGTGTTGAAATGTTATAGAGGTTATTTGACAATGTATGCATGACAATATGTGCAAAGATTATGGTGTGGTATTGGTTGTGTATGCATAGATATGAGAACAATGTGTATGCATAGATATTGAGTTGCTGCAAAATTTATGGAATCTCTTTAGACCATAATCTAAGATATGTGTGCATTTGCAAATACAAATTTTGTAATTTGGAGCATTCACGTCAAGGAACAAATGGAGAAAAATAATGCTAAGCCAATCTAATGTATAATAAAATTTAGGAATTTGCAGGAAATTTTTTATCCAATTATATGAAGCAATTTTATGCTTTCTTTTTTATTTTTTCTCTACAGGTGCATATTTGGGAACATGGATCTGAGTACAGAAAAGGTTTGGAGTCTCTAAGAGGTACACAACACACATTAATGCTGAGGCTGCCATGCTATTACTGTGCACAAGGGTGCAAGAACAACATAGATCATCCTCATCCAAAGCCATTCAAGAATTTTCATGAAGCCGACAATTATTCCTTTGAAGATGAAGAGGACCAAAGTTCTGAAGGTGATGAACTCTCTAGAAGCTCCTAGTGATGATGAACATCAGCAAGCTGAAAAATCATGATAAATTGAATTACTAATAGATTTAAGTTGATCTATTGCAGGAGTAAAACACTATTTTTAGGTCTTTTTCTTGTGTTTTTTCTTGAAGTTTAAGACTGCATATATGTATATCGGAAATGTGTTGACTAACAAAACACTCTTTATCTATTGACAGTGGTTTGCTAATAAAATCTTGTATGTTTTTTTGTTATTACTAGAGTCATGCTTGAAAAATGAATTATTGATAGTCTTTTTTAAAATGTAAATGGAATAGATGCTCCTAGGAGTCCCTACTTATGAGAATTTTTTGGTAAATGACACTCCCACTCTACTCCACTTTCTCTGGAAAAATATGCTAAAAGAAATTTAATAGAAGAGTGAACTAGAGATATATCATATAGATATATATATATTAAAGTAACATAAACAAGATGGGTAAGGATAGATACTTTAACCATAGTGAAGGAAAAAAATTGATGACAAACTGCCCAATCAATAATGTTTAAGGAGCAGTTGGCAGCAATTAATAAGTCTAACATATAGGAAGATGCATCTTCTGAGCTACAAATATCCTAAAAGAGCATATGGTGGGAACAACGGTAGCAGTTACAAACTCAAAAAAACCCAGACGAAGTGGAAAAATTAAGGAGACATTAATACACAAGGGTGGATATGCAAGGAATCAAATTTTAGCCCTCCTAAATGAATGTTGTGGAGAAAAACAAGTCTTTGTTTCGAAGAAGTTATCCTTACGAGCCAGCTGTTGTCACTGGTAGCACCATGAAAATTTCGTGTGTCATAAAAGTTCATCCATTATAAGCACAAAGGGGATTGTATAAATAAATTATGATCTCTGATGAGGATATCGATAATTGAATAAATAAACCATGCAATGTTTAGGATTGAACATATGCAAAAGGCCATGGATATCTATGATGCTATCAAATTCAATCACTGATAGCACCATGAAAATTTCATGTGTCATCAAATTTCATCCCTAATGAGGACAATAGGGAATTAAATAAATAAATTATGATCTTTGATGAGCATATTCATAATTGAATAAATAAACTATGCAATGTTTGGGATTGAGTATATCCAAAGGACCATGGATATTTATGATGTCATCAAATTCGATCACTGATATGAATTCGATGTTTAAGGGACATAACAACTAGTTTCAATCCAATTATCAAGGCCTGACTTTAATGGACATAGAGAATTGAACCTGTCTTTTTAATGCATCCAAAAAAGAAGATGTTGAATCTTGCGTTTATGACATAAAACCAATAATTTGAGAGGGGCTTCAACCCATGCCTAACATTAATAAACACAAAGAGAATTGAACCTACATTTTAATGTATCCAAAAAATGTTTAATTTGGCCTTTATGATAGAGAAAAAAGAACCAATAACTTAACAAAGGCTTCAACCCACTTAAATATAGGCTTTCAAGAGGACATCTAAATGGAATCGATGCTTGAGGACTCAGTGTGACAGCTAAAAAGAGCTCACGTAGCTAGATACCATGCTCATATTGTAGACACCGTGATATGAATCTCGTGATTACGAAATAGTACTGAGGGTGATGTTGTTGGATGGAAAACCTTCGGATCTTGCCTGGGGAACTATATCTTGTGGCGGGCCCACGGCAGGAAAGAAACAACAATCCTTCTGGGATATATCCTATGCAGATCGACAAATATGATTGGAGAAAATCCAAAATCAAGTAGTTGAGAAATAAGAGTTGAATGTACTCTCACATAATAAAGGTAGAAAGTTTCTGCTCTAGTATTATGTACAAATCTAGGTTTAATTTAGATCGTAAGTTAAATGACACTATAGCATTCAAAAACATAAAATAAATCTCTTTCCAATATAAAAATATAGGTATCATATATAACAATAAAAATAAATCTCTTTCGTCATGCTCACCACATTTTCTTTATGGGCTACAATACCCATGACCTCCTCATGCTGGCCACATGTTCTTGATGGCTACAATCCTCATGCTTGCCACATGTTCTTTATGGAATTTTGCTAGAATTAACTATGAAAACTGATATTGATGGCCAAATAAAGAATTGAATAAACCATAAAAGCTAGTGCCTTGTATTCTTCTCATTCTTATACTACACACGCTTTGGACCAGTGCCATTGATAGTTCCCTGAGAGGTGTGATTCCCCTCCCTTGAGGGAAGCCCTGCCACTTCTGAGCCTTAGCCGTCCGAAGAACCTAACTGACGATGACCTGGAAAGACACAATATAAAAGACGAGGAGGATCATCATGATAATGATGAGGAGGTTAATGATAATGTAACGGTGGCCTTGCATATCGGTCCTCCTAACACCAATAGTTAAATTATGATAATAACTCTGGGGATGCTATGAGTTTCAAGATTGATAATCAATCTGGGACCAATTATAGCTATGATCATGCAGAAGATAAAGAGAAATAACAAGCAGGAAGGGTCCTTGAGGGGTAGTACTCGATACAAACTTCAGCACAGATTCTCATAGGACCTACTCAATTCTCATGTCCAGTCTCTCGCACGACCTTCAATGCATATAATAACATGCAGGTATGTCTACCTAAGCTGCTAGCAAGAAAGAAATATCTTATAACAATAACAAGTTCTCTGATCTACTCTCATGCACAAGAGGGAGGTGCTTTCATAACAAAAAATGTTTCATAATGTCTTTGCTGCTTATACTTTGTGTAATAGTAGTTCTATTTTGATGGAAAATTAGGCCTTACATGCACATTTATGCATGTTATTCAATCTATATTTCTCCTCAACCTTGATGGCTCTGTCCCACGGCTATACACTAACATATATGGAGTATCTGTCAATGAAGTCTTTAAGGGGCCTATCTCGTGGTCTCACTAGAAGGATATTTCCTATGACTCCGTACATTGGTAGGCTTATCATAAAGTATACATCATGTAGGATTAACTTTCTCTGCTCATATTTCACTATGAATGCCTCATAATCAGTGTCCTAGTACTCCACAATATTGGCCAATTTCCTAGGCACACAGAACCCAATTACCTTTCCAACAAAAAAATATGAATACTTATTACCTAGTACAGAGGTCCGAGGAACAAATAAGAGCACTAGTTCCGAGCATCAGGCAGAAGGTTGGGCGAAAGATCCAGTCATTGCACTAGATTCAAGAATCGTTGAACCAACTCGACCTTGACTTGGGTTTCCAAAAGGGTAAATTTCAAATGATTTATCACTCAGACTCATCTTGCTATTCGAATTCCCTCGATAATCAACAAAATACTTTCCTTTTTTGACTTTCTGCCAAAGACTTCGGCTATGAAAATATAGAACATTGGCGATAAGAGAAGAGGTAGCCTTGCTGAAGATGATGAAGTGATTGGAAAGAATAATGACTCAAGTCATATCACTGGGAAAAACTCAAACCCTAGCCTTACTGTGAATGTGCCCAACCACCCTTTGAGAGAACATGTTGAATTTTCTGGTATTAAAATAGAACTGACACATAGATCAATACCGAGCTCACGAAGCAGGAATGGGGGGCGACCATTGATAAGGAAGGCATGGAAAATATAGATCCATTCATTTAATAGGTTTCATTTTATTTCTTCTTAACCCATTCATCTAACGGGGTTCAACGTAAACACTGGTTAAGCTATCATATCCTCTCTACACCACCACTTCAGTTATGCACCTAGATCACGAAGCCTGTGGTAACCTATGCTCATGCTACTTATGCTTCTGGTTCAAGGTAATCAACAAGTCATGTATCTTTAACATAATCAACTACTTAATCTACTGATGCTATCTTTGGTTCAACGAAATACCAATGACTGCCTTGTTTCATCAAACCCTAGCAGGGTTTGGGAAAATTTCAAGGATGTTTACATTTCAAACTAGAACTTCATAAAATACAGAAAATAAATTACAGATTCAACCTTCAAAAAATATAAAGGAGCATGCTTACATTACAGATTTGACCTTCAAAAAATATAAAGGATCATGCTTACATTTCAGATCCATGTTCATGGTTTATGGTAGATTCACTGTTCATGGCCATAGATTCATGGTGGTAGATTGGCTGTTCATGGAAGATTCATGGTTCATAGCGGTTGTGAATGACAACAGAAAAATCGCTGCATACAACACCACCACCTGCCTGAAGGATGATAGCACAATAGCTACATATAACACCACCACCCGCCACCTGCAGAAAATTCAATGACATACAACACCAACACATGTAGAAAAATAAAAATACCAAACAAAGAAAATAAAAATACCAAGAAGAGACTTTGGATAAAACAAGAAAACCAGGCAGAGACTAATAAATGATAAAATTAGAAACTTTGGATAAAAAGTTAAAAAGGTTATCGAAATTATAAACTTTGGGTAAAAAAAGTTTGGATGAACAACAAACGTAACTTTGGAGATAAGCTGACAATAATAGGCCTACTTTCGGTCAGCATAAAATTTAACATAAAAATTTAAATGTTGAAAATATGTATTTAGAAAGTTTGGATAAACAATATTAGCATGGGAAAAATTTCGCTCAACACGGAAACTAATTGAAATTCAACGATCTATCGATCGCTATAGTCGAAGCAGGGACTAATAACTTGCTGGCAACCAAACCCCCATTCTACATAGAGAATTCGAAGAATTAAAAACCTAGAAAAATAATACCAAGCCTAGTGTTTTATTAAAAACAACGACAATCGAGTTACTTGAAGAAATTTTATAAGGTCTATCAATACATGTAGCTTGACATACTCACTATGGAGAAAATCTCTCTAAATAAAAATTAGAGATATACAAATGAGTATTAAAGACTAATTATTGACATTATTATAAGTAGAAAACCATCTTTCACACAGGAAACTAATTTTCACATTACATTTATTCATAAATATTATACAAATATATAGTCGGATTGAGATCTATCTCATTCTAAATATGAATATGGGACTTGAGATATTCTCTAAACTAAATCCCAGACCAAATTTAAATTTATCATGTAAGTATTATATCCAGGTGCCCCTTTAATTCTTACATTTTTACAAAAATAAATTACAATAAACATGTCTCGTATGCCTTACTAGTCCTCCTAGGCACTTATCCCCACTCTAAAGTCTTGCTACAACACTCTTTTCACCACAATAATATTCAACCTTCCCATTCAAGTCATTTAACACATAATCACCTCTAACGATCTTGTATGAACTTTACAAGATCAACAATAATGGCAACTCAGCCCGTCAGGGATTCTGTGATAAGAGTTGCCAAGTAATGAACCATATTATGGACCAATCACTATCTGTCAGATATTTTTCTTTCAGCTATCCATCAATTGTTAGGAAGTTGGTCAGAATACTGAATATGTTAAACAATTGATCAAAAAACTTGACCTGTTTCACACAGATGGATCTCATATTGTAACATTTAGTGATTTTCCAACAGTTTCCAAGTGCCAAGAACAAAAAACCATAATAGTATGTAAACAAAATTAAATTAATGATATGTTCAGGGGTTTCCAAGTGCCAAGAGCTATCACTTTGAATTATGCTATATTGTACAATGATTTTTTCTACACCAAATATAATGTACAATAACAAAATAAAAAATACTCTATATATAACCACATGTAGCTCCTTTAACAAACTTCAATAATATTGAACAATACACTAATTTCTTGGGGAGGTTGGCCAGCTTGATTTTCACTTATAATTTTGGTTAAGCTAATTGCATCATTAGAGAAGGCTTTTCCAATTCATATATACCCAGACTACATTGTCAAGACAACATCTATCTCTACACTTTGAGAACTTACAGGAGTGGATCATCGAAGCATCTCTCGTAAAATATTGCCATGATCTTCTCTCCCTTAGCTACAGTCACACCTCTACTTTCAATACTCGGGACTACGAAAAAGGGTCCAGATGATGGAGTTTGAGTAGTATTTGATGAGCACAATGTCAGGGATGAGCTTTCCATTTTGAAAAATTTCAAAGGGGCACAGGCCGATGCATATGTTATGAGAGATTCAATCATTGCTCCATTGAGCATCTCTACAATGGGAGCATGTGCTAGTGAGGGATCCTTTTAAGAAAAAGGGAAAAATATTATCATCGTTCAACAAAATATGCAGACAAAGGAGAAAAATTATCATCGTATCGATGGACAGTTTGTGATATAGGATTAATTTAGTTAAAGTAAACAGAAAATAATTCTAAGGGAAGCTAAATTAAGGAAATGCCCAAATGTATCAAAGTTTTTTCCTCCACTAAAAATGGAAACCACTCCAATGCGCTCTTCCTCATAGGCTTGTAACATTCACATGTGCACAAATGAAGCCAACAAATATATCAAAAGAATGTAATATCAAAATAAACATTAGAACACACTATCTACTATATCTACCCTCTATTTCGCTAGGCTTGGGAAGGGCTGAGGGCCAGGCCCACACAAGCACTGATACCAAGTACAAAACCATATTGCACACTAGAAACTAATTTTCACACTACATTCATTCACAAATATTATACAAATATATAGTTGGATCAAGGTCCAACTAACTGTAAATATGAATATGGGAGTTTAGATATTCTCTCAACCAAATCCTAAACCAACTCTAAATTTACCATGTAAGCATTATCTCTAGGTTTGTATACCTATATAGAGTTGAGTGTTAGAACACTAAAGGTCAACACTACTATATAGAGAAAAAATAAACTATGCCCAATTGTAGTGGTAAATAGAATGGCTATGCTCATAATAGGATAGTGAAAATCCTCATATTAGGATAAACCTGCAATACCAAAAAAAAATTTTAGTGAACATAATGGTACATGGAATGGACATAGTGTTCATAGAAAAAGAAGTTACATAGATAATAACTTGGTAAAGGAGGAAAGAATGAGCTAAAAAAATGAGGAGAGATATTCTCTTATCATGCCATATTTAAATTCTACAAAAAACCTAGAAATTGGATGAAGAAATTTACTCAGAAATTTTACATTGTGAGGGATCCCTAGATCAATGTGACTTACAATACCTGTTGGAAGAGATTTACCATTAGTACTGTAAAAAGCATGAAGATTAAAAGATATAGCTTTGTTTAATCAACAAAATTTAGTGTAGATTTATTTTTTTAAACAAAAAAGGGATATGAGTTGTTAACTGTTGATAACTAGCATGATTCAGGGTAATACTGATGTTAAGTCGCCAAAAGGTTATCCGTAAGAAATACAATAAGAAAAATTATAGAAATGAAATAAAAAGTTGGGTAATAATCATTAAAGGGTTTGGTGACCAAATTAAATGAAAATATAACCATAGTAACTAAATAAATAGTAGGTGTTAACTCTGATAAAATTGGTTTAAATGCGAAATGGAAGAATCCAACGGAAAAATAGGAATAAATGATTCCTTATGAGAGTGGCCCAATTCCTTTCTTTAGAGAAGACTTGCATCGAAAATAAAAAAATCCATGAAGGAAAATTTTAGAAACCCCTGGTTTGACACAAATTTTAGAACTCTAAGAATATTATATAGCAAGAAAAACCATAGAGTAATAAATTAGGGGAATTTTGAGGTCTAAAATGGGCCTCCTAAGGAAATAATAAAATAATAGTGGAAATAATAAAATAACATTTGATTACATCATCAAATTTTAGAGGGAAAAAATAAAGACTATTTTTTCAACTTATCTCCCTATGGGTTTACTCAAACTTCAAGTGGGAACACTCGTTGGATGTAGAATTTGATTCCTCATATAAGGAATACTAATGTTGCATATTTTCGATGGACCATGCTACGAGAAAAATGAGAAATATATGAAAAATATGATTGCAATCATGTTTTTTCATGTATTTCTTATTTTTCGTGTAGCATGGTCCATCAGAAGAATGAAACATGGGTACTCCTTGGATGAGGAATTAAATTTTGCATCCAATGAGTACTCCCACTCGAAATTTGAGTAAAAACCTTAGGGAGATAAGTGGAAAATACAAGATGAAAAAGTAGTTTTATTATTTTATTATTTTTTGAAATTTTTATTTTTTAGCCCAAAAATTCTGAATAATCCCCCATGGTTGATATCATCATATTGAATCCTATTGGTTCTTATAAAATTTATTTTGGTTCTACATTTTTCTTATGAGGCCAATTTTAGACATCAAAATTTCTCTAATGAAGAAGAGGAACAAAATCCCTATGCCCAACTATTACATAACGAAAATCTTAAGTGAATTGAAGAACAAAAGAAAGTACGCAAAATAATTAGGGTGAGTGATGCAAGATGTAGCCACAAAGGTTGAAATGATCACTTAGAGGTTATTTTAAAGTCAAAATACCTTCTCTGAAGGAAAAAAATGAAATGAGTAGATGTGCGAAAAGAACCCAAGAAAAATCGGTGAGGAACGAAAAACCCTTTGAAAACCTGTATCCCTACAACAAAATTGAAGAAGTAACTGGGGGATAATTGCAAAAAAAAAATAGAGTAAACATTATAAAAATAGTATTCCTAGTCAAGTATGTGGTGAAAAAGCCTTTAGAAGGATGGTTATAGATTACCTATTATCGGGAAGTTATGATGCTTATTGTAATGTGAGATACAATATCTAAGAGAGAAAACACACTAAGGGAAAACCAAAACAACATCGATGCAGGTTGAAACCCTAGGAGACAAAAAAGAATTTGAATTACATGGAGAAGTAACCAGAACTGATAGCTGGAAAGGATAGCAAATACTAGTGTTTGTAGCCTCAAATTTTTCTAACCATTCGATTTCAAGGAGAGAATTGGATCATCCACCTATTACCTTGTCACATGGACACATCTTAGCCCCCCCGCCCCCCCCCCCCCCCTCTCCCCCCACCCCCCCTCGAAAATGAAACATGTATAACAGTGTGACTAATATATCTTGATCATTGGTGCTTTGAGGGTCAAATAATGTTTGGTGTTAATTGTGTAGACCTCACTGTTAACACATAGAGTATGTTTTTTTTTTGAATGATATGTCGTAAGTTGAAACCCTTAAATTTTCGTAAATTGTGTGTTTTATTCCAAATTAATAGTTACTTGGTTTTAAGACAAACCTTGTTGGTATCATGAACGCAAGGTACAAGGTATATAACTATAATTTTATAACCCCTTTATACATATATTTATATTACCTTAGTGGGAAATCAAAATGAACACAAAGAATAATTAATTATGTATTCATGTTATTATTTGAAAATATGTAATAGTTTTCAATGTGAATCTTATATATCCGTAAGTCTCAAGGATCAGTTATAGGAAATATTAGAAATACAAAGAGAACATGCATTTTATAATTTAAGAGTGTAGATATTTTTTCAAGTGCATGTCTAGAGGTAAGCTACGCATGATATTAGAGGTGTCAGTTACGGTAATGATGCCTAGGAGCCAAACCATCGGTAGAATTTTAAAAAGTAATTTTTTTTATTTTTTTACACACGAAGGAGGAATGAAAAGAATTGTCATTGTAGAACCATCTGCAAGACCTCTTGATCTGAATGAATAAATTTGGGTGCAACTAGGTCGCGAGCCATCATTGCAAATAGTTGAACGAATGGTTTTTTTTTTTTTTTTTTGGTAGGTTAGAGTAATCCTAATCTTTCCATTTTTTCTCCTCTCATCCCACCCATGGATTTCGAACCAGTGACCTTGCAGATGGAGTGCCTTAAATCACCGACTGCTCTACCCCATGTTGGTTGTTGAACTAAGGGTTATTATGGAAGGTATGAAACTGAAATTAACTAGTATTAAAGTAGACAATGAAAAATTGGTGAAATTTAGTGTTGAGAAGGAAATAATAAAAAAATATTAATTGATAATGCAAATATTAAAATAGTAAGAGAAGTTCTAGATGAGGAGGATAAGGAGTCGTACTAAAGGGAAAATTTTGAAAGGATGGAGGAGAGTGAGGTTATTACACCATAAATTAAGAGCAAAATGAAGAACATTTAGTCAAAATTCCGCTAAGAGTACCTAATTATGTAAATAAATGAAAGGTAGAAATCCAGGGAGAGTTTAAAGTGAGTGGACCTCCCATATACGATGGTGAATCAGAGGAGGCAACTAAGGCAAGGAAATTAAATATAAATAAATAATTTTAGGCAGATGAGTATCCTAGCAGTCTAAAATCGAGATTGGCCAGTTTCCTGAAGAAAGGTAAAGCATCCCTGTGGTGATAAGAGATACAAACTCTACAGAATATAGAGGATAAAATTGTTTGTAGAATTTTTTTGAAAATAATTTCAAATAAAATTATGTGACGTAAATATATTTTGACGCTAAAGCTAACGAATTTCATGAAATAAAACATTGTCAAGTGACCATAGATTAAATACCCACTAAATTCATCCATCTCCTGGCATATGTACCATATATTTTTTAGGAGAAAGGAAACATTTGGTGATTTATGAACTATGTACTTCTTCTCAGTATTACAAACACCCTCCAAATTTTTTCCTACATCCAAATTTTAAGCCTCGTTATGCTCATCCCGTATTTAATTTTAACCCATTAAGGCCATGCTTCATCATCTTGTTGAAGTCTTCAAATATCCCTTTAAGAATTCTAAGTGTCCAAGTGACCTTATTTTATATGCTTATATTATGATGCCTACATAGAAAAGTTATTCTAAGAAATCCTAGCAGTCATTGTATATCCTTGGAAGCCAAGCATTACGTAGTTATTTATGAAAGTGAATCTACAATGCCTAATAACAATGAATCCATATTCTCTAGAGATAGTGGTTGTGAAATCCTTGATGAGAGAGCTTTTGCAGTCCTTGATGCTAGCACTTGCACAATTCCTAGAGACATACTCTATACAATACTTACAGATAGTGACAAATTTGATGACATCCTTTATATATAGTGATTGCACACTCTTTGTTGACCTTGAGAGTGTAATTTTTCATGCCATTCAATTCACTCTTGGCTCCTTGTTTCGAAATATGCACTAATCACATTCACAAATCCTAATCATAATTACATGTCGATTCCCATATAAATAATCTACTCCAAATACCATCCTTATAGTCATCTCTTTCTTTTGAGGTCTATGCATTGTTGGAGTATAAGGAACATTCTCTCACTCATTGTTTCAAATGCCCCATCTTTTAGGAGAGTTTCTGAACTATCGAATTTTCTTTTAAAAGTGTCACTTTTGTTTTCTTTTTCTCTTACACATGTCATTTTTTTGTTTCTCTATATTTTTTAGGTTTCTCATTTTCCTTCTTTCATTGTTGCACATGTCCCTTGATTTTTCTTCGTGTTTTGATGTGTCATTTTTACTCTTGCAGGTGTTTATTTTGCTTATTTTAACTCATCCTAAAAGCACCATGGCACACCTTCTAGAGGAATCCACATCACTCTCTTGCATTAGCTGATTTTATTAATCATTAGAACGTATTCTCAATAAATTATTATGGCATACCACACATTTTTCTTGCATTTGACACTTGTGTCATAAAGGTACATATTAAGTGTCGCACTTGGATATATGTGTCATTTTATTGTCATTTCCATATAGACATGTTGATTTTAGGTAACATACATATTTTTTTCATGTTCTTCATTGTATAGGTGTCTGTGATCATGTCCTATACTTGTTTTATTCTCTTAATATTACTTTGTTCTTTCACTGATCCCACTCTTAGTAAGTTTTGAAGTTTTCTTTGTCCTCACAACTTGCAGAATAGATGATCGATCTTCAAGCCTCAACGAAGTGTATTGTGCACTATGAATTGCTGAGATTCAGTTATGATGTCTTTACATCCTCTAGCTACACATTCCATAATCCTATAGGACAAACTCATTCAACTGTGCATTGAGAAACCTCATAGCAAAATCATTCCTTCCTATTGGTTACACTTTCTAAAATGAAAATTTTTGGTCAATCCTGCCATGAATTATGCACTGAGAGTTCTCAGTTCCTATTGGGTCCTTTTATGGACCCTTGAATTTCCCAAATATGTAGTCTCTTAAGCCTCTTCCTAGGCGATGGTGCATTGTGCAGTCATAGTGCCCAGTCTTGTTACTCTTGTCTCCTACACTGCTCAAATTTGCAATGCCCTAAAAAAATATTTCCCCCACTACATAATTTTAGGGTAGTAGTTCCATCCTTCAACCCTGGCAGCATTCAATTATGCAATACGTTGATATTGTACCTCAAGAATTGAGCATTAGACACTCATAATGACTAATATTGATATCTTTGCATCTTATAATTTCAGAATGAACAATTCATGTCTTGCCTCTCCCTTTCCACTACACATTTTGAAATCATAGTGTCTACACCCTCACTCTCTACCTCCTAACTTTTTGCACTGCACTCAAGCAGGCCTCTTCCCTCAACCCTTGCATATTATCCCATCACATTCAACATTTGCACAAGATAGCAATGATTTTGACACTGATGTTGTCTTGTCACAAGTGAATTTAATTTTCAATTTCAATAATCCTATCATGGAAATATTATTATCGAGGATGATAGGAAGGAGAGGTTACAAGAAAGAAACTCATGGAGATGAGACACAAATATGTTACCGTGCAGGAGTAAAGGAATCCTAAACCAAGATAGAGAGATGGAAACTCATGTTGAATTATATTACTTCAACACTTTTTGAGACCCTTTGGAGTTTGAATATGAAGTATAAACTAGATCTATCATGAACTATTGAATACATATAAAAAATATGAGAATTTGGCACTCATCTGATTTTTAAACAATTTTGGTGGTTTTGCAAAATTCTTCAAAAATATATTTTCTTAGATTAACTAAAATTATTTTGGTACACTTTTGATAATTTATAGAAAATCTCTTTCAGCAATGTCCCTAAAACTCTTTTACTTGTTGAACATAGAAAATTTTTTCCTTGAATTGTCCCAGAAAATCATTTTATTTTTTCTTTTTGGTGGTATTACAAAACTTGTTCTTTTCAGTTGTCTTTGAACAAATTGCAGTTTTTTGTGGTCTCTCAAGTACATTTTTTTGATATCTACAAAAATTTTCTTTAGAAGAATTAATAAAAAATGTTCTTATAAAATTTTAAACAAATCTATAGTGAATCTAAATGATTCCTTTCGAAATTATGACTAATACTCCCCATTAATTGGTATATGTAAATTTTCAAATAAAATTTATGTAGGGTCACCATCAACTATCTATAACCATTATATGTAGCATTTCATCTGGAGTATGTGGTTTCTTTCCAATTTCACTATTTGCACCCAATTTAGCATAGATTGAATCTTTGTAAATCTTAATTTTGACAAAAATATACCAATATGTAAAAATATAGGTTTGATGGTGGAGCCAAAGCTTTGGTACCATAATTTAATGTAGTGAACTCCATGTTAGGCCACATTGCCACAAATTTTATCATTTGATGCTTTGAAATATAGTATAAGGAAATCCAAAGCTACCTTTAGAACATGGATTCTAAAATTATTTTCAACATTTATTTCATTTTATATATGCCAACAAGCCTGCAATTGAAAATAGATCATGGAAACTATAATGAAAATATATACATGAAGAGGAAAACATATTTCTCACACAATGTAGAACATTGAAAAATACACACACCGTTATTCAATGAAAAAGAGGATAGTAAAAATATCATGAATAATTTAAAATATAGCACCCATCTTCATCAATATTGACACCAAATAGCTATAGGAATTTCATGTTCCATCTAATTGTAAACACTACTACTCTAAATATATCAATATCAAGCCATCTAGAGTTGAGGTTTTGAAGCATGAAGATAGATGCCTAGGAATAGTTTATGTCACACAGGAGATTTCTTAGTCAATAAAACAAAAATATCAAGCTACCAGTTATCCTTCTCCTTTATATTACACATACCAAGGAGATAAATCCCCTTCTCACAGTTCTGTCCTTCAAGCTATTTTGATGCTCTCTAGTGTTAGGCCAAATATTAACTCCATAGGAATTTATTTATTTCAATTAGTATGAATAATTATTTAATGTATAGTGATATGGAACTTTATTTGTATCTCCCATACGAAATTTATAATTTTTCAAAATTCTACTTAAAATTATTTACAACTATACAAAATCTTGGAGATTATTTGTTCCACATTTCCCTTCTAAATCCAAGGGCTTTTTTGTGGGTCCAAGCATCAATATGAATTTCTCAAAATTTTCTCCAACAAGTGATTAGCTGAACATGTTAGAGATTTGATCACTTGTGGCTAATTTTATTAAATTAGCACTCTTGGCCTCTAGATTATATTAAATTAGATTATACTCTATGTTGATATGCTTTGTTTGATCATGGATCTTAGGATTCTTGGATATTTTTTTTGCATAATTATTATTAGCCCCAATAGTTGTAGAGTTCACTTGTTTCTCATACAAATATTGATTTGTTTTCCTTAGCCACACAATATCCTTTGCTTCATAGAAAATTTCACCATACATTTCCTATATTTTTTAATTTTATCGAATAAACTATTTTTGTGACCTCCTAGCGATAACTATTCATCCAAGGCTCACAATATAAAATGATGTCGACACCTTTTTTTCCTCATCCCCACCAATGTTTGAATAAAAATTTCCTACTAGGTTGAATTCATCCACAATGAAATTCTTGATTCAAAAATAGTGACTTTCACTTAAGTCTTTCAAAACACTTTTTGTAGTAGTCCAAAGGCACTGCACAAAGTTTTTCATAAACTTTGAAACAATCCGCAAAAAAATTAAATAGTTGGTATAATGGCAGTAAGGAAAATACTATTTCCTCATATGATGTACTTGATTTCATTATCAAATTCATTTATTCTCTTTAGAGTGAGGTTCAAAATATTTTCCATTAGAGTAGAAAGAGGGTTACACCTAGTCATTCAAAACTTGTTCAAAAATTATCCTTACAGTTCCTTTGAGATATGAATATATACTCTCGATGTTTAATTACTTCAATTCTTAAGTACTAGTGATAGAGAATAATATCAGGAAAAGGGATGAAAGAAAAAACATAAATGTATATCACATCGCTGAGGCTATGGATATAACCATAGTATTTGGGGATAGATAAAAGAAATAAAAGCCAATAAGTAGAGCTGAGAGATTTTTTGAAACAACAAATGTACAATTTTGAAGATATGCATATTTGAGAGACTTTACAAGTGAATTCAAATGTTTCTTGTGTTTTTCTTATTTATTATATCGAAAGGGATTGATCATTGTAGGCAAGAGAAAAGGAGACAAGGAATAGTGGAGAATAACCCTTACAACAGAGAGGCTATAGAAAGATAATTTGTTTCAGTAGAGGTTGGGAGAGGCAGGGGAAAAAGGAATTCTGCAAATAAAGGGGAAGAAAAAACCAGAGGTGTATAGGAAGCTCAAGAGGTTCCTGAGGATGTGAACCTATGATCCCAAAAGCCCAATCTATATGCAGGGTTATAAAAATAATGCACCAAATCTATATGGGGTGTCAGTGGGGATTGAACCCCTAAACTACTCATCCCAATTTTGGTGCATTACCATTAGGCCAATGAACTTCTTGTATTGTCTTCCCATCAAAACCATATTTGAATAGTACTTCTCATTCGACCAGGAAACGCGAGCGAATGAAGTCAAATTGCAAGAACTTGGAGATCGAGTTCGCGAAGCATACTAGAGCAGAACCGCAAAGGATGGAACCATGACATAGTTTCAGGAGGAAGAACCATGCCCAGTGAGATATGCATAACCTTGATGTGAAAGGATTAATTGATGTTTAAATTATTCCTTGGGAGGTAAATTTTTACTGTGACAAAATATTATCAAATTTATAGTCACTTTTCTAAAAAATTTGCAGGGAGTGCAACGGTGAAGTTAGATTCACCATCTAAGGAGAATAATTGGAGGTTCCACATAGTGAGGAATCTTTGAAGAATCTTAAGGAATCTAAAATATTCCCTTGGAGGCTGAATTTTTCCACTGTCAAAATATGGCCAACGTTATACTCACTTTTCTAAGAATTTGGCAAGGATCATGACTGAGAGATCATATTTTTCATCTCTATAGAAGATCTCTAGTCATCCAATGGAGAGAAATATTCTGGGAATCATGAAAAATCTAGAAGATTCCTGAAGGCCTAGAATTTGATGGTGTCATAATTGGACAAGTTGATAGTCAATTTTACACCTCTTATTTCTAGTGATTTAGTGGTGCAATCCATTTCAATAGTCGAGGTTTGAATTTGTTTGTAATATTAAAAAGTGGAGGTACATGATGCAGTTATGTTATTCTTCCTTCTGTTTTTCTGAGATGATGTATTATTTTTGAGATCCTCATTTAAGACTACGTTGAGGGATGCTTGTTGCCAAATTATTACGATAACTCATTATCTTTTCATGTTGAATGAAAATCCATTTGACTGAGATTTCCTGTAGAGAGAACATCTCAAGAAGTGACGCACCACTCTTGTTGAGGGTGTGTGTTCTTGTTATGAAAAATAAAATAAAATTCACATCATAATCATTTGCAGTAATTAATGAAGCAACATCCACTCTGTTGACACTGGGCTTAGAGACGTAACCAACACTGGGTGAAATCCATTATCTATGTGTTTTGTTCTTGATTCACTGATCGTCACTATGTTTCCTCCTATTTAAGCATGAGCATGTGGTTTTTTTATTCTCTTTTATGTGAAATTATATTAACATCACAAAAGTAAAAGATATTGGTTAATTCCAATAGCTAAAGAAATCTGGATTAAGTTTTGTATCAGAGCAGTCTTCTCAGTTATGTGAATTGCGAGTGTGAATGAATCAATGTGCAACAATTGAGGATCACAGAGATATGTACAAAGCCTTCCTCGGGATGTAAGAAATGGTGGACATAATTTATGAAGCATATGCGAAGAGAATAGAAGAATGGGAGAAGGAAAGAGTGAAGGATGATGCTCCATATACCCCTTCATGTGGACATGTATCTTCTTCATCGTATTTTCTTCATTCAAATGAAGAGATCAACTAGAGCCTTCAAGAATACAACACTACCGTGAAGAGGGTTATATGAGAAGAGAAAGAGGACAAGAAGATATTGTAGCTTCAATTGGGAGCTGCAAAAGAGGCCTTGGAAAAATTGAAGCACAATGACCAGAGCCTTCAAGCAGAGGATTCTTAATTAAGGAGGATTCTACAATAAGAGAAAGAGGATAATCAGAGACTACAAAATGATCCACAAGCCATGGAAGAGACCTTGGAGGAGTTGAAGGTAAAAAAATGCTTAGAGAAGCTCTCATCACCTATTTCAAGATCGAAAATTGAGGTAACAATGTTGATTTTTCTTCAATTTAATCTTCACATCTTGTTATTTCTATTAGAAATGTGGAGGTACCCATTACATGAACTGGCATGAAAATCCTTACCAAGATGGTATATAAAGGAGGAGGACATAGTGTTAATGGCCAATTGATGACTCAACCATTGTAGGTCATGCAAAGACCTCGATTCGCATGTTAATGATCCAATAAAGGAGAATTCTCAAAGGTGTTAGAAGCTTCCGAGACATTGTTGAAATTGTTGAGGAAAGAGGATTATGCGAACACATCACCATCATCCTATAATAGTGCACATCACAAAGGAAGAGATAAGGCAATCACTCATAACCATAATTCCACCAGAGATAATGAAGAGAGCTACAACAAGTCTCAGTATTCTAGAGTTCATTTTGATTACAAGTATGTTATTAAACATGAAAGAAAATCATGGAATAGAAAGCTATGTAGTTTTTCTGGTTTCCATAACCATGTGATTATTGAGTACTGGAAGAGAATGGAAACAGAAAAGAGGATTAGCTATGAAAGGAATTCAACACATTAGGGAAGGAAGCATGTTAAATAGGTCTGGAAGAAGAAGAATTATTTTAGTCATTGCAACAAAGGTGGTCATAAAAGAGCCACATGTTGGCTCCAGTGAGAGAAATGCCTTAAGGTCAAAGAATCTATGCAAAAACCATTCGATGAAGGAATTAAAAAAGAAAATCCACCACCTAAATGTTGTTGAACTTCGTTGAGTAAGATATGGTTTTACTAGAAATCATAGCTTGTGAGGGCCTCACTTTGTCAATCATGCGTTTCAACATAATGTACAAGTGATGATGATGTTTTTCCATCACTTCTAAAGCAACAATGATGCTTTTGCCTTGTGTTGATAGATGGGGTAATGTTTCAATTTTGATGTAAACTTGACCACAAAGTGTGTGTTATAAACTCATGAAATGTATGCACTAGAAATTTTGGCCCAATTTCCAATGGCTACTTCGTCACTATTCCAACACATAGTTGTCGCAAGAGCGACAGTTCAAGGCCAGAAAAATCATGCTTAGCCATTACATCACAATTTCGATGCTTTTCCAAAGTGTCGCAATACCGACACATTTCCGACGTTTCCAAATGCTGTGATGGACTGTTGCAATATCAACGCATTGCAAAAGCATCGTAAGACCGATGCCAGGAAGACGTGTCGCAATACCGACGAACAATTGAACTTCGCAATATTGACGCAATAAGGCGTCACAAGACCGATGCTTATTAAAGTGTCGCAAGACCGACGCTCTACTGGAGTGTCGCAATATCGACGCATTTCAAAAGCCTCGCAAGACCGACGCCAGGAACAAGTGTCACAATACCGATGTATAATTGAACGTCGCAAGACCGATGCATATAAGGTGTCGCAAGACAGACGCTTATAAATCATCGTTATACCGAAGGCACGTTAAATTTAAAAAAAGAAAGAAAATTTACCAAGTTGGTCATGTCTATGAATATGGAATCTTTGTGATGCCCGGGCTAACCTCTTAAATGTCAATATCACACTTTCATGCAGGTACCCACATTGTACTCTCTGTTCATAGAACAATAACTCACTTCAATTTTTTTACCGAATGATTTTAAATCTGGCAATTTCCACTAACCTTTTTTATCAACCTATTAATCTTCAAGAAGGCTGCCTTGTTTCTCTCTCGGTGTCAACAATTTCACTCAATACAGGCTCATAATCAAACCAAGGAAGTATACTTTATTTTCTTCTTTCTGATTCATTTATCAATTTCTTGGAGATTGATTAATGAATGTATTTGACCGTCCTTATGTAAACCCCGAACAATAGAGCCTTTTGTATTTTTTTTTTCATGCTCCGGACTATAATATACAAACTTTGTATCGAAACCTTGGTCCCTAGTTTATAAAGCCCTTAATATATATTTGGATCCTTCCCTTTGTATATTTTATTGAATGTATTAGCCTGACTCGCAACTTAACCCAATCTCAAAGGTTTGGAAATAATATAACAAAATCACTTCATATTCTGACCTTATCAATTAACGTCAAACCAATGGTTCGATGAATTTAAACATATGCATAGTGCCTATAACATTCAAAAATAGGTTATACTATTAACACAACATTCATATTGAATGGTGGTCCACGAGCCCCACACATCCATCGTAATTAAATAGTGTTAAATAAACACAAACCACGAGCCATACTTTGGATTATTCTATGTTTCACTCATTTCATGATATCCATATGATCTATCACTACCTAGATCGAACGCTCCTTGGCAATATCGCATTTTTTTAACAAGCGAATTTTAACACCTGAGAGTTGCGTGATATGGGTGGTATTGCCCCGATGATGTGGCACAAATATATTGGACCGCGTTATTATTTCTAAAACCACTTCGACCCCCAAACACTGTGCGATACCAGCAGTATCCTGCTTCAAAACTACTTCGGCTATTTGAATGGTAAATAACTTAGAATTCCACTCGAAGCACCTTTCTCTATGTTGACACTATATTTTGGTGTTTAGCTGTGCCACTCCAACTGCAATCACACCATACACTCACTGTGACAGGCAGAGGCTAACTTCCCAGCATAAAAAAAGCTTCATTCTGGTCCCGCTCTCCTAATAGGGTGCATTAATGGACCTCCCTCGGGGATTCAATACAGACTAAACATATTCAATTTCTCCACAGTTATAAATAGAGAACGAGATTCCAATGGTCCCAATTCAACATAAATAGATATAACATTATCAACAAATCCAAATCGATTCAGTCGTCTCCAATTAGAGAGATTGGGTGAATGCCTCCTGGCCTTTATGCAGAGTTAATATGGTTGTAGAAATAGAGATTCTATGGCTTCACTCTTTCAACAAAGTCTGACCCTTTGACTTCTCTGAAGGATTCTACATAGAGTTAATACATTCCATTCCTACACCAAGAGCATGGATTCAAATACATTCAGAAGTAAGGAAACTTTAACACGGAAACTAATTCTCCCAATTTATACATTCTACACAGGCCATTTCCACTAGAATGAAGTTCAACGCTTCTTTGTTATATATGATCAATAAAAGACAATCCGGTTCTGTCGATTTTTACAAGGGAACCACTCAATTCTTATAGACATGTAAACAATGTTCAAACATTCTAACTAAACAGATATTATGCATCAAATTGCAGCATAAGCTCTTCAGAAGCACTTTCCATCAAACACAAAATAGAGACTCCGTATCGATTTTTAACACTCCCCTATTCTTATCAACTCAGTTGATAACCAAAGTCTATTCTTTTCCAATGAGACACAGGCTCATTTACACAGAGTTAAATCAACAATACCCACATATTTGATAAATTTGATGAATGAAATTCAAAGAAAATAAATTAGAACATCGTGAGCTTTCCGGATTATGGATATGGTTGGGGAATGGACTTGGAGGGAATTTTATACACAACATTGAGAATGAAAGATGTGAGAATAGGGACTATGGGTTTTTACCCTGCACCAAAGTCTCTAAGTTGGGTTTTTTAAAGTCCTAATATTGTTGAGGAAACCCAAGAATAATCTTCAAAGGAATTTATATTTATTGAAAAAATGTAATACTCTCAAAACAACGACTTTACTTGAAATTTTTGAAGTTATGAAAGATTATTTATTTTCATTTTTTATTCGAAGACTCAAATTGAATTTAAAAAATATTCTTCCTTTGTTTATTCCAAATCATCCAAAGAAGGAGATACTAAATATATAAAAAATCCATTGGACGTAACAGGCCCAATAGTAAATAAAAAACCAATTATTCCACATAATATAATGGCCGCTCAAAATTCAAATGATCTAGTTGTTGCATGATATGCACCCCTAATATTTACTTCAAATCCACATGAAATTCCCCAAAGATACCTTAAAAACTTTCCAAGATACAATGGATAAGATAAAAAAAAAAAAAATAGAAGGGCTTTCATATGGTTACACAAAACCCTTATATTTATGGAGCAATCCAAGTGTAGTTCAATAGCCAGCTTATAACAATTTTATCTATCCATCACATACACAAGATAGATAAAATGAAACTTCCAACAACTCTTTGTTTTGCATAGATAATTGAAGCTTTCGGGGAAACCTTGTTATTGGTTCACCATCTTGTGCATATACTGCTCGAATTGATGCACAAGATTTGTTAAACTCCAATTCTGATGGTGGAAGATGTACATTTGGGTCTCATGCCACTTTTAGATTATACCATAGTGCATATATAAGGCAATGTTAAGCTATTAGTACATCTCATTTGTTGGGGTTAATTAGTATATAATACTTTTATAAATGAATATCAGTTGGTCACTTACTTGAATAAACTTGAAAAAAAACGAGAACTCTATCTAGTGTATTCTCCAACTCCTCCTCTGAAGTACCTTTGTTACTAGATCGAAGTTTATCATCAAGAAATTAGGCAATAAGTTTTGCTGGTCAGTTCTGTAGACAAAGGCCATAATTCAGAAAAATGGAAAAACAATATATCTAATATTATGAATGCAATTATCTAGATAGACACATTCTTTCATTACTCACCGTTAGCTATTTTGTCATTAATCCTTTCAAACTTTTTGTCTCACTTAATTTGATAATAAAGAGCACAAATTCAATGAAAAATTTGTATAAACAGAAATAAATTGAGCATAAACATAAAGTAACTAACCTGTATAATTAAATCTGTATAAACAGAAAGAAAATGAGCATAAACATATAGTAACTAACCTACCTTAGATTTATCAGATGCTCAAAGGAATCCTTGATAGTATTAGAAAAGGCCTCATTCTTCAAAAAAAAATCTTCCCATATTGTATCAAGTCGTGCTTTCAAGTCTAGAAATGATGACACCATGTCCTTGTCTTTCATTTCATCCAATACAATGTCTTGCCCAGTAGCTTTAACGTATGCACTGAGAGCCAGCCGAAGCAGCTCAAGTGCACTAACCCTTTTAAAAAGAGATTACATGTGCTGAAGGTCTGGAATGCGATTGGGATCCATGAGAAAAGAAAATCCCTGGGGAAATCATGATTTGGCTACCCTGTTAAATACATATGAACCAACATATTTATGAATTTAGAGAGGGGATTTGACTCCATCAGTAATAAAGAATGGGCTTCTATATCGATTTCTTTCCACATAGAAGAGACCATAATGATTAATTACATAGAACATCCAATCAACAAACAAATATGGGAATTTGAAAACTTAACATGAATGAATATCGGATAAATCAATGGAAAGATCCGCATTCCCAATCTCCATCAATTTTTCCAAAAAATACATGTGATTTGAATGGTAAGGGTATTTCCGTCATCATTGTTTCTTATGGACATGCTCCCTTAATAAATGCAAACTCTTTAATTTTCCTAGAATGAAAAATAAGAACAAAATCTCAACTAAGTGGTTTACACCAATCATGCAACCATTTTCACGAACCTGTTTGATTTTTCCTAGAACACATGAAATGAAATGGAGCATCAAAATTCAGTTTGCTATAAACACAGTACACATGAAAATAGAAACACTAAGGTGCACCCACTGCGATCAAAATAATATTATACATATTTTTTTGTGCATCAATAGAATAACACAACTCTCACATAGTACATAAAGCTTCCATAGAAAATGTTACCACATAACCATGACACACTTTGGCATGACAAACTAAATTTTCTATTTCCCTTTCAAGTTCATTCAGCTTTGTAAAGACTTCGACTTGAAAAGGGTCACCATTAGAATAATACCTGCAGGAAAATTACATAGATATGGTGAGCAATGCATAGTTTTGTTTCACTTCTCCAATGAATAAATCTGTGAATTTGATCAATAATGGAAGCAGTAATCTGTGAATATCTGTGAATATACAAGGATGTCAAAGAAATGAAGGCCAAAACAGGGGACATGGAGCTGAATTCCAAAGAATGTTTTGAATTTTCAGAAGCTGCAGGTCAAGAACAAGGTAAAAGACTCATTGATAAGCTTCAAGAAGGATCCAGGAACTATAAGACAAATCAAGGGAAAAGGAAAGGGTTATATTTTATCCACAATACCATGATTGATTTTAGGAGCTAGAGAAGATTTTTGAGATTCTGTGTCAGTTTTGTGCCAAATAAGGTTCCTTTATTGACCTAATTCTTATGTCTTGGGATGAACATATCTATGGTTGGTTTGCATATGAGAAGCTAAGGAACCTCTTACTTCTTCCCTGTAGTTATATCCCTTCATAGATGTCATTCTTACCTGTGTAAGTAATTCTAGATAAGTAAGTTATTCTTACTTGTGTAAGTAATTCTTAATGTATGAATGCTAGCTATTCTAAAAAATAGACTTGAAGATCATCTTATGTGTGGTAGCCATCATTGAAAGACGTTATTGGAAGCCAAATAAATACTCTTGGTAGATTCTCTTTCCTTTTACAAGTAAGTTATCTTGTATGCTCCATGTTTGCAATCCAAATTTCCATATCCTAATTTGAGACTATGGTCTGAAGCATCTTTCCAAAAGTTATGTAGGTTGAATCCTAAAGGAATCTAGGAACAAGACTCAAGGAATAAATCCTACATCTCTTTGAAGCTAATCTCTCGACCAAGTTATAGAAACAAGCATTTATAATGACACCAAACAGTTACATGTGACTATACATGACATTCGATACAATATTCTTTGTGATTTATCGAAGAAGATGAAAGAAAATCCAATGAAGTTTGAAAACTCTTAACCATATATTACAACTCGCTCTTGCTTCAGCTTGAAGGTCAAGTTTATGATAATCATCTTTACAAAAGGATAAATATTTTATAGGAAAATGAAGTGATACCCGGGCTACCTGCTCAGCCCACAATTTCCTGTCTCTGTGCATATAAAAGAAATGCACTTCATATTTAGCCCAAATAATTTTAAATCT
Organism: Pinus albicaulis; assembly: GCA_034641835.2. Classification (NCBI taxonomy): domain Eukaryota; kingdom Viridiplantae; phylum Streptophyta; class Pinopsida; order Pinales; family Pinaceae; genus Pinus; species Pinus albicaulis. Next base: position 303,946,849 of record CM076581.1, read on the forward strand.
GGGCAACCATTAACACTGTGGAGGCTCATATCCTTTTAAGCCTATGGTTATTAAACCATACAATACACCCTCTTTCACTTTTTAATTCAACTATTTGAATTTCACATAAACCCAATTTTAAGCTTCCTTTCAACCCAACATTAACTTTATAAGTGTCAAATATATTATATGCTCAAAGTCACCTTTTTCATATAACCATGATAATGCCCAGCATACATTTTCGCTCCATACCAGGTTCAATGGACATAATATATATATCAATGCTTAAATTAATTTCGTCCTTGGGTTAAAACCTCGCATAGCATAATGCCTCTCTTTATGGTTTGAACCCCTTGGAGTTTATATCCAATCTTTACACAACACATACAATGAATGTTTGAAATTGTATTAAATTAACCCTTAAAGCTCCACCTTTCCTTAAAACACTTAACTATTGTTATAAACCCCATTTCAGAATATTGCATCAAAGGATAATAACCCAAAGTTCAAACCTCCTTTTACTCCCTTGAATATGACATCACCCTTGAATCATATTAGTGTCTTTCGGCCTTCAAAATAACCTTAATACCCCGACTCCTTTAATAACCACCAAACTTCAGACTTATAACATTAATACCCATTAATTATAACAACGAGACATTCTATTACATATTGTATTCCATGGGGCCCACGCATCCATTATCCAAATTTTCCAAATTAAATAAATATTTAATATTATTGAAACTGCTGGTTCATACCTTATTTTATCTCTCGTGCAGCTTGCCACATGATTACCATTGGATCTACTGCTTGGCAGATTACACAGACTTCATCAAAATCGCGTTTTTTTCCTCACCAGAATTTAGTACTCCAGAAAAATGCAATATGGGTGGTATTTAGGAGGTGACATGTCCAAATATTGTTGGATCGCATTGGTAAAGGAAAAAGTTTCCTTTGGCCCAGATGTCGCATGAAAACCGTGGTATTGCCTCCCGAAACCACTTCTCCTACTCTGGTAATTAAACAGTGGTTAACTCGGGTCTCACTTCTTTTTTAGTACAATTCTCGACTTGAATCCTCACGTTAACACTATGGTTGAGTCTGAGTAATATCGCATCATTGCATTTTTAATACAATTCTTGACTTAATTCCTCACGTTAACACTTTGGTTGAGTCTCAGTAATATCGCCTCACGAACAACAATACAACACCATTGCCTCTAACTGTGATCACTTCTGTTAGTGACCTATAATATAGGATTCATAATTTTGACTTGACTGTTGATAATCTTGTAAATCTATACATACTTTTCCTTCTGCAAGTTGTATTCACATATTTTGTAAAAAATAAAAAAAAAATCAAAAAGAGGGTAAAAATTCCTAAAAGAAAAATCAAAGGACTTAGAAAAAATAAAAGACCCCAAAAGAAAAATGAATTAAAAATGAAAGTGTGCAAGTATAAATGCCACCAATTTTACCTTTTGACTATGGCATAGTGTCAATAAATGCCATAGTCCATGATGAGTTAAACAATTTAATATTAACTTGTCATTTTTCAATTTCACTTGTTGTAGATAGAGAATAATGAATTTTCATACAGTTTAATCATGAAAATTAAGTAGTTAGGTAGAGAAATAAAGTAAATCCAACAGTGTAATCTGGATTCATGGATGAAATAAGTGTAGAAGTAGATAGGTTTACTTGCTTTCAGAAAGAATAAATGCTGTAAAGGTTGCTAGCTCAAATGCACCTTACTACAATGGAAGAAAAAATGTTAGCATGGTAAGTTGGCTAGGTAGAAGATGGTGAGAAATATCAATTTAAATATCATTCATTTGGGCTAAAAAATAACTAACTTCCCCTTCCCATAGTCATGAAGAATTCTAAACTATCAGTCAGAAAGGCTCAAGGAATTTCCTTGACTTTTGTTGGGACCAGACCCAAGGCTCTATGACTAATCAGTTGTAAGTGTAAAATGTCTATATTAATCCCTAAACTCACATCATTATTCCATTTCATGTATTCATCTCCCTGGATAATCATAATTAAAACCTCATTTCTACTTAAAGGCATTACAATTTCCATTTGACTAATTTCCATCAACACATAAGAACATTACACCCCCAAAATTACATGATATCATAAGTTAAAGTGATAAGATTAATGTAAATTGTCTTTTAAACTTCACTTTACTTGTTATGTTTATGTATTTTGAGTATACCTTGTCCTATTTTCATATTAACATTAAGTTATATATCAACTCCCTATAGAAGTATCCTTTTCCTATTGTATATAACTCCTTCTATATAATAGCCCCAAAAACCCATTTATTATAACTTTACCCAAAGTTATTTAATCCCCACATGTTTAAATAAAACACCCACATTACAACCCCTTTGGCTAAAATATATATTTATATTAAATCCCGCCCCTATGGTAAGTAAATTGTTTGATTTAATTACTATATAATAAAATTATATAAAAAAAATCATTAAACATATTTAAATATGTGTTTAAAACAAAAATATAATCCCCAAATTTTAATTTAAACTAAACTTCAAATAAAATCATCCTTTCATTTCCCCAACTCTCTTAACCCAAGGTGAAAACCTTAAGATTTTTTACTTTCCTTATATATATTCATCACCACAGTTATAACCTTGGGTGAAATCCTTTATACCCCTCCCGATCACTTTACTCCATTGTATAAAATTAATTTATACATGAAACTTCATAAATCCCTCAGCACCATCGGACTCCATTCTAACCGTCTAATCATCCTTCTCCTTTTAATCCGACGGTCATAAGTAAACCCGATAAGCCCTTTTCCCTGTCCCCACCATTTCCTATCGGATCAAATTTCATCCATTGAGCTCCCCTTGTTAAATCGACGGTACAGATCAAAGCCCCAGTCCTGCTATATTTACCCCACAACTTCACATCAAATCTTAAACATTCACTCCGCTCTGATAGATCAGACAATGCACATTCATTTTCACATTTCTAAAGTAATCGAATGAAGTTGCGCAAAATTTTTGCAAAAAAAATAGATTTGTGAAACCGCCCCATGCTACGTGTCCTCCTTTCATTTGATCGCATTCCAAAAGGGAAAAACCAGTTACCACTCAAAAGCGATGCAAAAACCATTTATGGTTTCTCCTTTAAACACACAAACCGCTCCCACCCCAACTACAATAAATGACATTGAAAGGCGATATAACTTAAGGTTTTATGACTTAATTTTTGATTTTTTCCTTTGTATTTCACCCAGTTTCCATATTAAACACTGTAATCCCTTTGTGAAGCCTCCCGACACCTTTTTTGAGTCGTCTGCAAATCAATTGATATATAAATAGTCTTTCCCTCTGAAATTCACTCCCAGAGAAGTTCCACGACCTCTGCCCATCAAATTCAACCAAATTGAATATTGTTGCAAGTTTAGAAACTTCATCGACTGCAATTATACCTTTTACATGAATTTTCCATCAAAATCAATCCATAAAATCTTCAATTTCAAAGAAAATTAAGCTAATTAGACTATCATTTCCTAAAATGAGTTGAGGTAGCCATCTGGGAAGTTTTATAAACCTTCAAAATACAGGGGAAACCCTATCAAAATTTCTCCAGAATCCACATTTTCAGTTTTAGCAGGTTTTTATCCATTGTAAGAGCATTTTCATTGCTGAATTTGATCTACAAGAAATTCTGCATACAATAAACCTATTTGTCTTCTTAAAATCCTACCCAGAGTCTCCAATTTCCAGAAAAATTCTTCAATTGACCCAAGTATCTAAAAATAATAATGTAGCAAACTATTTAATCTTGCTCTGTTCATTTAAAATGACCAAAAAACAAGTAACTCCCAAAATTGGAGGTCCCAAATCACGGAAGCATGCCTCTAGCAAGCTTCAAAATCCCAAACCTCCTAGAATTGATAAACCTACTGCTATTTTAACTGCTGATTCTACTGAAATAGTTAGACCTCTGCAACCTCCTATTACCACTAAATAAAGAAATCGTTTGATTGACTTAGATTACAGAATTGCAGATGCCATTCTTGAATTTGATCTTCTAGAAGTGCATAACTGGTGTCAAGAGAAATTTGAAAAGAAAGAAGCCAATGATATACCTGTATGGGAGTGTAATGTGCCCAAGTATGTGGTTCCCATCGCCCATCCTGCTCAGGATTTAATAAGGTTATGTCAAATGCATTATATTCCTGATCAAGGGTGCATGGCTAACAAAGATAGTGAAGTCCTATTTTTTATAACTGCTGAATCAATCAATGACATGCTCCAGTTAAGCCATAATCCACAATCAATGTCATTATCAATTGAAGACTTAACCCAGATGTATTTAGACCTAGATTTCCTTAGAAAGTTCCAAATTCTCCAGAATTTCATTCCCAATCATGTCGATCTTCTTAAGGTGAACCCTCCTTATGATACCTTGGATTTTCCAGAAGCCTCTAGACAGGTCATTTCTATGCTGTCATTTATTTTGGGTTATGTTAATGATGAATTCACAGATGCATCTATCTTAGGTTTCCCTTCCACTTTATCTCCTGGACAACAACCAGACTTGATTTTTGACTTTGCCAAATTTATTGCTGATAATATTCATTATCAGCTAATAAAATTTCTTGATGAAGGAGTGTTCAAATATACTTCATATCTGTTACATCTCTTCTTGTTCTTTCAAGAAAATAAATTTCCCTTTGCAGTACAGAAAATGGATATGGAAGGAAAGCCACTGTCAGTAATATTTTGGACCTCTCTTCTGAGAAAGAATAGCAGTGAGTACAATTATAGTGATTTCAATGACCTATTTATCATACTTGCTATTATTTTGTTGGATAAAATAGAACCACCAAGAATAAAGGAAGATATCAGAAGGATTTTACAATTGTCTGAAAGCTATAAAGTGGGTGATTGGTATTTATACAAAAATCATACAGAGATCAGAATATATGGTGCACTCTTGGCTCCATATAAATTACCTAGATTTGTGACTACAAGGATTTTTTCTCTAGAGTATACAAGGCAGACTTTGAATGCTGGTGCAGTAAATTTCATAGCATCTAAAAAGAAGGCACAATTTAAATTAAGAAGTCTAATTGGCTCTTTCATTGTAAACAGTAGAGATGCCTTAAAGGAAGTATCAGACAGGCCATCAACCTTCAAGTTTCAGGAAAGTTTTTTTTGGAACTATGACCCTCAGGGTATTATAAGAAATCTCAGAATTAAAAGCAAATTCCCCCCATTTCTCCATGAATCTAAGCCACTTATTGAAAAATTTTCCAATCATTTCGAATGGGTGACCAATACCTTAATTGATGATGATCAGGATAGCAGACAAACAATTTCAATAATGTACAAGTGGCTACAGTTAATCAACTAGAAGAAGTATCAAACAAAAGACCAAAGAAAGAAGAAGGATATTTGGCTGAAACAATCATTGAAAACAAATTCAAAACAATATGCAACAAAAAGGCCAAAATGACTACTTTAGAAACAGAAGAAATAATAGATGTGGTTGACACTAATCAACAGTAGACAAATGATGAAGCCACCATCATTGTGAATGAGACACTCAGAGAGATTCAAAGTAAATAGTTACAAGAATAGGGTAAAGGAAAGGAGATGGTTGAAATGGAAATGGATATAGAAATCCCCTCTTCTTCTTCTAAAAAAATTGAAGAAAATGATTCTGATATTCAGAAGAATTTCAAGCTAATCAGAGAGAAAAATGAATAAATCAAAGATGAAGTTTTTTCTAAACTTCTCAAGGAAAAACTAGGAGATAAGGATAGATTAGTAATTGCATTTGATTACTGAACCAACCAAATGATCATGTCTTTTCTTCAACCAGTGGTAGCACATCCAAAATCATCTTTAGGCTACAAAAAGACAGAATTTACAGTAAATGTTGATACTATCCATGAGCTGGATCAAATAGAATTTCAGAGAAGTGCATCAGAAATGTTATATTCAAAAGCAGTAATCAAAACAATGAGTGCCACTATGCTCCAAAAGATTGTATCCAACTTGTAAACTCAAATGAAGTTGGATAAATAATATTTAGATGCCAAGGATTTGAGAGTAAAATCCTTAGAAGATTTGGTCATTGAGTCTGGAGAAGATCCTTCTAATACTGAAGCTGCCAAGAAGTTAATAAGACAGAAAAATGACGATATTACAGCCTTAAGAAACCAGCTCAAATTACCACAAAGTGAGCATGCTCAAACAAAAGAAATACTTCAGGAAAAGACAGAGGAAGAGGAAAATATGCAACTTGTTTTGAAAATGATAGCCCAGATAAAAATTATGGAAACTCAGATAGAAGCTCTTATGCAAGAAATTGAAAATTTGAACAAAAATCAGCAGGTTTCCGTTCCTACAGTTATTCCAACTGTAAGAACAGCAATCCCCTAAACATTTGCAAAACATTTGACACCAGAAGGAATATTGGCAACTACAGTGTCAATTACTTCTAAATATATCTCTGCCACTTCTTCATCATGGATAAACACAGTGGGGGAAACAACTGCAATAATCAAAGCTATGGAAGATATTTCCATAAAATATCAAGAGATAATCAGTTTAAAAGGAACCATCAAAGATCTGGAAACATCCAAAAGAGATGCCTTAATCACTTCCAAAGGACATGAACAGAGGGTTGATAGATTACAAGAATAGGCGAAAATTCTTCAACAGCAGGTAAATCTTACTGAACATGTTGCCTACATAAAAAAACATTTCTAGTCAAAAATCACTGAAGGCATTCACTTACAATGGCCTTCTATTCAAATAATATATGAAAAAAAATATCTGCTACAAGTTGCCTTAGCAAAAATTGATAACACAAAGAAGGAACTTGGCAACAATCCCCCACAAGTAATTTAGTTCATATCATTCTTGAACAGTAAAAATAGCGAAGAACTAGAAGAATTGAAAATTCCAAACAGGACAGAATCTATCCTTGAAATCAAAAAGGTCCTAATAAAGAGAAACATCATGAATAATCTGGAAGAGAAGTGTGATAATATGAACATATCAATCAGTAAATTCAAGACCAAATATGACTTGCTGCTAGAAGCAGGATTACCAAATATACATGCACTGAATGAAAAATTAATGCCACAAAAGGACTATGAATAGAATATTAGAGCTCATGCTAAGGAGTAGGCTAAAAAGCCTTCGCCACAAGGATCTCCAAGTGGGAAAGTACTACTGCAATATTTTGAGAATTTGTTCTCTTTGGAGAATGAAATTAACCACTTGTTTATAGTAAAGCCAAACTTTTCTAAGTACACAGAAGCTAATGAAAGCTATAGAAAAATAAAGAGTATAAATATCCCCACAGCTCAACAGTGGCAAGAATTCACAAATCTGATGTGAATTTGACAGGTAAAAGAGCAGGAAAATCACATGAAGAAATCATATTTTACTGTTATTTTATTGTGAAAAAATCAGTGTCAAAGTGTATCAGGGTCAAAGTGTATCAGTAAAATCAAATTTTTACTGCTAGCTATTTTTCAATTACAACAATGAATTAGTGAAAAACAAAGATAAAGAGTATCAGGATTGAAAGTGAAAAGAAGAAATGTTCTACAAGTCATCGTCCACGAGGTGATGCATCCAATGTCGACAATGCTACCAGCACATCATGAAATCAGTTTGATTAAGATACTCAGTTCTATATTTCCTTGTAAAAGAGAACAGCTTGCAAACTATTTTGTTGTTGTCCCTCTTCTTATGTTCTATTTCCTATTTTTCCTTGAAACGTTATCTCAAACTTTGAGAGATTTTGTAAACAATTTATGTGTATAAATACTTCATCATTCGAAGTATTCAGTGTGGAATAAAATTTCTCAAGACTACTATAGTCATTTTGCTGGATATATTGAAGTTAGTGTGAGTCAATTAGCAAAGTTGCAGACTGGAATTGAGATTAAAGACATCATAACTAATGATTCTTGTGCTAACAAGATAACTCTAGTATTTTTCCTGTTTTCATTGTTTTTCTTTCAAAAAGTTTCCATACATTCATTTTAATGTTCTTCTATCTTTAATGATCAACTAGGAGAATTTAGATAGGATTAGTGATAAAAGGCTCCCTGTTTTTAATTAGTTGGCATTATTACGTTTTCTGCTTGATAACTGGACTATAGAATTATCAATTTCTCTAGGTCCCAGTTTGATCCCCTCCTTCAATCTTCTTTTTTTGTAACTTAAGGATTCTTAAGTACCCTTTTGTTCAGATTTCACCCATTCCATCAACAAAGCCTATTCAAAGCCTTAGAAGTTCATCTACCCTGCCCTTAGTACATTTGCATCTTTAAGTCTTATTTCCTAGCTCTGCTTTCCTAGAAATTTGACTCCATAGCCCAATGTTTTGGTAGATCCCTCTGGTTTGCCTTGAAACACTTTTTATTCTGACCACTCTTTCAAAACAAGTCCCACTTTCCACTCATAGCTAACCTAAAACCCAATTATAAAACAAAATTAAATCTTTAGGAGAGATCCCTCTCTGGAAATCAGGAAGGCTAGATCCTGAATTCTAAAAGAGATTCTTGGTTGCCCCTGGTTTTCTTAACTACAAAAATCCTCATCCCACAACCTGAAAATTACTAGGGTGATAACAACTTCAATAGATAGGGGTTTTATCGCTATTCTTCAAATAGACAGAGCATATCCTGCTATGCTCACGGAAAAGAATCGACTCTTTGACACAGGGTATATTCGTTCAAATTACACACCGAGGACATGATAGCGCCCTCCCAATAGAGCCACTATTCCCTTCTACAAACTTCCATACAGGGAAATCACATTCGATTCACTCGCAGAGAATATGAAATTCAAAGGGAGACAAAGAATAATACATAGAATTTACTCTTCCTAATCATACACAGAGGTTTCCTAATCGAAGGAATGAGTCCTTTGGGAGATTTTTGATTACATACCTAGATATCAATAAGTCCACAGTTTTATTGAACACAGAGAGAAAAATCTCTCAACTTACTCTTCTACTGTCAAAATCCCCAAATTACAGAGTCTATTCACACAAATTTCGGTCAATCAAAGCATACAAAATTATGAATCCATTCTTATAATAAATTCAAATTACATAACCTTCCTTGGTCCTGGCCTGATCTTTAGGTTAAATTTTCAGAAGCTGCAGGTGAAGAACAGGGTAAAAGAATCATTGATAAGCCTCAAGAAGGATCTAGGAACTATAAGAAAAAGCAAGGGAAAAGGATAGGGTTATAGTTTATCCACAATACCATGATTGATTTGGAGAGCTAGAGAATATTTTCGAGATTCTATGTCAGTTTTGTGCCAAATAAGATTCCTTTATTGACATTATTCTTAAGTCCTGGGATGAACAACTTTATGGTTGGTTTGCATATGAAAATCTAAGGAACCTCTTGCTTCTCCCCTATATTTATATCCCTTCCTAGATCTCATTCTTACATGTGTAAGTAATTCTAGCTAAGTAAGTAATTCTTACCTGTGTAAGTAATTCTTAACGTATGAATGCTAGCTATTATAACAAATAGACTTGAAGATCAAAATTTAATGATTCAGAATTGTACAAACAATACAATCAGGAAAGAGTTATTAGTTTTTTATGATGAAAGGGTTATAATTTTTTAATGTAGGGTTTATCAGTTTGACAGAAAGGTTTGATGAGTTCAGGATTCAGAAATGACAAAATAGCCAAATGGGATGAAATGCATGCTTAATTTACAACAGAATAATGCAACAGAACTCTACCAGCAATCAACTTAGTTTCCAACAGAACATTAATAAATCATAAGACTGAAGTAATACATTGTACAACCTGAATGCTCCATTCCCCTCTAGATTTCTATATGTAGTACATAACATTCAATCTTGGTTAAAAATATTAAAAAAAAAAATTCTGCCAAATGTGCTAGTTTTAAGTAAATAAGCGACTTAGCTAATTCAAAATTTCTGTCCAAGCATCAGTAAATAGGAGATAATCTGAAATTTTAATAGATGTTCACCACATAAAATATGTCAAAATCCTGTAGCTATATCTCTGGCCTAAGACTGCAATGAAGAGGTCCAAAGTATGACGGCTTCAATAGAACCAAGCCTCAATATAGGGTTGCAGTAGGTTTGAGGGTTTAACTGATTCAAGTCTTAATAAAAGCCTACAACATAGAACCAAGCTCTTATGGTATATCTCTATCCTCCAATAATGACAAACATTAAATTATCTTGAGCATGGTAATAGAACTAAATTTGTTTACAACAGTCCACAAGATATCCATTCATTCCTAGAAATTCTGCAAGAAGAAAATCAAAGTCATGTGTAACAAAGTATTATGAAAAGACTTCAAGAAACCAGAACTTAGCCTGAATATCCTAAAAATGAAGTTGGAAACAATGTCTCTCCAAGGTTGTTAATGTTGCAATCCTTTTTTCAACATTGATACAAATGTCAAAAACAAGTTAAAAGATGAACCAAATAATAGCATTCAAAGGAAAGACTAGGATGTCACCATTTGTACCTACTATCCTTGAAAAGAAGGAGAGATAACTTACATGCTTTTGCGTTTGCAAGGTGGACTTGAAGACCATGTTCATCCCAAAATGAGCTCAAAATGTACTTTTGTTTCTTGATTCATGAAATAGAAGGACAGTGTTGTCAAAAAATAGTGAAATGGAGATCCCATAGAGGGCCTCGACCTTTACCACCCATTGATTTTGAAATGAGAAACTCTCATCCCTAAATATGAAGTCCAAATAATGTGAGGCAGTCGACACCCTTGCTTGAATACTATGTTAATGTATATAATAGACCCCAGAGATGATCATTTGAATCTCATATAGGGTCATAATTATAGAGATCGCCAAGCATAAGAGAGGTATACCTTGAGCCTCTCAAATAGTAGGTTTCTTCTAACTATCTGAAAGGCTTAACAGGTGTCCATGGATCAAAAATATACTTACTTTTTCTTCCTCAATAGCATTTGGGAGGATTGAAAAATAGTCAAAAGTGCGGTGATTCCATTTGTAATGACTAAACCTTACATCTAAAATTTCTTCCTCTCTGCCCATATGGAGATGAATTTGTCTGCTCTTCTGGCAAAGAGTTTGAACATGGTGTATCCTAGCATGATAGTCTCACAATTAATTGATTCAGAGGTCAGGATGTATGCAGGAGGCAGAGGACTTGAGTGAACTACCATACTAAGGAGTAGAGCATGAGTATTGAAACTGGGTATTGCTTCTCCAATGAACACTTGATTACTTACTGTAATGGGTTTTACATATTAAAATTTTATTCATACTAAGAGAGGCAAAAATAATAGAGATTAAATTTTCTAGATCAAAACACCCAATTTTCATAAAATCAAGAGAAAATTAGGTTAAAAAAGTTTAGCAAATTGATATTTCAAAAACTAATGTCAGGAACAAGAACTGTAAGCTACTTAAACCCTAGAAAGCACTTTTGAATTGAATGTTCATGGCATGTTGTCCACCCCATCGTAGTTAGATTAGAACTACACTTGCAATTTGATAAGAGTTTGTATTGCGTGATGAACAAAATGCAACTTTAATTGAAACCGAAAAAAAGGCAATCCTCTTGGAGAGTCCATAAAGGTGGTAGTTCTATATGGCCAGGCTTCACTTGAACAAACATGTATGCCAATACATTTTTAGTCTATTCTTCCAGATAGAGTGATGCAGGGGCATTAGGCTCTAGAAATACTTTGTATTTTATTCAGTCTAGAGGGATCTCATGCATTTGAATTCTCATGTAGTTTTTAATGTTTTGAGTAAAATAAGTGAGGAGTTGTAAATTTTCTATAGCCCACTATAGGACATGAGGGAAGCTGATTGAGTTAGTTAGGTGAATAGTTAGTTTCCGTTTTTTGAGAGTTTGAATCCAATTTTAGGAAGTACAAGAGTCTTTGTCGAGCTGTAAGGGACCTGAATCGATTCAAGTCACCATTATGTACAAATGTAAGTATGAATGATAATGTAGGATATCAGCCCTATTCAGAGGTACACTGTAGTAGAGTTCAGAAGCAGTTCATAGGAGGCAGAGTAGGTTGTAGAAGGCCATTCTAATTGAAGATCTGGCCAAAGACCAAAAGTTCTGTAAGTAAATACATCTATATAATTGAAATGATTGTTCCAATATTAATTGATTTAGTTCTGTGTGGTAAGCTTCAGCTCTGATGAGAGCTGTATGCATAATGTGTGACAAACTATGTCTTAAGGTTTAATGCCTATGTTTTGATTCATAAGAAATTCGAATATGCTGAGGATTTATGTTGTAATGATTTGATTCTCGAATGAATAGGAAACTTAGATCAATGCTATTGAATTGAATTCCATGGAACTTTTAGGTCGAGGAGTAGAATTTATTGACCGAATGAGTATTGAATAAGGCGTTCTGAGAGAACTTACAATTTCTATTCTGTAATTATGGAACCATGATGTTCTGGGGGATTAAATTGACATTTGGTTATACTGTGTAAGTAGTGAAATGAGGCTGGGTTGAGATCACAGTAATGTGTGACTGTATGGACATGGAATCGAATAGAATTCGATGATGCTCAGAGAGGTTAAGTGAACCCATGGGTGAGAAGTTAAAATCAAAAGAAACTTCTTGGCGCAGTTGAAAGAATCACTTTAATCTATGGTTGCGGTGTCGGATAGAATGCATTGAAATGATGGACACAAATGGTTGTTAAACCTCTGTGGGGGTTGTATTAAGGATGCAAAATCAAAGGAGTTAAGGTGGAACCATGAATGATTGAGGAATGGAACCATGACCTGTAAGAGTGAAAGTGGGCTTCCAAAACCATATGTGGTTTTCGCAAAACTCAAAAGCGGTAAACAAAATTTGGAAAAAAAGAGCGATATTGGTCGCTGGCTGACATGTGGCTTGGGCGGTTTTTGAAAACCATAAATTTCACAATTTTTCTGGGCATTAAGGTCCTGTTCAAAAAAAATTTCAATTACTGTCAGATGGTGGTCTCATCCTGGAGATGCACAGAAGATAACGTAAGGGTAAGTTGTGTGTTTATGTGGGCCAAAGGTTAATACGCAGGGGTGCAAGAATTGCGATGTCCGTCGGATCTCTTGATCCATGGATCGGATGATGTTCGCATCACGATGATGCGTGAAGGTTAATGGGGACGTTGTTATGGGCCCCGAAGACATTTATATATGTATCGGTTGGAGTTAACTCCAAAGGTGTGGTTTTTTATAAGGTATTTACCTTTGGCGGTAGGATGTAATATGTGTTCATATATTATAGTTCGCATGCAATACCCGATGGGGTATGCGATATATGTGGATATATATTATGTCGATGATAACCTGAACCTCGTATGAATGAATTTGTATGCTGAGGTATATTATATTTATGTGTGAAGGGTAAGCCATAGGCTTATTTCCGATTGAGTTATAAATCTCAGGTGTGATTTGAAAGGGGAGCTCAATTTTAAATTTTATTTGAAAGTCGGAGAGTTGACTTAAATATCATAAGGGGGGGTATCCTAATGGTTTGATAGCCATTGTTTACATATACAAGCTTCCGTGCTGAGAATTGAATTTCAGAGTTGTTTGGGTTATAATAAGGGTTCAACATGAAGTGGAAAATAGGGAGAGCTTCCACATTTAAGTATAGGACCGGGTGCGTGTAATTTTGATGAATTTATGAAGTGGGTTAGACTGTGATTTAATCATAGGTTTGGGAAAGGTAATGGTCCTCATATATATTGTTAAAGTTGGGCCAGATTTAAAATTAATTGGGGAAAAGTATTGAAGTGCCTCGTTGTTATATGCATAGAGTGAGAGTGTGGGTTAAGTGAGGTAGCCTGGGCATCACAGAGCTGAGGCAAGGATAAAATGCATTCTCAAGAGTTCAACTTTCAGGGCAAAAACTTGAGAAATTTAAAGAAATTGCACCTAAAATTATTAGTAACGCCTACCTTCATTGGCAATGGCACTTTTGGTACATATAAACAGTAGTAAAAATGAATAGATGAGAAATAAAGGAAGAAAAACTGCACTCAATGCCTGGCTTGGACCTAACAGATGAGAAATAAAGGCACGTTGACAGGCCATCTCACATACACCTGTCAAGACAATGCAATTTTATGGAAAACAACAGCGCATTGATCATGGGTTCAAATCAAATTAAATGACTCATAATAGCTGCCCTCTATCTAGATGTGTCGAGGAATGACAGGGGATTACACAAGGATTTCCTTTCAAAAAAAAAATCCATTGCTACTGTAACTGTACAATACCACAATCAACACTTTGCAGCAATTAACCATGTGTTAATCTATAATTCTAAACTCGAACACATATGCATGAAAGAAAATATGAAGTTGTGTCAGATTGCATGAGTGAACGTCTGAGAGTTTGGAAGATTCAAATGGATGACCCTCGCATAAATCTAGCACACTTGAAGACGAAGCCCTAGCATTCTCGTTGTAAGAGGAGGGTCTTGAAGCAGAACGTAGAGTCTGGAAGGGTACACTATGGGACAAGCTACGTTGTAGAGGCCAAAGTGAAGTAATCATACCTGCGCTAAAGTCAAAGACATAAGTCACCAAGAAGTGCAGCATGCCAATGGAGTTGTCCCTAAAGCATAATTTAATGGTCCTTCACAAGATGCCAGCAAGATCTAGAGGATCTGATTTTTAGCATTTTAGAACACGATCTGATTTTTAACATTTTAGATAGTTGTATTATATAGTGTAGCTAAGACATTGAAAGTATAAAATTTCTATGTGATTATAGACTGTATGATTAATTATATTATTTGGTTGCTCAAACTCAGTTAAGATTGAAACTTTGGGACTAAAATGAATACAATGTTTCCAGGACCAGAAATTAGCCTTATAAATTATTTAGTTTCTGCCAGAGGTATATTTTTCCCAAGAACAAAAGAGATTGTAAATATGGTTATAGAGGGCTTGGTTTGTTTATATGATCAATTTTACTTTATGCATCAGTACCAAGGCCCAAGAGGCGGAGTAGGAGGGTGTCATAGCCCCAATGTCATTGAAATTTGAAGACTAGGCAAGGTCCCAAATTGTTGCGCAACAGAAAAGCATCTCTAACCATTCCATTCTAATCACCATGGAATATAATGGCTAGGAGGAGAAGTCCAAGTCTAAACCTTATTCCTTGGGGAAATGTAGGTCCATGTTATGTCTTCTCATTTTCATTTACAAATATAAATACGCTAATGTCCTGTGGCAAGGCCATTAGAGGTACTTACAAGCCACAATAAGGCCAAAACTATCTCCAACAAGAACACATAAAGAAGAAGGCTTACAGGTGGGAGGAAGGGTGGATTTGAGCAGGGATAGGTGACCTAACCAGGGCTGAGTTATTCAAAAAATAAAAATCACATTTTAAGGAATTCGAAGAGAAGTTTGTGGAGAACAGATGTAGGATTGGGTTTTAGTCTTGTGATAGCATTATGTGCTTGATGGTGTGAGGGTCACCTTTGTCTAAAAGACCAAAAAGGGAGGTTGATACAGCAATAGTTATAGGGATTGTTTTGAGGGTCGTTAGGAATAGTGTAGGAGTGTTCCTTAGCAAGTAGCTCCTGGAATTGAATGTGCAGTAGCATAGGGGGTGTCTCCATAAGTAAGGGAAACATTCATATTGGTGGTTGGTCCATAAGTGCAGTATGGATAGTTGAGGAGAAAAATCACCCTAGGGTGGTGTTTTATTCCTTTAAGTGGACAAAAAATAGAGTCATCATGTGGGAGATGTTGATATAATGATGAAGCAATGGAATAAGGGCTAGAAGAGTGCCCTAACTGGTCTTCTAGAAGCGCATAATTCAAGGGAAAGAGGGAAACAACAGAGAGTTTCAAATTTCCTCTTGGATGATGGCTTGAAGGGTGTCCTAGGAGATGACTCCAGGGAAATGGGAAAATCCCCATCTATTGCAAAAGGGATTTCCTATCCTGAAGAAAAAAAATTATAATAGAAAAATCATTAAAAGAAAAGGCTCAAATCTCTCTTCTAGACTGGTGACATGGCACAAGGCCACATGGACCACTGTGATTGGTTAAGATAACACATTAGAGACATGATGTTAGCATCCAAAATATCTAGGACATGTGGCACTCCATGATAAAGACACGTGGTGTGTGGATTTGAGTTTTTCAAGTGGTGAAGTGGGCCGAAAATAGGGGAAATGTGGCACCACTTAGAGATTTAAATGTGCCAATTGGTAAATGTGGTAGACAATTGGCATGCTCAAACAACGAGGTGATGTCGAAATGACATGAGGGAGAAAATATCAAAAAAGCCCCAAATCTGGAGAACTAAAGCTCATCACCAACTTGAGATTGACAACTTTACATGATGTCACTTATGAAATCGTAAATGGAGAAATCATAGTAACAATAAAGTAACCTATGTAACAATAAATTTGGATTCATCCTAGGAGTGGTAAATGGAGAAATCATAGTGAACAACAGGAAACATGTGGAGTTTCTTACAATAAAATAGATGAAAAAACACATACAAAAAACCTAGATAATAATCATGAACAAGCTTCATATTGAATTATGAACTTTAAAGGAACTTACAAAATGTGACATTACGAACCTGGTCAAGCGCAGAAGCAAAAATATCTTGGACATGACCCTAGTTGACAAGTTGTATTGCTCATGATGCAAGAGGATTTGTACCTGCACTACCAAGTCAATCAAAATCCATCATTATCTATACAATAAATACAAGTAATTGATGTAGTATTTTTTAATCTAAGATGCATCCTTATGATAATGTTAGAACATATGTTGAAAATGTCAAAAAATACCTAAATAAGTTCCTCTTCGTTTCAAGACCAATTTATTGCTGTTGCATGAACTTGGAACAAGCCTCCCACGATCTGAAAGAGTAGCAAATAAGTCAACAGTGAATTTTTTGTTGCTACGTTGGATCGAGGGAGGTTTGCTCCAAGATTAAATCGCTCCAATAAATTATTCTATACTAAACAGGGCCAACCACGTGAAGGTGGAAGCTCTTATGGCCCCTCCCCCCCCCCTCACATCACTCTCAATTCCCCAATACCCAATCTATATTTCATTTTTTACTTTCATGAGCATAAAAAAAAAAATTCAATAACTAATAAAAAAACAATTCAACAAAAAGTACGCAAGGAAACATTGAAATTAGTGCTTGACATAAAAATAGTATGATAAATGAGTTTTTTATATAACGCAAAAAACATTCCAAGTATGGTAACATTTGTCTTATAATAATACAATATTTTACATTATCAAATTTTCTTTTTCTTCTTCCTATTTCTAAAGCTCCTAATTACATCATCAATATCATCATGCTCTGCTCCTGTTTCATGCCTTTCCTGCACTGCTAACCTAGTTGTGGAGTCATGATGTCTGGTCTCATCCAGTGACAGGGCATCGCCTACAAAAACAGATAATATTAAATTTTAATTGTCAGTTTTTAAATAACATTGAACTAGTTTGGTAATATTAATAAAAAAAATTGCAATGAGATTATTTACCTACTGCACCAGTTATCCCCGTTGGGACTGTCTCCCTGTCTTCCTCTCTGGTGGTAAGATCCTCAAGGGAAACATTCTCTGTCATTTAAACAAAAAATGTTATAAGGACAACCATCAAGGTATAATTAGAAAAAATTATAAGTGGAAATTAATTATCCTCATGACCCTCACTGATAGTAGCATTGTCAGCCTAGTCCCCACTACAATGATCAGGTTGCACGTGAGGAACATCTACATCTGGATCTACAACTAGGTTATTTTCCTCGTCGGCAGTGATGTTCCCCTGATTTAAAAAAAGTTGTTAGATATTAAATTTATGGACTAAAACAAACATATTGAAAGGTTAATGTTTTACCTTATCAAGCATTCTAGATCTTGGGACCTGCCCCAATCTTCTGTAACGTTCAACTATAGCTTGATAACCCAAATGGAAAGCGATATTTTTATCTTCCTCTGTATTTTTTGTTCCAAAGCCATCACCCTACATTACATATAATTGTGTATTTTTAATGTTATTTGATAGGATTACAAAAACGTTGGAAGGTGATACAATTAATTATAAGATGTTTAGCTACTTACAATTCTTGCGGCTAATTTCAAGTAGCCACCCTGGCCTAGCTTGTGATGGCCCTTTTTTTCAATCCTAGCTTTGGTTGGCTTCGAGCTGTCAGGAAACCTATCATAGAAATATTGAAGTCAGATATGACGTAGCACACTTTTATTGTAGACATAAATAAAATTAGAGCTATTGAATTAAAGTTGTAATTTACCTTGCGGGTCCTGTTGGCATTTTTCCTTCTTTCTTTGCCCTCTTCTAGTTTTTGTCATGGATGAGTGCTCTCCAATCACTCTTTGGAACTATGAGAGGATGCTCGTATCTAGGGTTAAATTTCAATTGCATCCTATAGGTGTCCCTGGTATATTTCAAATATTTTTGAGCTACCCGAGCCACCGTTGTTCTGTAAAATGTGCCCACCTGAAAAAGGGCTTCTAGATAATCTAGAAGTTATTTTTTCGGGTTGGAATTCTGGGAACTCCACCTTGTGCGTATGGTTGGGAAAAAAATTACCAACACATGGCTCTCCAAAACCCTGTAGAACTCATTTTTTCCTACACAGAAAAAAAATATTATCATTAATTTAAAAATAAAAATCATGATAAAATATGTTTTAGATAGAGAACATGAAATAGTTAAAATATTAAAACTTACCTGGGAGTTGTACGTGCTTTATAGGGACACCTTCATCGTTCACCATCGACGTGCCATTAATGATCCCTATGGAGCTGACACGTGTAACTCCAAGAAACAAAATAATGTAGTTGGCCATATCAGCCTCATCACTGCCAACACATTGAGCGGTTGGCTGGGTGTCTAGTTGGGTAGGGTGTGTTTCTTGGCTGGCACCTAAAGGAGTAGAAGGTGTATGAGAGGGTTTTTGGGCAATCTCTTTCCCTTGTGTCCCACTACCACCAACACCGGGTTCAACAAGTGTCAGATAATGCTACATACAAAATAACTTTCTGTTAGTTTAGTCAATGTAAAAATTAAAAATCAAACTATCACAATTCATCTCATGCAGAACAAAAAAAATATCCTTTTGATTTTTTATTATTACCTGATATGTTTCTAGCTCATTCATAAGTTGAACTATCCTTTCTTCTCTTTTAGGTGTTTGAGGTGCGTCTATTAAAGTATCAAATTTCGACCTTGATTTTCGTGCCTTTTTTCGCAGCAACAACAATGGAGATAGGGATGAAGAAAGCTCTTCCTCATAGAGGGAATCATGAGGCATACCATGGCTAGGTGTCTGCATATTTGAAAAAATTTAATATTATTTCAATTATGTAAATAACTAAAATACCTGAATATAGAGCAATGCTGGCAATTTACATGTTCTTCTGTTGGCCCCTTTCTACGATCATCATGTCTCAGGGTTGCTCCTGTACTGCCCTAATCAGTCTGCCACATTGCAATAAAATCATAAATGTAAAAACTTGAAAACAATATCTAACTTGAAAACAAAAAATGAAAACTGAAACAATTTCTAATAAGACACCAGAAGACAGAGTTAGAGTTTCAAATATGCCTTGCATTGAATTAAGTCCTGGAAACATGTCATTGCACATTAAGGCACCCAAACAAGAGACGAGTTGACAATGAGACTAAACTGGGTTATTTGTATTGAAATTTTAAAATCTCAAAAGGTATATTAATTATCGAAACAAATCAGCTTCATAATTTCAGTATTATTGAGTATGTTGTGTATAAATCACAAAAAAAATTGAAACAAAACACTAGAAAAGTAACAACATAATCACATTCTACTATAGCAGTGATCTGACCTGTAAAGTAGAATTTCTACTAGTTTCATCAGTACCATACAAACAGTGGAAATTAACACAAGATACAACCACAGATGTGTAGTTATCCGCAAAACCATCCACCCCTCAACCTCCTCTAGTAACCTACACTAGAAACAGATGTATGGGGTAGTTTTATAAGGGGTTCCTCAAAAACATCTGGTAGAGGCTCTTTTCCTTGTAGTGATTCTAGCCTATCACATCCAACCAATTTAAATTGATTGAAACTTTGAAACTCATAAAATATACTCTCCATTTTCACAACACAAGCATTTTAACAAAATCGTTTTGAAATTTGACATGTTTACCATGTAATGGGTAGACTTTCCATTTTTTTCATCTCAATAGGATGTGTTAGACCTTGAAGGTCATTGTCTAGGTATCTTCTCTTGCATGATTTCATGAAGTAGCTATTTGCATGAATGCAATGTGTTATGCATGAACCAGAGGTTCTCACATACTTGTCTACATTTAATGATAGTTGTAGCCAGATTTTGATCTGATCCTAGTTTTAAGCATGCTGGAGATTGAAGATTAGCATTAGCTATAATTATATCCAAATGGATAACTTATCTGGCCCTTATGCTGAATGTGTAACTCCTGTCAAGGGAAATGTATCATCCATGCCACGTGGAAATTGTGCCAATGTTTGGGGTGGTGATTGTGCTGATAAATTATCACAAATTAAATTTCTTAATACTTTCCAATTACAAGCACCTGATTACTACAATTAAAAGCGCTTTTTTATGGACTTTGGACTTCCTATTATTGAAGAATCAGTTGGCGAGTCTAGCATAAATGAAAGCTGTTGAAGGAAAATGGTAGGAAATGGTGATCAATTTTTCTTTTTATAAAGACCAAATTGTGGTGATGGAAATCAACTGCAAAATTTTATGGAAAGCATGCTGGAGATTGAGGTTTGGGGAATTCGTTATGTCTTACATTGAATTTTATTAAAAACAAAACTAAATCTACAGGCACGCCCTATTCAAGGAAAATGAGCAGACTAATTTATTGCTCTGTTCAAAATCCTGGGCATTCTAAATGGTAAAATCACTTTTCAAAATCTGGCAAAATTCTGATTGGCCATACCATGTTTCTTGCTGATGGAGGAAGGGCCTACTTTCTGGGGTTTCTTGCGCGATGGGCGGTTCTTTGCAGCAAGGGCCTTCTTTCTAGAGTTTATTGTGCGATGGGTGGTTCTTTGCAGTAAGGACCTACTTTCTGGAGTTTTTTGGAGTTTGTAGTAGGAGATGTATATCCAGTAGGGTTTGAGTCAATTAGAAAAGGGAAGGAGCTGTAGTACTAATCTACAAAGGCATATATCCAGTAGGGTTTGAGTTGATTATAAAAGGCAAGGAGCTATAGTACTGATTACATGTAGGGTAGCTATAGTGATTAATGTAAAATTTTAGAAGGCCTGTCATGATTACTCCGAAACCTTTGTAATTCGTTTGAAATTCCTATTAAAACCATAGTTTACGGTGGTAATTCTCCACCATATAAATGGGTATTAAAACCTTTCAAATGCCAACTTAGGTTTGATTTAAAAATGGCATATAATGTTAGTTTAGATTGTACAATAGTAAGGCCATTATTTATTGGTTTGAAATAATAATAAACATGCAACAAACCCACAATATTAGTAAATTATTTAAAGACAATAATTCCTACATATTAAAATATAAAGTTATAACATACCAGCTCATACTCGAACATAACATCTGTATCAATATTCTTCTTCTGTATCTTATTGATCTTCATCCAACTGATCGACGTCTATACCAACATCTGATTTAGAAAAGGTGTTGAAATGATCGATCATGTCATCATCATCATCAATTATGTGATTTTCAATAATATCCTCATCGACATCATCATCAATAATTGTTGCCTCATATCCTATGCCTGGTTCATCTTCTAATATATCTTCTTCATCTGTCAATGCATCTTCCTGCTCATCTGCCACTGCATCATATTCTTCTTGATCAATATCATCTTCTTCCTCTACAGTATACTCTACTGGCCTTCCTCTTGGATCATATCTAATAGCAAATGACCATTCATTCTCACCTAGAACCTCTGAGTAAAAGACTTGTTCGCATTGGCTTGGAAAAACATAGCGATCTTTTCCTACTTCAAACTGCGATGTTTTAACCATTGGAAATCCATTTTCATGTTGAATAAGTGTTCTATCATCATCACGTACATTCATTCGTAGCCTATACCATTTGATGTCGAACAAAACTATTTTGAAGGAATTAAATTCACACTCAACTATATCATCTAAAAACCCATAATATCTATTTTCAGATTCTCAAGGATGTGTGCCACTCCTGGAGGAAATATTAGTGACCTAGAATACTGAAGTTATCCCACTATCAGAATTTTTCCTGTTATCATCCAACTGTTTAACGCGGAATTTATGACCATTGCACCACATAGCCTTGTGGTGTTTCAACTACAATATGCCAAACATGAAAAAGATGCATTCTCAATTAATAATTAATCATATAATTTACACAACCTGAAAATTATCTGAAAAATCAAAATTTTTGTCACATTATAAATATAATATAAAATAAGTAATGAATAAAATAGGTGAATTAATTGCTTACCTTTCTATCTTTCAAACCATATGCTAAATCAATTTCCCTGTCCGTAACGTTTCCATCTCCACTACGATATGCTTCTCTAATCAATTCAGACAGTAGTTGCCATGATAACCTACCGTCATTATGTGCTTTACATGTTTCAATCCATTCACTCATCCACTCAAGATTGTTTGCAATGTATAAAAGTAGTGCCTCATAATCTTGAGCACTTGAATAAAAAAACAATAATTCACCAATATTAATAAATATTACTTATAACCATGGTAAATTATATTACTTAATAAACTATGAAAGAATAAGACCTAAATGAATATAATGATCATATACATGATGTAAAAAAATGAAACATTATATGTATTATACATAATAAATCTTTTACCTCTCACTTTCTTCATTCTACCTTTTCCCAATAGGTGCTCCACTTCAAATTTTTTGATGGAGTTCACATCCCAAATGAAATCCACTGCCTTCATGTCTGGCGCAGCTAATATAGGAAGATAATGACTAATATACACCATGGATTCATATACCACATATCCCTCCACCATAGAACCCTCAGGTCGTGCTCTTTGTCTAACCAAAGCCTTGAAGGATTTCAGGTGCCTCTCGACCATCCACATTGACCTTGTGTGTACTAGTCCACACATTTCAATCTCTTCAACTTGGTGTATCAAGTAGTGTTCTTGTGCATTGAAAAATATTGGAGGTAGATACTTTTGCATTTCACACATTAGCCGAGGAATTTCTCTCTTCCAATACTTTATTTCATCTTGATGGATTTCTTTCAATGACAACCATCTGCAAATCATTACGCAAGGTTATTTCATTGAAACATAATATATATTTCATTACAAGTAAATTAATACATCATTTCATCAAGTACGAAAATAAATTGTAGCAATTAGATTTTGCGTATAAATAAAAACTACTTACCTCATGTATTTAATAAGACCATATATAACTTGTTTGACATTGTTGTCGAAGTCGTTTGGGAGAGATACAGGTAGAACATACTATAACAATAAAAAATGAATCGTTATTGGTTTCCAAATTAAACAAAAAAAGGAAAATTTAAAATATGTATTCAAGCAATAACATACAAAAACGTATACCAAAAAAATTACCTTAACAAAGGTATGCCAATCATGTGTTTTCACCCCACTAAAGTCACCTTTCTTCATTAAGATATTATTTATGTTTGAAGCAAAACCTGTTGGAAATTTAATTCTTCTAACGACCTCTTTTACATCATTGCTTTGTTGTTTTGTTAATAACCATGGAATATTATTATAATTTTGACCTCCATTGTTATTTGATCCGTCGATCACACTTTTCATTGCATGATTTGATTTCTCAATGTCAGCACAAATTTTGTCAATTTTATCTCTATCATGTGCACCATCTATCGTTCGCCATAACATTTCTGTCACATTCTTCCCGACATGCATTGTATCAAACAAATGAGCTATTTTTAGGTCCTCATAGTAGGGCAACCTCGCGAATTGAGAAGGATAACATTTCATTCTAGGTGGAAGTACAATATTAGTACCTTCACCGCGACGATGACCTTGATATCAAAGAATAAAATAAATCAGAACAATAATTATAAAATACAATAAAATAAATTCATTATTTAAAACAAAAATTCCAAACATTACATAAAATATATATATATATATATATATATATATATATATATATATATATGTATGTATGTATATATATATATATGTATGTATGTATATATATGTACATATATATACATATATATACACACAAATTACGTAGCAACTGCTTGACGATTATTAATTCTTCTATATTCCAACTTCCACAACTGAGGTGTCATTCTTCGTGGTTTTAATCCAGTTTCTTCTTTATCATTGAAAAGATGTTTTTCAGTAGTACGATACTTATGGTTCCTAGAGAGGAAGTGCCTAAACTCATCAAACACCATCTTTCCTAAGTCTGGCGAATGACAATACTTCATCTTAGGGCCACAAACTGGACATGCAAATCTACCCTTTGTTTGAAGACCTGCAATAGATGGATCAATAAAAATTATACTATGAGATCATTTTTAAAACATGCAATATGGTATATCTAATTTAGATAATTATGTATTATATTAAAGTGCAACGAAATATTACATACCACAAACATGTTTTAGTCCTGGGGCATCATGAATTGTCCATACAAGCATTCCACGACATTGAAATCTCTTCTGCTTGATTGTTTTAGTGATGTCATACATAGTGATGCCATGCCATAACTGTATTAGCTCATCGATAAGAGGCTCAATATATACATTCATATCTTTGACCTAGTACTTACCTAATTGTTCAAAATTATGGTACATAATAATTACTACCATGATATATGTATATATAAGTAAGTAAATAAATAAAATATATATTTATGCAAACAACGAGAGAAATCAAAATGTTACATTCAAAAAAATAATGTATCAAATACCTGGAATAATCATAGTCAACATTATGTGCTCCCTCTTTATTGACATCCAAGGAGGAATGTTATTGTTGATAACGAAAATAGGCCACACTGAGTAAGTATATCTAAGCTCTCCGAATGGATTAACACCATCAGCTGGCAATGAAAGCCTGACATTACAAGGTTCATTTTTAAAATCTACATATTTTTCCTCGATTTCTCTAAATGCATAACCATCTGCAGGCATTCAAAGAACACCATCTCCACTTCTATTATTTGAATGGTAATCCATAAATTTTGCTATGTTGTTACACCTGAACATTCACTGCAAACGTGGAATTATGGGAATATGAAGAAGAACCTTTTGAGGCACCTTTTTGGTTAGTTGATCTGTTCAATATCTACTGGTACCACATTTCGGGCATTCTGTTTTCAATGCATGTTCTCCGTAATATATAATATGATCTTTAGGACATGCATCTATAGTATTATATTCCATTCCAAAGTGTTTCATAATAGCACGTAGATCTCGATATGTTCAAGGTAAAGTATTTGGCGATGGTAACAAATATTCACCCAACAATCTACAACATAAACAAAAACTAGTTAATGTAAAGATTATTAATCATATATATATATATATATATATATATTGAATTATTATTTTACACATTTATTACAACTAAAAAAAGGGAAAATAATCAACATTTACATATATGTGATCATATATACATATTTCATACCTTAGGAGTTATGTCATACATTTGTTCGACAAATTATTCTTAACCTTTAAGTTCACCAGCAACAATGTAGCAGAGAGAAGAGTTGCATTTGAGTGTTCAAAAAGTCGTTCACTTGACCTTTTAATCAGAGGTACATCATAAATACCGTCACTCTCTCCACCATCATCATCTGACTCACAATACAAGCCTTGGAGAATTTGATTTTTCCCATCATTAATGTGAATTGTATCACTATTTTCATCATGATGTACCTCCATGGGATCATTCAAATTACCTTCATCATTCGCTTCATGTTCTTCACCTTGTACAACATCATTTCCAATACTAATATTTGCTGCAATATTCTCTTGTACTGGTACAACATCATCTAATCTACTACTATTTAGCTGTGGAATCTAGTTGATCATCTGCAAAAAGTTGGGGGGCAACTGTGCCTTTCTGAAAATTACAAACATTAATCATTAAACATTAGTGCGCATATAAAAAATATTAAAATAATATAAAATTTTGTGATATAATCAAAATGAAGATAGATAATGAAGATATATAATTAATTGCCACGGGACGATAGTCATTCGATCCCCCATCAATGTGCCCATATTTCCTACAATGCATTGCTGCTGTTGCTATTAAAACTCTAACATTATTTCTCATACAACATTTTTTGCAAGGGAAATAAACTCTACCATCACCCCTTTCACCCTTTTGAATTTGTTTTCCACCTCTAATGTTTTCTTCCATTGATGCAAATTATCCGATAAAGAAAATAATAATTATATTTAGAAATTATCTCTCTCAATGGTGTAGAAAACGCAAGATGTGTTGAACTCAATGGGAGCTCAATAAGAAAAAAAAAAATAGAAGTGGGCTTTTAACAAATTGTGGGCTTGTTAAAAATTTTGGGCTTTTACAAAATTGTGGGCTTTTTACAAATTGTTTATATTTTTAATAAAATTGTGGGATTTTTACTCCCAATAAAAATGTGTATATAAATTTTATATTTTTAATAAAATTGTGGGATTTTTCCAAATTGTTTATATTTTTAATAAAATTGTGGGCTTTTTACAATTTTTTTATATTTTTAATAAAATTGTGGGTTATTTACTTCGTCGAGCGCCTAGCTCAGCACCTACACTAATCATCATAGGATCGAGGCGAAGAACCATAAGCTAAACCACAACCAAATATAAGTCATGAGGGGAGGGGCTGAGCGCATGCGCTGAGTCCCAATTGATTGAGTGTGCATAACCTTGGGCTCATAATCGAAACATGTAAAACCTCAACTTGTATATAGACACCAATATCTCTTATATGCCCGGTGAATGTGGGATTATCCCACCAGACACTAGCACTATACCGACAATCACTGGCGTTAACAACATAACCATCACCACTAGAACCACCAGAGATAGGGGCACCACCACCGACTGGAACAACATCGATGTAATTCTCAACAGCATTAACAGCTGGAGAAGTTGGAGATGATGCTATGGCTCGCTCGGCTGTGACAGATTCATCAGACACACACGACTTGAATGTCGTAGATTCAAATGTTGCATGTTCCATATCTATATTAGAACTTGATTTTGGTGGCTCAGAGTCGATTAGGATGCCATTGATTTATTTGGAGACCAATGATTCAAACTTTAGGCGTGCGTGACATTCCAAGCAGTGGAATGAAGATAGGATAGATAATTTCACAATGGTTCTCTGCCTCCTGGAATCACTATGGTCCACCTTCCGCTATGAGAATCCTATTGTAATGCAAGTATTTTTATTTACCCATTGCCATATATATATATTTGGCTAAAGGAGGCTAATACCCATGAAAGGCTCCTTCATTGAGGGCTACGTCGAAGGCTAATCAATCGAAGATAACTATCAGGGCATGACCCCCCTCTCCATATTTTCTTTTGACAAAAACACCAGGGCCCAGTTGTTGAGGACTAATGTAGAGGCAAAACAACCTCACCAACCGTCGCAAGAGCGACACTCTGCCACCAGCCATCGCAAGAGCGACACATTGCCACCAACCACGACACATCGCGTAACCGTCGCAAGAGCGACACTTTGCCACCATTGTCGCAAGAGCGATACTTTGCCACCAACCGTCGCAATAGCGATGCATTCTTCTAAACATCGCAATAGTGACCCCTTCCTCTAAACGTCAGAATAGCAACACCTTATCTCTGTAAAGTGGCAATAACGACATACCTCAGAAATCCATCGCAATTAAGACGCTATTTTTAAAATGTCAGTATAGTGACATTTTCGGGTGGGATTTGAAAAAGTTGAAAAAATTTGGGGAAATTTCTGACATTTGGTCAAAAGTGTCAGAACGAAGTGTCAGAATTTCTGCCAAATGTACTAGTGATGGGATGCTTGGGTCATGATTGGTCATATAATTGAGCATGTAATTTGAAACGATTGTACGACAAATTTGCAGAGGATACAGGAGTTGGCTCATAGCTTATGGCTTCGAAGAACAAAGGTGAAGGAGATGGAAGGGTCACATGTCAAGACAATTATGGTGTAGACAATTTACACAACAATTGTTGATTATGTTCACGCTTTTGGTAGAACAAAAGGTCATTAGTGGGGAGGAATGATCCAAGTGGCTCCAAACATGGTCAAAGGTCAAAAGAGGGCTCAAAATAGCTCAAAAATCAAAGTGGTTAGGTTTACTACAAACCAGAACCAGATCTTAGTGCTCATTGCCCCAATTCTAACTTTCTCAACAACACTCAAATCTGAGCTCATATGGATGAGATACGACACGTAAAAATTTTGGTAAATGAGGACAAGTGGCACAGCTAAGGGTTCTACAAATTGATTGGTGATGGGGCATGGAATCTAGCTCCCTAGAGAGGGTGAAATTGTAGAACAACTAATTTTTCTATGAAACCCTAAAATCCACAAAAATGGAAAAAAATAATTTGTTATATTAAAAATATATAAAAAAAATTTAATTTTGGGTTGGTGGGCTTCCATCGCCGCGAACGCAAAAACCCACATCACATATAATATGTGGTGTTGGGTGGTCAAGCACCACCATCACTAGGGTCGTTGCATATGTACAAAGGCCATGGTTGGATTGGGGGCTCATGGTGCGGACCTCACCCACCAGACATGTAACATTTAAACAATAAGATCGAGACCGATGGGGCTCAAACCTGCTTGAACCATATGGTCAGCCCCCTCCGGGTGGTCTCACAATAATTGATGGGTAAAACAAACTTACAACTAACAAACAATTAACTTTCACCCCCAATTTTAAGTGCTACCATGACCGCCACTCCAAAACTATAATGAAACTGCCATCCCAAACATGCCATGCGCAGTTATAAAAATAGTGTGAAAATATATATGAGGGGTTAGTGGGGCTTGAACCCCTGACCTACCCGTGCTAATTTTGGTGCATTACCATTAGGCCAATTATCTTCTTGTATTACCCACCAACCGAATATTTTTTGGGGAGTGCGCGAGAGCATATTCGTGAAGTTCAAAACCATGACATATCTCCAGGAGATGGCACCGTGCCCAGTTAGAGATGAGGAACCTTGATGCCTAAAACATTCCTTGGGAGATAAATTTTTATAGTGAGAAAATCTTATAAGATGTATAGTCATTTTTTTCCGAATTTTGCAGGGACTGCAATGGTGAAGTCAGATTCACCTTCTGAAGAGAAGAATTGTAGTTGCCCGCAATGAGTAATCTTTGACGAATCTTGAGGAATCTTAAATATTCCCTTGGAGGTTAAATTGTTCCATTGTTGGAATAATCCTGACTTTATACTCATTTTTCTCAAAATTTCACAAGGATCATTATGGTGAGATCAAATTTTTCATCTAAGTAGAAGATCTCTAGTAAACCAGTGGAAATGAATCTTTGTGGAATAATGAGGAATACAAAATATTCTCGAAGGCCCAGAATTTGGGGGTGTCATAATTGGACAAGTTGATAGTCATTTTTACACCTCTCATCGCCAGGGATTCAGTGGTGCAATCCATTTCAACACCTGAACTTTTCATTTTTCTTCCATCTTTGAAAGTATAGGTAGATGATGTAGCTATGTGATGATTCCTTTTGTTTTGCTGAGATGATGTCTTATGTTGAGATCCTTTTCTAACACTATGTTTAGGGATGCTTGTGGCCACATTATTGTGAGAATTTATTAGCTTTTCATGTTGAAGGAAAAACCATTTGAGTGAGATTTCATATAGGGAGAACATGTCGTGGAGAGACACACCACTCTTGTGCAGGATATTTTTCCTTGTTATGGAAAAAAACATGCCATGTACATCATCATCATTTGCAGCAATTAATGAAGTGTCATTCTCTCTCTTGACACTGGGCCCGAAGACGTAACCCACAGTGGGTAAGCTACATTATCCATGTGTTTTGTTATTGATTTTATGACTACCATTACGTTTCCTCTTATTTAATAATGCAAAGGTGGTTCTTTTATGCTCTTTTAAGTGAAATTATATTAACATCACAAAATTAAAATATCTTCGTTAATTCTCGTAGCTGAAGAAATCTAGATCAAGTTTGGTATCATAGCAGTCTTCTCTCTGAGGTGAATTGTCAGTGTGAATGACTGAATGCACAAAAATGGAGGATGAAAGAGATATGTATGATTCCTTCCTTGGGATGTCTAAAATGGTGGGCAAAATATATGAATATTATGAGAAGGAAATAGAGGAATTGGAGAAAGAAATAGTAGAGGATGATGCTCCATCTACCCATCCTAATGAACATGCATATCCTTCATCATCTTCTCATCATTAAAATGAAAATCAAGTAGAGAACGGTGAAGTGAGGAGTATTCTACAAGAAGAGAAAGAACAAAAGCATAGATTGTAGCTTCAGTTACGACAGCTGAAGAGGCCCTAGAAGAATTGAAGCACAACAAAAAAAGCCTTCAGCTAGAGGATGTTGAATTAAGGAGGCTGGTACAAGAAGAGAAAGAGGAGAAAGAAATACTACAATTCAGCTACGAGCCATGAAAGATTCCTTGGAGGAGTTGAAATTCATGGAAGGCTTAGAGAAGCCCTCATCATCTATTTCAGAATTGACAGTTGAGGGAAACAATGTTGATAATTCTTCAGCTTCATCTTAACATGATGTTATTTCTATTGGAAATGTGGAGGTACCCATTACAGAAACTGGCATGGGGCTCCTTACAAAGATGGGGTATAAAGGAGGAGGAATTGTTATTAATGGTAAAGGCATGACTCAATGATTGGAGGTCATTAAAAGATTTCGGTTCACAGGTTTGGGATATAATGAAGGATAATACTCAAAGGTGTCACAAGCTTCCAAGACATTGTTGAAATCATCGAGGAAAGGGGATGATGGGAACACATCACCATTCTCCCATGGTAATACATATTCCATAGGAAGAGCTAAGGAAAGCTCTCATCACCATAATTTCTCTAGGGATAACCAAGAGAGGTATAATAAGTCTCAGTATTATAGAGTTAATTTTGATTACAAGAATATTATTAATCATGGACAAAAATCATGGCATATAAAGCTATGCATTTTTTTATGTTTTACATAACAATGTGATTGATGAGTAATGGAATAGAATCGAAACACAAAATAGGATGAGGCATGAACAACCTTCTCCACATCAGGAAATGAAGCATGTTAAGAAGGTATAGAGGAAGAGGACTTATTTCAATCATCGCAACAGAGGTGGTCATTAAAGAGCCACATGTTGGAGGCTCCATCTTGAGCAGTTCCTTAAGGACAAAGAACCCATGCAGAAAAAAGTTAGTGAAGGTGTTAAATAAGAAAATCTTCCATGTACCTCTTGGTGCACTTTTTTGAGTAAGAGATAGTTTTAGTAGACAGGATAGCTTTTCATGGCCTCACTTTCCAAATCATCCGTTGCAACATAATTTAAAAGTGATGATGATGTTTTTCCATTGATTATAATGAAATGATGATGTTTTTGCCTTATATTGATATCTCGAGCTATGTTTTCATTTTGATGTAATATTGACCATAGATTATATGTTATAAGCTCATGGAAAGTATGTGATGCTTGGTTCATGATTCGTCATGTAATTGAGTATGTAATTTGAAAATGTCATAGTATAGGTTTGTAGAGGATGCAGGTGTCAGCTCATCACATATGGCTTAGAAGAATAAAGGTAAAGGAGAAGGAAGAGAAACCTATCAGGACACTTGTGGTACAGATAATGTACACAACAATTGTAGATTATGTTCATGCTTTTGGTGGACCAAAATATCCTTAGTGGGGAGGAATGATCCAAGTGACTCTAGATATGCTCAAAAGTCAAAGAGAACTTATGATAGCTCAAAAATAAGAGTGGTCATATTCCTCCCAAACTAGAACCAAAAATTAGTTCTCATTGCGTTGATTTGTATGGTGTGAACGTCACTCAAATCCTGGCACAAATGCCAGTTGAGATAGGGTGGTAAGAACCACAGTCAATGAGGACAAGTGTGAAGCTTAAAGGGTTCACAAATTAACTCGGAACGGGGTATAGATACGGCATCAGGCGGGTAGAGTACGAACGGATAATTTTTATGAACCCCAAAATTGACAAAAATGGAAAAAATCAATATGTTATATTATATATATATATATATATATATATATAGTGTTGGGATTACCGACGGGCCGCCACCATGCCGAACCGAGAAACACATCACATCTAATATGTTGTGGTAGGTGGTCAAATTTGGCTACCACCAGAGTTGTTGCATATGTAAAAAGGCCAAGGTTGGGTCGAGGCGACATGGTGCGGACACTGCCCACAAAACACGTAACATAGAAACAATAAGGCCGAGATGGCTAGGGCCTGAACCCACTCAGTTCATATGGATAACCCCCAGCGGGTAGTCTCACAATAACTAACAGATACAAAAAAATTACCACCAACGAAACATTAACCCTCACCCACAATTTTAAATGTCGTCATAACTGCCGCTCCAAAACTGTATTGAAACCACTAGCCCAAACCTAATATGTGGGGATATAAAAATAATACACCAAATCTATATGAGGGGTTAGTGAGGCTCGAATCGCTAAGTTACCCACATGAATTTGGGCTTATTACCATTAGGCCAACGAAATTCTAGGATTATTCACCAATCAAACCCATATTTCAACCATACTTCTCATTCGACCCAGCAATGAGAGGGAACATAGGTAGATTGGAGGAACTTGGAGGTCAACTTCAGGGGGCACTCCAGAGTGGAACCAGGAAGTGTGGAACAATGAAATAGTTACAGGAGGTGGAACCATGCCTAATTAGAGATGCAGAACCCTGACATAAGGGAATCAATTGATACCTAAAATATTCATTGTGAGGTAAATCTTTACACTGACAGAATGTTATCAAATTTATAGTTATTTTTCTCAAAAATTTGCAAGAAGCTCGATGGTGAATTCATAGTTTCCATATGATCCGTAGAATTGCAGGTGCCTTATAGTGACGAATATTTGAAGAATCTTAGGGAATATAAAATATTCCCTTGTAGGCTATATTTTTCCATTGTTGGAATCTGGCGAACTTTATACTTATTTCTTTTCAAAATTTCACAAGGATCGTTATGGTGAGATCAAATATGTAATCTGAGTAGTAGATCTCTAGTTAGCCAGTGGAGAGGAATATTTATTAAATCATGAGGAATCTAAAATATTTTCAAAGGCCCATAATTTGACGGTGTCAGAATTGGACAATTTGATAGTCATGTTTATGCCTCTCATCGTCAGGGATTCAATGGTGTAGTCCATTTCAGTAGTCGAGCTTTGAAATTTTTGGCCATCTTCGAAAGTGGATGTACATGATGCAGTTATCTTATGATTCCTTTTGTTTTGCTAATATGACGTCTTATTGTTGAGATCCTTGTTTAACACGATGTTGAGGGATGCTTGTTGCCACATTATTGTGAGAATTCATTAGCTTGCCATGCGGAAGGAAAACCTATTTGAGTGAGAGTTCCTATAGGGAGAATTCCTCGTGTAGAGACGTGCCACTCTTGTTGATGGTATTTTTCCTTTTTATGACAAAGAACATGCCATGTACATCATCATTATTTGCAGCAATTAATGAAATGACCTCCACTCTCTTGACACTAGGCCCATAGATGTAACCCAAAATTGGTGAACTCTGTTAGGAAGGTGTTGTGTTCTTGATTTGTTCATCGTAATTATGTTTCCTCTTATTTAAGAATGCACATATGTCTCTTTTATGGTATTTTAAGTGAAATTATATTAACATCACAAAATTAAAATATCTTAATTAATTTTGGTATCTGAAGAAATATTGATCACTAATCTGAAAATCTAATCCAAAAAAATTACGTAGTAAGGTCGGGCCACCTACCTCCACCTCGTAGATGTAGATTGTGATGGTCAATTTTTCTTCTAAAATCTCCCCATGGTTTAGGGCTTTCTTCTCCTCTAAAAATGATTTAATAGTTCACTATAAATGGATTGTATTTGGAGGAAATAAGTCATTTTATAGGAAAAATGATATTTTTTTCTATTGCCCATTACTATTAAAAGACAAATTGGTTTGACGAATGAGTAGAATAATTGGAAATATCTCACCAAGTCCTCTAACGGGTCTCCATTTACTTTTGGTCATTTGACACTTCACTAGGAAATCATTTTCTCCATCAGGTTTCACTTGGTCGCCAATTAAAACCAAATTTATTCATATGATCTACTTGTACTTTGGCACCACTTTTCCTTGGAACTTCTCAACTCATGTATCTATTTTTTCCATAAATAAACATTATTTAGTAATCTTTTTATGGTACGATCTACGCTTCCCCCATGTGGAAGCATCATCGAGTCACCCTTGTTAACAACATCTGAGATGAGTCACCGTGACATTCATGGAGTCTGTTCTGAGTCCCATTGGGTCTAGTTGTAGTGTTCCATCCATATTTCCATCAAATTCATCCCATTTTCTCATATTTTGCCTCCATCTATACTGCTTCATCTATGAAAAACCTCCGTTTGAGTAATTGACCATCCCCTCTTGAATTGATTCAGTGACTGCCAGTTCAACCATGCATATTATGCTATGAAAAGGGAATTTTTCAGTATTCCACTCAACTTATTTACCTCCATCATCATCCATGGTGATATTCCATCAACCACTTTACTATGATCCATCGTGCTTTTTTTCAGGATTTTTCATTGCCTCAACTCTAGTGGGCCTTCTTCTTTTGACTTCAAGACATTTATTCCAAGAGAGTGGTCTAGAGGGTGGTGCACCATGGTTCCCACTTTCATCACTGTTTGGTTCCTCAGAAAAATAAAAGGTAATCCTTGTTTCTCTTTGACTTGGTTGTTTCTGACATGATGGAATCCAACTCATTATCACTCGATTGGGAATTATACACTTGATGCTCGAGTGATCCAAAATATTGTACCAATTTTCTAGAGTGTGTGTGAGATGTTCGAAACCTCATGAGGGGGCGACCCTTTAGGAACCCCCTCACATGCCTAGATTTCAACCAATTATGATCCAACCTCAGATTCAATTTTGCATATCTGCTGGGTTTGGCTTCAATGGCTTACAACACCCACAATGTGCATGTTTCCTTCATATGATCCATTCATATATTCAGAGCCCTTTCTTATTCATTAGGGCTTCTTTTGTTGTGATCCCCCCTCACCATGTCGGCTTGAGGGGAATTATGTATCATGTACTCAAATGTTATTCTATCTATCTCCGAACTACATTTTTCTAGGCACATTGTCTGTAAGGGACTCATTGTATTATTGTATCACATTCTTTCCCATTGATGGCAACATATCATGTATCATGTTTCATGTAATTTATAGCCCAGTCCTACATTGTTGAGCTCACCATTATAAATTATACTCAGTTATCTCCACGGGTATTGTTACGCCTCCCTTTCCTTATTTGAGATCATGTACTCCAAAACAAAAATTAGGCTTATATCAGATTAGTAGGTCTCACCCCCTCCATTCCTTTGTCCTTATTTGCATTGCATCAGTTATCGCTCTCTCTCTCTCCCCCCCACCTCTGGTGTGTCGTGGAACTATAACCTATAATTTATTTCACTTGTACAATTTTATCCTAACACTCATATGTTGGGGGGGAATCTGTCATCATAAAAAAGCTATCAGCTAGCCATTTCTAACTAGGTGGATCAAAATACACCATGTAGGATAAATTTTACCATAATAAAATCACTTTCACCATGGGAAATAATTTAGTAAACCGTTTTTATTAAATTATTCGTCATTAAAATTAAAAAACCCCATGAGAATAATTGAATAAATCATTATTTATTTAATTTTCTCTAGATATAATTATTGAATCATTATTTGATCACTATTCCTTGTCACAAATGACTAAATCTCCTAGAAATAATTAAATAAATCGTTCTTTATTTATTATTTCTTAATTCTATTTTTTGAATAATTGTTAAATAATTATTTAATAATTATTTCAATTTCAAACCTTTCTTAATTCTCATGAAATAATTAATAAATCATTTTATTTCTTAATTATTCAAAAGTAAAGATATTTGATCATTTTCAATATTTTTTCCACTCTAAAAAACACAATAAAATATTCCTGAAAACTAGATCTTGATTTGGTTAATACTATTTTATTATTTCTCATTTTCAAGATCAACCCAATAATTTGTAATGAATAAGAGAGTTTTCCATTCGTTTTTCACCATGATCACTATCATTGTCACCAATATCATCTTCTAGCATCCAAGCTTCCACTTAAGTTCCATATTTTGTTTTGGGGTTTTCACACATTGAGAGAGAAAATATATCATTGAAGCACAAGGAAATAAAAAGACGCATCCCACAGAGGGGGATCCTACAAAACCTCGTTGTAGATCTACTTCACCAAGTGTTATTAATAAAATATTATTCACTTAAATTTTTTTTCTCTATTAGGTTATTACATCAAATATTTCTTGTTATTTTCTTTTTTGGATCACATACAATATTTTTACTATAGGTTTTCTTCTTTTATTGTTTTAGATCTGAAGTGTAAAAAGCCATATATTGTTCTTAAGTTTACTTGTCACCGGTGACTTAAGTGAACCATTTTTTGTACATATTCCCGAAATATTTACACCAACATGTTTCTTTTCAATTTAAATTTATGGGTGTCCCCCAAAAAATTTCACTTTCTCATGAGGCTTGAGGCAAGGGGACCCCCTATTGCCTCTTCTTTTTATTTTGGTTTTGGAATATCTAGGCATAACATTCCAAAATTATAGTGATTCAGGGTATATTTACAGTCTCCGGCTATTTGGAAAAGACCATCCAATCTTACATTTACAGTTTTTGGATGATGTGATTCTTTTTGGACTATCGACTACTAAGGAGTTCAAAAGGATCTATAAGCTCCTTAAAATTTTTATGATTTCCTTCGTTATGGAAATTAATGTTGAAAAAATAACCTTTTATTTTCCAGCTATCCCAAGATAGGTTAACTGCTTCATGGTAAAATGGTTGGTGTTAATATGTGATTCATTCCCTCTAAATGTTAGAAGCTCTTATAAATTACCAACTCTATACAATTCCTATTACAATTATGACAATGAACCATTTAAAATATTTATGTCTCAAATTCCTATGGAAAGGTTCACCTAACAAACATAAGTGGGCTCTGGTGGGATGGCATGAGTTGACTCTACCTAGAGTACATGGGGGACCCCAAATCTAGACAGAAATTTGGTCACAAAAATATATAGCCTTAGACACATAGGCATATCATCTGCAATTTGATGGAGAGAATAAAGGGCTAGGACTATGGATCTAGGCTTAGAAAACCAAATGTTGGTTCAAGAAAAAGGATTTCTAGGAAATTTGCAATGGCTCTTCCACTAGCTTCTAGCAGTAATCATAGAAACCATATCCTATTCTAAAATTTAATTACCACTTTATAACAATCAATTACCTTACATAATCACAAGGATCTTATCATGTTGCGTATGTTTGGAAACACGATGATGAAGAAAAAAAATTGCGATGGTTGGAGACTCAGGATCATTGACTAGCACCACAAGTGTGAATATAGGGTAATAGAAAATGAGAAGAATATTGCAGGATTCTATAAAATCATCAAATTTGTATATCTCAAAAATGGGATATCCCAATATGGGGCACTATTTCTTTAGGGGCATTCTTAGTCATGGACATATACTCCATGCTTATGGAAAATAAATCTCAAAATCACTCACAACTCTAGAAACATTTATGGCAGAAGGGTTGTTGGCCCAAAGTTAAAATATTTATTTGGTTGATATCATGGGACCATTTACTAACATGGGAGTGACTCATATCTAAATGTTTGAGGGTCCATAAAAAGGTTTCCTCTGCTCATAGGGGGGAGAAACAACATCCCACTTACTCTTGCAGTGTCGTTTAGTTGACAACTTGTGGTGTTTTATCGAACAAATATTTATATACTCACTACCAATCACTTTCATAGTAAACATGTCGTTGGAATACTATTATGAGCAGAATTTAAAACACCCATGGATAATAGAAGTATGGATTCTTGCCATCGGATTCTCCCTCTTGGTTATATGAAAAGAGAGAAATCTACATTTGTTTGAGGGAAAGAAATGAAACCTACAAGTAATTAGAGTCATTATTTATCAAACGTCAGGGTAATATAAATAATATTCCCTCCATTAGTAGAAGTTATAAACATGGATGATATATAGGGTATTATAATAAATGTTATGGGTATCAAACAAAAACAATGCTGTGGAAATTATTCCAATAATAAACCCTCTCGAACCCCATCTCCGAATTATTTCATTCCTCCTGTGCAAAACTTTTTTTTTTCTTAGTTTTTATGGTACGTCGAAGGGAAACTGAAGTCCAACATGTATGAAAGGTATGTTATGGGATTGCAACTCAAATCATTCACATATTTTTTCTCAATCTTATGGGATTACTAAGAACGATATGTCTGAGTTATGAGCTATCGAATATGGGCTCCAAATCACGGTGAAAAATGGATATATATTCATCCAGCTACATCAATATTCCCAACTTGTCATAAAATCTATCATGAAATTAATACTAAGCTAACCATCAAACATATTTATCCATAGTTGGTGATTATAGGAAATCGTGACTAATATGAAAACCTTGTTATAAAATTTTGATTATGTTATCCAACAACGTACTTGGAGGGAAGGAAATAAGGTGTCACGATACCTTGCCAACTGGGTTTGTTGGAAAGAACGTTCTAAAATTAATGATTCATTGGATGAAATGAAAAAAATGATGGATTCATATAGATCATTCAATTCGTCCATCAAAACAATTCAACAGACAACAATTCCTTCCTGATGGGGGTGTTCACTAGGGGAATTCTCTGACGATGGGAAACACTAGTTTCTGGTAGGCACAAGCTGTTATACATGTATTTATTCCACATGCATGTCCTCCACTCGCTCTGACCTCTGGTGCTCCTCGTTAAACACACCAACGTCACCTACTTCCTTCGCATGTTGACGTGTGTTACACATGTGTATTAGGTACAATAATTCATAGTTTAAAAAACTGGGGCTTAAATGTTATATCTATAGACTTCATCATAACCCGTTCTTAGGGATAGGGAAACATGCTCATTCCATTTGTAATTTTGAGCATAG
Source organism: Pinus albicaulis (assembly GCA_034641835.2). Lineage (NCBI taxonomy): Eukaryota > Viridiplantae > Streptophyta > Pinopsida > Pinales > Pinaceae > Pinus > Pinus albicaulis. The sequence continues at coordinate 303,986,227 of CM076581.1, forward strand.
TGACATCCTCTCATGGTCGACTGCCTATCACAAGAGATTTACTTGAAAGGGGAATTTTGAAAAATAATGGACTTGTAATGTGTTATGGTTGGTTTTTTTGGAGTCTCAGGTATCTCTCAGACACATTACTAGTGTTGTTTCCATCCCATGAGTTTTTCTTTGTAATTTATACCAATATTTCCATGAAAATAACAATTTATACATCCTTCACAATGAAAATGGGGTGGAAGAGGTTGATAGGTCTTGTTTTGGTCATTTCATGGTGTGCTTATTTTTTGTTCCTCATTTTACCTATTGTATGTTTCATAATCTCCTATTCATTTTCCATCGTTGGGTTATAGAATTTTGTTTCATCCAGGGTGGGTGTTTTCATTGATGGGTTTTCAAATCATACCTAGGTCTAATGCATTTCTCTTATATCGTTACCATAGTATTGTTTGTCATATTTTTCTATCCACGAGTCTAGTGTTTCTCAGGGGTTGAGATACTCAATTAATTTTTACTCTTCTTGTACAATATGGGGGTTGGCCCACCTTCTGATTTGGTGGTCATTATGTCCCTGAATTCCCTACAAAACGAAGAGTGAATTAGGGTTTTACTTAACTACAGACTACTTGGATGTGGAGTACGGTATGAGGGGACATTCTCTATCTAGATTTGAGGGAATATTTAATTGGTTTCTCCTCCACAGACACCATTTTATTCTCTTGATTCAATCTACATTTTTTCAACCTAAGGAGAGCCCTTAGGTGTCTCTATTGATCACATTTATTTTCGTTGAGTTAGTTCTCGCAAGTAACATTTATCCTTTGTTTCTCGGCCCGATCTTCTTATACATATTCAATTATCTCTGCCTTGCCATACTATAGGTTATAATGTCACTACCAATGTCCAATATTGATGCAGGAGCATCATCTCCGAAAATTCACCTTGTATTTTATCTAGGCTAGGGGGTTTCATGTTTTGAAGAAATATTAAAATTTCATGTAAATATTAATTAATTATTTGTGAGAAATTGTATATGTGAGAGAAATTAGTTTCTAGATTATTTAGAATTAATGAAGGAGCCTAAGTTGGGATTAGTTTCTAAGTTTTAGGGATGAGAATCTATCTTTTAGGGATGTTGAGAGATTTAGGGATTTGATGAGATATTAAGGGGATAAAGCATTAAATTAGATTACTTTTAAAATTGTATAAATAGGAGGGGGTTTTGAGAGAAAATACATTGAGATTGTGAGAGAGTGTGAGGTTGAGAGTAGGCTCGAACAGCAAGGCTGTAAGCCTTCAGCAATTGTAAAGGGCCACGGAATTGAAATATCTGGCCAGAAAAAGTTGTAAGTCGTTGTTTTGTTTCAGTTTATATACATTGATTGGTTGTGCAATTATATATATTTCTGGTTAAATGTATGATTGAGGTATCAATTGTTGAAAAATCGACCAAAAGGAAGTGTGCAATAATGAGAATTTAAGATCGATTTATATGCGCTTTTGAATCGATCCTGTTTCCTATGTGACTTATTTGCGCCTTTGTAGTACTTGTGAGTTTCTATGGCAAGATTGTAATAGGTTTTCCAATTGGAGAAAAAACAGTAATGGTTTAAGACAGAGTGGATGGCAAATTCATAATTGGGAATTAAATATTGGATGGCGCAAGGCTATGTTTTACAACTCTGTTGGAATGCTGGTTTTTATGTTGTAATTAAAACACTGTTATTTGAATACGCATTGTGCTGGTATGAATATTTTAAGTCACAAATTAATGAATGCGTGAAATTGCTGAACCAGTCGATAGCAGTAATTGTTATTTGTTTAGTACGTTGAAGCCACGGTAAAACCTCTATTTGCAAACTAATCGAGTTGAAAGGGCGCATGTTTGAAATGAAAGAGCAACAGCGTTTGCAACATTGATGGAATTCGAATTCGATATATAAAATGTATAGTTTCCAAAGGAGGGATCGATGATAGAAGTCGACGTTGATGTGTGAAGATAGAAGTGTACAAGGACGCAGAGATATGAATCTTTAACGCAGATGCCAAATGTTAAGCCAAAAGTTTTGAATCTATTTCACATGAAAGCGTTGAAGATACACTGAATTTGTGGCGCTAAGGTGTAGCGTAGAAGAACCAACAAGAAATCGACTTGAAAATGACGTGAGCAGAATCGATCTACAGCAATGAGAAATGCAGAGTTGAAAAGTGGAATCGTGGAAAGGGAAAGTTTGAACAGAGAGTAAGTCATATTACAGTGAATTGTTTGTTGGACACACTGGCAGATTCTGTGTTGAAGAGTTGCAGACTCTGTTGTGAAAAGAGAAATCGATTGCATGAATCGATTTTGTTTTGTGAATCTCCATACAAGAACAGAGATGAATTTGTGTTGTGGAATGTAGTCCACTTCTGATCAAGGGCGCAGTATACAGGTATGAAAGTGAATTAAATTTGCTATCGAATCTTCTATGTATTATGAGTTTGTGGAAGGCACAATTAATTCCAACAATGGTATTTAATTGCCAATGAGTTTTTAAACGTAGACATCAGGTTGCTCTGTTGAAATGGTGTCAATGGTTTTAAAACTCAGTAAAAATATTCAGTTGTAAAGCGCTGTTGAATGGAAGGTAGGTTGTGAAATTCAGTTTATATGATTGGGTTGTAATAGCAGAAAACTATTGCAGAAGTGTGGGAATGAAGTTGAATGTAATGGGACGGAGGAGATTGCTTGCGCAGAGATAATGTTGACAAGAGATGGAGCGTTGGATAAGAATGGAATTCTGACATTCGATTTTATAAATGGGTAAGCCGAATGGGCGCTCTTATATATATTTGGTTCAATAATGTTGGCGCATTTGTTGTTGAAATTGGATGTGAATGTTGGTGATATGAATGAGGAGATCAGATTTTTTTTAAATCTGATATAAGTGATCATTTTAATGTTAATAAAAGGTGCATGTGTTTCCAAGCTTTGAGTTGGAATTTTTTTTAAACCATAAATGGGTGATAGCTTCTGCAAATAAAAAGGACTTGAAATTGCCTAGTGTGAAGTTTTATTAGGTAATTATGATGAATCCATAGGTTGATATGCACATGAGTTAAATATTCTGGGTTTTGCAAGCTCTGCCTGCATTATTTTTGGTATCAGAGCCTGGCTCTGTTGAGATTGAAGAATGTTTTGTTGAAAGAACTGAAATGTATTTTTGAATATATGATGAATGATGAAGATCAGATTTTAAATCTGATATGCAGCATACACAAATACAGTGAACAAAATGGAAAAAGCGAAAGGAGGAAAAGATCATGCAAGATCTTAAGAGGTGAGATGATTTTTCTGATTTGGAATTTATGATTGCACTTTATGGTTGCAGATAAGATGATGGCAGTGAACCTGGCATTCAGCTAAATGCTGGATAAGGAGGACAATTGTAGTGTCCTGAAGAAGAAGGTGAGTTGAAGAGATAGCCCAGAGAGAGAGCAGAGGAAATGCTCAAGAGGTTCCAGAGGCAGTGAACCAAGTGCTTACCAAAAGACTGAGTGAGAAGAGCTTGGTGAGGTAAGTGGCAGCAGAAGAGATTGCTGTCGTAGAGGCTAGTGCAACTCGTGATGAGTGAGAAAATCATGGAGAAGATGATCATGGAGGATCAGAGAAGAGGTTCAGAGAAATGCCACAAAGGTGAGATGACTGATGAAGTCAGAGAAAGAGAGATTGCAGTAATAAAGGTACAATTGCAGGTACTGGAAGAATGGCTGCAAGAGCAGGAAAATCAGAATAGAGGATGGATCTTTCCACTGAAGGGAAAGAGAGTGATTTGGCGACAATTGCAGAGGAAGTTGAGGCAAATTGTGATTGCCTTGTTGAAGAAGGAACTTAGAGTTCTTGAGCCAGAGTTGGAATTTGAAGATTCCAAATGCATATTTGTTCAGAGGGGAGTGCTTGAGGAAGCAGTCAAGACTGAAAAGTCTTGTGGTTTTAAAACTGATGAGTTGTGTGTGTTTGCAGGTACAGCACAGGGAGATGAGCAAGCTTTAAAGTTTGTTCAGGAGAGAGAAGAGTTGAATTTGAAGGCTGTTCAGATCAATGCTGAGATAGCAAGATCTAAGAAAGGAATGAAGACAGAAGAAGCAGAAAATGATAAGTACTCTGAAAGAGAAAGCAGTGATGCTTTTGCTGTTACAGTACAAGAGAAAATTCTTGTGGATACTGAAGAAGAGAAGCAGTCCGAAGCGCAGATAAGGGAAGTAACAGCTAATACTGTTGAACATTTTATGCAAACTGAAATTTTATGTATGAATATAGGTGATGATGATATGCTTCAGCAATGCTACTGAGAAATTGCATTGCTAGAATATTTGTTGAAGAATTCGGAGTATGACAGGGAGATGGAAGATGAAAGAGTTCAGTATAGTGAACGAGAGTAGAAAGACATCTTGGAAACAGATGGTGTGAAGGAAAGACTGGCTGACAGTCTTGAGATTTTTTCAGAGAATTCTTTGGGCAAAGAGAATCAACATACTGATATGCTGATAGTGGAGGAGAATTCAGAACAGCATACTGAAGTGCTGGCAAAGGAGGACAAGGCATTGATGCCTTCTGATTTTTGTTCTAACAAGTGTTTTGTGAATGCAGGTATTGTTGCAGAACATTTGACTCAGTTAAGCAGTCAAATGAAGGGAGAAGAAGTTTTCTGTTCCAGAAGACAAGAGGGTATGGATGATCGGGTGGTAGTCAGAACAGAAACAAGCAAAGAAGCAAGAAGTCAGCAAGTAACAGTACATATGGAAAAAGTAAAAAATGAGCAAGCCGTCTTAGCTCAGCAGACAGCTAGAAATCAGCAACCGGGAGATTTATTGGACCGAGAGATTGAAAGTATCAGAAAACTGATGATGAAAGAATCCCAGAGAAAGACGGCAATAAGAAAGAAAAGGAAAGACAACCAGAGAAAGACTGTAGCAGACTTGGAAGGCAGAGCAAGTGGAGAACTACAGTACAAAATATGGAAGCCTGGAGGACAACAGCAGATAACAGCAGCAGCAAAGCAATTGACAAGCAAAGAAAGATTACAAAATAAAATTTGGGATCCAGGAGGAAATATCCAGACTTATGACCAGGTGGTCATGAATATTCTTACATGGGGAGTCTGATGCAGGAGCATCATCTCCGAAAATTCACCTTGTATTTTATCTAGGCTAGGGGGTTTCATGTTTTGAAGAAATATTAAAATTTCATGTAAATATTAATTAATTATTTGTGAGAAATTGTATATGTGAGAGAAATTAGTTTCTAGATTATTTAGAATTAATGAAGGAGCCTAAGTTGGGATTAGTTTCTAAGTTTCAGGGATGAGAATCTATCTTTTAGGGATGTTGAGAGATTTAGGGATTTGATGAGATATTAAGGGGATAAAGCATTAAATTAGATTACTTTTAAAATTGTATAAATAGGAGGGGGTTTTGAGAGAAAATACATTGAGATTGTGAGAGAGTGTGAGGTTGAGAGTAGGCTCGAACAGCAAGGCTGTAAGCCTTCAGCAATTGTAAAGGGCCACGGAATTGAAATATCTGGCCAAAAAAAGTTGTAAGTCGTTGTTTTGTTTCAGTTTATATACATTGATTGGTTGTGCAATTATATATATTTCTGGTTAAATGTATGATTGAGGTATCAATTGTTGTATTAAAGAAAAGTATTTATGCTTAATTAGATGGTTATCATTTGAGATAGATCTGTTTATGTGACTTATTTAGCCTTTATGTGCCAGTTCTGTGTAAGATTATAGCAGGTTTTCCAATGGAGAAAACATGATGATAATAAAGCAAGTGGATAAAGCACATTCAAGAGTGGAGATTAAATATTCGTTGTATAAGGCTATTGTTTATCTTGTTGGAATATTTGGTTTTTTTATCATTTGTAATTAAAACAACATTATTTGAATACGCATTATGTTGGTATGAATATTTTAGAATCTAAATTAATGAATGCATGAAATTATTTGAACCAGTCGATAGCAGTAATTGTTATTTGTTTAGTACGTTGAAGCCACGGTAAAACCTCTGTTTGCAAACTAATCGAGTTGAAAGGGTGCAGGTTTGAAATGAAAGAGCAACAACGTTTGCAACATTGATGGAATTCGAATTCGATATATAAAATGTATAGTTTCCAAAGGAGGGATCGATGATAGAAGTCGATGTTGATGTGTGAAGATAGAAGTGTACAAGGACGTAGAGATATGAATCTTTAACGCAGATGCCAAATGTTAAGCCAGAAGTTTTGAATCGATTTCGCATGAAAGCGTTGAAGATACACTGAATTTGTGGCGCTAAGGTGTAGCGTAGAAGAACCAACAAGAAATCGACTTGAAAATGACGTGAGCAGAATCGATCTACAGCAATGAGAAATGTAGAGTTGAAAAGTGGAATCGTGGAAAGGGAAAGTCTGAACAGAGAGTAAGTCATATTACAGTGAATTGTTTGTTGGACACACTGGCAGATTCTGTGTTGAAGAGTTGCAGACTCTGTTGTGAAAAGAGAAATCGATTGCATGAATCGATTTTGTTTTGTGAATCTCCATACAAGAACAGAGATGAGTTTGTGTTGTGGAATGTAGTCCACTTCTGATCAAGGGCGCAGTATACAGGTATGAAAGTGAATTAAATTTGCTATCGAATCTTCTATGTATTGTGAGTTTGTGGAAGGCACAATTAATTCCAACAATGGTATTTAATTGCCAATGAGTTTTTAAACGTAGAAAGCAGGTTGCTCTGTTGAAATGGTGTCAATGGTTTTAAAACTCAGTAAAAATATTCAGTTGTAAAGCGCTGTTGAATGGAAGGTAGGTTGTGAAATTCAGTTTATATGATTGGGTTACAATAGCAGAAATGAGTGTTGACAAGCGATGGAGCGTTGGATAAGAATGGAATTTTGACATTCGATTTTATAAATGGGTAAGCCGAATGGGCACTCTTATATATATTTGGTTCAATAATGTTGGCGCATTTGTTGTTGAAATTGGATGTGAATGTTGGTGATCTGAATGAGGAGATCAGATTTTTTTTAAATCTGATATAACTGATCATTTGAATGTTAATAAAAGGTGCATGTGTTTCCAAGCTTTGAGTTGGAATTTTTTTAAACCATAAATCGGTGATAGCTTCTGCAAATAAAAAGGACTTGAAATTGCCTAGTGTGAAGTTTTATTAGGTAATTATGACGAATCCATAGGTTGATATGCACATGAGTTAAAGATTATGGGTTTTGCAGGCTCTGCCTGCATTAAATATAACACTCTCCCTCACTATCTAAAAATAATTCCTCATGATGTATCGTAGTGGTTGTATTTGATGAATCCAAGTTAATTATGGCTCCAAGGATATGGAAGATGACACGGAGAGGTCAAGAAGTTCGGTCATCATCAACGCAAAATCACTCTATTTTCATATCGAAATTCATGACCAATTTTTTTGACTTCGCACCATTTGAATTTTGGAAGGAAATACTAAGCCTTGAAGTCAAAAAATTTGGGATTGAAAATATTTTATTGATTCAGATATGAATGGAAATTGTCTAAAATGGTTGTGGGACCCCGTTAAATTAATGAAAATATTCCTGTATTTCTTACACTCCATAAACCACCATCGACATATTGAAACAATGTTGATTTTGGTTATCAAAGATAAAAAAATTGATAACTACAAAAATTTTGCAGTCCAGGAAGAACTCAAGCATATAATAAGGGAAATCCACTACAATTTGAATGACATTGTAGCAATATTGAATTGAGTGGCTTAGTACATTACAACAGATTCATAAAATTAAACCAATGGCCACGAAGAAGTGGATACTGCTACCAATGTACTTCCCATCATTTCCATCAATGCCAATTCGGTCTCCCCAGTAGTCAAATCCAACAAAGCTAACTCTCTAGGCTCGCCAATTATCATCCTTGATTAGCTCTCTCATATTCTTACTAGTATTTAAGTACTTTGGTTTCTCTATACTAATTTTAAATTTTGCAATCATGAGAGTTCATATCTTTAGTTTTGGCCATATTATATCTTTTGGTAAAGGGTGGTCGGAAACAAGAAAGTCTACCTTGAAGAACAACCTATTATCTGGATTATTTTCAAAGCCTATAAAGGTTCATAATTTTTTTTTTCTGAAAGAGGATTTTTGTCTACCCATGAGCTCATATAGTCAAGATAGTTTTAAGAAGAAATCTCTTATGTAATTAACTTGTCTTTTGATAATAACATAAATTAATATTTACAAAAAAAAAAACCTCAACCCATATTTAAACTCACCACGTATTTAAGTCATGTGTATCCTACTTGTATGGCACATGTGCGATAATACACACAAGCTTTGAAATGAAAATTTAAATTTACATTCAAGCTACATGTCTAACTGAATACACCTTCATGAAAATATGCTGAAGAGGGTCTACTTAGAAGTCAAATATGCCTGCATAAGTTATGTAGAGGAGATTAAAAGGACTCGATAGATAATATTGGTAACTAAAAGGAACCATTAATTTTCTCCTCCCCAATAAGAATATTGTTAATAGGTCGATATCTTATATTCCCAAGATAGAGGAAACTCATAAAAGGGTAACAACTAACAACCATGCATACGATTCTAATATCCCTAAGTATCCTTGAAGAATTGACGATAGACAACAAAACTACTTTATCCATGATATGGATCTTACCAAGAATGTTAAGTATGGATAAGAAATGATGGTGGTTTTCCAACAAATTTGGTCTTATGTAATGCATCATGTTTGATGTTAAAGAATTAATACACACTATAATTTCCACACAAGGAGCTACCACTAAAATCAAATAGCGTAGATATTAAAAGTCATATTGGTTTTCCATTACTAAGGATGAGGCCTACATCTCATTTTCCTTCACAACAATTCATGCTAATACATGTCATCATGTCGTCATTAACAAATTCAATTCCATTCATATTCTGTTGAGAAATGTTGCAAACCACAACTTTTGATTTTGATTCATAATATGTTAAGAAAGGTTGAAAAAAAAAAAACTTGTTGAAAATAGAATACCTTGGATTTGCATTAAGAAGGAAAATGACTATCTACAAACATAGAGAGACCACTATGACAAATTTGATACCTTGCATCACAGCAAAGATGCCATGATGGATGAACCTGAGGCAACCAAAACAAGTTTTGAGTAGGTATGTTCATTAATATATATAAATCTAGGTTTGAGGTTGGATAAAAAGTTGGAGATGAACAAACTACAAGTACAATTATGAGAAATAACACCCCCTAGATTCTTGAAAGATTAAAAGGATAAATTATAAACGCCACCTACAACACATGATAGGTATATAGATTAAAAAAAAATGAGACTAATGGGGCCATTAACTAGTTAATATGCTATATGGATATCTCAAACCATTACAATATGTTGAGATAGAGTGAGGTATATAAGTGCACAACAACATACAATATTGATTACTAATAGACGGAAAGGCACTTATAGAAAATCTATTCAAACATTATGGACTTGTATATTGAGGTTGATTAACTAATAGTTAACTCCAAAAGAAGAAAAAAATTTGGTTGAAATATCAAAAAGCAATGAATAATTTTATTATATATTTATATTTTTGTTAGGCATAAGCTCAAATTCACTAATTGTGATTGAGTGTAGAAAAAGTAAAAAAAATCTTCTAAAAATTACAAGCATTGGTAGAGATATATAGGGCATCTATTAGGGATATAAGGCTTTAATGAAACCTAGAGAAAGCTTAGACATTTATATTAGGACCAAAGATATTGTTCCATAAATTATAAATGAAAATGAAAGCATTTGCGCAATACACACTCAAATTTCAAGATGTTTATGAGCTAGCCTCAACGTTTGTGCTAAGAGCTTACTAGCCCCTTCATTTTGATGATAGACATTAAGGAACATGTAATTAAAGTTGAACCACAAAATTTTGGGATTATAGAAATAGATAGAAAAAAAATCAATTTCAGAGGAATCTAATGAATGCAATCCTTAGTTTTGAGAAGATTAAGTGATGGAGGATTGCCATCAAAGACACATATGTCAGACATCAAACATAAGATATTAATACTACTACCTATGTGATAATGATGTCAATCATTGAATAAAACCACTGTACCCAAAGGGAGAGTATGTATAATATGAACAGTGAATTAGTAGTTGGTTGTGGAAATATTAAATGTTTTATGGGTTACAAATTTAAAGAGCCTTATGTCTATAAATTGACTAAATGTATAATGCTCTTTAAGTAGATGTATAACATTATTTCATGTTATTATGTTATGTTTTATTTCTTATATATGATTATGCATATAGATATTGTGAAGAATTAATGTCTGAATTCATTTCTACTAATTATAAGATTAACATTAATTTTACTATAGCCTAACATTAATTCATGGTAATGCGCATGTATGTCATCATCTTTCTCAAATTTATGTTAAAAGAGCTCCAGGTTTTTAAGTATTACAATACAAAAGCATTGAATGAGTAAATTTTTGGTCATAAATTTCCCAAGTACATTTTTTCATATCCTCTTCTCATTCTACACCATAACCTTAAGTTTTTGGGATGTTGGGAGATCAACTTTCCAGGAGTAAAATAGAAAAAGGCGAGCATAAAAGTTCTACTATAAGTAATGATTTTCTGTAATTTATTTTCCTTCAAATTGTATGTAACTACATATTCCTGTGGATATATTATGTTGCAATTTTCTTATTCACAACGCTGAGTACACGATAACCCCGAACATGAACAAAGGTAGATCGAGAATAAACCCACGTATTGTAATTCATTTTCGTTGCTCTACCATATTCATCACAATTTTCATCGTCCGGCTTAAATGAAACTTGTTATTATATAATGTGAATTATTGTTGTAATTTAACCATATGATGTGAATTATTGTTCTAATTGGAAGGGCGGTGAAGCCAATTGATTCACCATTACCGAGAATTATTCTCTTATAGTCGGCGCCCACAATTATTTATTTTACTATCAATAATAAAATAGTAAACTCGTGTGAAAATAAAAGACATAAGACAGGGCCTTCACCGTCAATCCAATGAATGAAAAAAGGACAAATAACCTTCCACTGATTCAAATTAAGTGGGCGCCATTATGTTTGAAAATTACGACTTTTTAAGTATTTTATGTTTTTTCTCACAATTTATTTCATGTACATTCAAAATATGCTGTCGGAACGCACCTTCAATTTACCACCGGGGAAGGACACATCAACGGATTGCCACAAGTGTTTCTTTGTTACTTCCTTGAGATTTCCGTGTTCATTATTAGAGGCAATAGAATGGACCGTAAACATTAGATTTGAATTGGCAGGATAAACCGGAGCCTCAGCCATTTTTTTACAACATTAGTCTAGCAAAGGATATGGTATTTGGTTTGGGTTACAACAGTTTTTATCTTCCATCTTCTTATAGTTATGGGTTATTGAGCTTTGATATAATGTAACTCTGTTGACCAGATTTATTTTTTACCATTATACTAAACTAGTCTAGATTCATTTTAACTTTGAATCTATTAAGTGTAGAAAGAGATCAAATCTCTTAAAGTGAAAACCTCTTTTTTAAGTGAAAAACTTAAACAATAATTTAGAAAACCATATAAATAAACAATTAAATGTTCATTAAAAAATAAATATGGTATTTGGCCCATGGTATGTGTGGCATGGTATTTGGCCCATTGCCCTTTAGTTTATTTACCATACCTCTAATTTATTTATATTTTTATTTATTTAGCATATCTTTTTAACTGTTCGTAAATCTCTTCATATTTTGATAAGTTTATTTATTTTTAATGAATTTATTTATTTATTTTTAATGAATTTTTAATTGTTTATTTATATAGTTTTCTAAATTATTGTTTAAGCCGACATTATTGGGATTTTATTTTTAAATTTTTCTTTAGTTCTGGTTATTATGGCTTCCGACATACTTACACATATGCGCCTCTTGGCACAATAATGTTTTTTTTCCATGCTATTAATAATAATTTAGTCCATGGTATTTGGGTCATATACTTCATATATAATTAGATGTTGATCTCTAATCTTATTTGATATATTTTTATTTATTTACCTTACCCTTTTATACCTCTTTTATATTTATTTATTTACTGTACCTGTACATGTTTAAAAAATATGGTATTTGGCCCATACGCCTTTAGTTTATTTACCATACCTCTAATTTATTTATATTTTTATTTATTTACCATATCTTTTTTTAGTGTTCATAAACCTCTTCATATTTTGATAAATTTATATTTTTTTAATGAACTTTTAGTTGTTTATTTATATGGTTTTCTAAATTATTGTTTAAGCCGACATTATTGAGATTTCATTTTTAAAATTTTATTTAGTTTTTTATTTTATTTTGGCTTCCAACATACTTACACATCGGGGTTATATTGGGTTGTAGAATATGCTTCTATGTGCAATAATTTTTTTATGCATACTGTTAATAAAAATTTAGTCCATAGTATTTGGATGATAGACTTTATATATAATTAGATGCTGATTTCTAATCCTATTTGACATATTTTTATTTATTTACCTTACCTTTTTCTACCTCTTTTATATTTATTTATTTACCATACTTGTTTTATAAATATGGTATTTGGCCCATGGTATTTGGCCTATAGGGCTTTAATTTATTTAAAAAAACTCTAATTTATTTATATTTTTATTTATTTACCATATGTTTTTTAGTGTTCGTAAACCTCTTCATATTTTGATAAATTTATTTTACTTTAATGAATTTTTATTTGTTTATTTATATGGTTTTCTAAATTATTGTTTAAGCCGACATTATTGAGATTTGTATTTTTAAAATTTTCTTTAGTTTTTGTCATTTTGGTTTCCAACATACTTACACATCGGGATCATATTGAGTTGTAGAATGCGCTTCTCGGCGCAATAAGACTTAAAACTATTTATTTGCATTAAATTGTATTCTAAAAATATTTTTTTTTCTTTAAAATTTTAATAAATTCTCAAATTTATGTGATAATAATAAGTCTTCCTAGGTTTAAAACTATCTTCAAAGAAAACTTTATCATTTAAAAAAAAAAAAATTGGAACTTTTTCTTGTTGCTTTTTCCGTCTAATTTCTTTAAAATCGTTCAGGAATATATTGAAATAACAAGTTTGATGAATAAATTCTGCAAAATAAAAGTGCCCTAAAGATTTTTCAGAATACTAAATCTATATATACAATCAAAAAACCAATTTAAATAACACGAATCAAAATGTCATATCAGTTTTTTCAATTGAATATCGATACTAACAAGTCAAAAAATAATAATCAACATGAAAGGTAGTGCCAAAGCCTTCATCGTTAATAACAAATATCAAATAGATGGACTTTATTACTCTGACTTCAGGGTGTTCGTGGTGTTTTGTGTATTAGTCAATCTTGGTATGCCTCACGTCCACTGTTACATTTTTCTTTTCATTAATTGCATCACAAAATCGAAAGAGAAGAAATACCATGTTAATGATATCGTAATATAATGTTTTTTTGGAAAATTAATAACAATAATGTTCTGATAAAACATAATTCCTTCCCTTGTTTTGTGAAGATGAGCTATGCCACTTCATTCAATGCAGAAAGATCGAACACATCTGCATGCGCTACTTGCAAAGTCTAGAGGAGAAAGTGTTCAGAAAAATGTGTGCTACCAACTTGTTTTTTATTGAATTTTAAATCCAACTACAAACGCTACAAAGCCGAAGGACAAAAGGACTCTGCAACTTTTTTTTGAGTGCTTTGTCTACACGCCACCGAGCATTGAACCTCACCTGGAATACACTTGCAAAACCATTTTTTTTTAAGACATTAGCCATGACTTTCTGTAGTAAGAACTATACCAGCATCCCTCTATTTAAACTGTAACACCAACCACCATTAACCACCACCAACCATAGAATGCAGAACACACGTCACAATTTCACATATTGCATTACCTTTCCACACCATCGCAAGTCTCGTTGTTTTACTTGTGATGTGATATTGCTGATATCGCATATTGCATATTGAATGCACAAGATATTAAGTTCATCACCTGAACTTCTCGCAGACGAAGTCATATGGATTGCGATGTGATAAGGCTTTGTCACATCCGCTTGAAGATTGTTTGAAATCCACTGCGGGCTCCACCAGAAATTTGATTGCATGGCTTGAGACCTAGTCAGCTTGGAGAAAATTAGATGCGATGATTTATGAAAAGTAGTTTTGACTCATTTCTTGAGATCCGCGAGAAGCATTTTGTATTAATGTTTTAGATTTTAAGACTTTAGGTTAGTGTTGCGTTTGTTTTAATGCGACAACATAAGTTTTGATGAAGTTTAGATTCTAAATTTAAGAATACATATAAGATTTATAATATATATATATTATAAACATTCTATGGCTATAATATATATATAAAATAGCAGTGTGTAGTTTTTTTTAAGGACAATGTGCATTGTAATGCAGAGTATGCCCGAAGGCAGAAACAAAAAAAACAACAGAGCACTATATGTGTTTTTTTTTTGAAAGGGGACAGAGAGCAGATTTCAACACTGTGTGTGACCGAGTGGTAATTTTTTTTTAAATGCGAGAACAACAGCTCTGTGGTAACTTTGTAACAACCCTTCAAGTTTGATGAATTTTTTTTTTTTTCATCTCTGTCAACCGTTTTTAAATGATTTCTCTGTGTTAGAAGGAGAGATTTTGTTCTCTGTGTGTGTTTGGAATCATTCAAAAATTACAACATGGTATCAGAGTTAGTCCGGGCTCTTTCAATTTGTCAAAGAAGATGAAGGAAGAAGGTTTTTTTGCAGCTTTTGACCAGTAGTGTGAAGGCTCAGCAAAGACCAGGTGTTTACAAAACATAGTTTTTTTTTTTGTTTAAAAAAACCGGTGTAGTAGAGATAAGTCACTTAAAAGAAAAAATTTAAATCTCAAGTAGTGAGAAGGTTTATTTAAAATCACAGTCAATTTTATAGCATAGGTCAGTGAGCCAACCATGGTAGAAGCCAACACAAGCACGCGTATAAGAAATAATCAACTGACACAATTAAATGGGAGGAATTATGACTATTGGAAAATAACAATGAGAGCTCTGTTTGCCTCTCAAGACTTATGGGAGCTTGTTGAAGATGGTCTGGAAGAACCAATAGATGAAAATTCTTTCAATGCCTTAACATAGGAAGAGAAGTATTTGTTGAAGAGCAACAGGAAGGACTCAAAAACCCTCTTCTATCTCTATCAAGCACTGCATGAAAGTGTGTTTCCAAGGATTGTAGCAACTAAGAGGTCCAAGGATGCTTGGGATATCCTCCAGACAGCCTAGCAAGGTATGGATAAGGTAAAGACAACAAAGCTTCAATTAAAGAGAAAGGATTTTCAAGTTATTTGCATGAAAGAGTCTGATACAATAGACTTATTATTCACTCTACTGAATAGGTTGGTCACCTAAATGAGATCTCATGGAGAGACATTAGAAGAGAGAAGAATAGTGGAGGAAGTGTTAAGGAGCTTACCCTCAAGGTTCGATGTATTAGTCACAACCATTGAAGAGACAAAGGATCTCTCAATGTTTACAGTTGATGAACTACATGCATCAGTGGTGACACATGAACAAAGATTGGGAAGAAAAACAAACGCATATTTGGAGCATGCCTTCAATACCCAAATTTCCTTTGGAGGAGGAAGAGGTCAAGGCAGAGGAAACTACAGAGGAAAAGGAAGAGGCAGAAGCCAAAACAGAGGAGGGAGAAGTAGCCCTGCAAATACAATTAGAAGGGGCAGCAATCAAAATCAAAACCAAGGCCAAGGTAGGAGCCAACAAGGAGGACAAAATCAAGCACATGGACAAAGGTATGATAAATTCCAAGTCCAATGTCATTACTTTTAGAAGTATGGTCATTATGCCAATGAATGTAAGAAGAAATCAAGAAAAAATTTAGGGGCTAATATTCGTAGGTGGGCTAATATTCCATGCCTTTTACAAAAAAAAAAAAAAAAATTGCCAAATTCCATTTTTCTAAAAAAAAAAATTTCCCAAATTTTATAGTATAAAATTATTTTACCGTAAAAATTGTCAATATTATATATTGTATAATACAAAATAATTATAAATCTAAATATTTCTACAAAATTATCATCAAATATTTTAAAATCTGGAGATTAGGGACAAGTAAGATTCGCCAAGGTTTCTAAACTTTAAGATAAAATTTCACCCTTAAAATTTTCCATGGAAAAAACAAATTGACATGGGTAGTAGACCCAGTGTTAATTTTACAAAAGAAAATATCAGTCAAGAGAAGTTGTTTTTAGCATGTAATATGGTTGAAGAAAAGAATGAAGATATATGGTTTCTAGATTCAGGATGTAGCAACCATATGACTGGAAACTTCTCTATGTTTTCCACGTTAGATGAAAATTTAATGTTTCAAGTAACATTGGGGACATACAGTAAGGTCTATGTCATGGGAAAAGGAAGAGTAAGTGTTTTGACAAAGAAATGAGAAGGGAAATCCATATCAGATGTATACTATGTGCCTGGTATGAACTGTAACCTCTTGAGCATTGGAAAGCTCATTCAAAATGGGTACAATGTTTTATTTGAATATGATGTATGCCCCATCATGGATAAACCACCAAGCAATAAATGCATTACACAAGTGAAGATGACAATGAACAAAATGTTCCCTCTCAAGATGAGAGCATATTTGAAGCAAGGAGTTGAAATGGCAGCAATGACACAAAAGACATTCCAAAGAGAAGAAAGAAATGAAAAATGGTTATGGCACTTGAGATTTGGAAATCTCAACTTTGGAGGTATAAATTTGTTGCATAGGAAATTTATGCTAAAGGGATTACCATTGATTGAGGAACCAGACAGCCTATGTGAAGGCTGCATCTTGGGCAAACAACATAAGGAAAGTTTTCCATCAGTAATTTAGAGCATAAAGGAAAAGAAACTCTTAGAAATTGTCCATTCAGATTTATGTGGACTATTGCAAGCACCATGATTAGAAAGCATCCCCTATATGCGGACTTTTATTGATGATTACACAAGAAAAACTTGGGTGTATTTCGAGAAATATAAAAGTGAAGTGTTTGAGAAATTATATCACTTTAACGATCTTCTAGGGAAACCAAGTGGAAAACATATCAAAGTCTTAAGAACTGACAGAGGAGGAGAGTATATCTCAAAATAATTTCTACATTTTTGCAGAGAAAATTGGATACACAAGAAATTTACAGGAAGGTACACATCGCAACAAAATGGAGTTGCAGAAAGGAAGAATATGACAATCATGGACATGGTCAGAAGTATGTTGAAGGAAAAACATTTTCCAAATGAGTATTGGACTGAAGCTATCAATTGTGCAGTGTATATCTTGAATAGATGCCCAACCAAAGTTGTAATGAACAAAGTTCTAAAAGAAGCATCGAGTGGCATAAAGCAACATGTCACCCACATGAGAGTTTTTGATTGTATGGCTTATGAACACATTCCAGATTAGCTGAGGAAGAAGTTGGACAGTAAGGGGGAGAAGTGCATATTTATTGAATACAATGAAGAATCAAAGGCATACAGATTATATAACCCATCCACCAAGAAGTTTGTTATAAGCAGAGATATACAGTTTATTGAGGAAGAATCTTGGGATGGAAGCATTGAGAAAATAGTGAATGTAAAAACTTGTTTGTCTCGTGATGATAATGATGAAGAGATGGCTGAAATACACCCCTTATTTGCAGCACCACCTCCACCAACACAAGGAAAACAAGAGACACCAAAAGCAAGAATAAAAACACCTTTGAGAAGTGATAGTAGTTCTTCTCTGAGCACATCAGAAGGAGTATATTTGAGTGCTTCTACAAGCACAAGAATACCAAGTGAAAGAGGAACCAAATTCAGAAGTCTGAATGAAATTTACGAGAAAGAGGTAGCGAATGAAGGTATGAACTTTTTATTTTCATTGTATTGTCACATAGAGGATCCTATTCATTTTGAAGAATCTATAAAAGATAAGATATTGATAGATGCTATGGATGAAGAGACAAATGCCATAGTGAAAAACAAGACATGGGAATTGGTTGATCTCCCAAAAGGCGACGAAGTAATTGGAGTAAAATGGGTTTATAAAACTAAGAGAAATGTTGAATGTAAGATTGAAAGGCACAAGGCCCAACTTGTTGTCAAAGGCTACAAGCAGCAACATGGAAGAGACTATGATGAAAATTTTGTACCGGTTTCAAGAATGGAAATAGTAAGAGCAGTGTTGTCCATAGCAGCATAACACAAGTGGAAGGTTTACCAAATGGATGTGAGTTAAAGATTCCTAAGTGGAGTATTGATGGAAGAGTTTTATGTTGAAAAACCTATGGGCTATGAGAAAGAAGGCCAAGAGCATAAATTTTTCCAATTGAAGAAATCTCTATATGGGTTGAAAAAAGCACGAAGAGCATGGTACAGTAGGATAGATGCCTATCTACTAGAAAATGGGTTTGAGAAATGTGAAGGAGAACTCACATTATACATCAAGGAGAAATATAATAAGATGCTCATTGTTGTTTTATATGTTGATGATGTGATATTTGCAGGTAATGGTGCTTGCCTCATTGAGATTTTTAAATCAGTCATGAAGGATGAATTTGAAATGACTGATATGGGATTGCTGAAATAATTTTTAGGAATAGAAGTAGAAAAAAATGAAAATACGATTTTTATCTCTCAAGCCAAATATGTAAATGAAGTTTTGGAAAGATTTAATATGCAGAATTGCAAGGCAACAATTACTCCTAAAGTGGCAGGAATGAAACTGAGCAAAGAAGACATTAGCAAGGATTTTGATCCAAGTTTGTATAAGAGCATAGTTGGAAGCCTTATGTATTTGACTACAAATAGGATGGATATTATGCATGTTGTGAGTTTAATTTCCAGATTTATGGAAAGGCCAAAGGAGGCACATTGACAAGCAGAAAAAATAATTCTAAGGCATGTGAAAGGAACAAAAAATGTATGATATTTTATACACCACTTCAGAAAATTATGAATTGATTGGATTTACTGAAAATTATTGGGTTGGAAGTATAGATGACAGGAAAAACACCTTTGGATATGTTTTTCATATGGGTTCAGGAGCCATCTCATGGGCTTCTAAGAAACAACCAGTTTGTGCTTTATCAATAGCAGAGGTAGAGTATGTGGCAGCTACAACAACAACATGTTAAGTAGTATGGATGAGGAGAATGTTGAGGAGATTATGTCATGAAAATATAAAAGACACAAAAAATTATTGTGATAATAGCTCTGTTATAGCTTCACAAAAAAATTCAGTGTTTCACAAGAGAACAAAACATATTGATGCCAAGTATCGCTACATCAGGGAGCTAGTGAAGAATGGTGAAATTGTTTTGCAACACTGCAGAAGATAAGAGCAGTTTGCTGACATTTTGACAAAACCATTAGGGTAGAATATTTTTAATTATTTGAGAAAATGTTTGGGTATACAATATAATGCAACAGTTGAATATAAGAGGGAGTGTTGAATTTTAAATCCAATTGCAAATGGAACAGAGCCGAAGGATAGAATGACTGCAACTTTCTTTGAGTGTTTTTTCCGCACACCACCGAGCATTGAAACATCACCTTGAATACACCTGCAATTTTTTTTTTTTTAAGATCGTAGCCATGAATTTGTGCAGTAAGAACCATCTTGAGAACCCTCTATTTAACCGCAACACCAACCACCACCAACCACATAACTCAGAACACACATCGCAGTTTCACATATTGCTTTACCTTTCCACACCATCACAAGTCTCGTTGTTTCATTTGCGATGCAATATTGCCGATATTGCATATCGCATATCTCATGAACAAGATATTAAGTTCATCACTTGAACTGTCCACTGACCAAGTCATATGGATTGCAATGCGATAAGGCTTTGTCAAATCTGCTTGAATATTGTTTCAAATTTTCTGCGGGCTCCACCAATAGCCAATAGAAATTTGATCACATGGTTTGAGACCTAGTCAACTTGGAGCAAATTAGATGCGATGATTTATGAAAAAAAAATTTGACTCATTTTTTGAGATCTGCAAAAAGGATTTTGCATTAATGTTTTATATTCTAAGACTTTAGGTTAATGTTGCATTTGTTTTAATGCGACAACATAAGTTTTGATGAAGTTTATGTTTTAAAATTAAAAATACATATAAGATTTTTAATATATATATATATATATATATATATATATATATAATAACAACGCATAGTTTTTTTTAACGATAGTGTGCATTGTAATGCAGAGTACGCCCGAAGGAAAAAACAAAGGGAAGGACTATGTAATGTAATTTTTGAACCCAAAAAAAAACCAGAAGGCAAAAAAAAAGAAAAAGAACAGAGCACCATGTGTGCATTTTTTTTTAAATGGATAGAGAGCAAATTTCAACACGGTGTGTAAAATAGTTGTAATTTTTTTTAAATGCCAGAATAGTAGCTCTATGGCATCTTTGTAACAATCCTTTAAATTTAATGGATTTTTTTTTTTTGCATCATTGTCAGCAGTTTCTAAATAATTTCTCTGTGTTAGAAAGAGAGATTTTTTACTCTCTCTGTGGCTTGGAATCATTTAGAAATTCCAACATTTTCCACCCCAAAATATCCATAAGTTTCCGATGATTCATAGAATCTTCGAAAATCATTGCGTTCTCAAACTACTCAACGTTTGTGGCATTTCCCTAATTCTTTATTTTTTTAGGCCTTGCTGCTTAACGTATAATAGAACAACATGTTGGAAATATTGTTATTGATGGAAATGGAGGCAGCAAAGACAGAGACAGAAAAAGAAGGCAGTAGATGCAAGATGAGGCAGAGCCGTTATCACAGTAGGTTATCAGAGGCAGAGGTAGAGGTGGAGCCGTTATCACAAGTAGAGGTAGAGCAGAGGCAGAGCCGTTATCACAACAGGTTATCAGAGGCAAAGGCAGAGCGAGAGCCAATTTCGGGAATCCCTCACCCCAAGCGGCAAGTATATATATATAAACCTTATTCCGAGAATCATTACCCGAGGAAGAAGGATACACTAAATATTGGAGCAGCAAAGTAAATGTAATATAAAATCTTATTCCGGGAATCATAACCCAAGCGGCAATGTATACATATATATATAATTCTGAGAATTTCCCAAGCCGGCAGATATATATATATATCTATACATATATATATATATATATATATATATATATATATATATATATATATATGAACCTTAATTCGGAGAATCGCCCAAGTCAGAGGATATATATATAATTTCGAGAATCGTGACCCAAAGGTCCAAACCATAGATATTTGTAATGAAGTGCTTTAATGGAAAAAGAGCCAAAGGTATCAAAGCATTATATGGCGGGGCCCTTTCCCAATCGCATCGGAGAAAAACTGTGAAGCGGAATATGTAAACAACAGAAAGTTGCGATTGTGATATAAGTCCGGACCCGATGGATCAATGAACCATTATTGATATATGATTGAATTCCGGAAGCTTATATATGTATGCAACACATTACATATATTGTACCTAATATACAAAGGTTCAAAGAATATATTAATATGAAGCGCTTAATAAGAAAAAGAACCAAATTACCATAAGGTGGGACCCTTTCTAATCGCATTGGAATAATCTAATCGCATCGGAGAATATAAAGGCATCGGAACGTCACAAAAGAAAGTTCCCCAATTATATATATATATATATAGTTCCGATGCCTTTAGATTGTTCCGATGCGATTAGAAATGTTTCCGCGTGGACTATGGACCCATGGGCCTCGGCTTAAGGTGGAGGGTGATTATTGATAATTGCGATGTATGTATGTTTCGCTCGCGGAACTCACCACATCAACAAGACACTTGCAGTATAAAAAGCGCTAGAATTTTCCCAGATTTAAAGTCAGCAGTTACATATATATACAAAATGCACTCATATAAAAAGCACAGTTACATGTTTGCAGTAGTTACACCACAGCAGAGGATAGAAAATCAAACAGAGTTGAAAAGAGATAAAACACAGTCACAGAAAAGACAGACACAGTCAAAGAAAAGACAAATTCGTAGTGAGCCAAAATACTAAATGAGTTGAGCTGGAGTTCTCATTGTAATTTGAATGTAAATATTTTTAATTGATTTATATTGCTGTGATGCATTAGCAAGTCTCCGGAGGAAAAACAAAGCTGCCACTGTAATATTGAAATTAATGCATGTTGTTATATTTTCTGAATGAGTGACTGAAAGAAATGAAAAGGCATAAAGCAAAGAGGCATGGCTGTCCATTCCAAATTCACTGAGGAATGCTAATAGTCACAAGAAAACCCTTATAAGTAATATCATCTTGATATGCAAAATGAGGTTAGAGAGAATAAATATAGAGAAGGCAGAGTATAGAAGAGACAAGAAGAGAAGATTAAGAAAAGAAAAGTAGAAACAGAAGCTATAGAACAGAGCTGATATCTGAGGTAAATCAGCAAACATTCAGTTTGATAAATTGAGAAAGTTGGAGCTTCCCTATCAAGTTGTAGCCTGATAGCTGTCAGTTGTCGCTGACTGAGGTTGGAGCCTCCTGTAGGTTGGTGCCTACAGAAAATTGAAGGGATTTGGTGCTTCCTTGCAAGTTGTAGCTTGCAGAATTGAGGATTGGAGCAACCTGCAGGTTGGTGCCTGCAGAAAAACAGTGGTGAGAGGGAGTTGGAGCTTGCCTTTGCATCACAACAATAATAAGATGTGGTTTTCTACCTTTATGGGTTTCCACTTATATCTGGTGTCTCTGTGCATGATGTTGATGCATTGATTTGATTTATATCTTCTGCTTAATACCTGCTGCTCTCATATTAAGTCTACTGTTATATTATATTAAAACTTGCTGCTCACATTCTAAGATTACTCACATATTAAGTTGGACATGAAATGAAGGTGTAAATAAGTTTTAATGAAAATTTTCAAAAGTCCATAAATATGTTAAAATGATTCACCCCCCCCCCCCTCCCCCTCTTAGTTTAACTAAGGGTTCAACAATTGGTATCAGAGCAAGTTACTTTGTACTAGTCTGACAGCTGAAAGGAGATCCTAGGTTCCGAAGATGGCTAGTAAAGAAGGATGCTCAACCAATAAAGCCCCTTTCTTCACTGGTGAAAATTATGCTTTCTGGAAAACCAGAATGAGGACATACATAATGTCTCTTGGAATAGAGGTCTGGGCTGCTGTGGAATTAGGATATGCCCCAAAGGCAACTCACACAGAGAAAGAAACAAAACAAGATTTTGTGGCTAACGCAAAAGCCATGAATGCCATCCTGAATGGTTTTTTTGAAGCAGATTTTATCAATGTAATGCACAAAGACACTGCCAAATAAATGTGGGATACTCTGGAGAACATCCATGAGGGGGACAAGAAAGTAAATACTACGAAACTTCAAGTTTATAGAGCCCAGTTTGAGAACTTAAACATGAATGATGATGAAGACATTGCCAGTTTCTTCCTAAAAGTTGCAGAAATTTTTAACAATATGAAAGCGCTTGGAGAAACCATGCCAGAAAGTATAATTGTGAAAAATATTCTAAGATCTCTTCCATCCAAGTTTAATCCCAAGCTGTCTGCAATAGAAGAAACAACTAATTGGGAGACCTTGACCATGAACCAGCTACTTGGAAATCTAACAGCATATGAGATGAGGCTCCCACAAAAGAAGCCAAGTATGAGGGAAGCAGCCTTTAAAACAGAAAAGAAGAAAGAAGAAGAGGGAGACATATGCTCTTGCTCAGATGAAGAAGAGGAAAAATTTGTCAAGAAATTGGATAAAGGCTCAGGTAAATACAAAGGTAAACTTCCTTTCAAATGCTTTAACTATGGAAGAGTTGGACACTATGCTGCTAAGTGTCCTCACAAGAAAGTAAGGAATCAGGCTCTAGAGTCAGAGAAAAATAAATCAAAGAACTGGCAGAAAGGAAAGAAGTTCAGCAGAAAATCTTTCTATGCTCAACAAGACAACAATACATCTGAAGATTCAGATGAACCCTCAAGTGAGGAAGAAACCTCTGAATTCTTATTAATGGCCATAGAAGAACTTGAAGGACTCCTTCTAGAAGATGAAGAAGAATAAGGGGAAACTGACCTTGAGGGGGAGCTAAGAAGTGCTCTGGAGGAGATTGACAAACTCAAAATAAAGTGCAGAAAACAAAAGGACATTCTTCTGAAGTATGTAAGAGAAGAACAAAACTCAGAAGTCCTCATGCAGCTTAAGGTAGATCTTGAAGAAGCCAAGAAGATAGAAGACATGTTACTTCATCAAATCAAGGATAAAACCCGAGAACAAGAGAAGTTGGAAGAAGAAGTACTATGTCTCAAGAAGAAAATAGAAAATGCTAAAAGGAAAGTGGTTATAAACTCTTCTCAAACAACAAGCTCTAGTAAGTTGAATGAAATTCTGGTTTCTCAAATATCCCCTATGATAAAAACTGGAATAGGCTATGAAGGAGAATCAAGTAAAGGCAAAGAAAAGGTTGACAGAGAGATTATTTTTGTAAAAGCAAAGAAGAATGATGAAGCAGCTCAAACAATTCCTAGAAAAGAAGAAACATGTAATAAGGAAGACAAAGATCAGAAGAAACCACTAGTAGCAAAGAATATAATAAATACTAAGACCCCTGAGTATGTAAAATTTGGAAACCATCAAAGGAGATTCTTGCCTCCAATGAAGAATGCCACCTGTTATGTCTGCCACAAGCTGAGACACATTGCTGCATATTTTCATGCAAGGAGGAGTAATTCAAACCAGCAAAAGATGCAAACATTGAGGAGACTACCCCAAGAAAACAAATGGAAGAGACAACCTTACATCAAGTATGCAAATAGTTTCTATGGTTACTGTTTTTATTGTAAGGAATTTGGCCATAAAATCATTGACTGTAGAAAGTATGGACAAAGATTGTTGTTTAACACCTCAAGAAGGTTTATGAATCAAAGAAATTCTATTCATACTCATAATTCTACAAAAATTATGATCAAATGTTGTGTATGCAATCAAGTTGGACATATACCTTCCAAATGTCCTCTAAGAAGATGTAGTTCATCACCTCACAAAAGATACCAAACAAAAGGGTGCCTCTAGTGGATAAATAAAGTGAATAAGTGTGGCCTCGCTCTAACTGCTCAAGATATGAGAAGCCAATGATATTTGGACAGTGGCTGCTCTAAACACATGACAGGAGACAAAAGCAAGTTTATAACTCTTGATGAAAAGAAATCTGGCAATGTTACTTTTGGCAATGATAAATCAGGAATGATCAAGGGAAAAGGCTCAGTCAGCATAGATAATGGCAAAGGAAAGGCCCAAGATGTACTATTTGTAGATGGGCTGAAATAAAATTTACTAAGTGTCATTCAGATGTGTGACAAAGGCTCTGAAGTTCTCTTTAGAGCACAAGATTGTGAAGTCAGATCAAGCACCACAGGTAAGACTCTGCTCAAAGGAGTTTGAACAAAGAGTAATGTTTACATTTTGAAAGATGAAGATGAAGCATGTCATCTAAGAAAACTAGAAGAGTCATGGTTAAGGCATAAAAGGTTGGGACATCTCAGCTTCGATCACATCATCAGACTAAGCAAGAAGAAATCTGTCAGAGACATGCCAGAAATAAAGAGGCCTTCTAATACCATATGCAAATCATGTCAATTAGGAAAAAAACCTCGCACATCCTTCAAGGCCAAATATGAGTTATCAACAAGAAGAAATCTACAGCTTGTGCACATGGAGTTGTGTGGACCCGCAAGAACCAAAACTCCAAGTGGAGAATCCTACTTCATGCTGATAATAGATTATTTCTCCAGAATGACATGGGTTGGATTTCTGAAGGATAAATCAGAAGCTCTGGAAAAATTTAAGATCTTCAAAGCATTAGCAGAAAATCAAACAGGATGCAAGCTAAAATGCATCGGATTAGATAGAGGAGGTGAATTTATAGATTATGACTTTGCTGACCTATGCAATGAACATGGGATAAAGCAACAATTTACTATTGCAGGAACTCCTAAGAAAAATGGAGTAGCAGAGAGACAAAACAGCTCTATTCAACAAATTACCATAGCCATGATGCAAGAGAATAATATTGCTCAAACCTTCTAGGCAAAAGCAGTGCACACAACAGTACATATCCTTAATAAAGCTCACTTAAGGCCAAGCAGTGACAAGACTCCCTATGAGCTATGGCATGGAAAGCCAACTTCAATCAAACATTTTAGAATCTTTGGAAGCAAGTGTTACATAAAGAATAATGATGAAAATCTTGGAAAATTTGATGCAAGAGCACATGAAGGAATATTTCTAGGATATTGCTTCCAAATGCAAAGGGTACAGGTGCTACAGCAAGACTCTTCAAAAAATAGTAGAAAGAATTGATGTGAGATTTGATGAAGAACTTCCAAACAATACAAGAGATACAGACTGCTGCGGTCCATCGGACAACCATGAAGAAGAAAACCAAGATGATAAGGAAACAATCAAGACAACAGAAGATTCAGAGCTGAGTTCTAAAGCTCCCTCAAGATATACTTAGAAGAACCATCCTGAAGATCAGATCATTGGAGACAAGAGAGTAGGCGTCCAAACAAGAAGGCAGCTAACAGAACAAACTGAAGAGGTATACATAGCAATGTTGTCACAAATAGAGCCAAAGAAATTCGAAGAAGCCAGCATGGACAAGTCTTGGGTAAAAGCTATGAATGAAGAATTGGACCAAATTGAGAAAAACAATATATGGGAATTAGTTCCTAGACCCACTGAGAAAAATGTCATAGGCTCAAAATGGGTATTCAAAAATAAAATGAATGAGCAAGGACAAGTAATCAAGAATAAAGCCAGACTGGTCTGCAAAGGATACTCAGAAATCGAAGGACTTGATCACAATGAAACATTTGCACCTGTAGCTAGAATGGAAGCCATCAGAATGTTTCTAGCCTTTTCATGCTACCAAGACTTCAAGGTATATCAAATGGATGTAAAATTTGCATTTCTGAATGGAGACTTAGAAGAAGAAGTCTACATGGAACAACCAAAAGGCTTCTCATTAACAGACAAAGAAGACTATGTATGCAGACTAAAAAAGGCTCCTTATGGACTGAAACAGGCTCCTCGTGCTTGGTACTCAAGATTGGATAAATGTTTTCGAAAACAAGGCTTTAAGAGAGGTGGAGTAGACAACAATCTATAGATAAAATCCCATGAAAATGAACTCCTGATGGTTGTAGTATATGTTGATGACATTATGTTTGAAAGCAACAGAGAAGAACTAGCAAAAGGGTTTGTTGATGAGATGAAAACAGAGTTTGAGATGTCTATGATTAGAGAGCTCAGTTTCTACTTAGGACTTCAAATTCAGCAAAAGAACAAAGGTACGTTCATATCATAGGAAAAATACTTAAAATAAATGTTGAAAAAGTTCAAAATGGAGGACTATAAACCTGTGTCAACTCCCATGATCACGAGATGCAAACTTTGTGCTGATGACGGGTCTGCAGATATAGATCAAAAACTCTACAGATCCATGATAGGAAGCCTGCTGTACTTGACAGCATCAAGACCAGACATCATGCTAGTAGTAGGACTAGTGGCTAGATATCAAGTAGCACCTAAACAAAACCATCTTCTAGCAGTCAAAAGAATATTCAGATATCTACAAGGAACAACACAGTATGGTCTTTGGTATCCTTAAGGCAAAAGCTTCACTTTGAAAGCATACACGGATGTAGATTGGGCCAACTGTGTGGATGACAGAAAAAGCACAAGCGGAGGTGCTTTCTATATAGGAGAAAGTCTGATGGCATGGTTAAGCAAGAAACAAACATCTATCTCTCTGTCTACAGTAGAAGCAGAATATATAGCAGTAGCAGCATGTTGTACATAAGTCATGTGGATGAAGCAAACTCTTCAAGACATGAAGGTAAGCATTGATGAACCTATCTCAATCAAATGTGATAATACAAGTGCTATAAGTATATCTGAAAACCCTGTGATTCACTCTAAAACTAAACTTATCCCAATCAAGTATCATTTTCTTCAAGAACAAGTGGCTCAGAAGATAGTAAAATTGGAGTATGTGCTAACAAAAGAATAGACAACAGACATATTTACCAAACCGCTTGCCAAAGAACCGTTTGAATATTTGAGAGAGAGATTAGGGGTAGTATCTATAGATGCTATTCTCTAATATGAAGAGAAAGCACAGCTTCAGGGGGAGAATAGAAACGAAAATATCATTCCTAGGGGGAGATCAACCAACAAGGGAAGCATGAAAACAGGTCCTCAGGATTAAAAGGATTATGGAAAGAATACATTCAACTTAAAAGAATCAATAAAAAGGAAAAAGGATCAGTGGCACAGCTGAAGAGTGGTGAACGTGACATAAATCTAATCCAAAGGTTGAAGCGACAGCGTCCAAAGTCAGAAAATCCAGAAAAAATTGCACGAAAGATTGAAAAAGGATAAAATCACAGGATCAAAGAATAGAAGCTACACTAAGAATTTGAACCCCTTGCCATTGATGTCAGAGGGGGAGGAAGAGCAAGCAACAGGAGGAAGAGAAAGCAAACAGAGAAAATGTATTGCCACAGAGAAGGTGTATTGCCATCAATGCCAAAGGGGGAGACTGTTGGAAAT
The DNA here is from genome assembly GCA_034641835.2 of Pinus albicaulis. Lineage (NCBI taxonomy): Eukaryota > Viridiplantae > Streptophyta > Pinopsida > Pinales > Pinaceae > Pinus > Pinus albicaulis. The sequence continues at coordinate 304,014,973 of CM076581.1, forward strand.
ATTGTCATTGATGGCAATGGAGGAAGAAAAGATAGAGACAGACAAAGAAGGTAGCAGATGCAAGCAGAGGCAGAGCCGTTATCACAAGAAGAGGCAGAGCAGAGGCAGAGCCGTTATCACAAGCAGAGGCAGAGCAGAGGAAAAACCGTTATCATAGTAGGTTATCAGAGGCAGAGGCAGAGCCAATTATGGGAATCACTTACCGCAAGTGGCAAGTATATATATATATATATATATATATATATATATATATATATATACAAACCTTATTCCAAGAATCATTACCCCAGGCGGAAGGATACACTAAGCAAAGTAAATGTAATATAAAATCTTATTCCAGGAATCATAACCCAAGCGGCAATGTATGCATATATATATATATATATATATATATATATATATATATATATATATAATTCTGAGAATTGCCCAAGCCGGAGGATAGATATATAATTTCGAGAATCGTGACCCAAATTTCCAAACCATAGATATTTGTAATGAAGCGCTTTAATGGACAAAGAGCCAAAGGTATCAAAGAATTATATGGTGGGGCACTTTCCCAATCGCATCGGAGAAAAACTATGAAGCAGAATATGTAAACAACAGAAAGTTGCGACTGCGATATAAGTCCGGACCCGATGGATCAATGAACCATTATTGATATATGATTGAATTCTTGAAGCTTATATATGTATGCAACACGTTACATATATTCTACCTAATATACAAAGGTTCAAAGCATATATTAATATGAAGCGCTTAATAAGCGAAAGAACCAAAGTACCATAAGGTGGGACCCTTTCTAATCACATCGGAACAATCTAATCGCATTAGAGAATATAAAGGCATCGAAACATCAGAAAAGAAAGTTGTGATTGCGATCAATCGCATCGGAACAATCGCAAAAGTACTAATCGCATCGGAGTTAAAGTGGAACATGTTAACAAATATTTGCGATGGTGATTGGGAATACCGGACGTGATAGTCATATAAACTCCACATCATAAAGCATGGTTGGGTCCGCATATCAATCGCAATCGTAAATTTGTGGAGCGTATCAATTGCATTGGAGCAAGGCAGCTTGCGATTGCGATTGGCAGTACCAGATGCGATAGTCATATAAACTCAGCTATATAGAACACAGTCGGGTCCGCATATCAATCACAATCAGAAATTCGTGAAGGCATTGTTATATATATATATATATATATATACAGTTGTTGCAATTATATTGAAATGTTTCCGCGTGGACTATGGACCCATGGCCCTCGGCTTAAGGTGGAGGGTGATTATTGATAATTGCGATGTATGTATGTTTCGCTTGCGGAACTCACCACATCAACAAGACACTTGCAGTATAAAAAGCGCTAGAATTTTCCCATATTTAAAGTCAGCAGTTACATATATATACAAAATGCACTCATATAAAAAGCACAGTTACATGTTTGCAGTAGTTACACCACAGCAGAGGACAGAAAATCAAACAGAGTTGAAAAGAGATAAAACACAGTGACAGAAAAGACAGACATAGTCAAAGAAAAGACAAATTCGCAGCGAGCCAAAATACTAAATGAGTTGAGTTGGAGTTCTCATTGTAATTTGAATGTAAATATTTTTAATTGATTTATGTTGCTGTGATGCATTAGCAAGTCTCCGGAGGAAAAACAAAGCTGCCACTGTAATATTGAAATTAATGCATGTTGTTATATTTTCTCAATGAGCGAGTGAAAGAAATGAAAAGGCATAAAGCGAAGAGGCATGGCTGTCCATTCCAAATTCACTGAGGAATGCTAATAGTCACAAGAAAACCCTTATAAGTAATATCATCTTGATATGCAAAATGAGGTTAGAGAGAATAAATATAGAGAAGGCAGAGTATAGAAGAGACAAGAAGAGAAGATTAAGAAAAGAAAAGTAGAAAGAGAAGCTATAGAGCAGAGCTGATATCTGAGGTAAATCAGCAAACATTCAGTTTGATAAATTGAGAAAGTTGGAGCTTCCCTATCAAGTTGTAGCCTGATAGCTGTCAGTTGTCGCTGACTGAGGTTGGAGCCTCCTGTAGGTTGGTGCCTACAGAAAATTGAAGGGAGTTGGTGCTTCCTTGCAAGTTGTAGCTTGCAGAATTGAGGATTGGAGCCCCCTATAGTTTGGTGCCTGCAGAAAAACAGTGGTGAGAGGGAGTTGGAGTTTTCCTTTGCATCACAACAATAATAAGATGTGGTTTTCTCCCTTTATGGGTTTCCACTTATATCTGGTGTCTCTGTACATGATGTTTATGTGTTGATATTATTCATATCTTCTGTTTAATACCTGCTACTCTCATATTAAGTCTACTATTATATTATATTAACACTCGCTGATCACATTCTAAAATTACTCACATATTAAGTTGGACATGAAATGAATGTGTAAATAAGTTTTAATGAAAAGTTTTAAAAGTCCATGAATGTGTTAAACTGATTCACCCCCCCTCTCATTTTAACTAAGAGTTCAACAGAACAACCAATAGATAAATGCTAATTTGGCAGACAAGCATTCACAAAAACTCATCTAAGGCTAGACCAGAAGTAATAAAGGGCCACATAGAGAGTTTTTATCCCTTAGGTTATATCTCCTGTGATATATTGAATTTTATTTCTTTAAATAATTTCAAAGGTGGTAGGATTTATATTTGTATGTAAAGAATTATTGAATTTCACTCGTTTTTATCAATTTGAGTGGTCGAAGAGTTATAATTTCATATGAGAAATTTTGAAAAGTGTTAGTCGATGAAAAAACCTTATTTTTCACCCGATTTGTCCCAACTTCTTTATTAGTTTTACTTATTTAGATAATATGTATAAACTGTTTGAAAGGAAAGATTGATAGTATGATATGATTTCAGCGAGATTCATACACGAAATTCTCTTATAAAAATTCTTTAAAAATTAGTTACTTATCCAGAAAAACATCCTACCCAAATTCTTATTTTTTTTAATTCATTTCACTCGATCATCAAACTCTACTTTTACATGTATTGCAATTCGTATTGTCCTTTTCTATCATAGTACATCTTTGAAAATTATATACTTATCTAATACATTTCCTTCATGTCGTCATATCACCCTACCAAATGCTCCATTCCCATTAAATTAGAATCTCATATTAACATTACAATGCGTTTTTTCGTTCAATGTGCATTCCTCCGCTTATATGTTATATAAGTTATAAAGAAATGTTTTTACTTGGAATAAGTTTTTGCTAAATTATGGAATAAAAGATTTTTATTTCATAGTATTTCAATATATTGTTTCCAATATTATTTGGAAAAACCTCCACCAAATTGAACTATATAATAAAATTTTTTTTTAACAATATAGTTCACGATGCCTTAGTTTGATTTGTACATCTATTTATATTTATTATAAATTATTTTTAAGTTTTAATTTATTATTGATTAAGAGAAATCAAATATATAAAAGTGTAAACTTTTACTTACTTTTTCAATTTCAAAACATAATCACCATATATATATAAAAACATTGTCCAGAATTTGGGAGAGTTTATGGTGAAATTTCACAGGAAAATGGCAGAATACAAGAGCATATAAAGAAGCAGTTTGTCTAATAAGCTATCTTTAACCACCTAAACCTTAAAATAACTTTTTCTTCTTCTTCATATATTATTTTAATATTATCTATTTTTTTAATTTATAAATAAGATATTTAAAAAAAATTCCTTTTAATCAGTTATACAAATGATTTTAAATATAGTAATTTTTTTAAAATAAACATCTTTTATATTTTATATTTAAAAATAAAAATAAAAAAATTATAAATACAATTATAATTTTATATTATAATGTTTTCAATTTCAATAAATAAATATTGTTATAATTTAGAAAAAAATAAGAACAACCATCAATTTAGCTAAGTTGCATTAGAAGTAACAACCATCAATGGCTCTCCTGATGTTGTTGTGGCTTAGGTTATTTCTCTTCAATTTATACAACTTTCATTTATTTAATATCATTAAATAGATGTTTAAAATTATATATATATATATATATATATATATTTTTTGATTTTATTGTTTGATAAATATAAAAGTTATTTAGATTTTACTGAATTTGTATTATTATCGTTTATTATTTAATAGATTTAGTTTAAATAAAATTATAGATTAGTGTAACAATATTATTTAATATAGTTCAATTTATGTTTCAATGAAATATGGAAGGGAATTGAACCTTTGATTTAACAATTAGGATGCTTAAAGAATGCACACACCGTGTATATCTGATATTGAGTGGACTAGGTTGATTTATGCTAAAATTAGAGGGGAAATAATTTAGATTTTTTGTTTCTTGTTTTCATTTTTTCTTTAAAAATTTTGTTGAGTATTTAGAAATACATTTGCAAGGTCCAATTTATTTTGTAATCCCTTGTTGCAAACTTTATTTAATTATGTTACTTGTAGATATTGAAGTTGAAAACATTGGATGTCAGGCCAAGACTATGTTTATTTGGCTTATCTAGAAAAAATTTCTGGTCGGCCACTTCTTTCTCCTCTTTCACTTCTTTCACTCCTCCTTTTATTTATCTCATCCATCCTTCTCTCTTCGTGGCAGGTTTGGTCCTGATGACGAGTCTTGGTTAGACTCGAAACGTAGACGTAAAAATGGATACTATGAAGATTCTGAATTCCACACCTCAAGACTCACACCACAGAAACCTTCAAACTATCATTGGTACCTATATGGAAGTGAAACCTGTATTAATACACATAATATCGAAAAAGCAACAATTAAAATATGAAGAAGATAGGTTGATTTATTTTTCACAAAGTAATGTGGTGATCTAAATCTTAAACCTTCCTTCACCTCTGTGAAACATAGGTTACACAACCATCGCACACACAAAGCACTTGACTGGCTCAGCAAATACCTAATCCATAATGAAATTCGAAGAACTAGGTACACTTTGGATTGTCTTGCAACATTAGCTTATAAAAATCATCTAAAACTTGCTAGAACATTCGAGGAGATATTTGGAGTGTCATCAATGCATCTGTAGTGCTTAAATAAAAGGAAGAAGGTATCAAAATTTCGATTAGACAACAAAACAAGCTAAAAAAATTACAATCTAAACGAAAAAAACTCAAATTTCTTTATGAATTCACGAGTAGGAGAGCCTAAGAATCCCTTCAAATCCTATAGCATAAATCATTGGGTTTATGAAATGGTGAGAAGAATCACACCCTCTTTGTCCCACTCTGTAACCTCCTATCACAGCACATCCACATCTAGCAGCATTTCATAAGCCTCCTTGTCCACCTCCAAAATCACTCCTCACACTAACAAAATTATCAAACCTCTGATACATAGGCTAGTCGGAAGTATATCATGGAGCACACTTTGGAAAATGCCACCGCGGTCACTGTCCAACTATCCAAACTCTCCTACACTTCGAATCCCATCACCAATGCGACTTATTTGTATGTTGAAACCATGGAGATAGTGATCGAAGATATGGCAGTAGGGGCAGTAACTATTCATGGAAAAAATCAACTTTCTGCATTGCATAACCTTGACATCAGGCAACGGGGTTCCGATGCTCTCATTAATAATGAAAACCAAAGAGTAAATGCTACATGGGGCGAGGAGAGACAAAATTCTATGGTACTCAATGATGCAGAACAATGTTGTGTGAAAATGAAGATTCCGAGCATAACGACAACATATTGTATATCCATCAACACATCACCTGAAAGGAGCGTAGAATAGCGGGTCAAAAGTGCACTAAGGCCACAAAATTATTTTCAACATTCGAGCATATCTAACAATAATGAATTGGTTGTTTATGATTTTTTAAACAATAAAAATAATTTTTTTAACATCTCTTCTTATATTTTGAATAACGAAGAGGCAAAGGTTCTAGGAAAAGGGCACAATTTTGCCTTAACCCCTCATTGGATTCCAAAAAAAGAGATCCTTTGTAACATCAAAGATCGAATTAAAACCTTAGAGGAAGAAGAAAAAGAGTTAATGAGGTAGGAATGTGTCGTCATCCTTAGGAGAGAAATACCTCCTAAAAGCAATTTGAATAAATAACAATTAAAGGCCATTAAAAACCTAAGGTAGAATGATAGCATTGTCATCCTTAAAGAAAACAAAAGAGGGGCAACGATGGCAATGGAAAAATAATAATAAATTAATAAAATGAGAGACCACTTCTATAACAGTGGTAGCTATAAAAAACTCAAAGAAAACCTGATCACCAAGATTATAAAAACTGTCAAACAACAGATTAAGGAGTCTAACCTTGATGAAAAACTGAAAAAGCACCTATCCTCGATTAGTGAAATCACTCCTCATATCTATGGTGCTCCTAAGATTGAAAATTTGGTGGCCCCCTTAGGCCTATTGTAAACACTATCATGGATCCTACTTATGAATTAGCCAAATTTGAGGCTAGCACCTTGGCACCTCTAGTTGACAAAACCAACTCTTTCATCAAAGACTCTAAAAATTATGTGGATTTTGTTAAAAAATCTAGTCTTGAACCTGGTGAGAAGATTGTAATCTTTGACGTGGTCCAAATATTTACAAAAATCCCATTAGATGAAGCAGTTAAGGTTATTAAAGAAGTTTTTAATTCCCAGACTACAAAGCTCGGTGAAATATGTCTATGCTTAACTTTCTTCACATTCCAAGATGAAATTTTCGAACAAACATAAAGATTAGCTATGGGATATCTGTTGTCCCTCATAGTGGTTAATCTCTTCATGCAAATATTTGAAAACAAATCCCTAGAATCATAGCCATTAAAACCAAAATTCTGGATTAGATTTGTGGATCACACTAGTGTCGATTGGCCTCATGGGGATGATGATATTAAAAGGTTCCAAAACCACCTTAATAGCATATCCCGAGGATATCTAGTTTAAAATGGAAGATGAAGATAATAATTGCATTCCATTAGTTGAAATTCTTCTCATTAGAAATAGAGATGGATCTGTTGGACATAAAGTATTCAGAAAGAAGGCACACAATGATAATTACCTCCATTTGAATTCATACCACAATCCCCCCCAGAAGATGCAGGTGCTAATGACTCTTTTGACACGAGATTTTAGGATATGAACAATCATGTTGAAGAATAAAGTGAATATTTAAGAAAGGAATTCATAAATATGTGATATAAAAACAAAGAAATCATCACGACCATTCAAAGAGCCAGATCCAAAAATAAAACAAATACTCTGGATAATTCCCTCAACGCAAAATCATACCTCCCTTACATTCAGGGAATCATTGAGAAATTTTCCAAGGTTCTGGCTAAAAAATATTTAGGAACCTCTTTTAAGCCTCTAATGACAATAAAAAAAGAATGAAAACTGTCAATGAAAATACTAATCTCCTCCAGTAAAAGGGTATGTACAAAATAAATTGCTGATGTGGAAAATGTTATATTGGAGAAACAGGAAGGTCTTTCAAAATCAAGCTTAAATAGCATTTCATCGACATAAAAAATGGGAGAAACCAAACCTCAGCTTTGGCTGATCACTCTAATAATAATTGTCACCATATCCACCTCGAATATGCCAGGGTGATTGCTAGGGAAAAGAACCATTTCTAAAGGAAAAGTTGTGAGGCACTAGAAATCATAAAACACCCCAGAAACCTCAATACAGACAGTGGTTTGGAGGTTATAAAAAATTGGGTTCCCTTATTTCCCCGCTCTTAAATTATTTCCCATATATTTTCTCTCTTTTCTGTTACCCCACACCCCGCGCCTCGAATATTGTAGGGTGATTGCCATTGAAAATCACCATTTGAAAAGGAAAATCTGTGAGGTGCTACAAATCATAAAACACCCCCAAAACCTCAATGGGGATGGTGGTTTGGAGGTTAGAAAAAATTTGGTTCCCATATTTCCCTACTCTTAAAATATTTCCCATCTCTTTTCTCTCTCGTTGCATTACTTGAACACTGCAACCCCCCCCAACCACCTTGTTCTAGGTCACCCCCTAGCACCTGCTCTCTCCCCCCTTTTATATCCCTAGACACCCGCATAGAACCTTCATTCTCCCCTCCTCCACATCCTCTCTATTCATTATAACCCCTCTAAATACTTTCTGTCACCCCTCCATCTCACCTTGTTTCCCTCTTTACCGTCGCCTAGCACAAAACCCTTCCTTTAGCCCCCTTGATGTTAATTATAGAAAATAATCTCGTAAAATTAACCCTTGGATTAATCATATTAATTTTATCTAAAATTAAAATAAAATCATGTGACTTTATTATTAGTATTAATTAACAAATATTATTGATAATAGTTGATTATTACTAATTAATATTAAAATTCATATAATAATAAGAATAATTATAATTATAATATATACTTTAAACAATCAGCCATATTTATAATATAAATTATTGATTTACATTATCATTAATTTATAATATTAATTCTAATATCAATCATAGATATTATTTACTAATTAAACAACCATCATCAATGATATTAATATAATTATGTAAATACCAAAATTAACATTATAATAAAACATAATAGATACTTTTCTTAACAAATAAATTACATTAGATTATTTTTAAAATAAATGAAAAATCATTTAGTGAACTTAATTAATAATATTTTAATTAAAATATTTATTTATTGAATAAACTATACATAACTATATTTTTCTTTGGTCTTTTATTTGTGGGCTACTTCTTTCTCCTCTTTCACTCCTTTCTCTCCTGCTTCTATTTATCTCATCCATCCTGTTTTCTTTGTGGCAGGTTTGGTCTTGATGATGAGTCTTGGCTAGACTCGAAATGTAGACATAAAAATGGATATTGTGGAGATTTTGAATTCCCCACCTCAAACTTTATAATAATAAATCAATGTTTTCTTAAGGAAATATTACAGGAACAACATGAGAGTATTTTGGGCAAGTTGTGGATAAAAATTAAGAAATTTATACTGGTCACAATAGTTGTGCACAAAAGAGAAGAAAGTGATCATAATCACAATTTTAACCTTCTATAATTCTCCAAGATTCCAAGGAGAAAGACTAGAACCAAAAAACAACATAACTAGAGAAAAAAAAAGTTGGGTGGAAAGATAAGATACAACATAACAAGAAAGAAATGTTATGTTCAATATAAAAATAAAGATAAACATAGCTAGAGATAAATGCATTCATACAAATATATATATATATATATATAATATATATATATATATATATATATATATATATATAATGTAAAAGGAATCCTAAGTAAAGAAAATGTCGACAGATCGTAAAAGTAGACAGACAGGAAAGAAATAAATACCAATAAGTGCAAACAAATTAGGGCAATGAATAAAATAGGAGAAGAAACCACACTGTACACTCATTCATTTAGTGGAATGTGCTACTTCTTACCTTATTTCGAAGGATTGAAATAAATAAATTAATACTGTCCCAAATTTTGAGTGATTTCTTTTATCATATATGCCTTTGTATTTTATTGGTTCATAGGATTGTTTTGTACCTAGAATGAATTCATTTACCCATTCCTTTATCTAGACATAGTAATAGGTGATTTGATTTATGATAATGAATTGGGCATGAATGAATGCATATATGACTAATGAGTTTTGTCATATGATTATTTTCATTAAATAATTAAAAAAATTAGTATATGGATAGAGAAAGACATTATTCAACCAAATATATATGGGAAATAAATATGTAATTTTACTCTATTAGGAGTTTTTTACAATGCAATGAATGAATACATGATTCAAAGGATTAGTTGGAACTTTTCCTATGTATAGAAAAGTGTAAGTCTGCGTGAAATGTGTCGTGCAAGAGAACTAATGTATAAGTTGTTTATATTGACATGATAAATAAACAAAGGAAATAAAATATTGATGTGATGTAGAATGTGCTTGAATACTGATATGATGAATAAATTAAGGAAATAAAATACTGATGTGATATTATAGACGAACATTGTAAGAAAATTTGTTATTAATAAAAGTAAAAAGAAAACAAACTACGTGGGTTATGGTCAAATGTCATTGGTGGTAAAATGTTGAAATATAGCTTCTGTGAATTAAAATTGGACTAAGTATTCCTGAAAATGAGAATAATCTAAATGGAAAAATCTCGTACGATACCTTTAATGCCAGTATTTCTTAATCTATTAATAAAAGCAATTTTAGTAGGTAAGTTATAAATCAGCACACATACATAAGAAATAATGGTTATAGAAGAATAAAGTAAGATTTAACTTATTTGAATAAGTCAGATAATTATATTTAAATAATAAATAAACTGTCATCGCTGTAGTTCTTTCAAGTAGAGGAAGAAGTGTGGATGTGGACAAGCTAAAGTAGATGAAGCTATGAAATTTTGAAGTTCAGATGAACCATGTAACAAAACATTATGTAAAACTGTTACTTTAGAAAAATGTTAATGTAAACTGTTCATTAATTGCATTCTTGAAACAATCCTACAAACAAAATACTCATAACGAAAACATATATACGTTCATTAATTGCATTCTTGAAACAATATTTCCATAAAGCCACCATGAACCACTGAGATTAGATTAACATTTTGAATTGTAGACAATCTGTGAGCCATTCGTTGTTTCTGCACTCCTCCTCCTCCCAGCTGCAATAGATTTTTGTAAAATAAAATATTTACATATCTACAGTAACACAAAGATGAAACCTAAGACCGCTATTTAGTATGAGAAAATGAAATGGTAAACTAGTAAAAGAAAAAGAATAAAGAACAAACCTTGTTGTTGAATATTGTTAAATTACTGAAGGCAACATTTAGGACTGAGAGTAACATATCTTCTTGCTTTGTTCTCTCAAAAATCCCTAGTCCCTCAAAGTCCATCAACACATAGAGGCACTCTGACTCATTCGAACTGTCATCCACACTCCATCAGTGAAACTTCCCCCAGGCACATCGAAAAGATAGCCATATAAATGGTTTAATAAGAATGATTTTCCACTACTCTGTTTTCCCATTGATGAGACAACCTTGATTTTACCATCTCACTATCTTAGGATAGCATCATATAACCTGAAGTGGAACAAAGCTACTAGTGATGTGCTATCTTCATAATTGAGGTGTACAGGTATTTGAAGCCCATCAAGCAAGGGTTGTAATCCATTGTTTTCAGCACCAGTTATTTGGATGGGTACAACTCTGTCATTTTTATTGAGAAACATATCTTTTAGAGTATTAGATTTATTTTTTCTAAGATATATTTCTGCTCTATGTCATTATTACTATCTTATATGGAATGCTAAATGTTGAAGGGCTAGCAGTCGGATACTTTTGTCATATCACATCATTATGGTTTGGTCACATTATGATACCGTTAGTATGCATACAAAATTGATGTGCCTAGCTGGGTCATAGATGGAGGATGTTTCCTCGTGATTGGAAAAATATTGTAGGTGTCCTAATGACTACAAAGGTGTCTTGATTATTGCATATGAGTTGAAAATTATTGTACAAGGTAGGGATCAGATGTGGAAGGATGGACAAGGATTGGAGTAGCTTGAAGGAGAAGACCACTAAGGAGACCTAGGTGGCTGATTGGAGAATATTTACTATGGTTTTTAAGGTGTTATTTAAGCCTTATTAAATACTTATAGGCCCCCCAAGTATTGGAAACCATAGGTTAGAAGCTAGAGAAAAATTGAACAAATTTTAACTATCTTTTGACAACTTTAAGGGCATGGAGACATAGAAATGCTGACTACCTTTTTTGCAGGATCGTTACCACCTAGGGTAACACATATTGTGTGTTTAATACATGACTTGTAAAAAAATTTCCAAAGGGGATAGGTATGTTACATCTTGCGAGGATAGAAAAGAAAAAACTTGTTTGCATGGAATTTTATCTTGGTGTTGGTGAGGGAAAAAGGTTATAAAAAGAGAAGGATATTGACCAATTGAGTGTGTGTTTCTTGAGTTTATTGTGTCTTGTTTCGAACAAGTGTGCACTAAGCATGGGAGGAGGCCCAACTATATGTATTAATGACATATTCGAAGGAGATATGAAGGATGTCTTAAATATTTGGCCCATCACTTGAAGATCTGATGGTTTGATAAAGTTTTTAAATCCCTAACATAATGTTTATTGTAGGTCAAATTATGAAATAAATAGAGAACATATTCAATGATTTACATTGTTAATTTGATGTTTCTCCTGAAATATATTGTGTTGAAATGTTGCAGAGGTTATTTGACAATGTATGCATGACAATATGTGCAAAGATTGTGGTGTGGTATTGTTTGTGTATGCATAGATATTAGAACAATGTATATGCATAGATATTGAGTTGCTGCAACCTTTATGGCATCTCTTTAGACCATAATCCAAGATATGTGTGCATTTGGAAATTGATATTATGTAAGTTGGAGCATTTAGGTCCAGGAACAAACAAAGATAAAGTATGCTAAGCTAGTCTAATGGATAATAAAATTCATGAATTTGTAGGAAATTTTTGATCCTATTATGTGAAGCAATTTTATGCTTTTGTTTTTCTTTTTTCTATGCAGGTGCATATTTGGGAACATGGATCTCAGTACATAAAAGGTCTGGAGTCTCTGAGAGGTACACAACCCACATTAATGCTGAGGTTGCCATGCTATTACTATGAACAAGGGTGCAAAAACAACATAGATCATCCTCATGCAAATCCATTCAAGAATTTTCATGAAGCCGACAATTATTCCTTTGAAGATGAAGACGACCAGAGTTTTGAAGGTGATTAACTCTCTGGAAGCTCCTAGTGATGATGAACATCAACAAGCTGAACAAATAATGATAAATTGAATTACTAATAGATTTAAGTTGATCTGTTGCAGGAATAAAACACTAATTTTAGGTCTTCTTTTTGTGTTTTTTCTTGAATTTTAAGACTGTATATATGTATATGGGAAATGTGTTGACTAACAAAACACTCTTTATCTATTGATAGTGGTTTGCTAATAAAATCTTGTATGTTTGTTTGTTATTACTAGAATCATGCTTGAAAAATGAATTATTAATAGTATTTTTTTTAATGTAAATGGAATAGATGCTCCTTGGAGTCTCTACTTATGATAATTTTTTGGTAAATGACACTCCCACTCTACTCCACTTGCTCTAGCAACATATTCCAAAAGAAATTTAATAGAAGAGTGAACTATAGATATATCATATAGATATATATCTTAAAGTAACATAAACGAGATGGGTAAGGTTAGATACTTTAACCATAGTGAAGGAAAAAAATTGATGACAAACTGCCCAATCAAGAAAGTTTAAGGAGCAGTTGGTAGCAATTAATAAGTCTAACATATAGGAAGATGCATCTTCTGAGCTACAAATATTTAAAAAGAGCATATGGTGGGAACAACGGTAGCAGTTACAAACCCAAACAAACCTAGACGAAGTGGAAAAATTAAGGAGACATTAATATACAAGGGTGGATATGCAAGGACTCAAATTTTAGCCCTCCTAAATGAATGTTGTGGAGAAAAACAAGTCTTTGTTTCAAAGCAGTTATCCTTACCAGCTAGCTGTTGTCACTGGTAGCACCATGAAAATATCATGTGTCATCAAAGTTCATCCCTTATGATCACAAAGGGGATTGAATAAATAAATTATGATCTTTGATGAGGATATCAATAATTGAATAAATAAAACATGTAATGTTTGGGATTGAACATATGCAAAAGGCCATGGCTATCTATGATGTTATCATGATGTTATCAAATTCGATCACTGATAGCACCATGAAAATTTCATGTGTCATCAAATTTCATCCCTAATGAGGACAATAGAGAATTGAGTAAATAAATTATGATCTCTGATGAGCATATTGATAATTGAATAAATAAACTATGCAACATTTGGGATTGAGTATATCTAAAGGACCATGGATATTTATGATGTCATCAAATGCGATTACTGATATGAATTCGATGTTTAAGGGACATAACACCCAGTTTCGATCGAACTATCAAGGCCTGAATTTAATAGACACAGAGAATTTACCTTGTCTTTTTAATCTATCGAAAAAAGAAGATGTTGAATATGGAATTTATGACATAAGACCAATAATTTGACAGGGGCTTCAACCCACGCCTAACTTTAATAGACACAAAGAGAAATGAACCTACATTTTAATGTATCCAAAAAGAGTTTAATTTGGCCTTTACGAAAAAGAACAAAGAACCAATAACCTAACAAAGGATTCAACCCACTTAACTATAGGCTTTCAAGAGGATATCTAAATGGAATTCATGCCCGAGGACTCAGTGTGACAGCTAAAAAGATCTCACATAGCTAGATACCATGCTCGTATTGTATACACCATGATATGAATCTCGTGATTACAAAATAGTACTGAGGGTGACGTTGTTGGATGGAAAACCTTTAGATCTTGCCTGGGGAACTATATCTTGTGGATGGACCATGGTAGGAAAGAAAGAACAATCCTTCTGTGATATATCCCACGCATATCGATAATATGATTGGAGAAAAGCAAAAATTAGGTAGTTGAGAACTGAGAGTTGAATGTACTCTCACATAAGAAAGGTAGAAAGTGTCTGCTCTAGTATTATGTACAAATAAAATTTTAATTTAGATTGTAAGTTAAAGGACACTATAGCATACTAAAACATAAAATAAATCTCTTTCCAATATAAGAATATAGGTATCATATATAACAATAAAAACAATTCTCTTTCTTCATGCTCACCACATGTTCTTTATGGGCTGTAATCCCCATGCTCTCTTGATGCTGGCCACATGTTCTTAATGGCTACAATCCTCATGCTTTCCACATGTTCTTTATGGATTTTTTCTAGAATAAACGATGAAAACTGATATTTATGGGCATATAAAGAATTGAATAAACCATAAAAACTAGTGCCTTCTATTTTTCTCGTTCTTATACTCCACAAGCTTTAGACTAGTGTCCTTGATAGTTCCCTGAGAGGTGTGATTCCCCTCCCTTGAGGGAATCCCTGACACTTCTAAGCCTTAGCACTCCCAAGAACCCAACTGACGATAACCTGGAAAGACACAATAGAAAAGACGAGGAGGATCATCATGATCATGATGAGGAGATTAATGATAATGTAACGGTGGCCTTGCATATTAGTCCTCCTAGCACCAATAGTTAAATTATGATAATAAATCTGGGGCTGCTATGAGTTTCAAGGCTGATAATCAATCTGGGACCAATTATAGCTATGATCATGCAGAAGATAAAGATAAATAACGAGCAGGAAGGGTCCCCGAGGGGAAATACTTGATATAAAGTTCAGCACAGATTCTCATAGGACCTACTGAGTTCTCATGTCCAGTCTCTCGCAAGGCCTTTAATGCATATAATAACATGCAGATTGTTGGCAATATGATGCAGAGTGTTGTCCTTGATGGCAACCCACTTAATGAAGATGAAGAAAGAGATTATTGGCATGTGTTGTCCTTGATGGAAATCCACCTGATGAAGTTATTCTTGACCTGATGGACTTGGTAAAATGATGTTTGGTATATGATGCTGAGTGTTGTCCATGAATGGCAACCCACTTGATGAAGATGATGGTAACTTACTTGATGGAGTTGTGCTTGATAGAATATGTCTTGATGAAATAAATCTGATGTATCTACAGTGAGTACAGAATGTAATGATGGAAGAATTTTCAGTATGTGTCAAAGCATGATGAAAAGGGTATGTCTCAAGGCATACGCGGATTTGTCTAGGATAAGTCGCATATGCACGCGGGAAATAACGTTCCAAGTCGCGTATGGGAAAAAGCGCTCATAAAGTGCAAAACCAGGGGTAACCACCATGGTATTGACCCATTGTATTGGGTAATGATTCGTCTAATTGACCCCGTCCAGGGATACCATCGAAAGTAATGTGGTTTTGGCTCATGGTATTGAAAAATGGTAAACCTATATAAGGAGAAGAAATTCATTGTGCAAGGAAGTTGGGGTGAGCATATGAGTCTGGGCTTTGATGAATACTTCACTCTGAAGTATATTTTTATGGGTGAACTCTGTTCCTAATTGATAGATATGAATCTATGATGCTCCTATGAACATGATGAAGGCTCAAGATCTATAGATCTAGAAATGGTGAATGTCAAGGATGATCTAAAAAGAAGTGAAGAAGACCTGGCGCAATTCTATTGTGAAAATTGAAGAAATCTGGGTAATTTTATAGATCTGATCTGTACTGCAAAATTTCTCTTTTATAGATCTATACGTAGGTTCATTTCATGGAAAGCGCGTGTATACACGGATATTTGGAAAGAAAAGCACGTATGCGTAGTTAGGGTTTTTACGGAAAATGTACTGAAGTATACACGAGTTCGTCTTCTGAAAGGCACGTATATATGCGGGTCTGGTTAAATAAAAGCGCGTATGATTTCTGATATGATGGCTACTGAAGGTTGAATGTGTTTCTGCATATCTATTATGAAGTCTAGGTTATCTCTGATATATTGGTTACAGTGGTTTCACTATTCTGTTTGATGCTTTTGGAAAAGGTTGTTTATTGACAAGTAAAGGGTTGTGGTGGAGCTGCTTGATCCAGTTTGAAAATTGATGAAACGTGGTTTGTAGTGGATCTGAGGGTTGAAGCCTACTGCAGGTGGGTGCCTGCATGCTGGAATGAGTCTGCACCAGTACATGTTGTAAGAAGTTTTCTTAATAATAAAATTTTGAAGGCTGAGACAACGGCAGCGGTGGTTTTCTCCCAACTTGGGTTTCCACCTAAAATCCTGGTGTTCATGTGTGTTGCTTATGTGTGATGACTCACTCTGTTCTTACTGTACATGTTTAATGTTTATTGAACATCTATGGATGAATGATGGAATGATATAAGTGAAGAATTAAGTGCATAATTAGATCTCTGTGTATACGCGATTTTTATGAAGGATATCCGCGTGTATACGCTAGTTGGCTTCATAAAAGTAGCGTATGGGTTTTGAAGTAAGAAAAAGAAAAATTGTTGAGTAAGTCCTAAATACTGATTCAGCCCCCCCCCCCTCTCAGTATTTTTCCCAACAATTGGTATCAGAGCAGGTCCTTCTGAAAAGGCTTAACCGCTAGGAGGAAGATCAAGCAAGATGAGCAATCTTGAGGGAACAACGTCTATCAAGCCTCCACTCTTCAATGGAAGCAATTTAATCTTCTGGAAAATAAGGATGAGATCCTATCTTCAGTCTATGGGAGCAGATATATGGGCCATTTTTGAACAAGGGTATCAATATCCAGCCTCGGTACCAACAGATGCGACAGAAAAGAAGAATTATGAAACTAATGCAAAAGCGGTCAATGCTCTATTGGGGAGTCTAACTGAATCAGAATTTGTCAAGGTCATGCAACTGAATACAGCAAAGGCAATATGGGACAAAATCATTCTAAGTTATGAAGGTGATGCAAAGGTAAAAAGTGCAAAACTCCAAACTCTCAGAATAGAATATGAAAAGTTAAAAATGCATAGTGATGAGAGTATTGCTAGTTTCTTTTTACATCTTGATGACATTGTAAATCGTATGAGAAATCTGGGAGAAACAATAGCTGAATCTACTTTGGTTCAGAAAATCTTAAGATCACTAACGGCAAAATTTGAGTGAAAAGTTTCTGCACTTGAAGAGAAATAGGATCTCCAAAGCCTTACCGTGGTGCAACTTCATGGGATACTAACTGCTTATGAAATGAGAAGGGGAGGATCATCGGATGTCAAAGAAGCCATCTTTAGAGCTTCTACAAAAGGGAAAGATGTACAAGACGCAGAAGGATCAGGATATGTCTCAGAAGAAGAGGAGGTAAATTTTGTAAAGAAACTTCAACTTGGCACAGGACGATTCAGAGGTAAAATTCATTTCAAATGTTTTAATTATGGAAGAGTTGGTCATTATGCTGCTAAATGTCCTCATAAAGAAACTTTTGCAAAAGGAAAGGAAGTAGCAAGAAGAAATAAGAACCAGTCTAGTTCTAGAAAAAGTTACTATACTCATGAAGACAATGATGGGTTATCTGATAGTGAGGAAGAAGGTGAACACAATATTAGACTTCTTATGGCTATTGAAAATGATTCTAAAGAAGATAAGGATACTTTTATGGATGCCCTAGAGGACAATGATTTTCTTAATGAAAACAATCAACTCAAAATATGTTTAGAGGAAAGTAAAATAATTATAGAGACTCTAAAAAATCAGATTGAAGAAGAGAAGAAGCACAATGAAAAATTAGAATGTGAAGTGGTAAGTCTAAGAAAAGAACTTGAGAAAGTAAAAACTCTGAATCTTAGATTTGCTAAAGGATCTGAAACCTTAGATGAGATTATCAAGGTACAACGTTCCCCTCTTATAAAGACAGGTCTTGGATATACCGGAGAATATTCTCAAGCTTCAGCACCAAATTATCTAAACGTAGCTACAACTGGTCTACAACATTCTGCCACTCAGAAAGGGGATAAAGATTCTTCACAGGTAAAGCATGAGCAGTTCAATTCAAGAAAATTCAACACGAATACTTTTCAAAAGAACACCAATCAGCAGGTAAATTCAAATAGAAGGTTTCATGATCGCAGAAATTTCTACTTCAATGGACAATGTTGCTCATGTCACAATTTTGGTCATAAAGCTGTTCAATGTGTTGCATATAAAACTATCATGACAAGAGAAGCTAGAAAGAAAAGGATTGATATTGGAACAAAGAAGAATACCTATAACAACTTTTCTCCTCTTCAAAATGAAGTTGAATGTACTTATTGCAATAACTTTGGCCATGAAGAATCTGAATGCAGGAGCAAAATCGAGCCAAAAGAACATGTGCCTTCCAACACCAAAGTATGGAAAAAGAAGGATGTACAGGTTGAGAATTGTGGTATAGCTTTATTTGCAGAAGGAGAAGAAAATCAATGGTACATTGATAGTGGATGCTCAAAACATATGACAGGTGACAAAGACAAACTCCATGCTTATAATGCCCTAGAAAAGGAAAAGAATGTTACTTTTGGAAATGATACACCCGCTGTCATTAAAGGAAAAGGATATGTTTTTTCTAAAAGAAAAGGTGAAAGCTAACAATGTCATGTATGTGGATGGATTGAGACATAACCTGTTAAGTGTAAGTCAAATGTGTGATCAAGGAACTGAGGTTACCTTTAGTTCAAAAGAATGTGTGGTACGTGATCTTGATACAGGTAAAACAATTATAAAAGGAAAAAGGACTCCAAAAAACCTGTATATATTGAAGAACTGCAAAGATCAACATTACTTGAGCAAATCATCAGAAAATTGGCTGTGGCATAGACGGCTGGGGCATCTAAGCTTCTCTCAAATCAACAAATCCAGCAGACTTAAAGCTATTCGTGGTCTTCCCAATATTACTCTTCCTGAAAATATCATATGTAAATCTTGCCAATTCGGTAAGCAGACCAGAGTGCAATTTAATGCCAAGGAAGGATCATCAAATGGGCCCCTTGAACTTATTCATACAGATATATGTGGACCTACGAGGAAAAATTCACCACGTGGTGAAGAATATTATATGTTATTTATTGATGACTTCTCTAGAATGTGTTGGATTGGGTTTCTTAAACACAAGGATGAAGCATTTGATAAATTCCAGATATTCAAAGCCTTGGTTGAAAATGAATTAGATCTAAAAATCAAATGTCTTAGATCTGATCGAGGAGGTGAATATACATCAAATGAATTCCTTGAATTTTGTGAACAACATGGCATAAAAAGACATTTTTCGGTAGCAGGCACTCCTCAACAGAATGGTGTAGCAGAAAGAATGAATAGAACAGTTCAACAAATGGCTAGAGCCATGCTTGATGATTCCGGAACACCTGACACATTTTGGGGGGAAGAAGCTCACACAGCGGTAAATATTCTCAACAAGGCACATGTTCGTGTAAATAGTGACAAAACGCCATATGAACTCTGGTATGGTAATCCTCCCTCTGTGAAGCATTTTAAAGTTTTTGGGAGCAAGTGCTTTATCAAAAATAATGATGAAAATCTTGGCAAGTTTGAACCAAGAGCAGATGAAGGTATACTCCTTGGTTATTCTTCTCAAAGTAAAGCATACAAATGTTATAATAGAAGACTTCGAAAGATTGTTGAATGTATTGATGTTGTTATTGATGAGTCTCCTGCAGCTTCAAAAGAAGAAAAAAAAGCAACAGATGAAGGTGATGATGACGTATATCCTTCTACATCAAACAGAAATAATACAGATAGTGAACCCAATGAAGAATCTGGAGATGATTTATCTGGAAAAGCTCCATCTAGATATGTTCAAAAGAACCATCCAGAATCTCAAATCTTGGGTGACAAAGGATCTGGTGTACAAACAAGAAGGACTCTTGTGGGATCTTATAGCTATCTGGCATTTCTGTCCACTATTGAACCACACAATGTCAATCAAGCTAGCAAAGATGAATGTTGGATTCAGGCCATGAATTAAGAACTTGATCAAATTGAAAAGAATCACACTTGGGAATTGGTACCAAGACCACATGATAAAAATGTCATTGGAACCAAATGGATATTCAAGAACAAGCTAAATGAGAATGGGGAAGTTATAAGAAACAAAGCTAGACTAGTTTGCAAAGGATATGCTCAACAAGAAGGTATAGACTTTGAAGAAACTTTTGCTCCTGTAGCTAGACTTGAAGCCATAAGAATGTTTCTTGCTTTTTCAAGTTTTCAACAAATCAAAGTTTATCAAATGGATGTCAAATCTGCTTTCCTCAATGGTGATTTAGAAGAAGAAGTTTATATAGAACAACCAGAAGGATTCATTTTGGGAAATGATGAAAATCTTGTTTGTCGACTTAAAAAGGCTCTATATGGTCTCAAACAAGCTCCAAGGGCATGGTACTATCGTCTTGCCAAATATCTTCACCAACAAGGTTTTTCAAAAGGGTCTGTTGATAGTAACTTATACACAAAAATTGAAAATGATAAACTATTGATTGTGATTGTATATGTTGATGATATCATTTTTGGAAGTAATGAAGAATCTATGAGTCAGAAATTTGCTTCTGTCATGCAGAAAGAATTTGAAATGTCTTTACTTGGGGAACTAACATTATTTCTTGGCTTACAAGTGCATCAAACTACAAAAGGTATATTATTATCTCAAGCAAAATATCTTAAGAAAATTCTGAAGAAGTATGGGATGGAAGAGTGCAAACCTGTAAGTACACCAATGGTAACCGGATGTAATCTCAGTTCTCATGATGATTCTCCCACGGTGAATCAACCAGAATACATATCTATGATAGGAAGTCTTCTATATCTAACTGGGACTAGACCAGATATTAAGCATGCAGTTGGGATTGTTGGACGATTCCAAGCCAATCCAAAAGAGTCTCATCTTCAGGCTGTCAAAAGAATATTCAAATATCTACAAGGAACTCAAGACTTTGGACTATGGTATCCAAAGAATGATGATCTTACTCTTCATGCTTATACTGATGCAGATTGGGCTGGAAATGTTGATGATCGGAAAAGCACAAGTGGTGGTGCATTCTATATGGGGCCCCGGTTGGTATCTTGGTTCAGCAAGAAGCAAAGCTCTATTGCCTTATCTACAGCAGAAGCAGAATATGTGGCTGCCGCATCCTGTTTCACTCAACTTCTTTGGATGATGCAAACTCTACAAGATTTTCAAATCAAATGCTCACCTCCTATCTCCATTTTGTGTGACAATACAAGCGCCATCAGTATCTCAAAGAATCCTGTCATGCATTCAAAGACCAAGCATATTCCCATCAAGTATCACTTCTTGCATGAACAAGTGCTTGAACAAAAGGTGAAATTGGAGTATGTTCCCTCCAAAGAACAAATTGCTGATATCTTTACCAAACCTCTGCCCAGGGAAGCATTCGAGTATCTAAGATAGAAGCTGGGAGTATTCTCTGCCAGTCAAAAGCACAAATCTGCATAAATTCAGAAGATTAAATTGGATACGCAGGTTTCCTGAAACACAGTCACGTATATACGCGAGTAAATACATATAAATCCGCGTATGGTTGGTTGCTGACAATTTTTTATTGGGGTCAGCATTTCTCAGTGCTGTTTGGTATCTCTGATGCTGTTTGATGTCTCCAGTGGTGTTCCAGTTCTCATAATTCAATTTCTAATGTTTTGAGAAAGATTCTTTGATGATTTGTTGGTGAAAGTGTTCAGGATGCACAAACTAAGGGGGAGCCTTAGTCATATGGGAAGGATGCTTGGATGCACAGATTTAGGAGGAGCATTAGCTTTGCTGAGTATACTGCATTGTTGGCATTATGAAGGTTCTGAAATATGTTCTCTTTATTGAGGACTTTTCTGGTATTGGTCATAAATGGTCATATTTGTAATTTTATGAAAAGTGATGTAAAGTTGTAATATTCAGTCATGTAAGGTCTTGTCAAATTTGTAAACCCACTTGGTTGGGTAGCTGAGTTAAAATGTGTAAACCCACTTGGTTGGGTACTTGAGTCTCATATGTAAATCCACTTGGTTGGATATTTAATGTAAGTATGAGTCTTTGGTGATAGGAAGTTCATAGAGTCATGTACTTCATTGAAAAATATGTTTGAAGATTCAGCATGAAATCAGGGGGAGCTTGGTCACTTCAGTATACATCAGATCTGCAGAACGCTTCTTCTACATGAGGAGAAAAGGGGGAGAGTGTGTTGATAGCTCCTGGTAGATCCGTCCTTTGCCCTTGATGTCAAACGGGGAGAGTGACATGGTGTTTGAATGAAGAGAAAGAATGGTGTCAAGAATGGTGAGAGTGACATGGCGTCATTGTATTCTTAATGTACCTATCTGTTGTGATGCTCAAACACCATCGTGGTTGCCATCAAGTCCAAAGGGGGAGATTGTTGGCAATATGATGCAGAGTGTTGTCCTTGATGGCAACCCACTTAATGAAGATGAAGACATGAGATTATTGGCATGTGTTGTCCTTGATGGAAATCCACCTGATGAAGTTATTCTTGACCTGATGGACTTGGTAAAATGATGTTTGGTATATGATGCTGAGTGTTGTCCATGAATGGAAACCCACTTGATGAAGATGATGGCAACTTACTTGATGGAGTTGTGCTTGATAGAATATGTGTTGATGAAATAAATTTGATGTATCTACAGTCAGTACAGAATGTAATGATGGAATAATTGTCAGTATGTGTCAAAGCATGATGAAAAGGGTATGTCTCAAGGCATACGCGGATTTTTCTAGGATAAGTCGCGTATGCACGCGGGAAATAACATTCCAAGTCGCGTATGGGCAAAAGCGCTCATAAAGTGCAAAACCAGGGGTAACCACCATGGTATTGACCCATTGTATTGGGTAATGATTCGTCTAATTGACCCCGTCCAGGGATACCATCGGAAGTAATGTGGTTTTGGCTCATGGTATTGAAAAATGGTAAACCTATATAAGGAGAAGAAATTCATTGTGCAAGGAATTTGGGGTGAGCATATGAGTCTGGGCTTTGATGAATACTTCACTCTGAAGTATATTTTTATGGGTGAGCTCTGTTCCTAATTGATAGATCTGAATCTATGATGCTCCTATGAACATGATGAAGGCTCAAGATCTCTAGATCTAGAAATGGTGAATGTCAAGGATGATCTGAAAAGAAGTGAAGAAGACCTGGCACAATTCTGTTGTCAGAATTGAAGAAATCTGGGTAAGTTTATAGATCTGATCTGTACTGCAAAATTTCTCTTTTATAGATCTATACGTAGGTTCGTTTCATGGAAAGCGCATGTATACGCGGATATTTGGAAAGAAAAGCGCGTATGCGCAGTTAGGGGTTTTGTGGAAAATGTACTGAAGTATACGCGAGTTTGTCTTCTGAAAGGCACGTATATACGCGGGTCTGGTTAGATAAAAGCGTGTATGATTTCTGATCTGATGGTTACTGAAGGTTGAATTTGTTTCTTCATATCTATTCTGAAGTCTGGGTTATATCTGATATACTGGTTACAATGGTTTCAGTGTTCTGTTTGATGCTTTGGGAAAAGGTTGTTTATTGACAAGTAAAGGGTTGTGGTGGAGTTGTTTGATCCAGTTTGAAAATTGATGAAACGTGGTCTGCAGTGGATCTGAGGGTTGAAGCCTTCTGCAGGTGGGTGCCTACGTGCTGGTATGAATCTGCACCAGTACATGTTGTAAGAAGTTTTCTTAATAATAAAATTTTGAAGGCTGAGACAACGGCAGCGGTGGTTTTCTCCCGACTTGGGTTTCCACCTAAAATCTTGGTGTTCATGTGTGTTGCTT
Organism: Pinus albicaulis; assembly: GCA_034641835.2. Taxonomy (NCBI): domain Eukaryota; kingdom Viridiplantae; phylum Streptophyta; class Pinopsida; order Pinales; family Pinaceae; genus Pinus; species Pinus albicaulis. The sequence goes on from CM076581.1 coordinate 304,039,295, forward strand.
ATGTGTGATGACTCACTCTGTTCTTACTGTACATGTTTACTGTTTATTGAACATCTAATGGATGAATGATGGAATGATGTAAGTGAAGAATTAAGTGCATAATTAGATCTCTGTGTATACGCGATTTTTATGAAGGATATCCGCGTGTATACGCTAGTTGGCTTCATAAAAGTAGCGTATGGGTTTTTGAAGTAAGAAAAAGAAAAAATTTTGAGTAAGTCCTAAATACTGATTCACCCCCCCCTCTCAGTATTTTTCCCAGCACAGATATGTCTGCCTAAGCTACTATCAAGAAAGAAATATCTTATAACAATCATAAGTTCTTTGATCTACTCTCATGCATGAAATGGAGGTTCTTTCATAACAAAAAATGTTTCAGGATGTCTTTGTTGCTTATACTTTGTGCAATAGTAGTTCTATTTTGATGGAAAAGTAGGTCGTACATGCACATTTATGCATGTTATTCAATCTATATTTCTCCTCAATCTTGATGGCTATGTCCCACGGCTATCGACTACCATCTATGGAGTATCTTTCAATGAAGTCCTCAAGAGGCCTATCTTGTGGTCTCACTAGCAGGATATCACCTACGACTCTGTACATTGGTAGGCCTATCATAAATTCTACATCATGTAGGGTTAACTTTCTCTACTCATATTTCACTATGAACACCTCATAATACACGTCCTAGTACTCCACAATATTGGCCAATTTCCTGGTCCCACAGGAACCCAATTTCCTTTCCAACAAACAAATATGAATACTTATTAACTACCACAGAGGAACAAATAAGAGCACTAGTTTTGAGCATCAGGGAGAAGGTTGGGCCAAAGATCTGGTCATTGCACTAGCTATGAGCATCGTTGAATGAACTCGACCTTGGCTTGGGTTTCCAAAAGGATAAATTTCAAATGGTTTATCGCTTAGACTCATCTTGCTATTCGAATTCCCCTGATATTCGACAAAATCCTTTCCCTTTCTCACTTTTTTCCCAAGGCTTTGGCTATCAAAATACATAACATTGGCGATAAGAGAAGAGGCAGCCTCGCCGAAGATGATGAAGTGATTCGAAAGAACAATGACTCAAGTCATATCGCCAGGAAAAAATCAAACCCTAGCCTTACTGTGAATGTGCCCAACCACCCTTTGAGAGCACATGTTGATTTTTCTGGTATTAAAACAGAACCGACACATAGATCAATACGGAGCTAACAAAGCAGGAATGGGGGGCGACCATTGATAAGGAAGGCAGGGAAAATATGGATACATTCAGTCAGTATGTTTCATTTTATTTCTACTTAACCCATTCATCTAACGTGGTTCAATGTAAATACTAGTTAAGCTATCATATCCTCTCTACGCCACCGCTTCAGTCACGCACCTGGATCACAAAGCCTGTGGTAACCTATGGTCATGCAACTTATGCTTCTGGTTCAAGGTCATAAATAGGTCATGTATCTTTAATAGAATCAACTACTTAATCTACTCATGCTAGCTTTGGTTCAACGAAATACCAATGTCTGCCTTGTTTCATCAAACCCTAGCAGGGTTTGGGAAAATGTTAATGATGTTTACATTTCAAACTAGACATTCATAAAATACAGAAAATAAATTACAGATTCAACCTTCAGAAAATACAAAGGAGCATGCTCACATTACAGATTCAACCTTCAGAAAATATAAAGGATCATGCTTACATTTCAGATCCATGTTCATGGTTCATGGTAGATTCATGGTTCATGGTCGTAGATTCATGGTGGCAGATTGGCAGTTCATGGAAGATTCATGGTTCATAGCGGTTGTGAATGACGATAGAAAAACAACTGCATACAACACCACCACCTTCTTGAATGATGACAACACAATAGCTACATATAACACCACCACCCGCCACTCGCAGAAAATTCAATGACATACAACACTAGCACATATAGAAAAATCAAAAGGCCAAGCAAAGAAAATCAAAATACCAGGTAGAGACTTTGGATCAAATAAGAAAACCAGGCAGAGACTAATAAACAATAAAATTAGAAACTTTGGATAAAAAGTTAAAAATATTGTCGAAATTATAAGCTTTGGATAAAAAAAGTTTGGATCAACAACAAATGTAACTTTGGAGATAAGCTGACAATAAGAGGCCTACTTTCTCTTGGCATAAAATTTAACAAATAAATTTAAATGTTCAAAATATGTATTTTGAAAGTTTGGATAAACAAGATTAGTGTGGGAAAAATTTCTCTCAACGTGGAAACTAATTGAAATTCAATGATCTATCGATCACTATAGTCCAGGCAGGGACTAATAACTTGGTGGCAATGAAACCCCCATTCTACATAGAGAATTCAAAGAATTGAAAACCTGGAAAAAATAATACCAAGCCTAGTGTTTTATTAAAAAAAACGAAAATCGAGTTACTTGAAGAAAGTTTATAAGGTTTGTCAATACATGTAGCTTGACATACTCACTATGGAGAAACTCTCTCTAAATAAAAGTTATATATATACAAATGAGTATTAAAGACTAAATATTGACATTAAATTATAAAACCATATTTCACAAAAGAAACTATTTTTCACATTACCTTTATTCATAAATATTATACAAATATATAGTTGGATTGAGATCTAACTAATTATAAATATGAATATGGGAGCTGAGATATTCTCTCAAATAAATCCCGGACCAACTTTAAATTTATCATGTAAGCATTATATCCAAGTGCCCCCTTTAATTCTTACATTTACATTTTTACAAAAATGAATTACAATAAACATGTCTCGTATGCCTTACTATTCCTCCTACGCACTTATCCACACTCTGAAGTCTCGCTACAAAACTCTTTTCACCACAACAATATTCAAGCTTCCCCTTCAATTCATTTAACACATAATGGCCTCTAATGATATTTTATGAACTTTACAAGATCAACAATATTGGCAACTCAGCTCGTCGGGGATTCTTTTATAAGAGTTGCCAAGTAATGAACCATATTATGGACCAATCACTATCTGTTAGATGTTTTTCTTTCAACTGTCCATCAGTTGTTAGGAAGTTGATCAGAATACTGAATATGTTAAACAATTGATCAAAAAACTTGACATGTTTCACACAAATGGATCTCATATTGTAACATTTAGTGATTTTTCAATAGTTTCCAAGTGCCAAGAACAAAAAAACATAATAGTATGTAAGAAAAATTAAATGAATGATATGTTCAGGGTTTTCCAAGTGGCAAGAACTATCACTTTGAATTATGTTATATTGTAGAATGATTGTTTCTACATCAAATATAACTTACAATAACAAAATAAAAAATACTATATATATCACCACACGTAGCTCCTTTAACAACCTTCAATAATATTGAAAAATACACTAATTTCTTGGGGAGGTTGGCCACCTTGAGTTTCACTTATATCTTTGTCTAAGTTAATTGCATCATTAGAGAAGGATTTTCCAATTCATATATACCTAGACTACATTGTCAAGAAACTGTCTATATTTGAACTTTGAGAACTTACAGGAGTGGATCCTCGAGGTAGCTCTCGTCCAAAGATTTTCATGATCATCTCTCCCTTAGCTACAGTCGTGCCTCTACTTTCAATACTTGGGCATGGGAAAAAGGGGCCAGATGATGGAGTTTGAGCAGTATTTGATGAACACAATGTCGGGGATGAGCTTTCTATTTTGGAAACTTTCAAAGGGGCACAGGCCGATGCATATGCTATGAGAGATGCAGTCGTTGCTCCATTAAGCATCTTGACAATGGGAGCATGTGCTACTGAGGGATCCTTTTAAGACAAAGAGAAAAATATTATCATCATTCGATGAAATATGTAGACAAAGCAGAAAAAATATCATCGTATTGATGGATAGTTTGCGATATAGGATTAATTGAGTTGAATTGAACCGAAAAGAATTCTAAGGGAAGCTAAATTGAGGAAATGCCCAAATGTATCAGAGTTTTTTCCTCCACTAAAAATGGAAACCACTCCAATTCGCTCTTCCTCATAGGCTTGTAACATTCACATGTGTGCAAATTAAAGGAAAAAAATATATAAAATGAATGTAATATCAAAATAAACATTAGAATGCACTATCTACTCTATCTACCCTTTATTTCTCTAGGCCCAGGAGGGGCTAAGGCCAAGGTGCACACATGCACTGATACCAAGTACAAAACCATATTGCACACTAGAAACTAATTTTCACACTACATTCATTCACACATATTATACAAATATATAGTTGGATCAAGGTCCAAATAACACTAAATATTAAAATGGGAGTTGAGATATTCTCTCAACCAAATCCTAAACCAACTCTAAATTTACCATGTAAGTATTATCTCTAGTTTTATATACATATGTAGAGTTGAGTGTTAGAACACTCAAGGTCTACACTACTATATAGAGAAAAACTAAACTATGCCCAATTGAAGTGGTAAATAGAATGGCTATGCTCATAATAGGATAGTGAAAATCCTCATATTAGGATAAACCTGTAATACAAAAAAATAGTTTAGTGAACATACTGGTACATGGAATGGACATAGTGTACATAGAAAAAGAAGTTAAATTGATAATAACTTGGTACAGGAGGAAAGCATGAGCTAAAAAAATGAGGAGAGATATTCTCTTATCATGCCATATTTAAATTCTACAGAAAGCCTAGAAATTGGACCAAGAAATTTACTCAAAAATTTTACATTGTGAGAGATCCCTAGATCGATGTGACTTACAATACTTGTTAGAAGAGATTTACCATTAGTACTGTAACAAGCATGAAGATTAAAAAATATAACTTTGTTTAATCAATAAAATTGAGTGTAGATTTATTAAGAAAAAAAAAAGATCTGAGTTGTTAACTGTTGATAACTAGCATAACTCAGGGTAATACTGATGTTAAGTTGCCAAAGGGTTATTCGTAAGAAATCCATTAAGAAAACTTATAGAAATGAAAGAAAAAGTTGGATAATAATCATTAAAGGGTTTGGTGACCAAATTAAATGACAACATAACCATAGTAACTGAAAAATAGTAGGTGTTAACTCTGATAATTTTTTTTAAAATATGAAATAGTAGAATCCAATGGAAAAACTGGAATAAGCGATTCCTTATGAGAGTGGCCGGATTCGTTTCTTCAGACAAGACTTGCATCCAAAATTAAAAAATCCATGAATGAAAATTTTAGAAAACCTTTTGAAAATTTTAGAAACCCTTTAGAAATCCATGAATTTGATTCCTCATATAAGGAATACTCATGTTGCATATTTGGGATGGACCATGCTACAAGAAAAATGAGAAATATATGAAAAAGATGATTGCAATCACGTTTTTTCATGTATTTCTTATTTTTCGTGTAGCATTATCCATCAAAAGAATGAAACATGCGTACTCCTTGGATGAGGAATTAAATTTTGCATCCAACGAGTACTCCCACTCGAAATTTGAGTAAAAACCTTAGGGAGATAAATTGAAAATAGAAGCTCAAAAAATAGTTTTATTATTTTATTATTTTTTAAACTTTTTATTTTTTAGCCCAAATATTTTGAATAATCCCCCATGGTTGATATCATCATATTGAATCCTATTGGTTCTTATAAATTTTATTTTGGTTCTACATTTTTCTTATGAGGCCAATTTTAGACATCAAAAGTTCTCTAATGAAGAAGAGGAACAAAATCCCTACACCCAACTATTACATTACAAAAATCTTAAGTGAATTGTATAACAAAAGAAAGTACCCGAAATAATTAGGGTGAGTGATGCAAGTTGTAGCCACAAAGGTTGAAATTATCACTTAGAGGTTATTTTAAAGCCAAAATACCTTCTCTGAAGGAAAAAAATGAAACGACGAGATGTGCGAAAGGAACCCAAGAAAAAATGGTGAGGAACGAAAAACCCTTTGAAAACCTCTATCCCTGCAACAAAATTGAAGAATTAAGTGGAGGATAATTGCAAAATAAAATAAAGGAAACATTATAAAAGTAGTAATCCTCATCAAGTATGTGGTGAAAAAGCCTTCAGAAGGATGGTTATAGATTACCTATTATAGGGAAGTTATGAGGCTTATTGTAATGTGAGATACAATATCTGATAGTGAAAACACACCAAGGGAAAACCAGAACAACATCGATGCAGGTTGGAACCCTAGGAGACAAAATATAATTTGAATGACATGGAGAAGTAACTAGAATTGATAGCTGGAAAGGGTAGTAAATACTAGTGTTTGTAGCCTCAAATTTTTCTAACCATTCGATTTCAAGGAGAGATTTGGGTCATCCACCTATTACCTTGTCACATGGACACATATTAGTGCCCCCCCACCCCCATTCAAAAATGAAACATGTATAACAGTGTGACTAATATATCTTGATCATTGTTGCTTCAAGGGTCAAATAATGTTTGGTGTTAATGGTGTAGACCTCGCTGTTAGCACATAGAGTATGTTTGTCTCGTGAATGATATGTTGTAACTTGAAACCCTTAAATTTTGTAAATTGTGTGTTTTATTCCAACTTAATAGTTACTTGGTTTTAAGACAAGCCCTGTTGGTATCATGAACGTAAGGTACAAGGTATAGAACTATACTTGTATAACCCCTTTATACATATATTTATATTACCTTAGTGGGAAATCAAAACAAACACAAAGAATAATTAATTATGTATTCATGTTATTATTTGAAAATATGTAATAGCTTTCAATGTGAAGCTTATATATCCCTAAGTCTCAAGGATCACTTATAGGAAATATTAGAAATAGAAAGAGAACATGCATTTTATAATTTAAGAGTGTAGATATTTTTTCAAGTGCATGTATAGAGGTAAGTTACACATGATATTAGAGGTGTCAGTTATGGTAATGATGCATAGCTACAAAACCATAGGTAGAATTTATAAAAAGTATTTTTTTATTTTTTTACACAGGAAGGAGGAAGGAAAATAATAGTCATTGTAGAACCATCTGCAAGACCTCCTGATGAAAATGAATAAATTTGGGTTCAACTAGGTGGCAAGCCATCATTGCAAATAGTTGTACTGATGGTTTTTTTTTTTTGTAGTTTAGAGTAATCCTAATCTTTCCATTTTTTCTCCTCCCATCCCACCCCTGGGTTTCGAACCGGGGACCTTGCAGATAGAGTACCTTAATAGTACACCCCATCACCAACTGCTCTACACCATGTGGGTTATTGAACTAATGGTTATTATGGAAGGTATGAAACTAAAATTAACTAGTATTAAAGTAGACAATGAAATTTTTTTGAAAATTAGTGTTGAGAAAGAAATACTAAAAAAATATTAACTGATAATGCAAATATTAAAATAGTAAGAGTAGCTATAGATGAGGAGGATAAGGAGTCGCACTAAAGGGAAAATTTTGAAAGGATGGAGAGTGAGGTTATTACACCATAAATTAAGTGCAAAGTGAGGAAAAGGTAGAATTGAAAGGAGACTTTAAAGTGACTGGACCTCCCATATACGATGGTGAATCAGAGGAGGCAACTAAGGCAAGGCTATTAAATATAAATAAATAATTTTAGGTAGATGAGTATCCTAGCAATATAAAATTGAGATTGGCCACTTTCCTGAAGAAAGGTAAAGCATCCCTGTGGTGAGAAGAGATGCGGACTCTACATAATATGGAGGAAAAAATTGTTTGTTAGAAATGTTTTGAAAATAATTTCAAATAAAATTATGTGACGTAAATATATTTTGAGGATAAAGCTAACGAATTTCTTGAATTAGAACATGGTCAAGTGACCACGGATTAACTACTCACTAAATTCATCCATCTCCTCTCATATTTACCATATATTTTTTAGGATAAAGGAAAATTTTGGTGATTTATCAACTATGTACTTCTTGTCACTATTGCAAACACCCTCCAAATTTTTTCCTACATCCAAATTTTAAGCCTCATTACGCTCATGCCGTATTTAATTTTAAGCCATTAAGGCCATGCTTCATCATTATTTTGAAGAGTTCAAATATCCCTTTAAGAATTATAAGTGTCGAAGTGACCTTATTTTATATGCTTATACTATGATTCCTACATAGCGTAGTTGTTCTAAGAAAGCCTAGTAGTCACCGTGTATCCTTGGAAGCCAAGCATTGCGTATTTCTTTATGAAAGTGAATCTAGAGTGCCTAATAACAATGAATCCATATTCTCTAGAGATAGTGGTTGTGAAATCCTTGATGACAAAGCTTTTGCAGTCCTTGATGCTAGTGCTTTCACAATTCCTAGAGACATAGTCTATACAATGCTTACGGATAGTGACAATGTGATGACATCATTTATAGATAGTGATTGCAAACTCTTGGTTGACCGTGAGAGTTTATCTTTTCATGCCATTCAATTCACCCTTGGCTCCTTGTTTCCAAATATGCACTAATCAAATTCAAAAATCCTAATCATAATTACACGTCTATTCCCATATATAAAGAATCCACTCCAAATATCATCCTTATATTCATCTCTTTCTTTTGAGGTCTATGCATTTTTGGAGTATAAGGAACATTCTCTCACTCATTGTTTCAAATGCCCCATATTTTAGGAGAGTTTCTCAACTGTTGATTTTTGTTTAGTGTCGCTTTTGTTTTCTTTTTCTTTTACACATGTCATTTTTTGGTTTCTTTAGATTTTTTAGGCTTCTCATTTTCCTTCTTTCATTGTTTAACATATCCCTTGATTTTTTTTTGTGTTTTGATGTGTCACTTTTACTCTTGCAGGTGTTTCTTTCGCTTATTTTCACTCATCCTAAAAGCACCATGGCACACCTTTTAGAGGAATACAAATCACTCTCTTGCACCAGTTGGTGTTATTTATCATTAGAACGTATTCTCAATAAATTATTATGGCATACCACACATTTTTCTTGCGTTCGACACTTGTGTCGTAAATGTACATATTAAGTGTCGCACTTGGATATATGTGTCAGTTTATTGTTATTTCACTATAGACATGTTGATTTTACGTAACATACATATTTGGTTCATGTGCTTGATTGTATAGGTGTGTGTGATCATGTCCTATACTTGTTTTATTCTCTTAATCTTACTTTGTTCTTTCTCTGATCTCACTCTTAGTCAGTTTTGAAGTTTTCTTTGTCGTCACAACTTGCAGAATAGATGATCTCTCTTCAACCCTCAACCAAGTGTATTGTGCACTATGAATTTCTGAGATTTAGTGATGATGTCCTTACATCCTCTAGCTGCACAGTACATAATCCTATAGGACAAACTCATTCAAATGTGCATTGAGAAACCTCATAGCACAATCACTCCTTCCTGTTGGTTACACTTTCTCAAATGAAAAATCCTTGTCAATCCTGCCATGAATTATGCACTCAGAATTCTCAGTTCCTATTGGGGTCTTTTATTGACCCTTGAAGTGCCCAAATACGTAGTCTCTTAATCCTCTTCCTAGGTGATGGTGCATTGTGTAGTCATAGTGCCCAGTCTTGTTACTCTTGTCTCCTACACTGCTCAAATTTTCAATGCCCTAAATTTTTTTTTCCTCCATTACACAATTTTAGGGTAGTGGTTCCATCCTTCAACCCTTGTAGTGTTCAATTGTGCGATAAATTGATCCTGTCCCTCAAGCACTGAGCATTAGACACTCATAATGCATAATATTGATATCCTTGCATCCTAGAATTTCAGAATTAACAATTCATGTGTTGCCTCTCCCTTGCCACTACAAATTTTTAAATCATAGTGTCTCCACCCTCACTCTCTACCTCCTAAATTTTCACACTGCACTCAAGCAGGCCTCTTCCCTCAACCCTTGCATAGTATCCCATCACATTAAACATTTTCACAACATAGCAATGATTTTGACATTGATGTTGTCTTGTCATGAGTGAATTTCATTTTCAAGTTCAAAAATCCTATCATGGAAATATTATGATCGAGGATTATAGGAAGAAGAGGTTACAAGAAAGAAACTCATGGAGATGAGACACAAATATGTTATCGTGTAGGAGTAAAGGAATCTTAACCCGAGAAGAGTGATGGAAACTCATGTTGAATTATAATACTTCAACATTTTTTCAGAACCTTTGGAGGTTGAAGATGAAGTATAAAATAGATCTATCATGAAGTATTGAATACATATAAAAAATATGAGAATTTGGCACTCATCTGATTTTTAAACAATTTTGGTGGTTTTTCAAAATTCTTCAAAAATATATTTTCTTAGATTAACTAAAATTATTTTGGTACAATTTTGATAAATTATAGAAAATATCTTTCAAAAATGTCCCTAAAACTCTTTTACTTGTTGAACATGGAAAATTTTTTCCTTGAATGGTCCCAGCAAAAAAATTTCCTTTTTCTTTTTGGTGGTATTACAAAAACTTGTTCTTTTCAGTTTTCTTTGAAAAAATTGCAGTTTTTTGTGGTCTCTCAAGTACATTTTTTCGATGTCTACAACAAATTTCTTTAGAAGAATTAATAAAAAATGTTCTTATAAAATTTTAACCAAATCTATAGTGAATCTAAATGATTCATTTCGAAATTATGACTAATACGTCCCATTGATTGGTATATGTAAATTTTAAAATAAAATTTATGTAGGGTCACCATCAACTATCTATAACCATTAAATGTAGGATTTCATTTGGAATATGTGGTTTCTTTCCAATTTCACTATTTTCACCCAATTTAGCATAGATCGAAACTTTGTAAATCTTAATTTTTACAAAAATATACCAATATGTAAAAATATAGGTTTGATGGTGGAGAAAAAGCTTTGGTACCATAATTTAATGTAGTGAAATCCATGTTAGGCCACATTGCCACAAATTTTATCATTTGACGCTTTAAAATATAGGATAAGGAAATCCAAAGGTACCTTTAGAACATGGATTCTTGAATTTATTTTCAACATTTATTTCATTTTATATATTCCAACAAGCATGCAATTGAAAATAGATCATGAAAAATATAATGAAAATATATACATGAAGGGGAAAACATATTTCTCACACAATGTAGAACACTGAAAAATACACACACCATTATTCAACGAAAAAGAAGATAGTAAACATATCATGAATAATTTAAAAGGTAGCACCCATCTTCATCAATATTGACACCAAATAGCTATAGGAATTGCATGTTCCATCTAATTTTAAACACTACTACTCTAAATATATCAATATCACGCCATCTAGAGTTGAGGTTTTGAAGCATGAAGATGGGTTCCTAGGAATAATTTATGTCACAGAGGAGATTTCTTAGTCAATAAAACAACAATCTCAAGCTACCAGTTATGCTTATCCTTTATCTTACACATTATCAAGGAGATAAATCCCCTTCTCTATAGCTCATTCCTTCAGGCTATTCCGATGCTCTCTAGTGTTAGGCCAAAGATTAACTCCATAGGAATTTATTTATTTCAATTAGTATGAATAATTATTCACTGAATAGCGAGATGGAACTTTATTTTTATCTCCCATACGAAATTTCTAATGTTTCAAAATTCTACTTAAAAGTATTTACAGCTATACAAAATCTTGGAGATTATCTGTTTCACATTTCCCTTCTAAATTCAAAGGTTTTTTTGTGGGTCCAAGCATCAATATGAATTTCTCAAACTTTTCTCCAAAAAGTGATTAGCTGAAGATGTTAGGGATTTGATCACTTGTGGAAAAATGTATTAAATTAGCACTCTTGGCATCTAAATTATATTAAATTAGATTATACTCTATGTTGATATGCTTTGTTTGATCATGGATCTTAGGATTCTTGGATAACTTTTTTGCATGATTATTATCAGCCCCAACGGTTGTAGATTTCACTTGTTTCTCATACAAATATTCATTTTTTTTCCTTATCCACACAATATCCTTTGCTTCATATACAATTTCCCCATACATTTCCTATATTTTTGAATTTTATAGAATAAACTGTTTTTGTGACCTCCTAGCGATAAATATTGATCCAAGACTCATAATATAAAATGATTTTGACACTTTTTTCCTCATCCCCACCAATGTTTGAATCAAAATTTCATACTAGGTTGAATTCATCCACAATGCAATTCTTGATTCAAAAATATTGACTTTCACTTAAGTCTTTCAAAACACTTTTTGTAGTAGTCCAAAGGCACTGCACAAAGTTTTTCATAAACTTCGAAATAATCCCCCAAAAAATTAAATAGTTGGTATAAAGGCAGTAAGGAAAATACTATTTCCTCATATGATGTCTATTCTTGATTGCATTATCAAATTCATTTCTTCTCTTTAGAGTGAGATTCAAAATATTTTCCATTAGAGTAGAAAGAGGGTTACACCTAGTCATTCCAAACATTTTCAACAATTATCCTTTACAACCTTTGAGATATGAATATATACTCTTGATGTTTAATTACTTCAATTTTTAAGTACTAGTGGTAGAGAATAATATCAGGAAAAGGGATGAAAGAAAAAACAGAAATATTTATCACGTCGCTAAGGCTGTGGATATAACCATAGGATTTGGGCCTAGATAAAAGAAATAAAAGCCAATAAGTATAGCTGGGAGATTTTTTGAAACAAAAAATGTATAATTTTGAAGATATGCATATTTGAGAGACTTGACAAGTGAATTAAAATGTTTCTTGTGTTTTTCTTATTTATTCTATCTAAAGGGAATGATTATTGCAAGTAGGAGAAAAGGAGACAAGGAATTGTGGAGAATAACCCTTACAACAAAGAGGCTATAGAAATATAATTTGTTCCAGTGGAGGTTGGGAGAGGCAATGAAAAAGGAATTCCTCAAATAAAGGTGAACAAAAAAGGTGAATTTATTGAGAGGTGAGTAAATTGAAATAACCAAAGGTGTATAGGAAGCTCAAGAGGTTCCTGAGCATGTGAACCGATGATACCAAAAGCCCAATCCATATGAGGGAATATTGGGGAGGTGTATTGTTTCAGATTCTTTGTATCTCACAATGACCACGAATAAGATCACATATAAGGAGAAGGAGATGACGATTGCTGCACATATTAATGATTTTGGTAAAAGCCACAATAGAATGGAGAAAGATTCAAGAGGAGAGACCATTCACAAAAGAAATATGAGCTAAGAGGAATTTGACAAAGAGATCATTGAATTAAAAGACACACTCAGTGTGATCAATATTCTTCTAAAAGAGATGGATAAGGAAGAGGGAAGGTTAAGATGGGAACTAAAGAAAATGATCTAATGGAATGTTAAGAATATATATGTCAGGAAGATAAGGCACATGTTTAGTGCTCAATTTAGAAATGGAGAAATTAGAGTATCTGACTATGGAGAGGAGGAATTTCACTATTGTGAACGAGAAAAAGGAACATTCCTTGGAGAAGAGGTTAAGGAAGAGGTTGAAGATATAGTATTTGAGAGTCTTATGGACTACATGAAGAGTTTCAAGAAACATAAAGAGACGTTGATAGAAAGTGTGGTTTTGGAGACATTAAGTAGGTGTAGAGAGCCTTGAAATTTAAAAAATGACAAAGTTTTTTTGAATGTAGGTATTTTTTATTATAAATATGGGCAACAATTGACAGTCTCCATGGAAGAGGAAGAGAAAGAAAAATTGTATCTAAGAAATAGAGACAAGGAGACTTTAAAAAAGTAAGTAAATTTTAACATACATGTGGGAATAAAAGGAATGTGATTCCTTGTCCATTTCCAAGGAAGGGAGTTGCAAATGTGAAGATAATGGATATAGTTATATAAAATGAATTTTCTATAACTGAATATGAAATTTGATTGACATAGAGGGATAAAATGGTTGGCCTTGAAGAAAAAGTCTAAGTTATTCAAATAAATGTGGAGGATGAAGGTCACCCAAACACGAGAGGTAGTGAATGAGACAAGCTGAAAGGAGTATTGAGTGATAGTAAATGATTTACCAATGAGGGTGAAAAATTTAAACTAAGAATTTCCCAAAAGAGGAAGAGTTGATATGGTAATAAATGCAAGGAAATTGTGGATCTATATACATTGTTGAAGCATGAGGAAATATCTTCGAGAGAGATAGAAAGGGATGAAGGAGCTCCTTTCCAAAACATTACAAGAGGAAAAAATTTAAATATGTCATTCTAGAAGATATGTAAACATTTTCTCATAAAGGAGATTAGAGTGAGATCTGCAAACTAAGAGCAATTGGAGGGAATAAAAGAGGCTAAATTTCCTCATGCTTTTAAAATTGATAAATTGTATGTGAATGTAAGATTTGCAGGCGAGGGAAATTTCCTCCATCAACCCAAGCTGGAGGGAATTAAATACATGATGCACAATCCTTAAATATTTTACAAATGAAATAACATATGTGTGTTTGTGTGTGCGTGTGTCAGTAACAAGAAAATAATAGTTTCATGTATTCCATCACCCAGATACTTAGCACATAAATAGTGCCTTATGAGATCCGAGAGTTTCTAAGCCAAGAAATTATTTTTGAGAAAATATCTCAACAAAATTCAAAAACCAACAAACTAATCTTACCTATATACTATTATAAGACTTATTCCAAGTCCCCCCTATAGTTATTACACTTCATCGTTACAAAAAACAAAAATTACAATTTACATCTAAGTGAGATCTGAGATCAGTCTTATTGGTCTTCATCAAAATTCACATCCACTCTGGAATGTTGCGAACACTGGTCTTTCTTCACCACTACATGTTGGAGCTCTCACTTAGCCTCCATTTAAAACATAACTGGCTCTATGATGACTTTTTCATGATCAACAATGCTGACATACTTTATTATTACAAGATACATAGCTCATTATAGTTGTGAGAAAAAAATAATACAATTAATGAACCATCATATCGATAAGACCCCATTTGTTAGATGATATAACTTATTGTGTCTGAAAATTATATAGCATAGTTGTCTTCGTACTGAATGTGTTCAAAATTTGACCATACAAATTAACTTGTGTATCACACAAGAATCACATAAAAATAACATGTAGTTGATTTTACTGAAGCCTAACGCACAATAGGACCCATCAACATATAAGAAACTTACATAATTAAATTAGTGATATGTTCTCTCAACACTGAAGAACTTCAAGAACCACAAATTTTATTATATTCCTAGTACATTCATTAATCAGTTTTTCACATTTTAGAAACAAACCTACACATATAATTTAAAAAAAAAGAAGAAGAAGAAGAAGAAGAAGAAAAAAAAACATGATTGATACCCTCTTTAAAAGAGTATTAAAGGCTGTGTATTAAACTCATCATTTCTTGGACTTTTATTCTCTTCGAGTGACACTCGATGACATGAAAAGGAGGCACATTCTTTATAACCGAAGGGCAATCATGATAGAGTAGAAAATAGAAATAGGGCACTTGGAAAACCTTAAAATGCTAGAGGATTTGGTCCTTGTAAAGTAGATTACAAATTAATAGAAAATTAACAAGGAAGCAGAATAAGAAGGAAATTTTCTTTACTCAATTCATAGAGGTGGTTTTTCTTTACCATTTTAATATGCATTCCTTTCTCGGGATAAATGTTCTGATTAAATGTGATAATCGTTGACATCAACAGGGTGAATCCATTTTCTTTGTTCTCAAAATATCTTCAGAGGAAATGGTTTTAAACATGCCCCCTCGCATCCATGTCTCGTTCTAAGTTTCACATCATTAATTGCCCAAAATTTATAGGGGGTTATTGCTGGATATCTCTGTAGTTTATTTTTCTCCTCTATCAAAATAGAGATCAATAGAGGCTAAAGTCATGAGAACGAGACAATTTTCCATGTTTCTAAATGTAAGAGTGGAAAAATGATGATTTTTTTGCAGGCATCATTGCGGAAGTATCTCAGGCTATTTTTCCTACTCTAATTGACCAGGTGGAATCAGTGGAGGACTATGTGCTACCCAAAAACACATCGAAACATATTTCATTCACATATTTGGAAACATAACAGTCCCAATCAAAATGTGTTGTCATGATGGGCCATCAGAAGCCTCCATGAAAATTAGAGGAGAAACAACTTCACACATAAAAAATCTACACAAAAATAAAAAAATACACACAGAACACAATATTCTACCTTAATATATTAAAAAAGGATTAGTCTTTATATCTCTTCCATTTTCCTGGGCCCTCCCATGAGGGAATCAAGCCTCATACAGACTGTGATACCAAGAAATAAATTAGAGGAGAATACATGGTGCAAAAATTACTCAAAAAACTATTCATATCCATCAGAAGACCCATACACATGACGCACAAATATTTATTTATGAGATCCAACAGTTTCAAAATTAAGAATCTGCTTGTTGACAAAATCTCTCAACAAAACTCAATAACCAACAAACTAATTTTACCTATATCCTATTGTAAGCATTATTCAAAGTCACCATACATGTGAACATGGAAATTATTCTTGGATAGCTATGATGTTTTCATAATAGCCACCTAGAATTTTAATATATCTATAAATAATTATTTAGTGGATTGTAAGGGTTAGACCTCCATGAAAAAAAAGATTAGTAATAATTACCATATAAGGTTAAGATATATCCAAAAGGTAGTTAGGAGGATTCTAATTTATCATTCAATTGAAAATAACATTAGATGCAAAAGTGTTATTGATATATTATATTTTTGTTAGGTTATGTGACTCTTGAGATGATTGTCTTGCCTAATATATAGCTTGATTTTCCATGACAAGAGGAGAATCTAAGAGATCAAAATCACCCAAGGCTCGCACCCATCCTAGATCACAACAACCATTAGCATGCCTATACTTTTTCCCACCGAGTTTTTTACAACTGAGATTTACACCACAAAGTGCCTTATTAGAAGTTCCTCTCACCATATGTTCTACACCCCATGTGGTTATTGTTAAAAATTGAAGAAGAATCTAAAAGAAAATTTACATACTGAAACTTAGTAACTCATAGGTGTGCAAGTTGCACCTGGATTCATCCCAAGCAGTATCTTTGTATCACATTAATCATAAAATCGGTAATATATACGTTTACATAAATTTAGGGAGATCAAAATTGTCTCCTACAAAATAGAAACTAATTTTGGTCTAGGAAATATGCATAAAATCGTGAAACAAACGTTCTCCAATATTGCATATTCTCTCCATTATTTTATACTCTCCCCCTCAATGGAGAAAGGATTCAATTGCACTCCTAACATCTCCATAAACAATTCAAATTTAATTTTATGAGGGGGCTTGGTAAATATATGTGCTGCATTTTCACAGGTGTTACAATATTTAATAAACATTTCTTTAGACTGAACATTTTATGCAACAAAGTGAAACTGAGTATCAATATGTTTTGTGTTTTTATGAAAAACGAGATTATTTTTCTACGTGATTTAACTTTGGTTGTCGCATTTAATCATTGCATAATCATTTTTTTCTTCTCCTGCATCATGAAGAAGTCCTCTCAACCAAATTTCTTCATAGGTGGCCATAAATACACCTATATATGTAGCTTCTATTCATGATAAATATACAGTAACATGCTTTTTACTACTCCAAGAAATGACCCCAGACCTAATATGGAAATAATAACCTGTTATGGATATTTTAGCATATAGATATCTAGCCCAGTATGAATCTAAATAACATGTCAGTGTAATGGCAAAAGAATCAGTATATTTAATTCCAAAATTTATGGTTCCCTGAATATACCTTTAGACACCTTTTGCATCCACCTCTTTAGAACCATTATCACTTTGAAATTTAACATTTTGTTGTGTAGGTACAGAAGCATATTTACACTGATCCATTCTAAATTTATTCAATAGTCCCCTGACATACTTTCCTTGAGTAACAAAATTTTGGCCAAAATCCCTCCAAAATTGAAGATCCAAAAATAATGTAATTATCCAAGGTCCTTCATTTAAAAAACTTGAGACATATGCACTTCTATTTCTTTAATCAATAGATCATCATTTCCAGTAAGAATTAAATTATCAACATATAAATAAATCGACACAATATTCCCCTTTGAGTCAAATGCAATATACAAATTTTGTTCATTTTTACTTCTCTTATAACCATGTTGTAAGAGGAAAGAGTTTATTTTTTCATACCAAGATCCGGATGCTTGTTTCAATCCATATAATATCTTCTTTAATTTACAGACCAAGTGTTCCTTCTCATTTTTAATGAACCCTTCAGGTTCTATTAAATATACTTCTTCTTTCAACTCTCCATTTAGAACAGAAAATTTTACATCTAGCTAGTGTAAACTCCAATGGTGCTTTTTAGCTAGAGCTATTAACATCCTAATATTATTTAACTTAGCTAAATGAGCAAAGGTATCCTCATAATCAACTCCTTCTTTCTTTGAGTACCCTTTGGTGACCAACCTAGCTTTATACTTTTCTACTCTACCATTTTCTTTGAACTTAGGTTTATATAACCACTACAACCTATGGGCTCTTTTCCTTTTCAAATTTTAAATAATTCCCATGTTTTATTTTTAATTATTCACTCATGCTCTTATTTCATACTTGACCTCCATTCACCATACTTATTTTATTCATTATAATTCATGGGATCTTGAACATTTAAAATACTAGTCATAAGAGCATAATCTTTGTACCTTGATGGTAAGTGAGTTTTCCTACCTGATCTCCTTGGTAGTGGACTTGAATCAATTCTTTCTTTCCCACTTCTAATTTGACTTCGACTACTGAATGTATCCACATCACTACATTCTCCTTTTTGTGCCTACTACCACTACAGAAGGTTGTGTTTGGCTCATCATTAGAGTCATCAATCAGTAAAGATATGTGTTAGTCCTGATATGTTTTGTCTTCATTTCCTTCATCAATATTTTCATGGAAGATAACATATCTACTCGCAAATAACTTGTGAGTAGGATTAAGGAACTTATATTCTTTGCAATCAGAATAATACACTACAAATATAAATTTTACAACCTTGGAATTTAATTTCTTCCTATCCTACTTAGGAATACCTAAAAATGCTTTCGAAAAAAATACTCTTAAATCATCGATTGTAGGTTTAAAACCATATAAAAACTCTAATGGAGTTTTGAGATCAATATAGTTAGTTATACTTCTATTCTCTAAAGAGACTATAGTATTAATTTCTTCTGCACATAAACCATTAGATATTTTATTACCTTTCAACATGTTGTGTGCACACTACACCAAATTTATGTTCTTTCCCTCTACAACTCCATTCAATTATGGATTGTGGGGTAATGTGAAATTTTGAACTATTCCATGATCTCTGCAATATTTGATGAAGCTTCCAAGCCTGTATTGTCCCCCTTGATATGAGTGGAGAAGTTTGATGACCTTCCCTATCTGCTTTTCAAACATATTTATAAATTCTTTAAAATATTCAAAAGCATCACTTTTATTTATGAGAAGGTATACATAGGTATATCTTGTGCAGTGATCAACAAATAGAAAAAAATAATAAGCTCCACCTAAGTACCTTTTCTGCATGGGCGCACATATATCATCATGCAAAAGTTTGAGTATATCTCTCCTTGCACTATTTAAACTAGAGGGAAATTTATCAATGTGCATTTTTCTAGGTGAAAATCCTTCACAATGAATATGTTTATTTCTTGAAATAGGATGCCTATTAACCATACCTTGTTTCGGTAGTAGCCGTAGGTCACTAAGGTTGTTTTGTCGAAAACTTTTAATCCAAATATTCTCTGGTTTCATAGCTGTTGAAGTTAAAGATTGATGCGGCACACTTGGAGAATTCAACTTATACATCCCTCTAACTCATAATCATGATGTAACTGACTTCTAATGATCTCAAAAATCCTTTATAACACATTAGGTTTTGAAAAATTCTACCATTAAAATCTTATATGCAATCATTGAGACAAATATCACATTATTTTTAATAATCGATACATACAATACATTAAGGATGCACCTAATAATACCATCATGAAATTTCACGGGAGTATCTCCATACCCTTTAATCTGATATATTCTGTCATCACGAAGGTAGATGTTAGCACCACTACTGGTCTCTTTAAAAATTTCAAAACAATTTTTATTACCTGTCATATGAGTGGATGCTCCAGATTCCACAAACCAAGTTTAAGCCTCATCAATCTCAGTTAAAAGAGAAGAATCATGCACAAATAGTTTGAGATCATGATTATGATCTTCGTCCACAAATTCCCATGCATGCCTCTAGTGTATGTGTCTGGTTTCAATAGTCTTGCTTTATATCAAATTCTATCAATATGACCAGTTTTACCACAGTAAAAACACTTGGTCCCTAAATCATTTCTAGTCGATGACATAACTTGAAATGGATTTTTCTTGAATGGACCACTTCTTTTCTATCCTCCTACTAGTTTTCCTTTCAAAGGTTTTTTCTTCTCCATCAATGCAAGATCTGCATTGTGAGGCTTCATATTCATACATCTCCCTTCTTCCTGCATTAAAATCCCTATCAATTATTCAAAGGTGGGAGATTTCTCCCTCTCTTCCATACCTATAATAAACATTTGATAATCATCACTCATAAAACTTAAGGTAATCATGACAGGATTAGTTCTCAAAACTTTCTCCCCTATGTCTCCCAAGTTGTATTTCAATTCTTTAATCCATGAGATGAACACAAAAAGCAATTCATTCTCCTCCATTCTAATGGAGAGAGTCTTACTATTCAGGAACAATACTTGATTTGTATTCTTTGTCTAATACAAATCCTCGAGTGTCATCCAAATATCACTTGTAGTTTTTCACTCTCTAATGTGAGGGATTATGATGTCTTTTATTGACATTTTCAACAACACCTTCTCTTTGTTTTCCCTCTTCTCCCAATCTTGGATTCATTTGGTTGTTCCATCTCTACTTTTAGTTGACTTTGCTTCACCCACGTTTTCAATTTCCCACACACTCGAACCCTCAGGCAATGTCTGCAAATTGAATTTCAAGTTGGTGTAATTCGACCCTTCGAGCTTAGTTCTCTCATTCAGATACCCATTTTCAATGTGATTATTGGATGTGAAAAAAATTCTCAACAACGCCCTTCTTTTTAACTCAAGATCACCACGAGTAACTCATCTAATTAATCCACTGATCCAATCAATAGAACCAGTGATCGAGTAACAGTTCGAGAGATCTAATACCATATCCCCCAACAAATGACTCATCAATCCCTTCAACCAATCCCGACAAGGCTTTCAATATAAAGAAAAACATAAATTTCACTCTCCTCAGTCTTACGAAGGCCACAAGGGCTCTTAGCCACAGATGCTCTCAATTTGTCACCCAAGCACTCAAATCAACCACCAAATCTCACCATCTTTGATACCATTTTAAAAATGGAAGAAGAATACGAAATAAAACTTACTTACTGAAACTTAGCAGCTCAAAAGTGAGGCTTCTTAAGCAGTACCCGTGTATAACATTAATCATACAATCATAAATATATAAGTTTACATGAATTTAGGGAGATCAAAATCGTCTTCTAGAAAATAGAAACTAATTCTAATCTATGACACACACACATGCAACAGTGAATGGAAATTTCTGCAATACTACATATTTTTTCCATCATTTTCAACTGTTATTCATCTCTTATTACTTATTATTGCTTTACTATATTCTTATTGTTACATATTCTTTTAAATGTATATATATTTAACTAGTATATTAGTTATTTTAATATCTAGTAATAATAACAACAATAATTTGAGAAAAAGTTATAGGAGTAAATTTTTATAAGCTTATGTGGTTATTGATCTCCATGGAAAATTTTGCGGCTAATATTCCTAGGTGGGCTAATTTTCCATTTTTTTTCAAAAAAAAGATCCGCCAACTTCCTTTTTTTCTAAAAATGATTCCCTCAAATTTTACAATATTTAATTATTTTACCTTAAAAATCACCAACATTATATAGATACTATATATAAAATCATTATAAATTTGAATAATTTTACAAATATAAGAATAAACATTTTATAGTTTGTATACTAGGGACCACTGAAATTCCTAGATGTTTTTAAACTTTAAGATAATTTCCATCCTTAAAGTATCCTATGACCCCTTATTACTTATTACTACACTATTATATTTTCATTGTTACATGTTCTTTTAAATGTGTATATATTTGAATTGTATGTTAATTATTTTTATAATTAATAATAACAAAAATAATTTAAAATAAAAATATGAAAATGAATTATTATAATTCTTTTAAATCTTATTAATGCAAATCACGACACATGTATTTCTATTTTCAATAATTTATTTTAATTAATTGAAAATTACTTAAAAAAACACATAAGTCTTTTAACAATAAATCTCCATCCTCTATCACTTACTATTATTTAAAATATTTTATAAATTTTCCACTATCATGAATACAACAAATATTAATAACTAAACAAAATTATAAAAATCTCAAAAAATATTAATAATTAATTAAAAATATTAAACCCCCACTACGAAAGTATACAATATGTAAATATTATATTTCCATGACATTCAAAATATTTATAATTATACATGGTTAATTATCAAATAAAAGCATGATGTTCAAAACACCCCTGAATGCTTGAATGCGTTAAAAATAGACAGACAAGGCAAAAAAAATCGACTACGTCATGTTGACTAATGAAACAGTTATGCATCTCTTTTATATTTAATTTTTCCATATTAAATAAATAATTGCAAAATTACACTGAAAATAGGTTTATATTAAAATATCTTATTAATAATTTATACTCAAATAATGTTTTATTAATTTTTTTCATTATTAAATATATTAAAAACAGACATTGAAAAAAAATAAGGTTTAAGGTGTAATGTATTCATTATAAAATCTAAATTTATAATTCATTTATAACCATCCTAGATTTTTTAGATTTAGATCACAGTCACAACTCATCATTGTATCATTGTATTATATCTTAGTTCAAGATTCAAGAATAACTATATGTCCATAATGAAAAACTAGTCATAGTTCTTCGTTTACCCAGTTCCGCCGAGCCTAGTCTCCTATGTGATGCAAAAATATGATCATGCTTCGAACCCTGAATTTTCTTGTAGTCTTTGTTCAAGTCCCTGCCAGCTAAAGCTCCAGATTGTGAACACTGTGATTGCATCTGAGATTCTGTTGCAGAAGAACTTCATTCATAGTTTTAAATTTATGAAAATGTCAGCTTTAATTATTTGTTGCTTCCTTAGTGTAAATCAAGGTGGGATTGAATACATTGTGTCGCATTACTCATGGAAAACATGATGAATTGTAGTCCTCCTATGGGTTTGAAGGATATGAAGAAACTATAAAACAGCTATCTTCCCGCTTTGAACATACATCTGTATAATATCTACTTTAATCAACGCTAATATCGAATCTTCATAAAAATAAAACAAACTTTCGGATAGTAATATCCATTCATATACAGAGACAGAATAGCATAGATGTTGTTACGTTTGCCCTGAAATGCTCGTTTTATAAAATAGTTTGGGTATATATAAAAATAGGCTTTTTGTTTGTTAGTTTTGGGTTTTTTTCCTTTCTCCTAATCAACACAAGTAAAGTTAAAGGAAAAGATTAAAAACGTAAAAATAGGTAAAGGTAATGATTAAAAAGGTAAAAACAGAGAGGGAAAAAAATAAAAAAAAATGAAGGTGTAGTATCTTTTTGGATAAAGGTAATATTTTTTTAATTATTTCAAGTACGTTAGATCACTTCCAAAAGGGAAAGAGAGAATTTAGTAATAATAATAATAAAAGAAGAATACATATAATTACATATTTGAAACAGAAAGAAAGAAAAAATAGGAAATGATACCTCAATTTGTGTTGGATTAGGATGAAGGACATCTGCATATTTATAATATTTTTTTGGAAGATTAGGTTGTCTTTTATGGAAATTGTTTTATACTCGTTTAATTATTTATAAGTAGAATTAGTTAGACATAATTGTTATTATTTATAAATGGAGTTAACTATTTATGAGTGAAAATTTTCTATATGAGTCGATTTCATTAGTAAAGTGATTAAAACTAAACTTGTTATAAATATATTGCTTATGAAAAATAAGCCATTTATAAATAAATCTCTAGTGTAAATAAATTATATGACAAAGACAAAAATAAATTTTCTACAAATAACAATACTTCTAAATAAACAAAAAAAGAATGTTTATATATACTAATATTCTCCAAAAACAAAATCATAATATGTACAATAAAATAAATCCCAATAATATATAACCATAATATATAACCTTGTTAAATACCTATAGAATATGAAACTAATTTAACTATGTTAAATACCTATTTATAGAATATGAAACAAAATCTTATAAAGATAATTTAAAGAGAAGAAAACTAAGTGGGAAGAAAACCCTTCTTAAAATACTACCTAAACCAAATCTTTCAATATTACTTCTGCTTGTTTAAGGTCATTGTGATGTGATATAGAATCTTTCAATACTACTTCTGTTTGTTTAAGGTCGATGTGATGTGATATATTTAGAGTATATTCATTTGAATATCCCCATATGCTTGTCCACATACCTTCATATGAATATCATCTCTCACTAAAATGGGATGGTAAGGTGCGCTTGTTTAAGGTCGTTGTTTAGAGTATATTCATTTGAAGATAAACCATGCCTTATCTAGATATGCTTGTTCACATACCTTCATATGCATATCATCTCCCACTAAAATGGGATGGGAAGTGCACCCTTTTAATGAGGAAGAAGTATCTTGTGAAGCAGCCATATGATGTAAGGTTCTTGAATCTACAATCCACCACTAAAATAGGATGATCACTGCAATGTTCTAATCTACAAAATCCCACTAAAATGGGATGGTGACTGCATCGTTTTAATTAGGAGAATGTATCTGTTAAGTAGCCATATGATGTGAGGTCACATCTATTAGGTGAGGAATAAAGGGAAACAAATGCATAGTCCTTATTTCTCTTTTTTAATGGTTTATTATTATTATTATTTTTTAATATATTTTCAATAAATTTTGAGACAATTTCGTTAAAGAGATTACAACATAAGATTAATAGTTTTTTTCCATGATTTTTATTGATATATTATCAATATCATTGATATATTCTTAGATGAAATCTTAGATACACACTATACCAACTATGTTATATTAATCAAATAGAGTTACATATATACACGAGGAATTGTCTCAAGATAGGTAAGCTATCTTGGATGCACAATAAGTTGGTTGAGGGAATATCTCAACGTCACACCAAACTATCAACTTAGTTTTAGCTAACCTATGGAATAGGAATAGAATCTATACATAGATAGTCACAACTGAAGACAAGTAGGAATTACATATTCCAACACTCCCTTAATGACTACTTGTCTCAATATCCATCTCCAAAATCTACAATTGGTCCTATTTGGTAATTACACTGGTTTGTTTTGGTAATTACACTTTGTATATTGTTCATTCTATTTTTGATGTCCATATAAAGGAACAACCATCTACCGAAATGCATGGGTTCCCAACCGTTGCAACCGCCAGTCTACTAGGAAGTCCTTCACATACATGGTTCATCCAACCTCTCGATGAACTCCCCCTATGTAAAATAATTTCACCTCACGTAGTCTAAAAGCAATATGGCCCACCCAAGTGTATCCATCCCGCTTGACACACTCTTCAAGGGTGTTAAAACTTTCTGAGAGAGGGAACATATAACAAAGAGGTATGCATGGATCTCTAGGTCTTACAACATGTACAAACAATAGATGACATGTAGGTTTTCTCTAATTAAAAACTGTGACTCATACTCTACCATGGTTATGAGTCTATTCTACAAACATAAATAAACTTTGACTACATCATTCATATGCTAGAACAAACCACTTCTTTGGCTTTGTAATTTGAGTCTTTGTCATCTTCATTTTTTACTTTGGCATGTTAGTCTGCAAATTATAGTTGTGGTCAAACATAAGAAAATGATATGTCGACGTCCATATAAAGGAGAAACCATCCACCAGAGTGCATGGGAACCAACCGCTGCAACCACTGGTCTCATAGGATGTCCTTCACATACATGGTTCTGTCAATCATTATCATTGCATAAATGTACCTGTATCTATAGATCCCCCTCCAACGTGGGTTTTATTGGATGGCCTGTAACCATGTTAAAACAAAATGATTGAATGGATTAATAAAAATCCCACTGGTCAGCTCTATGAAAGAGAGTCTGAACCATAAGAGTCTAGCTTCTGCAGAATGCTCTTCCTTCATTGGTGAACTCTCACAAGAAGTAGATCTATCTTATATCTCTTCAGAAAACATTTATCGGATCCCTTCATCGGTGACCTTTCACCGGATTTCTTCATCAATGACCTTGCACTGGATTTCTTCGTCAACGACCTTTCACTGTATCTATTCATTAGTGGGAAAACACTAGCACAGACATGTTTCCAGTCCACTTCACTGTTACACATGCTTTTTGGCTGACAACAAATTGACACTGTAAAATGGTTTATGGCTGACTGTTACACTAAAAACTATCACCTTGACATTCTACTGACTGTATGAGCTCATTAACACTCATACATACCTCCTCTACAAGTCTTACAACCTTTACTCCTCATGTCAAGCCCTGAAACAGGAGGAAAAACCCTAAAAATCTTTGAAACTTTGGGTACGCAAGTAACATGAAGCCTACTTGCATTCCTAGCATGGGAACGCAGGTAATACACTGCTTACCTGTATTCTAGAACACAGTTTTCCTTTGAAATGCCTGCGTACCATCCTCAAAGTAAAAAAATCAAGAAACTAAAGTTAAAAAGTTGGTTTCAGGTCAATTCTAGAATGTTCTAGATGAGAATTTTTGGGGATGAGGCCGCTTTGATAAGGCGCATGTATCCCTCACCTTAAGAAATTAATCCCTTGATGTGAGGAGTCTATCCCTTTGAAGGAGGATTCTATCCCTACAAAGGTGGAATCCTAACCTCCTCATATGCTCTATAAAAGGAGGCATTGGGTAGCCTCAAATGGTTAGATTTTGGAAATTGAGAATTAGAGTTCAAGCTTTATGTGTGATTGAGTTGAAGTGCTGTTGAGATTTATTACTCTTTCTGTTGAGCTTTTGAGAGGAAAGATCACATACCTCTTTGTGCTCCTAGAGGAAGAGTGCAAGACTTATCAAAGTAGAGGAGACTCCTGCTTCGGACCCCGGGAAGGCCTTTCGAACATCAAGGCTAAGGTTGTAAGGTTATTTTGTATATTCTAAGGTTAATACAATCAAGTTCTATTTTTCTCAATAAATTGTCGTTCAATTGTTTATTTCAAAATGCTGTCGTTTGATCGTTTATTTCATAGATTCCTTGATCACTATGATAGGTATGTTTTATAATTATTTTCTATACAGGTGCTATTTAATATTTTCTTGTTTGTGATTGCAGGTCGAGGAAAGATGACACTTTCTTGTTTCTTGCGACGAAAGAACTCTTGTTGTGACGGAAGAACTCTTGTTGCGACGGAAGGATTTTGATGCGACAGAAGCACTACGACCGCAAATAAGAATTTGGATCTAAGGTAGGATCGACACCTTCATAGCATTTATTTGTAAAATGAATATATTTAGAGAAAGACAAACTTAGTTGTTCATTTTTTTCTAGATTTTCTTCTGACACTAGGAAGATTGGTCTTGTCTGCAAGAACGATTTAGCCGGCTAACAAATTGGCGACTCCACTAGGGAAAGAACTTGTTGTTTTTGGTTCTATTTTATTTTTACTTGAGGAAAATTTTTTCTTGGTCTTTTATTGATGAATATTTTCCTGGGTAGCTTAGTTTTTCTCTTTTTTTGAAAATTTTGAAATCTTTTATGTTTTTCTTGAACTTTGGTACAGACCGCACTTTGTTCTTTTGCACAGTGTGGGAAGTTTCGCACTTTCCTTGAGTTAACAGTGTGGGACCACACCTATTACTTCTAGGAGCCTCCAAACCTTGTTAAAATTTTGGAAAAAATCCAGATTTCTTTTTTCCAGTTCAGTTTAGTTTTAATTTAGGATTCTTAGCATCTACCCAGAGCTGTATTTTTCTATCAAAAATCTCTTGTTTATGAATTTCTTTCAGCAATTCTTCATCTCAACAATCTCCATTAAGTTAGTTGGGTGTTTTGAGTCTCTTTTTTGAGAAATTCTTAATTTTATTTCCTTTGTTCATTACTTGGAGGTTTGTCTCAGTCTTTTCACAATTTTCCATCTTTTTTCTTTTGTTTTTAATCGCTAAATTGTGTATGAGTGTTAATCGAATTTGAGTGTTTTTTGATCTTTGGAACTCTGACCTGAGTTTCTTAACTTGCACTTGATTGATTCTTATATTACATTAGAATCATATTTTGTTTGATAATTCTCTTGCATAGATCACATTTGCATAATTAGAATTCTCATTTTCAGAATATGAATGAAAAATGTGCATAGATTACAATTGCATACTTTTCATGTGAATTTTGCATAGATTACAACTGCATAGTTTACATCCTGAAAAATCAATTGTTGATTTAGATCAGTTTTCTTTGATTTGAATTTAAATGTTTTCATGCTTGTTTTAAAAACAGAAAAATATAAAAATTGTTTTGGGATTGATTTGCATTAGTTTTTCTTGATGAAATTAGTGCATTAGAGAATTTGTTATATTTTCTCATAGTGATCAATTTTTTGCGTTGTTAGAAGTGAACGGAAACTCTCTCCTTACTTTAGTTAGGATTAATCGAATTGAAAAGATTACATTATCATATTCGATTGATTTCAATTTTGGGTCGGGTCATAAGACCATTGGTTTCATATCCATTTCGCCTTTCAGTAATAACAGCCTAAATAACACAGTTCTTAATTAAATTTCATCTAGTAATTTTTACATTTGTAGGGCTCTTTCCACCAATCTAGCTCAGGACTAGTGCTTTGGAATAGGTTGTAGTTAACTTTCCAAAGAACCTAAAACAAAAAAGTAGATAAATCTTGCGGTACGAAATAATTCCAATTGTAATTGGTACAATCTGGGATGCTTCTCTTAAAGGAGGTAATCACGAGATCATGTCCGAACCTTTGAGAAAATAAATTATGTTTCATTGGGAAAGATAGAATATTCTGCGCGCATTACAAACGGTAAACCTTGGATTAACCATTGTCGTGGTGCCTGGGGTCACTTGTCGGTAAACCTTAGATTAACCATGTCGAGGAGCCTTCAAGGGGATCGAGCTTTGTTACTATGCCCTTGCATATGGAATCAGTTCGTAGACTGTTCCCCCAGTTGTATTTGTTACTGTTGGTAACCTTAGTGTCCATAAACTTAAGATTATTTCCTAAGGTGACAGTGAAGGAAAGATCTCACTGTACCAGGAGTGGACATCGACTAGACTCACTTGGACTCTCTGGGGGGTTCTCTTCACTCAAGATGGTTTTGCGAAGAAACTTGTGCCAGTCTGTTTCACTAAGCAGGTTGTCGGGGTAACTGGTCCAACCGCCCTCTCTATTTGAATTCTATGATGTTGGATTTCATCACCAACTAGTGTTTTAGAACGGGAAGTTACTGTTTGTGTGTGGTTTGAATCCTGGATTTGATAGCACGTGTTAATTTTTTTGTTTTTACGTTTAGAGACCATAGGTCTGAATTGTGAAGTGTTAATTTTAGTTTTAATTGTTAGTAAAATTCACTGAAGTTGAATACAATGGCAATTGTTCCAGAATTTACCATCCAGGTAACCCCTCTTAATGAGAATCCTACTACTTTTCCTTGCTTTGGAAATGTTGGTCCTCCTTATATGGCTACTTTGTCATTACCTGGATTTACAATAGGTTTACTGATATGGTTATTTTAAACTTCGTTGGCCCTAAATACTCCAATTGTTCAACCTCAACTGGATGCTTCACCTCAACAGAGTTCACCATCTCAACATCACCAACGTTTTGTTGACCCTTTACCTTCTTTGCCTAATATTTCTTCCTCCATTTTTTCCTCTTCACTTGCTAAAATCCTTGACGCTAGTAACCAGGTGGCTAGAAAGAAGAAGAAAGGGAAGAAGAAGAAGAAGAAGAAGCAAGATAAGAAAGAAGTCAACCAACCAACCATGGTTGTAAGTGTTAGTTGTGTTGAGGAAACCTCCAACATGCATCGTAAAACCAAATACCCTTGCAGGATTTGTAAGGGTGACCACTTCCTTATCAATTGTCCTGGTATTTCGAAGGTCTTGGAAGTGTGGTCAAAAAAATCTCATCAACTTTCCGTTGATCCATCACCCAGTGATAGTCAGGTTCCTGGGAAAAAGGGTAAAGTTAGGTTTCCTTGTAAGTTATGCAAAGGGAGTCATCAAACTCACATTTTCCCTCACATGGATGAAGCCTTAAAATTGTTGGAAAACCTTACTATTCCAGAGCAAGAATTTCCAACTGGTTACAGTAAACTTTCTCCCAACCTACCGTCAAATGACGGAGTGATTGATCTAATTTCAAGTACAGTCAATCCCACTCTTCCATTGGAGAGTAAAATTCATATGACTCAGGTTGATGATCCATTAGTTGATCAAGTGGCCAATTTGATTTCACATTCGGTCGATCCCATTCTCCCTATAGAGAGTGAACTTCATACCGCTCAGGTTCTTCTTGTTACATCATATTTTTCTACGCTAGGGGGCATTTCACCTGTTTCTACAGAACCCCCTCCAAGTACTGAGGTCTTTTCCTTTGATTGGAATAGATGACAGAACCTCGTCTTCCATCCTCCATCCCTTTCCAAATCATTGTGAATGTTGGTCGTAGGGATATATGCCGCACACAGGTAGATGAAGGTGCTTCTGTTAGTATTTTATCCTCAACTGCTTGGAAAGCTTTGGGTTCCTCTCAGCTTGTGCCTATTACACAGAATCTGAAAGCTTTTAAAAGAACCATTAGTGAACCTTTAGGGATCATTCCTAAGTTTTCTATTACTTTGGAAGGTAAAACTGTCTGTATTGATCTTATGGTAGTTCGAGGCCCCTTGGATTTCAATTTACTCCTTGGGCGATACTATCTTTATGCAATGAAAGCTATCGTATCGACACTCTTTCGCATGATGTATTTCCCTCACAATGGAAATATTGTGACTATATACCAGCTTTCATTCCCTAGTCTTGTTTCAACTATCAATAATATGACACCCCTAAATTATCCTAATTCTAAAGTGGTATCTACCCCGCCACGGGTTAATTATGTGGCAACTAGTCCCATCTTTTCAATTACCGATGTAAGCGATCCTCTCACTGTTTTCTCATCTTCCTCTACCTTAGATATGGTAATTGACATGAAGAAATATATGGGATTATTTGAACGTGATGTTATTCTCCCTTTTGAGTCCCTTGACATGTGTTCCTTCCAGAGAAATTTTCTTTCTTCTGATGAAGACCTCTTGGAAGCCATGATCAAGGTGTGTCCATTGACATGTGTTTCTTCCAATTGGAAGCCATAATCAGTGAGTTCGAGGACAATTCCTTTTACTGTGTCAACCTCGTTAAAAAATGAATCAGTGACTTCAAGGATAGTTCCTTTTACTGTGTCAACCTCGTTAAAAAATGAATCATTTGGTGCGACGATAGTTCCTTTTACTCTGTCAACCTCCTTAAAAAATGAATTAGTTAGTCAAGAGCATTGTTCCTTTCTTGTGTCAAGCTCGTTTAAAAAATGAAACAAGATTTCGAGGAAATTTCCTTTTACTGTGTCAACCTCGTTAAAAAATGAATCAATGAGTGTGAGGATAGTTCCTTTTACTATGTCAACCTCGTTAAAAATGAATCAGTTAGTTGAGAGAATAGTTCTTTTTCTTGTGTCAAGCTCGTTTAAAAAATGAAACAAGCTTCTATGAGGACAGTTATTCTCCTATGTCAACCTCGTTAAAAAATGAATCATTTGGTCAGAGGATAGTTCCTGTTACTGAGTCAACCTCATTAAAAAATGAATCAAGTATCAGGACAGTTATTTTACTATGTCAACCTCATTAAAAAATGAATCAGTAGGTTATATAGGTAGATTGTAGAAAGTAGATACGAGGATAGTTTCTTTGACTGTGTCAACCTCGTTAAAAAATGAAACATTTAGGTGAGGATAGTTCCTGTTACTGTGTCAACCTCGTTAAAAAATGAAACACGTTGTCATGAGCATAGTTCTTTTCTTTCTGTCAAGCTCGTTAAAAAGTGAAACAAATCCTCCCCTAATTGAGTCGAGTCTTTGAATAGATCTCGTAAATGTTAAGTCATATATTTAGGTTAGTTATTTCATTTTTTGCATAATTTTCTTACAGTTCTAGGTCGGGTCTTTCATATGATATCGTAAATGAACCTTCATTCCATCCAGCGATTAATTACCATCTGTGTACTTAGTTGAATGAAATGAAGCTGGGGGGGCATGTGCTCTAGCAGTTACGCTTAGGGGGCATCAAGCACAGTTTTCTCTCTATTTCAAGTTTGTGCAAAAATGAAACCACTCTGAAGCATATTTTTTCTCTGTTTCAAGATTTTGTAAAAATGAAACCTATCTTGAGTCAATTTCGATTATTTTCAAGACTCGTTAAACTCATGAAAATCCCGAGATTATTTTGCTATCTTTCATTCTTGTAAAACACATGAAAATGCCGAGTTATTTCCATCTTTTCCTGCTCGTTAATTAAATTGAAATTCGGCCACAAGAGTACATTTTTATCCCTTTTTCGAACTCGTTAAAATTTACAGAAAAAGAAAAACTACTCAGTATACTTTTATCAATTTTTCGGACTCTTGAAAATTACGAAAAAGAAAAACCTTGGATTTCTATTTTAAGCCCTTTTCAAACTCTCTAAAAATGAAAAGATTGTTGAGAACTTGATTATTCGAACTCATTAAAATAAATGAATGATCGTCCCTTCAGTATAAGTTTACCCCTTTTACGGAATGAAATGGACTATTTACGAAAAAGGTATACGTTGACTAATTACAGTCAATAGAGTTCTATCCCACATTATTTTATCCTTTTTTGGGCTTGAGAGACTAAATTACGAAAAATTACACCCATGGAGTTTTCTTAAGTTTTTTCTTCTGAGTCCCTAAAATTGAAAAACACCGAGTTTCTCCTATACTAGACTCGTTAAAATTTAACAGTAAAGGACCTGTTCAAATTTTAAATAGGAACGAACCACTCCTTCTTAGGGTTCGAATCTTAAACTAAGTTGGACTCATCTGAAGGATGAGCTTATAAACAAGAAAATGTTATCCTCCTCAAGCTTGTCAAAAATAAAGAGGTACTTACCAGAAATGGTGGGGGAAAAGAGAGAAAAATGGACCTGTTTGTTGTACTTTGATTTTTTAAAAAGCCAATTAACCACTCTTGAACACGACACTTTTTGTTCACCTGGGTTTGGAAAATCCATTGTCTAACATCTAATAAAACCATATTGAAAGTCTTTAGCCGGTTTCTGGGTATTAGCTTTGTGTCAATTTTCACCAAGCCATCTGCAGTGTCATTATGTGTTCAAGAGGACAGCTCAAACAAACCGTTCATTTGCAAAATATCTGTCATTCATTTTGACCATCCCTGAGTCAGTCCTTGCCAATATATTTTCAAAACTTGATCTATGATTTCGTGTAGTGGGCTTGCCTATGACGGATCACTTTCTATCGACGACAACTCATAATCTAGGAAGTTGATCTAGGAATCGTCAGTATCTTAAAATATGCATGCATCAATGGCAGGTTTCTCACCTTTGATGACAATTTGCATCATTGACCTTCGATCGAATGATTCCGTGACATGTTTGACTTCAGCTCATTCATTCACATTTCATGGATTGTACTGAGTACTTTGAGATCCATTGACATTACTGGTGGTTACTCTCGCACTTGTTAACAGTTTACATCATTGAATGGTAATGAAGTGGTTTCTACCATGTTCGACTTCGACACATTCATTCACATGGATAGAATCGTACTAGTTCGAGATGCGAAAATCAAGACCCTGGATCTAGTTTCCACCATCCAAGCTGCGAGGAATTTTTTTTATTCATTTATAAAGTGGAATATTCATAAACATATGGCTACATCCATGCTGTTTATACATATTTCTATATTATTGATGTATTGAAAATCATTCATGTATCAGAATAGTTTAAATAAATTTTCTAGTTAGTTTTGATGTGAGTATGGGAATGCCTACCTCAGAGATGATATGTTTACATATATATATTTTGCATTGAATGTTTTTATAGGTTCTGACTGGGGTGTCCATAGGATGATCCTTGAAATGATAAAATACTTCGCTCTTCATATATGACAGACTTCATCTTCATCTATTCCAGACTTCGCACTTTAAGGGGCAATCTGTTACACTAAAAACTGTCACCTTAACATTCTGCTAATTGTATGAGCTCATTAACACTCATACATACCTCCTCTTCAAGTCTTACAACCTTTAATCCTCATGTCAAGAGCTGAAATAGGAGGAAAAACCCTAAAAATCTCTGAAACTTTGGGTACGCAGGTAACATGAATCCTACTTGTGTTCCTAGCCTGCGTATGCAGGTAATACACTGCTTACCTGAGTTATAGAATGTATTTTTCCTTTGCAATGTTTGTGTACCCTCCTCAAAGTCAAAAAAGTGAGAAAGTAAAGTTAAAAAGCTGGTTTGAGGTCAATTCTAGAAGGTTCTAGATGAGAATTTTTGGGGATGAGTACGCTTTGATAAGGTGCATGTATCCCTCACCTTAAGGAACTAATCCCTTGATGTGAGGAGTCTATCCCTTTGAAGGAGGATTCTATCCCTACAAAGGTGGAATTCTAACCTCCTCATCTTCTCTATAAAAGGAGGCATTAGGTAGCCTCAAATGGTTAGATTTTGGAGATTGATAATTAGAGTTCAAGATTTATGTGTGATTGAGTTGAAGTGTTGTTGAGATTTAGTACTCTTTCTGCTGAGCTTTAGAGAGGAAAGATCATATAGCTCTTTGTGCTCCTGGAGGAAGAGTGCAAGAATTATCAAAGTAGAGGAGACTCCTACTTCGAACCTCGGGAAGGCCTTTCGAACATCAAGGCTAAGGTTATAAGGTTCCTCTGTATATTTTAAGGTTAATACAATCAAGTTATGTTTTTCTCAATAAATTTTCGTTCGATTGTTTATTTCAATAAGCTATCATTTGATCGTTTATTTCATAGATTCCTTTATCACTATGATAGGTATGTTTTATAATTATTTTCTATACAGGTGCTATTTAATATTTTCTTGTTTGTGATTGCAGGGTGATGAAATACGACACTTTCTTGTTTCTTGCGACAAAATAACTCTTGTTGTGACGGAAGAACTCTTGTTGCGACGGAAGGATTTTGATGCGACAGAAGCACTACGACCGCAAATAATCATTTGGATCTAAGGTAGGATCGACACTTTCATAGCATTTATTTGTAAAACAAATATATTTGGAGAAAGACAAAGTTAGTTTTTCATTTGTTGCTAGATTGTCTTTTGACACTAGGGAGATTGGTCTTGTCTGCAAGAATGATTTATCCATTTACACTGACAACAAACCTGTAATTACAAAGTGGTTTTGATATTTCCATGAACTTTACGGGGATACACATGCCTTACAACGCTTACAACACAACTCCAACTCTTGGAGTTACCAGGTACATACAATGACCACTAACATGCTTTTGAATATATTCCAAGAAACTCACACAAAATAAATTTTCACAAACTTGATTATCCATCATCCTTTGCCACTCACCATACCATTATTATGCTAGAGATTTCTCACTTGAATATTTCTCTGATAGATTTTTTACTTTTGAATTTTGGATATACTGGTCTTGAATCTCCATGTTGTACCTGTCATTAGTTAGAGTCGCAAATTCTAAGAAAATGACTTCATATTGAGGTTGCGAATCTCAATATCTATACAAAATTTCAAGACATATTCCCTTCAAAAAAATATGAAAATCACTTTCAAAAATCTAAATTTTACTGTGAAAAAAACACCAACCACAGCTGCAGAATCTTAACTGCGCAATTATTCAACCTGGGTCTGAATCTATGCTCACTAGTACCATGGAGTGAACACTCCCTTCTTTGAAATGGCAGCATCGCCATCAAATTCACCACTAGGTTTGAGAACCATTGACTCATTTCCTATAAATATTTGTGAATCTAACACTCTAATAGATTTTATTAGGGCATATTGCAACCATCATTTGAGGACTCAGCCCTTCTCAGTGGCCTCACCACCCCTCTCGCAATACAACAACGAGTATTCACAATATCAATGATCTAATCTACATCGGATATCTACATCAGGTCTTTGCAAGGCCAATTCTCTAGCTTCAGTGCCCATTATAGATTAATCTTTGCATACTTCATCAACAAGTATCAAATGGGAGGAACTGGGCTTAGAGGCCTCAAAGCCTACTGAGATAGTAAGACCCTCAACTTCATCCTCCACCTATTCGATGAATCTGAGCTCCCTAATGCTTCATTAAATCCCCTAAATTCACTTTCTCTTGGAGAAGAGGTTGTCCAAGACTAGTGAGACTCCTGCATAGAATTAAAAAAAAAAAAAAAAAAAAAAAAAAAAAACTAAATTTTTGATAACGCACAAGCAAGAAATACCTCTCCATGTCAGCCTGCAAAGCTCCACCATCATGGATTAGATGTCTTCCATGGTCCTATTGTAGAAAGCGGTGCAATTGGGCACCATGACCTTCAGCAACATCCCAAGAAATCACGATTCACTGCTACAGTGATCCACACAGCATCCACAACGACCACGAGCTCCAGAGCAACATTGTTCTCTTCTCCAAACAACTCCAGAAATGAGACATGAGTAAACAAAAGCATATACAAGATCGACCCATATAGAATCATACCGTGGATTCCTTTCAAGAACTGTAAAATATTTAAAATTGAATGGATAGAGTATTGGCATCTTATCACTGATGAAATTAGGCTCACAGCTACAAGTATAAAAAATTACTGATATTTTCCATTATGCATTGCTTGTCCGCGGCATGGGACAATGCCGAAAAAAAAACAAAAATATGTAGTTTTAATGGTTCTATTATCTTCATCGCACTAGGGAATCCATCAAAGTTGGCTAAAGCATTTCCTCTTGTATTTAGAGCATCCCTTGCACTTTCCTTTAACTTTATTATTCTCTTCCTTATCTCAAATGTGAAACCATATAAAGAAGCTGACGCTAATTACATAGCCATGCGTACGCTGAACTTACCATATGGTTTCTTGACTTTCTAGAAAGTGCAACATATCAAAATCACATCAAGAATTAGCTCCTCTCATCAATTTTTCTTAGCTTGAGTAGGCATGGTAAAGTTCCTTAGCCTAAATAGACCACACAAAGTCTTCAAATCTGTGAATTTTTCTTCCTTGACTTTTTATAAATCACTGTGCAACACATCAAAATCACATCCTGAAAATTCTAGAGTCCCTTCCATATATTTTCCTCAGCTTTAGTAGGGAAGGCAAAAGCCTTCAATATAATAAAAATATGTCAATTTTTATCTGGATTAAGCCCGATCCATTAAATCTCATCCTCGTGAATTAATTTGCAGCCTCCTAACCTGCCCGAGCAGGAAGTACAAGTTTCCAATGGCTTCCGCAACATTATAAGATCGATTCCGAGCAGTCTTCACCATCGCTGTGCTCTCCATGATAAGACACATCATCATCAGAAATGAGCATCATTCATTGAAGGGGCCTCAATGGTCCTTTGTCCAATCCTTCCACACTTCGTGCCAT
Organism: Pinus albicaulis; assembly: GCA_034641835.2. NCBI lineage: Eukaryota > Viridiplantae > Streptophyta > Pinopsida > Pinales > Pinaceae > Pinus > Pinus albicaulis. The sequence continues at coordinate 304,077,023 of CM076581.1, forward strand.
GAGGCCAACATTGCTTGATGACATACCAGCATAAAAATCTATCGGAGATGAAACCTTCAAAATGCCTAAGAGCTTCGAGACATTTTCTTTGGTAAGCTTCTGCTTCAAGTCCTTAAAATACATCAACTGTAACTTCTCCATATAGATCTCCACTGTTGGAATTTAATTCCAACTACTGCTCGTAGATGCAGGACAAAAAGCTTAATTTCTAATGGAAATTTGAAGGACGGACAGCAGTAGCACCAAATATCCAAGTCTGATCTTCATGCAACCAGTCTCCTCCACACTTAGCGATTCACCGACTAGAAATAAATTCTGCAGCAACCAGTTTGACTTACGACATTTTTATTTGATCGCTAGCACCATTCCGGGAGGCAGCAAGGATGGGCAGCGAAGGAGGAAGATGACCCATCAGAATGGATGACGTCATCTCCTGTCTGGACCCACTACAGAAATTCCCGGGGCGATAAGGGCTCTCACATGATTGATATCCAAGCACTCCCCATAAAGTATAAATGTTAATATTTTTTTTGTTATGTGCACGATGGTATAAGGCTTTAAAACCATAACATAAATTTTTAATGTTTTTATTATTTACTTTTACCACGATAACATAGTTTTATTTTATTTTTAACTTTGGTTATATATATATATATATATATATATAATGTTTTATATAGGCCGTGCACATTGTAAAAGAGGGTGTGTTGTTTTGATAAAGCCTGAAGGGAGAAAAAAAAAATAGACAGAGTGCAACAAAGACTCTGTGTGTGAATTTTTTTGTTGAAGAGCAGTGAGATTGCAAAAATGTGTTTGTAGCATTGAAGGCGAAGAAAAACATGGAGAGAGTAGTAAGTTGTTTCCTATAGCAGTAGATGTAATTTTTTGGTTTATTGTTGTGAATTCAGAACACAAAAGTTCTGAAGAAGACTGTCATTTTGTAATAGCTTTTAAGTTTAATAGAAACAGAGTTTTTACTCCATCCATCTCTATGTGCATGATTTTTTTTTAAATCTTTGTGTGATGGAAGACGAATTATATTTTCCTCTCTGTTGTTCGAAATTGATCAAAAATTTCAACATGGTATTGGAGCTAGTGCAGGCTCTTTGAAGTGTCAGAGAAGCTGAAGGAAGAATAAGGATTTATTGAAGCAGTTCTCCAGCAGTGTGAAGGCTCAACAAAGTCCAGGTTTTTCTCAAAAATAGACTTTTGAGTTTGTTTAAAAAGTGCAGTCCAAAGAAGTCTTTTTTAAGGACATAGTTTATCTCTCAAGCAGAGAGACAGTTTGTTTATTAAAAACATAGTCAAGTTTTGAAAGCATAGTTGAGTAAGCTATTCATGGTAGGAGCTAGCATAAGCACGAGTATTGGGAATACTCAACTCACACAATTTAAAGGGATGAACTATGACTATTAGGAAATCACCATGAGAGCCATGTTTGCCTCTCAAGATTTATGGGAGCTTGTTGAATATGGTTTTGAAGAACCAACAGATGAAAAAGAGTTTAATGCCTTGACACAGGCAGAGAAGGATTTTCTAAAGAGCAATAGGAAGAAGAACTCAAAATCCCTCTTCTATCTCTATCAAGCAGTGCATGAAAATGTGTTTCCAAGGATAGCAGCAGCTAAGAAGTCCAAGGATGCTTGGGATATCCTTCAGATAGCCTGCCAAGGTATGGAGAAAGTGAAGACTGCAAAACTTCAATTAATGAGAAGGGATTTTGAAGTTATTTACATGAAAGAGTATGATATAATAGAATCATTCTTTACTATAGTGATTTTGTTGGTTAGACAAATGAGGTCTCATGGAGAGACAGTAGAAGGGAGAAGAATAGTGGAGAAAGTATTGAGCAGCTTACCCTCAAGGTTTGATGTAATAGTCACAACCATTGAAGAGACAAAGGATCTCTCAAAATTTACAGTTGATCAGCTTCATACATCAGTGATGACACATGAACAAAGATTGAGCAGAAAAACACACTCATCTTTGGAGCATGCCTTCAAGACCCAAATGTCCTTTGGAAGAGGAAGAGTTCAAGGCAGAGGAAACTATAGAGGAAAAGGAAGAGGCAGAAGCCAAAACCCTGCAAATACTCATCGAAGGGGCAACAACCAAAATCAGAACCAAGGCCAAGGAAACAACAAGAAAGGTGGACAACATCAAGAACATGAACAAAGGTATGATAAATCCCAAGTCCAATGCTAATGAATGTAGGAATAAATAGAGTGACATGGGTAATAGACCCAATGCTAATTTTACTAAGGAAAATATCAATCAAGAATTTTTTTTTAGCATGTAATATGGCTTAAGAAAAGAGTGAAGAATGGTTTCTAGTTTTAGGATGTAGCAACCATATGACTGGAAACATATACATGTTTTCCATGTTAGATGAAAATGTAAAGTATCAAGTAACATTGGGGACAGACAGTAAGGCCTCTGTCATGGAAAAAGGAACAGTAAGTTTTTTGACAAAGAAAGGAGAATGAAGATCCATATCAGATGTATAATATGTGCCTGGTATGAAGTGTAACCTCTTGAGCATTGGAAAGCTCATTCAAAAGGGGTATAATGTTTTCTTTAAAGATGATGTATGCACCATCATGGATAAACCACAAAGCAGGCAATGCATTGCACAAGTGAATATGACAAGGAATAGAATGTTCCCTCTCAAGATGAGAGTAGATTTGAGGAAATGAGCTGAAATGGCAGCAGTGACACAAGAGACATTCCAAAGAGAAGCAAAAGATGAAATATGGTTATGGAATTTGAGGTTTGGACATCTCAAATTTGGATGTCTGAATTTGTTTCATAGGAAAGGAATGGTAAAAGGATTACCACTGATTGAGAAACCAGACAGCCTATGTGAAGGATGCATCTTGGGCAAACAAAACAGAGAAAGCTTTCCATCAGGAAAGAACATAAGGGCAAAGGCACCCTTAGAAATTGTCCAATCAGATTTTTATGGGCCAATGAAAACACCATAATTAGCAAGAAAACACTATATGATGACTTTTATTGATGATTTCACAGGAGAAACATGGGTTTATTTTTTGTAATTTAAAAGTCAAGTGCTTGAGAAATTTTGCAACTTTAAAACTCTTGTAGAGAATCAAAGTGCGCAACGTATTAAAGTCTTAAGTACAAAAAGAAGAGAAGAATATATCTCCAAATATTTCTTGTGTTTTTGTAGGGAAAATGGGATAAATAAACAATTTACAACAAGGTATACACCGCAATGAAATGAAGTTGCTGAAAGGAAAAACTGGACCATCATGGACATGGTCAGAAGTATGTTGAAGGAAAAAAATTTGCCGAATGAATAATGGGCTGAAGCTATACATTATGCAGCTTAAATTTTGAATAGATGCCCAACCAAAGCTGTGATGAACAGAGTTCCTGAAGAAGTGTTGAGCGGCATAAAGCACCATGTCACTCACATGAGAGTATTCGGTTGTGTGACTTATGAACACATTCCAAATCAGCTAAGGAAGAAGTTGGATAGTAAGGGGCAGAAGTGCATATTTATTGGATACAGTGAAAAATCCAAGGCTTATAGGTTGTATAACCCATCGACCAAGAATTTTTTTATAAGCAGAGATGTACAGTTCATTGAGGAAGAAGCTTCGGATGGAAGCATAGAGAAAACATTAAATGTTAAAATTTGTTTGTCTCATGATGATAATGAAGAATAAATGGTTGAAATACATCCCTCATTAGCAACAACACCTCCATCAACAAAAGGACAGCAAGGGACACTGTAATCAGGTATGAGAACACCCTTGAGAAGTGATGATAGTTCTTCTCCAAGCACATCACAAGGAGCAGATTTGAGTGCTTCTACAAGCACTAGTACACCAAGTGAAAGAGGAAAAAAATTCAGAAATTTGAATGAGATTTACGAGCAAAGGGCAACAAATGAAGATATAAACTCTTTATTCACATTATATTTTCATGTAGATGATCTTATTCATTTTGAAGAAGATATAAAAGATAAGAAATGGATAGATGCTATGGATGAAGAAATGGATGCCATAGAGAAAAATAAGACATGGGAATTGGTTGACCTCCCCAAAGGGAAAGAAGTAATTGGAGTGAAATGGGTCTACAAGACCAAAAGAAATGTTGAAGGTAAGATTGAAAGGCACAAGAGAAGACTTGTTTTCAAAGGCTACAAGCAGCAACAAGGAAGAGACTATGAGGAAACATTTGCACTGGTTGTAAGAATGGAAACAGTAGGAGCACTATTATCCATAGTAGCACAATGCAAGTGGAAGGTTTACCAAATGGATGTGAAATCAGCATTCCTAAATGGAGTATTGATGGAAGAGGTTTATGTCGAACAACCTCTGGGCTATGAGAAAGGATGCCAAGAACATAAGGTATGCAGATTGAAGAAATCTCTTTATGAGATGAAACAAGCACCAAGAGCATGGTACAATAGGATAGATGCCTATCTACTGGAAAATGGGTTTGAAAAATGTGAAGGAGAACCCACATTATACATCAAGGAGAAAGATGGTAAGATGTTGATTGTTGTTTTATATGTTGATGACGTTATATTCACAGGTAATGATGCTTACCTCTTTGAGAATTTTAAAACAATCATGAAGGATGAATTTGAAATGACTGATATGGGATTGCTAAAATACTTCTTAGGAATAGAAGTAGAGAAAAATGAAAATAAATTTTATATCTCTCACGCCAAATATGTAAATGAATTTTTGGAAATATTTAATATATAGGATTTCAAGGCAACAATTACTCCTACAGTGATGGGATTGGAGTTAAGCAAAGAAGACAACAGTAAGGATTTTGATCCTAGTTTGTACAAGAGCATAGTTGGTAGCCTCATGTATTTGACTGCAACTAGGCTAGATATTATGCATGTTATAAGTTTAATTTCCAAATTTATGGAAAGGCCAAAGGAGGCACATTGGCAAGCAACACAAAGAATTCTAAGGTATGTGAAAGGAAAAAAAAGGTATGGTATTTTATACACCATTTTAGAAAACTCTGAATTGATTAGATATACTGACAGTGATTGGGCTAGAGGTATAGATGACCAGAAAATCACCTTTGCTTATGTTTTTCATATGGGTTTAGGAGCCATTTCATGGGCTTCTAAGAAACAACCAATTGTGGCTTTATTTACAGCAGAGGCAGAGTATGTGGCAGCTACAGTAGCAGCATGTCAAGTATTTTGGATGAGGAGAATGTGGAGGAGTTTGTGTCATGAATAGGTAAAAGGTACAAATTTTATTATGGTAATAGCTCAGGAATAGCATTGTCAAAGAATTTAGTGTTTCATAAGAGAACGAAACACATTGATGCCAAGTATCATTACATTAGCGAGCTAGTGAACAATGGTGAAATTGTTCTGAAGCATTGTAGAACAAAAGATAAGTTTTCTAATATAGTTAAGAAACCATTGGGGAAGAAAAGTTTTAATTATTTGAGAAAATGTCTGCGTATGGAAGAAAATCTAGCAGTCAAAATTAAGGGGGAGTGTTGGAATTTAATTCCAACTACTGCACACAGATGTAGGAAAACAAGTTTAATTGTTGATGGGAATTTGAAGGACAAATGACAATAACAACAAATATCCAAGTCTGATCTTCACAGAACCAGTCTCCTCCACACTTAATGATTCACCCACTTGAAATAAATTCTGCACCAACCAGTTTTACTTAACACATTTTGATTTGATCACCAGCACCATTCTAGGAGGTAGCAAGGATGGGAAGCAAAGGAGGAAGATGACCCACCGGAATGGGTGATGTCGTCTCCTCTCTGGACCCACTACAACAGTTCTGGGTGGATAAGGGAACTCATGTGAATGATCTCGAAGCACTACCCATAAATTATAAAGGCTAATATTTTTTTTGTTATATGCACGATGGTATAAGGTTTTAAAACAATCGCATAAATTTTTAATGTTTTTATTATTTAATTATACTACCATAACATACTTTTATTTTATTTTTAACTTTGGTTATATATACATATATATATATATATATATATATAATTATATATATATATATATATATATATATATAATGTTTTATATATATATATATATATATATATATATATATATATATATATATATAATGTTTTATATATTTCGTGCGCATTGTAAAAGAGGGTGTATTGTTTTGATGAAGCCTGAAGGCATAAAACGAAAATAGACAGAGAGCAGCAAAGACTATGTGTGTGAAATTGTTTGTCGAAGAGGAGTGAGACTGAAAAAATGTGTGTGTAGCAGTGAAGGTAAAGAAAAAGACATAGAGAGAAGTAAGCTGTGTTTTGTAGCAACGCATGGCAAGGACAAAAGAGATGTGTCCTGTAGCAGCAGATGTAATTTTTTTGTAGATTGTTGTGAATCCAAAACATAGAATTTCTGAAGAAGACTGTCATTTTGTAAAAGTTTTTAAGTTTAATAGAAACATATTTTTTACTCCATCCACTTCTCTATGCATGATTTTTTTTTTTAAATCTCTGTGTTGTGGAAGAGGAATTATATTTTCCTCTCTATTGTTCGGAATTGTTTAGAAATTCCAACATCCACATTGTCGATGTCAGAGTTCTTGAATTCGGATAGCCTCTTGTTCGTGACAAGGCCGAGCGATGAAAATGGGCTTCAGCTGAGGTGGAAATTTGATATCTTCAGAATCAATACCACTATTCGAGGCCTTCCTCTTCTCTGCAGAGATTCAATCTGCAGACTTCTCGCCAATCAATTTCTCACAGCAATTCAAACCATATTCAGATTACTTACGAACTGGCCTATGTGCGAAGGAGTCGTAGGCTTCCTAGATCTAGAAATGATTCAGTAGGCTAGTTATAATAGGGATAATCGAGTTGGCAGGCTTTGCAAATCTCTATAAAATGAAGCAAACTACACTACTGAGCTTTGCATTGAAAAACCTACCATGTTCCAGAGTTACCGCATCCAATGACCAGAAAATTCTTATCTTAATACTTGAAAACATTCTTCTACTCACTAGAATGAATCAGAGTCCCTTTAAAACTTTCAATCCAGTAAGTATGAGGCCTCACGACCTCAACATTCTCCCTGGTTGCAATGACCAGCCACTTTCCAACCTACTTCTTGGCCATCAATCTCACCCCACTACTAGCCCGGGAGAACGAGAGTCACGAGGAAGTATACCAGTTTTAAAATGTAGAAATAAATAGAGAGCATGGAAACATGCTTGATGAAGAGGCCCTACAAGTCATGAATCCTAGAAAATCCCTTTGGGGGCTCGGTTGTGGGCATAATATGGGGGATTCGATCGTGTATGAAGAACGGGAGAATGGTAGTAAAATGACAAACAAGAACTGCATAGTTAAGTAACAAATCCAGCTATTCCCATTTGGCAATGACATGATACTTCATGAAGATGTTTGTTTCTGACACATTCACTCTCAGAGTATCAAATGGAAGAAATCAATATGAGCACTCTCTGGTCAATGCTCCATCGAGCAATCTCTTCCAAAATGCTCTTCCAGGACCTTGTCGGCATCTCCTGCATGTTCCACTGCCATGAAAAACTTCAAATCACCTTATTTAACCAGCATGCAGTATTCCATATAGTCACGGTGTAATATTTCACAGGGTACACTCTTCAGAACCTTGATCAATGGACAAGATTAAAATACTAAAATAAAATAATATAATCTCTTATTTCCCTCAGCCAAGGAGGGGTTGAGGTCCAGGCCCTTATGGGCTCTGATACGAAGATGAAATCTCAGATACACACTATACCAATTATGTTCTATTAATCAAGTAGAGTTACATATATACATGAGGAACTGTCTCAAGATAGGGAAGCTATCTTGGACGCACAATAAGTTGGTTGAGGGTATATCTCAACCTCACACCAAACTAGGAACTTAGTTTTATCTAACCTATGGAATAGGAACAAACTCTATAAATAAATAGTCACAACTACAGACAAGTAGGAATTACATATTCCAACATTCTCAATAAAATCTTCAAAAATATTTTTGTTGAAGAGATTACAACATAAGATCGACAGCTTTTCTCATGCATGAAATTGTTTGTTGCAATAGTTGCATTTGGTTATCTCCTCTTTAATTTTTACTATTTTGTGGTTAAAAGACTCATGAAAGGTTATTTTTTCATCAAGTTCCTACTAATTTTTGTTGTTGGTAGTTTTTCTATTTCCAGGTACTACAAAATATTTTGAAATTCCTAAGAGCACCTATATTTATGAGGTTATCATTTTCTTGTATGATTGATTTGACTAACGTAAGGATAAAAGAATTTTTCAAGTTTCTCTGACTCTAAAGCCTCACATACCAAATGAAGAGATGAAGGTAAAGTACCAAGAACCCAAATCAATAAAAATTTCTTAAGCTTAATGTCATAATATTTCTCTAGTTAGTGTTTTGGTAATCCATCTAATTTCCTAAACAAACTATTCAAAATGGAAAATTTGATGTAGATTTGGAAAAATCTTTTAAATGAAAAAGAATGTTGAAATATGTTAATAAGAACTGATAACAATCAACCTACTTCATCCACTCTATTAAAATACTCTTCTTTTTTAACAATGAAATTAGGATCAATTCCACTTCTCATTTAATCTTGTAAAATCCATTCCTTTTGAGTAGAAGTTGAATTTTATGCGTTAATCAAAATAATAGACTGGTATAAGTATCATTGATATGTTATAATAATATCCATTTTATATTTGTTTAGAAATCCTTTGTCTCGTATAACGAAATATATGTGACTTTCCTTAAAAGGTAGTGATATATTATGATATTATTGGCTCACTTGCACATAAGAATATAAAGGGGAAAGGAAAAAAAAATTATAATGGCAATCTGGCTATTTTGAAACAAAAGCAAAAGAAGTAATAGGAGAGCAATTAAAATTGTATTATAATGAATTATTTTAATACATATTTATTATATCCTCTATGAGGAAGGAATTGAACAATAGGTTGTGAAACATTCACATGTAAAACCAAGAATAATCGTTTCTTATTGTCCGTTAAGCAGCCTAGATCCATCTTAAATCCGGATCTATCAAGCATTGAGAGGGATCAAATCTCTCGAGGTGCAAACTTATTTTTTGAGTGAAAAAATTGAGGAAAGGTTTACACCTCAAGAGATTTGATCCCTCTCGGTGCTTGATAGGTCTGGATTTAAGATGGATCTAGGATCGTTTCAGTCATGTGTGGCCAAAGAAAATCTATTGATAATATAGGAACATATGATTAATTTTATCAATAAGATGTAAATACATGTAATATTAATATAACCATTTCAAATATGCTAAATATGTCTTAGATTTATCGAGTCATTTTAATTTTAACTTTTCTTAGTTACCTCAATTTTTTGAGATGATAAATATATTAAAATAACTTTAATGATGAAAAATGATGAAATACAAATTTTGAATGAAAAGTGACAATGTAATAATATTGAATGATACAAAATGTGAATAATAAGAATGTAGCCAATTATGAATAGTCTTGATTGTGATCAATCTCAAACTATTTTCTTCTACTATTTTTATTGTCACCCTGGTTAGTTTTGTCATATTTTCAGATCGATTATATGAAAAGAAAAGTTGGAATCATAAACCATTTAAATATTTAGCTCGAACTGTTGTAGTAAACATCATACTTTGTCTCTCTTGCTCTCCAATATTAATAGTTTTAATTAATATAACACAAAAAACAATGTACATTGTCAATAATTTTTTGTGTTTACACTGAAATCAATGCACCTAATACAAGAAATCAAATAAGATTAGAAAACAGCATATAAAATAAAATCAATGCATCTAATGAGAGTAATCAAATAGGATTAGAAATCATCTACATTGAAATCAATGCATCTACGCAAGCAATCAAATATAATTAGAAATCAACATGTAATTTGAAATTAATGAATCTAGTGCAATAAATCAAATAGGATTTGAAATCATTTACATTAAAATCAATGCATCTAGTGCAAGAAATATTCTTCCCTCTTTCCCCCTTCCATATGTATATATATATATATATATATATATATATATATATATATATATATATATCCCTCCATCTCTCCTTGTTTGTCACTTTATTGTACCCCACAAAACACCCACGCTCTCTTACTCCATATCTATCAATCTATTTGTTTTTCCCTCCTTGTCCCCATTTATCTCTTATTTATATTCATCTTCCATCGATATTTCTATATCCCTCTGTCTCTCTATATCAACCCCAAAAAAACACTCTCTTTCTCCAATATATCTATTTATTAGACCATCCTCCTCTCTCTCTCTCTCCTAATATCCTCTCTCCCTCTGTCTCCATCTTCCTCATCACTCCCTCTCTCCCTCTCTCCACCTTTGACTCTCTATTTCTTTATTCTCACCTCTTTATCTCTCACCCTCCATATCCATCTCTCTTTCCCTAACTCTCTTCAATATCTCTCTTCCTTTCTCTCCCACCTCTCTCTCTCTCTATATATATTGACCTTCAAACTTTGTTACTATATTAATCTATCTCTCCTTCTCTCCCCCGTTCACTCCATATCTCCTTGTTTGTCTCCTTATCTCACCCCCAAACATACAAACTCTCTATCCACCTCTCCCTTGTCACTCCATTTATCTCTTAACTACTTACTATTTATGTATTTATTCTTCCCTCCCTCTCTCCCCATCGAGCTCCAAATTTATATCCCTCCCTCTCTCCCCCCTCCAACTCCATCTCTCTATCCCTCCATCTCTCGTCCTATCTCCCTCCATATATCCTCCTTGCCTTCAAGTCCCCTCTCTTTTCTGCCCTCTCTCTCCCTTTCTCTTTTACTGCCCTCCCTCTTCCCCCCGCCCCCTCTCTCTCTGTCTCTCTCTCCTCCCTTCTCTCAATCCCTCGTTCTTTGTCTATTTATCTCAACCCCAAACATAGAAACTCTCTCTCCATCCCTCCCTTGTCACTCCCTCTCTCTCTTAACTAATTACTCTTTATGTATTTCTTCTTCCTTCCCTCTCTCCCCATCCAGCTCCATCACTATCTCCCTCCCTCTCTCCCCCTCCAACTCCATCTCTCTAACCCACCATCTCTCCTCCTATCTCCCCCTTCTGTACTCCTCTCTTTCAAGTCCCCTCTCTTTTCCTCCCCTCTCTCCATTTCTCTTTTACCACCCTCTCTCTTCCCCTATCACTCTCTTTCTCTCTCTCATCCCCCCTACAATCCTCTCTCCTCCCCCATCATTCTCTTCCTCTCTCTCTATCTCTCTTTCTTTCCCGTCTAATCCTCTATGTTCCCACATCACTCTATATCTCTCTCCAACAATGTTACTATATCCCCCCCTTTCTCCTTCTCTCCCCCATCACTCCATCATTCATTCTATGTCTCTTTATATCACCCTTAAAAATACACACTCTCTCTCTATCTCTCCCTTTTCACATCCTCTCCCTCTCTCTCTCTCTTCCCTTCAATCATCTATGTTCCGAAATCACTCTATATCTCTCTCCAACAATGTTACTATATCCCCCCCTTATCCTTCTCTCACCCATGTCTCCATCATTCCTTATATGTCTCTCTATATCACCCTTAAACATACACACACTATCTCTATCTCTCCCTTGTCACTCCCTCTATCTCCACTTCTCACTCTCTATGCATTTCTTCTTCCCTCCCTCTCTCCCCCTCCAAATCCATCTCTTTGTCCATCCCTCTCTCCTCTTTCTCTAATCCTTCCTCTCTCTCCCTTTCTCTCCTACCTCCCTCTCCCTCCCCCCTTCTCTCTCTCTCTCTCTCTCTCTCTCTCCCTCTCTCCCTCTCTCTACCCTCCAATCCTATCTCCTTCTCCCTCCCTCTCTCCTTTTCTCTCATCCACCTCCATTTTTATGTCTCCCTCTCCCTATGTTACCCTTCTCTACCTCTCTCACTCCTCTCCCTCTCTCTCTCTCTTCATTATTCCTCTCCCCTCTCCTTCATTTTATCTCCATCTCTCCCTTCTCATTCCCTCTATTTCTCCACCTCTATAATATGTCTTTGTTCTTCCCTCCCATATATATCAAGAGCTAATATATACCTCTTTATAACTATTTTATATTTATTTATTTACCTTACCTCTTTATAACTATTTTTATTTATTTATTTTATATATATATATATATATATATATATATATATATATATATATATATATATATATCTATTATTTGGCTTCTGAAAAAGGTATGGTAAATAAATAAATATAAAAGAGGTATAAAGAGGTATGTAAATAAATAAAAATATATCAAATACAATTAGAAATCAACATCTAATTATATATGAAGTATAAGGGTCAAATACCATGGACCAAATTATTATTAATACCATGCCAAAAAAAACATTATTAACCCTAAAATTAATAATAGTTTGTGGTCCCACTTACTGAAGTCCACTCTTTTCACTAAGCTCATCTTAACTCTAGAGAGGCACATTCTAGAGCTCAGTATGACCCCAATGTGTAAGTATGTCGTAAGCCAAAAAAAAAAAGTCGACTTGAACAATAACTTACATAAACATATAAATGAACAATTGAAAAAATGTATGGTAAATAAATAAAATATGGTAAATAATTAAAAATATAAATAAACTGTAGATATGGTAAATAAATAAAACTGATTTTTATATTTACTCAATAAACCACTTTATATTTACAAAAACTAAAAAAGAGGTTTTATTTAGGTGAAGCCTATGGGACAAATTATTAGTAATACCATGGGAAAATACCATGGGCCAAATAACATATTTATAAAAGAGGTATGGTAAATAAATAAATATGAAAGAAGTATAAAGAGGAAAGGTAAATAAATAAAAATATATCAAATACCATGGACCAAATTATTATTAATACCATGCCAAAAAAACATTATTAACCCTAAAACTAATATTATTAAATTTAATATGTTTATATTAATAGAATATTCAATTTATTATATTGTAATATATATTAATATATCATGATATATCACAGAGGTGGAGAAATAGGGGGAGTGACAAGGGAGATATGGAGATAAATTGAAAGAGAGGGGAGAAGAGGAGTGAAGAGACAGAGAGGGAGAAGAGTCAGAGAGTTAGAGAAGGTTAAGAGAGGGAGAGGAAGACATAAAGATGGAGGTGGGAGAGAGATAAGGAGAGAGGATTGGAGGGTAGAGAGTGAGAGATAGAAAGAAGGGGGAAGGGAGACGGAGGTAGGAGAGAAAAAGAGAGAGAGAAAGGATGAGAGGAAGAGGAGAGAAGGAGGAGGGGATAAGGAGGGATATAGAGATGGAGTTGGAGGCCGAGCGAGGAAAGGAAGAAGTAATACATAGAGAGGGAGTGACAAGGGAGAGATGGAGAGAGAGAGTGTATGCTTATGGCTGAGATAAAGATACATAGGAGTGATGGAGACAAGGGGGGAGAGAAGGAGAAAGGGGGAGTGATGGATAAAAGGGGGGGGAGAAGGATAAAGGGAGAGAAATAGTAAGATAGTTGGAGAGTAATATAGAGTGATGGGGGAAGAAAGAGGATTGGAGGACACAGGGAGAGAGAAATAAAGGGAGCTGGGGGGGTCAAATAGGAGGTGAGAGAAGAATGATGAGAGAGAGGAAGAGATTAATGGGGGAAGAGACAATTGTAGGAGGGAGAGAGAGAGAGAGAGAGAGAGAGAGAGAGAGAGAGAGATGGGGGAAGAGAAAGGGAGGTAGGAGATAAAGGGATAGAGAGGAGGGAAAAGAGAGGGGAATTGAAAGAGAGGAGGAGAGAGGGGAGGAGAGAGGGAGGGATAGAAAAATGGATTTTTAGGGGGAGAGAAAGATGGATTGAGATATGGAGAGAGGGAGAGAGAGAGAGATGGTGGAAGAGAAAGGAAGGCAGGAGAGAAAGGGAGAGAGAGGAAGGAAAAGAGAGGGGACTTTAAAGAGAGGAGGAGAGAGGGGAGGAGGGAGGGAGGGATAGAAATATGGATTTGGAGGGGAAGAGAGGGAGAGATTGAGAGATGGAGCTAGATGAGGAGAGAGGGAGGGAAGAAGAAATACATAGAGAGTGAGTAGGGGTTAGACAGGGGCACTAAAAAGGAAGAGATGAAGAGGGAGTATGTATGTTTTGGGGTGAGATAAACATAAAAGTAAGGAGATATGGAGAGAAGGGGGGAGAGAAGGAGAGAGATAGACATAGGTAACAAAGTTAGAAGGTGAATATAGAGAGAGAGAGGGGGGGGGAGAAAGGAAGAGAGAAAGTGAAGAGAGGTAGGGAAAGAGATATGAATATGGAGAGGGAGAGAGGGGGAGGCAAGAATAATGAAATAGTGGGTGAAAGATAGAGAGAGAGAGAGAGAGGGAGTGATAAAGAGGATGAAGAGAGAGGAAGAAAGGGTAGCATGAAGGAAGAGATATAGAAGCGAGAGAGAGCGAGAGAAGGGGGAGAGAGATAGAGAGAGAGAGAGAGAGAGAGAGAGAGAGAGAGAGGAGGAGGAGGGAGTGATAAATAGATAGATATATTGGAGAAAGAGAGTTTATGTTTTGGAGTTGATATATTGAGATAGAGTGAGATATATATATATATATATATATATATATATATGTAAGGTGAAGGGAAAAAAGATAGATGGAGAGAAAGAGGTAGGGACAAGGAAATTTATAGATATGGAGTGAGAGAGAGTGTGTGTTTGGTGGGGTGATATAAAGAGAAAAATAAGGAGATATGGAGGGATATATAGATATATATGGGGGAGAGAGGGAAGAGTATTTCTTGCAGTAGATGCATTTATTTCAGTGTAGATGGTGATTTCTAATCCTATTTGATTTCTCGCACTAAATGAATTGATTTTCGTGTAGATGTTGATTTCTAATGATATTTTATTATTTAAACTAGATGGATTGATTTTAATGTAGATGATTTCTAATCCTATTTGATTGCATGCACTAAATGCATTAATTTCAGTGTAGATGATGATTTCTAATCCTATTTGATTGATTTCACTAGATGCATTAATTTTAATGTAGATTTTTATTTTTTGTTATATTTGATTTCTTGCACTGGATGAATTGATTTCAATGTTTATTATTTTTAATGCTATTTGATGCTTACATTGAATGCATTGATTTCATTGTAGATGGTGATTTCTAATCCTATTTGATTTCTTTCACTAAATTCCTTGATTTCAGTGTAGACGGTGATTTCTAATCTTATTTGATTTCTTGCACTAGATGCATTAATTTCAATGTAGACGATTTCTAATTATATTTTATTTCTTGCACTAAACACATTGATTTAAATGTAGATTATTTAACTAAATGCATTGATTTAAATGTAGATGATTTATAATCCTATTTGATTTCTTGCACTAAATGCATTTATTTCAGTGTAGATGGTGATTTCTAATCCTATTTGATTTCTTGCACTAGATGCATTTCTTTAATTGTAGATGTTGGTTTTAAATCCTATTTTCCTACTTGAACTAGACTCATTTATTTGAGTCTATATGTTGATTTCTAATCATATTTGATTACTTGCATTAGATGCATTGATTTTAGTGTAGATTTTGTTTTCTATTATTATTTGATTTCTTGCATTAGTTGCATTTATTTAAGTGTATATGTTGATTTCTAATTTGATGTAATTGGATGTATGACAGTACATTAATTTTAAAGTCATTGGATTAATACTGTGTCGGTAATGATTTCACCGTAAGCACAAAAAATTATGGACAATGTACATTGATTTTTGTTTTATAGTAATTCAACCTATTAATATTGGAGAGCAAGAGCGACAAGGTATGATGTTTACTACAACAGATCAAGCTAAATATTTAAATGGTTTACAATTCCAACTGTCCTTTTCAAATAATCAATATGAAAATATGACAAAACTAACATGGGTGAAAATAAGAATAGTAGAAGAAAATAGTTTGAAATTGATCACAATGAAGACTATTCGTAATTGACTACATTCTTATTATTCAGAGTTTCTATCATTCAATATTATTACATTGTCATTTTTCATTTAAATTTTATTTCATCATTAAAGTTATTTTATAGTATTTATCATCTCAAAAAAATAAGGTAACTAATCAAATTTAAAATTAAAATGACTCAATAAATCTCAGACATATTTAACATACTTAAAATGGTTATGTTAATATTAGATGTGTTTACATATTATTGATAATATTAAGCATATGTTCCTCATATTATTGATAGATTTTCCTTGGTCAGACATGACCAAAACCAGCCTAGATCCATCTTAACTAGGGATCTTTCAAGCGCCGAGAGGGATCAAATCTTTCAAGGTGAAAACCTTTCCTCAAGTTTTGAACTCAAAAAATAATTTTGCACCTGGCGAGATTTGATCCCTCTCGGCGCTTGATAGATCCAGATTTAAGATGGATCTAGGTTGGCTTCAGTCATGTGTGGCCAAGGAAAATCTATCGATAATATAGGAACATATGATTAATTTTATCAATAAGATGTAAATACATCTAATATTAATATAACCATTTTAAATATGATAAATATGTCTTAGTCATTTTAATTTTAAATTTTCTTAGTTACCTCAATTTGTTGAGATGATAAATATAGTAAAATAACTTTAATGATGAAAAATGATGAAATAAAAATTTTGAATGCAAAATGACTATAATAATATTGAATGATACAAAATGTGAATAATAATAATGTAGCCAATTATGAATAGTCTTCATTGTGATCAATATCAAACTATTTTCTTCTACTATTCTTATTTCACCCCGGTTAGTTTTGTCATATTTTCATATCAATTATATGGAAAGGAAAGTTGCAATTGTAAACAGTTTAAATATCTAGCTCGAGCTGTTATAGTAAACATCATACTTTGTCTCTCTTGCTCTCCAATATTAATAGGTTTAATTACTAGAACACAAAAAACAATGTACATTGTTAGTAATTTTTTGTGCTTACACTGAAATCAATGCATGTTATTAAGCCAATGAATTTAAAATTAATGTACCACCGTACATCCAATTACATAAAATAATAAATCAACATATATACTAAAATCAATGCACCTAATAAAAGAAATCAAATAAGATTAGAAAACAACATATACACTAAAATCAATGCATCTAATGAAAGTAATCAAATAGGATTAGAAATCAACATCTACACTCAAATCAATGTATCTAGTGCAAGTAGAAAAATATGATTATAAACCCACATCTAAACTGAAATCAATGCATCTAGTGCAAAAAATAAAATAGGATTAGAAATCATCTACATTGAAATCAATGCATCTATGCGAGCAATCAGATATAATTAGAAATCAACATCTACTTTGAAATTAATGCATCTACTGTAATAAATCAAATAGGATTAGAAATAATTTACATAGAAATCAATGCATCTAGTGCGAGAAATATTCTTCCCTCTTCACCCCCTCCATTGATATATATATATATATATCCCTCCATCTCTCCTTCTTTGTCTCTTTATCTTACCCCACTAAACACACACGCTCTCTCACTCCATATCTTTCAATCTTTTTGTATGTCCCTCCTTGTCTCCATTTATCTCTTATTTATATTCATCTTCCATCTATATTTCTATATCCCTCTATCTCTTTATATCAACCCCAAAAAAACACTCTCTTTCTTCAATATATCTATTTATTAGTCCATCCTCCTCTCTCTCTATCCCTCCTAATATCCTCTCTCCCTCTCTCCACCTTTGACTCTGTATTTCTTTATTCTTACCTCCTTACCTCTCTCCCTCCATATCGATCTCTCTTTCCCTAATTCTCTTCACTCTCTCTCTCTTATTTTCTCTCCCACCTCTCTCTCTCTATATATATTCACCTTCAAAATTTGTTACTATATTACTCTATCTCTCCTTCTCCCCCCCCCTTCACTCCATATCTTTTTGTTTGTCTTCTTATCTCACCCGCAAACATACACACTCTCTCTCCACCTCTCCCTTGTCACTCCTTTTCTCTCTTAACTAATTAATCTTTATGTATTTATTCTTCCCTCCCTCTCTCCCCATCGAGCTCCAAATTTATATCCCTCCCTCTCTCCCCCTCCAACTCCATCTCTCTATCCCTCCATCTCTCCTCCTATCTCCCTCCCTCTATCCTCCTCACTTTCAAGTCCCCTCTCTTTTCCTCCCTCTCTCTCCCTTTCTCTTTTACCTCCCTCTCTCTTCCCCCATTACTCTCTCTCTCTCTCTCTCTCTCTCTCTCTCTCTCTCTCTCTCAATCTCTCCTTGTTTGTATTTTTATCTCACCCCCAAACATATACACTCTCTCTCTTAACTAATTACTCTTTATGTATTTATTCTTCCCCCCCTCTCTCTCTATCCAGCTCCATCTCTATGTCCCTCCCTATCTCTCCCTCCAACTCCATCTCTCTATCCCACCCTCTCTCCTCCTATCTCCCTCCTTCTGTCCTCCTCTCTTTTGAGTCCACTCTCTTTTCCTCCCTCTCTCTCCCTTTCTCTTTTACCACCCTCTCTCTTCCCCCATCACTCTCTCTCTCTCTCTCCCCCCTACAATCCCCTCTCCTCCCCCATCATTCTCTTCCTCTCTCTCTATCTCTCTTTCTATGCCCTCTAATCCTCTGTGTTCCCATATCACTCTATATCTCTCCCCAACAATGTTACTATATTCTCCCCTTTCTCCTTCTCTCCCCCATGTCTCCATCATTCCTTCTATGTATCTTTATATCACCCTTAAACATACACACTCTCTCTATCTCTCCCTTTTCACACCCTCTCCCTCTCTCTCTCTCCCTCTCTCTCTGCCTCCAATCATCTGTGTTCCCACATCACTCTATATCTCTCTCCAACAATGTTACTGTATCCCCCCCTTTCTCCTTATCTCCCCCATATCTCCATCATTACTTCTATGTCTCTTTATATCACCCTTAAACATACATACTCTCTCTCTATCTCTTCCTTGTCACTCCCTCTCTCTCCACTTCTCACTCTCTGTGCCTTTCTTCATCCCTCCCTCTCTCCCCCTCCAACTCCATCTCTCTATCCCTCCTTCTCTCCTCTTTCTCTCATCCTTCCTCTCTCTCCCTTTCTCTCCTACCTCCCTCTCCCTCCCTCCTTCTCTCTCTATATATCTCTCTCTCCCTCTCTTTACCCTCCAATCCTATCTCCTTCTCCCTCCCTCTCTCCTTTTCTCTCTTCCACCTCCATTTTTATGTCTCCCTCTTCCTGTGTTACCCGTCTCTACCTCTCTCACTCCTCTCCCTCTCTCTCTCTCTCTTCATTATTCCTCTCCCCTCTCCTTCATTTTATCTCCATCTCTCCCTTGTCACTCCCTCTATTTCTCCACCTCTATCATATGTCTTTGTTCTTCCCTCCCATATATATCTAGAGTTAATATATATTTATCATGATATATTATAATAGAATAAATTTAATATTGCATTAATATAAAGTTATTAAATTTAATAATATTAATATGAATATTAGATTTAACAATAATAATGTTATTAACATTAATGTTAGGGTTAATAATTTTTTTTTGGCATGGTATTGATAATAATTTGGTCCATGGTATTTGTGTCATATGCTTCATATATAATTAGATGTTGATTTCTGATCATATTTGATATGTTTTTACTTATTTATCTTACCTCTTTATACCTCTTTTATATTTATTTATTTACCATACCTCTTTTATGAATATTGTATTTGGCCCATGGTATTTGTCACATGGTATTAATAATAATTTTTCCCATGGTATTAAGCCCATAGGTTTCACCTAAAAAAACATCACCTTTTAGTTCTTGTAAATATGAAGATTTATGGAGTAAATATAAAAAAATAAGTCTTATTTATTTACCATACCTCTAAGTTATTTATATTTTTATTTATTTACCATAACTAGTGAGTAAGTATAAAAATAGGTTTTATTTATTTACCATACATCTAGTTTATTTAAATTTTATTTATTTACCATATTAGTAAACCTCTTCACATTTTAATAAAAAAAATTGTATATATATATATATATATATATATATATATATATATATATATATATATATATATATATATTATTTGGCTTTCGACATAATTACACATCGAGATCATACTAGGCTAAATAAAAAATACGCCTCTCAACAAAACTAGTCATAAATTATGCTAACTAACCATAAATATGGTTATCCCTGGACAGGAGACAACTCATGGATCAATTAGTGAAAAAGCACGTGACACATGCATGACTTGAGTTGCCATTGCCTCTCGGTGCAACTGGAAGTGATGCCAAAAAAGTATGGTCCAGATCGTCGAAGCTTTATATCCTATATATATATATATATATATATATATATTATTTGGCTTTCGACATAATTACACATCGAGATCATACTAGGCTAAATAAAAAATACGCCTCTCAACAAAACTAGTCATAAATTATGCTAACTAACCATAAATATGGTTATCCCTGGACAGGAGACAACTCATGGATCAATTAGTGAAAAAGCACGTGACACATGCATGACTTGAGTTGCCATTGCCTCTCGGTGCAACTAGTCATAAATTATGCTAGCTAGCCATAAATAGGGTTACCCATTGACAAGAGACAACTCATGCATCAATCAGTGAACAAGCACGTGATTCATGCATGACTTGAGTTGCCAAAAATGGACCTATTATAAATATACCAAAAATTAAAAATATTTGTGATATCAATATATATTTTATAAATAGACTATTGACTATGGCGAGTTGTTAAAAATATACATGTTATAAATTAAAATCCTTCTAAATAGTAGGAAAATGTTAGTGTAGGAAATATAACTATAGTAATATTTATAAGAAACATCCCTTTAACCAAAATATATACACAATTTTTCAATATCAATATTATTTAAAAAATTAATAATATATTATTTTCTATAAACAAAGTATTATTATTTAGTTGATAATTTTTATTGGTAAAATAGTGAGTAGTTAAGTTAAAAATAAATAATTTTTGAAACATTAATTTTTCAAGGATAAATTATTATAGATCAACTTCAATCATATATATATATAGTAAAGTGAAATCGATTTTTTTTAGTGTAAGGTTTTTTTTAATACAAAATTTGAAAAAAGTTTGTATTTCTAAAGATTTAAGCTTCCCTTTTTTATCATAAATCAATAGTTGACACACATATACATATCATGTTTACTTTTTTCTTTTTTAACTGGAATTTTTTAATATATAAATAGATTTGGGCGTTGAAAATCCTTGTGCACACTTGGATTATGTAGTATGCATAGCTTAAACATGCAATTTCAACAAATTTCTTTTAAAATTGTAGATCAAATTGTAAAATAATTACACTGATAAAAAGTATATAGCCATAAAATTTCTATTATACCTTTCCTTATATAATATTACATAGATTATTTTAATCATATAATATAATGGATATCTGAAATTGAAATATTATACTTAATATAGACATTGGAATATTATTTTTTATATGAATCACAATGTTCATATTAAATTTATTTTCTTCTTATTATTTTTTAAATATAAATCAATATTACTTAACTCTAAACATTAAAATATATTTTTCATGAAAGACACTAAAAGTTTTTCTTATTTATAATATTTCTTAAATTCCATGTATTAATTTCAAATTAGAAATTGAAATCGTTATATATCTCGCTTTTATCACTTTTACATCAACCCAATGATTTTTTTTAGTTTTAAAATTTTTCTTTTATTGAAGTTTGAAATACTTAATGATAGTAAATATATATTTTTTTATATATAACTTTCTCTATATAAAGTTAATATTGAAATAAAATGATAATGAAATATTTTACTTATGTCCTGAAAAAATCATAATATTTAATAATTTTATTTTTTTTTATATAGTTGTAGAATGCTTAAATAATAATCTTAATTTGAGTTAAATACATAAAAGAAAAAAATATTAAAATTTAATTACAATTTACTTTTATCAACTTCTTTAAATTTTTTTAATTGTTACTCAAATAACTTACAATGATTTTGACTTTGTACATTAATCAAAATATTTGTATTAGTGTATTTCACAATAATTTGGATTATATTATTAGTCCCCCATTTTGACTTTGCTAGAGTGCTTGAGTGTTGACCAGTGATTAATTAATTCTTTAGCCAAATATTTTTTCTCTTTAACTAAAGTTTTGGATTGTTCATTTTCCTTTATGGATGGGCATAAAATTTTGAATTTTCATTGGAAAGGTCACCTGTCCATGCCCTCGTTGTTCCCTTTGCCTAATCCATGGGAAAGTTATTTTATCCAAAAGTTTTTTAATCCAAAATTTTGGATTGTCGATTTTCATTTACCTATGGGTATAAAATTTTGACCTTTCATGGGAAAGATCACTTGCCTATGCCCTCCTTGTTCTTTTACCCTAATTCATGTGAAAGTTATTTTATCCAAAAAAAAATTAATACAAATTATGAAACATATACAAAATTTTAGACAAATCCAAATTAGGAAACCGATTAAAAATTTTGAATAAATCCAACATGTAAAAAATATTCGAAATTTGAACCAAAAAAAAAAATTAAACGTCTGAAAAAAAATCCAAAGTATTTTGTCCGAAGTTCAAAATAAGTAAAAAACACAACACACCCAAAAATTGAAACTAAGACAAATCCAAAGTATCAAACATATCCAAATTTTTTCTTCCAAAGTCTGAAATCAAGACATACAATTTATGTGATTCCCACTAGTTCAACACCTTTTCCCGCCTCTTCACCCATTTTCCGCTTTCGAGCATAACACCTCTTCCACCGCTTGAGCACGAGATTGAACTCAATATGTATAAGGGTATATCTCTCAAACTAGTGAGGATGGTTCATTATAATAATATGGGTAAGTTGTTGTCTTCTTTACCTTTATTCTTGACTCAGTGGTACACGAAAGTGGGATGGGAACTAACTTTGCATGATCTAGATATTGGTAGATGGGCTAGGGCCATTAAAGGATGTCACATGCTCCAGGTCGCAATTTGTAAAAGCTTTCACATCTTATAGTTCGCAATTTGTAAATATATCTGGAACAACTAGATCTTAAATTGCATGATCCACTCAAATTGGCATTTATCTATTCCTACTCCTTTCCTTTTATTTCTTATTATACTAGCACTTAAATGAGTAAGAAATCCATGAACAAGCCATTTACTATAGGCCATAAACCCCAAAACTAATGGATTAAAAGTATTTTTCTCCATACTTGTTTATGTTTTCAGAGTAGCAATTGGTGATTCCGCTGCTTTCTTTTCCGAGGCGTACTAAAAATACAATTGATGATGTAACTATAGTAGTAGAATGTGAAACATTCCATATCTTTATCAATGGCTCATCCTTATAATGATTTTTTATTATGAAGAAGCTGATCTAACATATACCCTAGAAGTAGCTTGACGGTCAGATTGAAGACCTCAAATATGCTTATAAGTTTCCCCTCTATCACAGTGCAAGTAATTGTCATAATTTGATCATCCAAATCCTTAATTATTTAGGTTTCTTGGATTACCTTTTTCATTATTTTGATTCCCGGAATCAGCATTAGTTAATATTCTCTTAAATTTTTGTATATACTTTGAGTAGCGCAGCCGTTTTTTGTTACATTGCCAATTTCCAATCTATTTTTAGCAGCAGACTGCACTTACTGGTTTTGTTCCATTTTTCATACCAGAGATAAGGCTTTAGCAAGATAGATAAGGTTCATTTTTAAATTGTTTTAAGTTACGTAACTATACACACCTCACTGTCCAGTACCATAATGACCATTTAGTAATAATGAAATAAAATTTTCACCGAAAATTTTTAACTGTAACATTTTAAATGGCAACCAAATAAATGGTAGCCAATTTTTTTTTTTTAAACATGTAATCATTACATGATTTTGAATTCGAAGACTCGACTAAATGTTGGAAAAAAATCTTCTTGAAAATCAGGTGTGTTTCATATATTCTCCATACAACATTGCCATGTGCCATGACGTAAATTCTTTTGAAATTATAGCTTACTATCTTCAAAAATAAGCTTGAAAAATCTGAAATGGCAACTGATAGTTTCTGAGTAGAATCCTTCAATCTATAGTAAATACTTTTAAATATAAACCAAAATATTCTTCCATGGAGATTCCATATTCTATCTTTTCTCACTAGAGATTGCATATTCCTTCTCCATATTCCCTTTTTCTTCATTGGACACTCGACACTGCATATTCATCTTTAAGTAAAATAACTACATTGAGATGTTGGAACACATTAATCTTGTTTTGATTAAACATGTTTCTATTTTAATTTTAGTTGTTGTTTTTAGATGCTTATAAATAAGGATGTTAACTATACATAAGCACAAAATCTCATATAAGTGAATTTGAGATATTTACCAAGCTAATGCATTTAGGTTTCCTCTTCATTAGCGATCAATATATTTACCAGGATAATGCATGCAGTGTAACTCCTAAACTTCATCCCCAACACATTTGCTTTGATTTATGGCCATATTCCTTGCGACTTGGTAGATATATACCCTCGACCAGATTTAATATAAAAAATGGTACGCTATACTCAAGCAGATTTAACATATTAAATGGAAGCAAGTAATGGTACCCTGGACATGCACTCTCAACCATATTTAATATAAAAAATGGCAATAACGACAAACTACAATCCTCCGTTGGTAAACCTGCATGTCGATGTCATCTCACCGAATCACAACTACAATCCTCCGGTGGTAAACATGCATGTCAATGTCATATCACCGTGGATGATTGGAGAGAGGATGGTCCCATGTGGTGTTATAGTTGTCCATTTGTGTGGGTATGCTACCATGCATCGAAAACTTTTTGTGTCACTTAAAATATCTTTCAAATTTATCAAAACTTTGCAATTTACTAAAGAAGTTTAATTATATCCAAAGCATTCAAATACTTAAATAAATATGGTAGGTTATTCGTTTTGTGCTTAGGAAATTGTTATATTCATAATCATGAAGATGAAAATAAAATCAATTAAAAAATCATGAAGCATTCAAAAAAATAAACACGAAGGTTGTACTAGATTAGAATGAATAATTGACTCACAAAACTATGCTCAATCGAAATTTTCTTTCAATCCTTTAATATCTTAGCTACATCCATTGAAACAAAGAGTGGCTTATCAAGGTTTGAGAGCCCCCGGCCTTCATGTTGTTATCACAAGGCTCTAAACAACTGGGATAATAGGATAGATGGTTATTTGAAATAAGTAGTTATTATCAATTCTTTGTAATTTTTGATAACGTTGCAAAAATGTTACACAAGAACGAGTATCACTTAAATAAAATATTACACTTTTTTTCTTATTTTTTGTTGAATTTTGCAATAAGAAATAGTGAAATTGGCATCCGGAAACAACATTCATTACCCACGCTTAGTGCATTAAGTACCTACGCTAGGGTGGAGCTCATAGGGCTATTTTGGTGGATGTATATTTTAGTTATCCCTTAATTAATATGGAAAATAAATTGTAAGATATTCTCAATGATAACTTGTAATAGTTAAGTGATTGTGATAAACTTAGTTAGCTAGTGGATTTCGAGTTATAGGTAGTTGGTGAAGCATGCGGAGTAATTCTTGTTGTATAGAGTTCGAAGTGTAGTGGTGCATTAGTTAATATTTGTTGTAATCAATTTAAATCAGATAAGTGTGTTAAACTCAGTTGTGCTATTTGTAACTGAAGATACACTAGTGAGAGATCAAGTGAATTAAATATTAATTAATGAGTGATCTCACATGAAAGTTAGGATTTACTATTATTACTTGCAAGCATGTAAGTTCCAGTGGAGACCTAGTTGAGATCTAGGTGAAAGGGAAGTGTAACTATCATTTGTGATATTCGCAGGCTACCAAGGTGTATTTAAAATGCCATAGGATTCTCATGAAACTAAGTGCAGTGTAGGAAGGCTGGAATTTCTCTTTAATAGGAATTGCATTCCTCATGAACTACATAAGTAAGGAAGGTTGTCTAGAGGCTGAGAATCAGCTATGTGTTGGTCATTTTTGCATATGACAGTGTGAGACAATTAGCTAAATACAGGAGGGCTCTTGTGAGAAGAGTTGTATGTAATTGTTTCATGATTCCTTATGGAGTATACAATATATGATCGAGGGGATTTGCGCAGTAAGCTTTCCCCAGAATATTGTCTGTGTTGTGGTTTGATTGATTCTTCTTTGCTTCATGTGATTGACGATTGTGTTTTTTAATTCCGTAAAATATTTGTAGAATCGATTCAGTATTTCACTTTAGTAAATTGTTAAATTGGGTGAATCCAATATCTACATGCATGTTGTATAATTCCTACATGTTATCAGAGCACATGAAATTGCAGAATTGAAGCAGGAACTAAGTTTTTGTGTGGAAAGAATTCGCATTTGCAGAAAGACTTTCTTGGTGCTACAACTGATTCAAGATAGAAATGGCTTTCAATGGCTTGAGGTTAGATTATGCACTCGAGGGCAGCTCGAATTATATTGCTTTGAAGGACATGATGGAAGCAATACTGGAAGACAATGGCTTAAAGTAAGTCATTGACACTGATGTTCCTAAACCCATTGTGGGAGATGATGCAAATCTTGATGCATGGAAAAAGAAAGTGGAAAAGTTGAGGAGGATCATGTTCATGGGAGTACAAGACCACATTTTTTCAAGCCTCCATGGGAAAGCCACACCATATGAAATGTGGAAGGCTTTGAAAGATATATTCAAAAACAGCAGTGACCATAGGAAATTGAAAAGGGCAACACCATTCAAAAATATCTAACAAAGTTTGTCCAATGTCGGGATGAACTAGGGAGCATTGGAATAATGGTCGATGATGATGATTTAATGAGCTTGGCTATCCTAAGAATTCCCAAAATTTGGCACAGTTATCAAGATTCTATCAATGGAAGGGAAGATTTGTTAGATTGGGAATGATTGTGGTTGGATTTGGTGCAGGAGGAGTTCAGATGGAACACCAGAGATGGATCTTCATCTAATAATGAGGATGAAGAGGATTGTGCTTTGGATGCCAAGGAAAGGAAGGGGAAGGGGAAGAAACTCCATTCAAAATCCATGTCCAAGAATGGCAAGAAGCAGGAGATGTCTAAGGTGAAGTGTTTTCAGTGTCACGAGCATGGGAATTTTGCTACTAACTATCCACAAAAGAAGAAGAACAATAATGCTGGAGGATCTGCAGCTAGTGAGGCCCTTGCCTTGCAATTTGAGCTTGGCTTCTCATTGATCGCATGCATGTTTTCAAGTGCATTGGGATCAGGGTGGTATTTGGATAGTTGCGCTTCCTTCCATATGAGAGGACACAAGGAACTTTTCAGTAACTTGGAGGAGAAGGACCTCCAGATGCATATTGAAATGGGTGATGATGGTTGGTACAGTACTACCAGGATTGGTACCATTAATTTCTAGAGGTATTCAGGTAAACTCTTTCAATTAAAAAATGTAATTCATGTACTACGTTTGAAGAAATTTTTTGTCTTAGTTGTAATGTTAGAATATATAGGGTATGATGTTGTTTTTAGTGAAGGAAATTTTTTTTTGCGACACAAAGCAACACGACAAGCCAAGAAGATTGGGACTGAGTTAAGAATCTCTATAGAATTGATGTGGCTGTGATTTCTACAGAGCTTCTTGTTGGAAATATTGTCATTGATGGAAAAATAGGCAAAGGAGTGGCATGGAGAAGATTTAGTGTGATCACCTAAGGAAAAGAAGTAGCAAAATAAAAAAGGCAGTTGAGAAATCAAAAAGCAACAAAGGATGCAAAGTGGGTCAAGTAATGAAAGGCAACCAAGGCAGTGAAAGGCAACAAAGGCAACAAAGCGGGTCAAGTCATGAAAGGAAGGAAGACAACAAAGGTGGAATGCAACAGAGGTAGCTAATGAAGTAGAGAGGCAACGAACTGCTTCAACGCAAAATAGAAGGTAATCAGACTTTCTAAACATAGTGAGGACCAGAGATCTCACACATAGAAGAAGCAGGAAAAGGCGAGAGCCGAGAGGAAGAGGTGAGAGCAGCAAGAGTCGGAGTCACTGAACGAGACAGTGTTAACAAAAAAAAAATTGACTAAGGCATAGAATTAATTAATAAATTCTAAGGGAGGCGAACAAACGGTCAAGATTAGATCGCAAAAGTAAAGGGGAGAGATGCACGGTGGAGATCTGATCGGGTCAGGAGAAATATCAAAAAGCACACGAAATAGAGTTAACCACTAAGTTAAATGGTTATAAATTGCGATCTGGTAAGTACAGAAGATGACCTGGCAGTGACATAAACATGACATGGCCGTGACATAAATATGATGTGGTGATGACATGGCGATGAAGTGGTAATGACATGGCAAGCTGATGTGGCCAATGATGTTTCCCCGACCCCACAAATCACAGGAATTTATGGTGACATGGCAAAGTGAGGTGGTGGTGACATGGCAGGGTGACATGCCATGATGACATGAACCTCGCCCACATATCGCACATCACAGCACTTAAGGGATAGCGAGAAGGCAACCGCAAGTTAAGTTAAAGTTTTTGCAATGTGGAATGGAGGGACATGTGCTGACCTTGCATAACATGACATCCCGCAAGATACAGGGTTTAACTTCAAGACATCACAAAGAATGTTATTTTGGTCACAATGCGGTAAGGTTCAAGCGATGCAATGTGATGAAGGGAGTCCACGTTGCAGCACTGTGCACAAGCGCAGATTGCAGATCGCATGGTTTTATGGTTTTATGGTATATCGCTATTTTTAAAGTGGGAAACGTGTAGGAAAAGTTTTGTGATGAATTTTGATTGGTTCAAATAACTATGGGACCCTATAAACCTTTATCCATGTATATATGTGCTATTTGATTGCTAAATGTATGTATATTGATAAAAACCAGATTTTTAATCCGATGTGTGTGTAAAGGGAGTGTTATGTGGGCCATACCCCATAGGTCACAAAGGAATGGCATGAAAACATAAAAAAGGAACAAGAACTTGTGTAGAACATTGTTGCATTAGTAAGGAAAATGAAAAGGTTGAATGCGGAAGAAAAGACATAGTTAACAGAACAAACATGGCAGTTATGCAGCAAAGCTGCAATAAAATAGCAGAAATAGAAAAGACAGAATGACACAAAGCAAAGAGGCCAAACACACAACAAAGAGAAGAAACTTATGGGCTAAGTAAATAATTAATTGTAACTAAAAATGTGTTTTTATTTTTATATATTTTTTTATGCAAAGGCAAGTCTCCGTAGGAAAAGAAAAACTCCAATGTAATACTGAAATGAGTACATAATTTTGTAACATCCTAAATGTACTGAGTGAGAAAATGAGAATGTGGAAGTCACAGAGTCATGCCTGTTCATTTCATATTCTCATATGGAATGAAAACAACTATGTGGTGATCGCTATAAATGATGTTATGGTCATATGAATAAAGAAGTTAGAGAGTGGAAGAAGAAGGAGTAGATCGAGAAGATGTAAAGATTGAGAGATGATTTCAAGAAGATATGAAGGCTGGAAGGACAACAATGAAGAAGGAGAAAAATAGAGCTGATCTTCAGGTAAATCAACATATGTTTTTACTGTAGATTGAGGAAGTTGGTGCTTCCATGTCAAGTGATAGCTTGATAGATGTTCAATTGTAGCTAGCTGAGGTAGGAGCCTCCTATGGGTTGTAGCCTGCAGAAAATAGATGGTAGTTGGAGCTTCCTTGCAAGTTTTAGCTTGCAGAATTGAGGTAGTAGCCTCCTGTAGGTTGGAGCCTACAGAAAATAAGTGGTGAGAGGGAGTTGGAGCTTGCCTTTACATCAAAACAATAATAAGATGTGGTTTTCTCCCTTATGGGTTTCCATTTATATCGGTTGTCTATATGCATGATGATTATTTGTTGATATTATGCATTTAATCTTCTTAATACCTGCTGCTCACTTATTAAGATTGTTGTTCCTTTATTCATTATGTTGATAATCAAGTGAAGGTGTTAATAAGTGTAAAAGAAAGTTTAAAAGACCATGAATGCATTAAAATGATTCACCCCCCCTCTCAATTTAACTAAGGGTTAAACAATTGGTATCAGAGAGGGTTCCTTCTGTATCAGTTTAAAAATTGGAAGGAGATCCTTGGTCCCCAAGAAGGATAGCCTAGAAGGATTCTCAACAAATAAATCCCCTTTTTTTATTGGCACAAACTATGCCTTGTGCAAAATAAGAATAAGGACGTACATAATGTTTGAAGTTTGGGCTATTTTGGAATTACGATATGCCCCAAATGATTTTGACATAGAGAAAGAGGCCAAGTAAGATTTTATAGCTAATGGAAAATAAATGAATGGTCTCTTGAGTGGTCCGTGTGAGTCAGAATTTATAAAATTAATGCATAGTCAGACTGCCAAATAAATATGGGATACATTAGAAATTATCCATGAGGCAGATAAAAATGTGAATATGGCCAAGATGCAAACACACATAGCTCAGTTTGAAAATCTGAAAATGAATGAAGATGAAGATATAGCCAGTTTCTTCTTAAAGGTTGCGGAAATTGTGAATAACATGAAAGATCTAGGAGAACCCATTAAGGAATGTGTAATTGTGCAAAAGATATTAAGATCTTTACCATCCAGGTTTAACCCTAAGGTTTCAGCCATAGAAGAAACAACAAATTGGGAAACCTTGAACATGAACCAATTTATTCGAAACTTAACAGCTTATGAGATGAGACTTCCACAAGGGAAGTAAAATGTGAGGGAGGCAACCTTTAAGGCTGAGAATTGAAGAGAATTAAAGGAGGGTACATGCTCTTGCTATGATGAAGAAGAAGTCAATTTTTTCATAAGATTGGAGAAAGGCACAAGTAAGCCTAAAGGCAGGCTTCCATTTAATTTTTTTAACTATGGAAGAGTGGGGCACTATGCATCTAAATGTCCCGAGAAGAAAATGGAGAATAAGTCAAGAGGGAAAGAGAAAACCAAATTCAGCACTAGGCTGAAAGGGAATATATTTAATCGAAGATCATTCTATGTTAAACAAGACAAAAATGCATCTAAAAGCTCAGATGAATCCCCCAATGAGGAAGGAACTTCAGAATTTATCTTGATGGCCAAGGAAGAGCTTGAGGAAGATCTCCTTGAATTTGAAGATAAAGGTGAGGTAGATCTAGAGGGGGAGCTAATTAGTGCCCTGGAGGAAATAAATAGACTTAAAATTAAGAGTAAGAAATAGAAAGAGATTATTTTAAAATATGCTAAGACAGAACTAGATTCAGAACACCTTATTAAATTGAAGATTGAACTAGAAGAATCAAATAAAATAGAGGAAATTATTAGAAAATAAATAAAGGAGAAAAATCAGGAGCAAGAAAAGCTGGAAGAAGAAGTGGTCAGCCTGAGGAAGAAATTAGAAAAGGTCCAAATAGAATTAACTATGAATATTTCTCAAATGAAAGGCTCTGGTCATTTGGAAAAAATTCTTAATGCTCAAAGATCTCCTCATATAAAGGCTGGGATAGGATATGAAGGAGAAAACAATGAAGCTTGGGTAGAAGATAACAAGGATATCATTTTTGTAAAAGCTGTAAGGGATAATGAAGCAACAAAAATTGGATCCAAGAGATTAGAAACTAGCAATACCATGATATATAACGAAACAATCGGAAACAAGCAGTAACCTCTAGTGACAAAGAACAAATAAAGAGATAGACAACTGCAACAAACTCATGTGCTCCTAAGGATGAATTGAACAAATTCAAAAGATGTCAGAGGAGGTTCCTTCCTCCTGTGAGAAGTATCACTCGCTTTGGTTACCACAAAACTAGACATATTACAACATACTGTAAGATAAATCAACTCTAGTCAAACCATCAAAATATGCAACAAATGAAAAGATTACTTGAATCAACTCTCTCTACTGAATACATATACTACTTCTATGGGTATCGTTTTTACTATAAAGGATTTGATCATAAAGCCATGGAGTGAAAAACGTATACGAAGACTGGTGTATGGAAACTCAAGGGAAATTATGAACAATGGTGGAGTCTCTCGTATGCATCATCCTTTCAGAAATGCTATCAAGTTTTTTAGCTGCCACAAATTTGGGCACATGTCTCACGAATTTCCTCTTAAATATTGTGGTCCATCTCCTCAGGAAAGTTACTAAACTAATAGTTGCATGCAATGGAGAAAGAAGCTAAATAAGTTTTATCTTATTCTAATAGCTCAAGATCATAAAATCCAATGGTATGTGGATAATGGGTGCTCAAAACATATGACTGGAGACTGAAGCAAGTTCCTAACCTTTGATGAAAATAAATATCGAAATGTAACTTTTGGTAATGATAAAGCAGGGAAAATCAAGGGAAAAGGCTGAGACAGCCTGAATAATGGAAGAGGAGAGGCTCAGGATGTACTATTTGTGGATGGTCTAAAAGCTAATTTGCCTTTTGAGGTCCTTTTCAAAGCCCAATATTGTGAAGTAATGTCTATCACCATAGGAAAGACGTTGATCAAAGGTGTTCGAACAGAGTGTAATGTATATATAGTAGAAGAAGAGAATGAAGCATGGCACATCATCAAACATGACGAATCATGGTTATGGCATAGAATATTGGGACATATAAACATTGACCACATCATCAAACTGAGAAAGAAGAAAAAAATCATATATTTGCCTACAATTGAGAAGTCTCCAAATACCATTTGTAAGTCCTTCAAACTGGGCAAGCAAACTCAAACATCATTCCAGGCTAAACACCAACTATCTACAAGTAAGCCACTTCATCTTGTACACATGGACCTATGCGAACGTTCAATAACTTATGCACCAGGTGGAGAATCTTATTTCATGCTAATAATAGATGACTTTTCCAGATTGACGTGGGTGGAATTTCTCAAATATAAATCCAAAGAACTTGAGAAATTCAAGATCTTCAAAGTGCTAGCAGAAAAATAAAACTGGATGTAAGTTAAAATGCATCAGATTAGACATAGGAGGTGAATTCACAGATGATGACTTTGCAGGCCTATGTAATGAATGTGGGATAAAGAAACAATATACAATTGTAGGTACACCTCAATATAATGGAGTGGCGAAGAGGAAAAACAGGTCAGTACAACATATTTCCATAGCAATGATGCAAGAAAGCAACATTCTCCAAACCTACTGGGCAGAAGCAGTACACACAAATTTTCATATTCTTAACAAAGCTCATCTGAGACCAGAATGAAGCAGGACTCCATATGAATTATGGCATGAGAAACCAACATCATTCAAGCAACTTAGAGTCTTTTGTAGAATTTTTTTGATAAAGAATAATGATGAAAAATTGCAGAAGTATGATGCAAGAGATAATGAAGGAATATCCCTGGGATATGCATCCAAGATTAAGGGATACAGGTGATACAACAAAATACTACATAAAATAGTGGAAAGCATTGATGTGAGATTCAACGAAGATCTACCAAACAAAACCACAAGCACAAGCTGCGCCAATCCTCTAGATGATCATGAAGATGAGAATCAAGAAAATGAAGAACAGAGTAAGACAACATAAGATATCGACTTAAACTCAAAAGGTCCCTTGAGACAAACTCAAAAGAATGATCCTGAAGATCAAATCATTAGAGACAAGAGTGCAAGAATACAAACTAGGAGACAAATAGATGAACAGACCAAGGACGTGTACCTAGGCATGATGTTACAAATAGAACCAAATAATTTCAATGAGGCCAGCAAGGAAAAAAATTGGGTAAATGCTACGAATGAAGAACTAGAACAAATCAAAATGAACAATAACTTGGATTTAATGCCAAGACCCACTGGGAAAAATGTCATTGGCACAAAATGGATTTTCAAGAATAAGATGAATGAACAAGGTCAAGTAATCAGAAATAAAGCCAGGCTTGTATGAAAGGGATACTCTCAAATCGAAGGACTGAATTATGATGAAACGTTTTCCCTTGTAGCAAGAATGGAAGCAATCAGTATCTTTTTGGCTTTTGAATGCTATCATGATTTGAAGGTCTATCAAATGGATGTGAAGTCAACCTTCTTGAATGGAGATCTAGAGGAATAAGTCTATATGGAATAACCTGAAGGATTTTCCCTGACAGATAAACATGACTATGTGTGAAAATTAAAGAAAGCCTTATATGGTCTCAAACAAGCTCCATGTGCATGGTATTATAGGCTAGAAAAATACTTACAAAACCAAGGTTTCAAGAAAGGAGGAGTTGACAACAATCTATACATTAAGGCTGCTGAACATAGTATATGTAGATGACATCATGTTTGGTAGCAACAAAGATGAGGTAGCAAAAGGATTTTCAAAAGAGATGAAATCATAATTTGAGATTTCTATGATTGGAGAGCTCACCTTCTACTAAAGACTTCAAATTCTACAAAAGAATAGAGGAATATTCATTTCATAAGAAAAATACTTAAGAGACATGTTGAAAAGGTTCCAAATGGAAGACTACAAAACTGTGTCAACTCCAATGACGACTGGATGCAAGCTATGTACGGATGATGGATCAACATATGTAAATCAAAGACTTTACATATCTATGATAGGAATTCTGCTATATCTAACTGCCTCTAGACTGAAAATTATGTTGGCAGTAGGACTTGTGGCAAGATATCAAACAACACCAGAACAAAACCACTTGCTAGCAATCAAGAGGATATTTAGATATCTGCAAGGAACTGTACATTATGGCATATGGTATCCAAAAGTAAAAGACATCACATTCACAACATATATAGATGCAGATAAGGCCAACTATGTGGATGAGAGGAAAAGCACAAGTGGAGGTGCATTTTATCTGGGAGAAAGTCTGGTGGCATGGTTAAGTAAGAAGAAATTTTTTTTTTCTCTCTCTACAATAGAAGAAAAATACATAGCAGCAACAACTTGTTGCACACAAGTCATGTGGATGAAACAAACTCTCCATGACATGAAGGTAAGAATCAAAGAACCTATTTCTATCAAATGTGACAATACAAGTGCAATACGTATATAAAAAAATCCATTACTTCATACGAAAACAAAGCACATCCCAATAAAGTACCACTTCCTCAGAGAACAAGTAACACATAAAATAGTAAATATGGATTATGTACCAACAAAGGAACAAGCAACAGACATATTCACAAAACCTCTTGCTAAAGAACCATTTGAATATCTAAGAGACAAACTATGGGTAGTGTCTGCGGATGATACTCTCTAATATGATAAAAAAAATGGGCTGCAATAGAAGGAACATAAACTGTGTAGTAGAAAAGTGATAATCAATATCATACAAGAAAGCATCATTCCAGGGGGAGAGTAGCCCATAAAATTTTTCAGAGAATAGATAGAGAAATGAAGAAGTGTATGGTATAGGTCCTTAAGATCAGAGTAGTATGTCAAAAGTAGATCAAAATTCAGAAGAAGAAGGCTAAAACACAACTAAGAGAGAGAAAATGCAAAGATAGAATATACAATGGGAAATATGCAACCATTTTCCATTGATGTCAAAGTGGGAGGAAAATCAAGAAGAAGATGAAAGGCTATTCTAAAATGCAAGCAGAGGAATAGAAGACACTCAAAATGAAAGGGGGAGGATGTTATGGAGGAATTATTGGAGTATTTTCATCAATTCCAAAGGGGGAGACAGTTGGAAATATTGTCATTGATTGAGAAAAAGGAAAAGGAGCAAAATGGAGAAACTTTAATGTGATTAATTAAGGCAAAGAAGCATCAAAAGAATAAAGGAATTTAAGGCATCAAAAATAAATAAAGGTAGCAAAGCCAGTCAAGTCATGAAATACATCCAAGGTAGTGAAAGGTAGCAAAGGAAGCAAAGTGGTTCAACTCGTGAAAGGCAACAAGGTAGCAGAGGTTGAATGAAATAGAGGTAGTTAATGAAGTAGAGAGGCAACATAAGGCAATCATATTTGCTAAACACAACGAGGACCAAAGATCTTACACATAGGAGAGGCAGGAAGATGTGAGAGCCGAGAGGAAGAGGTGAGAGCAGTAAGAGTCAGAGTCACAGAGCGGGAAAGTGTTAAAAAATGAAAAGTCGACTAAGGCAGAGAATTGTTTGAAGAATTCCAAAGGAGGTGAATGGATGGTCAGGATTAGATCGTAAAATTAAAGGTGAGAGATAGAGGATGAAGATCAAATTGTGTCGCGAGAAATATGACAAATCGCAGGAAATAGAGTTAAACACTAAGTTAAACTGTTATAAGTTACGAATTGTGAAGTATGGAAGATGACGCTGCAGTGACGTAAAGAGTACGTGGCCATGACGTAAAATATTATGTGGCAATGATGTGTCGATGACATGGAAATGACGTGGCAATGTCGTGGCAAGCTGACATGGTATATGACATCGCCCCAACCACATAGTTCACAGGAATTTATGGTGATGTGGCAAGGTGATATGGAGATGACATGGCAGGGTGATGTGGCATGATGACGTAGACCTTGCTTGCATACCACACATACAATGCTTAACGGAAAACAGGAAGGCGACTACAAGTTAAGTTAACATTTTTGTGATGAAAAATGAAGGGACACATGTTAACCTTACGTAATATCATATCCCACAAGTATAGGGTTTAACTTCAATACATCACAAAGAATGTTATTTTGGTCACAATGCCATGAGGTTGAAGCAACGCAACACGATGAAGGGAGTCCAAGTGGCAGCAACACACATGAGTGCAGATCATAGATCATATAGTTTTATGGTATATCGCTATTTTGAAAGTGAAAAACCTGCAGGCTAAGGTTTGCGATGAATTGTGATTGTTTCAAATTACTGTGGGACCTTATAATCCTTGCTCCGTGTATATACGTGTTGTTTGATTTTTAAACATATGTATGTTGATAAAACTTGGATTTGTAATCTACCATGTGTATAACTGGAGTGTTATGTGGGCCATACCCCACAGGTCACAAAGGAATGGGATGAACGCATAACAAAGAAATAAGAACTTCTGTAGAACATTGGTGCGTGAGTAAGGAAGATGAAAAGGATGAACACGGAAGAAAAGACACAGGTAATAGAAGAAACAAGGCAGTAATCTAGTAAAGCTAGAATAAAATGGCAAAACAAAAAAAAAACACACGGACAACAAGTAGAAGAGGCCAGATGCACAACAAAGCGAAGAAATTTATGGGATGAGTAAAGAATTGATTATAACTAAAAATGTATTATTTTTTTTATATTTTTTTTTATGCAAAGGAAAATCTCCATAGGCAAAGAAAAAATCCGATGTAATTTTGAGATGAGTACATAGTGTTGTAACATCCTGAATGTGCTGAGCGAGAAAATGAGAAGGTGGAAGACAAAGAGTCATACCTATTCATTTCATATTCCCATATGGAATGTAAACAACTATGAGGAGATCTCTATAAATTATATTATGGTCATATGCATAAAGTAGTTAGAGAGTGGAAGAAGAAGAAAGAGAAGATAGAGAAGCTATGTAGATCCATAGATGATTTAAAGAGGATATGAAGGTTGGAAGGACAATAGTGAAGAAGGATAAAAAAAAGCCGATTTCCAGGTAAATCAACAAATGATTTTATTGTAGAGTGAGGAAATTGGTGCTTCCATATGAAGTGGTAGCTTGATAGATGTCCAATTGTAGCTGGCTATGGTAGTAGCCTTCTCTGAGTTGTAGGCTGCGAAAAATAGATGGGAGTTGGAGCTTCCTTGCAAGTTGTAGTTTGAAGAATTGAGATAGTAGCTTCCTATAGGTTGGAGCCTACATAAAATCAGTGGTGAGAGGGATTTGGAGCTTTCCTTTACATCACAACAATAATAATATGTGGTTTTATCCCTTTTAGGTTTCTACTTATATTTGTTGTCTATGTGCATGGTGGTTATGTGTTAGTATTATGTATTTAATCTGCTTAATACCTGCTACTCACTTATTGAGATTGTTTTTCCTTTATACATTAAGTTTATCATGAAATGAAGGTATTAAGAAGTGTAAAATAAAGTTTCAAATACAACGAATGAATTAAATTGATTCACCCCCCCTCTTAGTTTAACTAAGGGTTCAACACTTCCAACCATTAGGAAGAGTGAGAAAGACATGAAAATGACCATTGAAAGGAAGCCGGATTTTCATGCAGGTGAGAATGAACCTTAAGATGCGAAGAAACCACATGTGGAGGATCATGGAGTGGGAACAACCACTCAAGTAGAGATATTTTGAGGCAGATGGGCGGAGGGAGTGAATGTAGTTGTACCTCTAGGTGTGAGGTGCAGTGACATGCATGATTAATCCCAAGAAGAAATTTGGGTAGGATCCTAGAGATGGTGGGTCTCATGGATCGAACATGGCTACGAGGATCCCACAGAGAAGCAATAGCAGGATCAGTTATATTAATGAAGTCATATGTTAGGAGGACATGAAATCAAAGTGACAGTGTTAGATATTGGAGTGCAGATCAAAGTTGGCAGCAATGCAGAGTGCATGGTTGCATATGTTAACAGTGCAGAGAACCCAATAGACATCTACAGTAGGTACCAATAGTAAGAATAATTTTATGACAGATGCATTATATTGATTTAGTTGTTTTGAGGTTATTCAGTTTTGGAAGTGTTGCATGCAAAGGTTGCATGTGTGAGAAACACTGGAGAAATGTTGCATGTGCGAGAAACAATTGTGAAGTGTTGCATGCATGAGTTTCATGTTGCATGCAAGGGTTGCATGTCACATGCATGAGGTTTCATGTCGCATGCATGAGATGCATGTCGCATGCAAGGACATTCCTTTCTTATTGAGAGGGAGTGATTAAGTTTGCAACAAGAAATAATGAAATTTCCATCCAGAAACAACATTCAGCAACTCATGCCTACCACATTAAGCACCTACACTAGGGTGGGGCCCACAGGGCTATTTTTGGTGCATGTCTATTTTAGTTATCGCTTAATTAAGATGGACAATAAGCTACAATATATTCTCAATGATAACTTTTAATAGTTAAATGAGTGTGATAAACTTAGTTAGCTAGTGGATTTTGAGTTAGAGGTAGTTGGTGAGGCATGCACAATAATTCTAGTTGTAATAGAGTTTGAAGCATAGTGTTGCATTAGTAATGGAGGTTGTAATTAGTTTAAATCAGTTAAGTGAGTTAAACGTATTTGTGCTTGCTGTAACTGAAGATACACTAGTGAGAGGTCAAGTGAATTAAATATTAATTAATTAACAATCAATTATCTCATGAGCAAGTGAGGATTTACTATTATTAGCAACATGCATGTCAGTTCCAGTGGAGACCTAGTTGAGATCTAGGTGAAAGCGAAGTGTAACTATTAGGTGTGATAATAGCAGGCTACCTAAGTGTAGTTAGAACACCACAGGATTCCCATGATACCTAGTGCATTGTAGGAAGGCTAGAATTTCTTGTGAATAGGGATTGCATTCCTTATGACCTTTGTAAGCAAGGTGGGCTATCTGGAGGCTCATAATTGGATATGTGTTGGTCAGTTTTGCATATGAGAATGTGAGGCAATTAGCTGAATACATGAGGGATCTTGTGAGAAGGATGTATGTAATTGTTTCATGATTCGTTGTGGAATATACTATATATGATAGAAGGGTTTTGAGGAGAAAGCTTTCCCCAAAAAATTATCTGTGTTGTGGTTTAATTGATTCTTCTTTGCTTAATTTGTTTGACGATTGTTTTTTTTAATTATGTAAAGGATTTGTAGAAGAAATTCAGTATTTAACTTTAGTACATTGTTAGATTGAGTGAATCCAAGATATATATACGTGTTGTATAATTTCTACACTTTTCCCTTTTATTTTGATTTTAAAACTTTAATTTAAATAATAAATTAATTTGCAAATGAATTAAAATATGGTAATTTCTTACAACATACCTAGTCTTGATACTTAAAGTAAAAGAACAATAACAAGTAGTGCCAAAAATAGTATCATCCTCATGAATCATATACCATGTTTATCTTCAAAAAAATACAAATATAATCTACCAATGATTCAAAATGACACAAAGCTCAAGAAGGTAAATATCAAATATAAAATTCTATTTTCTAAAGTTTCATACACATGAGATCTTCAATATCAAATAATATATACAGATAAGAAACACTAATAAAATATATATTGCATCCATCTACATGAGTTTTTCTAGATCCTTGTATTGAGGTGGATACATTTACATCTCCATATCCCCCTCATAAATTTATTTGCAGGCACACGAGATAATTACATTTCCTCAGTCATTGATGACTTTGAAGGTGGTGGAATTAAACACATCTCCATTACGATAGAGGTGCAGAAATGTGTTCAAAATTACTTTATATTTGTATTCATTTAAGGTTTCATATTTGCAATATAACTATCATGGATGAATGCATTTTAAAATATACAAAATTATAGACATTTATTGGTGTTTTAGGAAATCCTTGGAAAAGAGCTGAAAGAATTCGACCCATGATGGATGGATGAATTTTAAAATATAAAAGGATCACAAACATGTGAGTGTTCTCAAGTTATAGGTACATGAAAGATCTTGGTAAGGAGCTTAATGACGTGGTAGTTGGCATTTTTTTTTAAATATATTTAGTGTAACTTTAAGAAAAACATTATGGATTTGTTCCATTTATACTTTGAAACTTTGTGTTATGCTTAATATCTTAAGATTATTTGAAGCCATCTGTGAAACTCCATAAATTATTAAACACCACTTCCAAAATATCTATATATTTCAGAAAATTATGCAGAATAGAAATCGACCATAATATAAAGAAACCATTTCCTTAAAACATATTATTAATAATGATGGAAATGACATGCTATCAACTTGATTCATCAAAATATTTTACATCCTTTCTGACATCTATTTTAGGAGGGTTAATGGTCGTATGGTTTATTGGTTATTTTTTCCTATGAATTTATCTCGAACTCTTTTCTTACAGCCCCTGCATTCATCTTAAATTTTTTCCTAGAAGAATGTTTATAGTTTTGATACAACTCTGTCTCTATAGATTCTAATGGTTAAATTATTTGGTGTATTTTTTCTCATAAATAGCATGTATCGTTAAATAATAAACATGTGATTTTTATATCTCATTCATTGAATTGGATTACATTTATACTTCAGAAATTAATTCAAAAATTAGTTATCACTAAATACTAACTTCCTAACTTCCTAACTACCTAACTGAACAAGACCCTTAGGATTCCAATAGAATTACACTATTTTCCCCCGTAATTCAAAGGGACATCTGAAATATCAAGTAAAGATATAAAATTTTTGAGCTTTTCACGCCTTAATGCTTTGGTAAAAATATCTGAAATTTCTTCAGAAGTTGGACAATGTGTTAGATGAATTTTTTGGGCCTCTACATCATGTCAAATCAAAAGATATTTGGTG
Source organism: Pinus albicaulis (assembly GCA_034641835.2). Taxonomy (NCBI): domain Eukaryota; kingdom Viridiplantae; phylum Streptophyta; class Pinopsida; order Pinales; family Pinaceae; genus Pinus; species Pinus albicaulis. The sequence continues at coordinate 304,118,443 of CM076581.1, forward strand.
TTGATATGTTTGGTTCGATCATGAAACTTTGTATTCCTAGCCAACTGTATTGCAGAAGAGTTGTCGACAAATAGAGGAGTTGAAGCTCTTTGTTTCTCCTGCAAATCATGGCGTATTTTTCGAAGCCAAATGATTTCTTTACTCGCTTGAGTTGCTGCAACATATTCAACTATGGTGGTAGAATCAACAGGAACATATTTCTTGCGTGATCTCCAATTGATAGCTATTGATCCAAGATTCGTCGAATATCCAAAAGTTGAGACTCCATTTTCTTTATCTCCATAAAAATCTAAATCTGAATAACCAGCAAGATGGAAGTCTAAAACTTTCGAATATTTGATGATGTAAGTTTGAGTTACTTTTAAACGCTTCAAAACGCTTTTCGCTACTACCCAATGCCCCTCACAAGGATGATGCGTAAACTTGGAAAGCATTTCGACAACAAAGATTATATCAAGACAAGTAATAGACAAATTAATCAAGCTTCCAACAAGTTTCGTGTACTTTTTTGGATATTCAAATGACTTTCCTTATTTGGAAGTGAGTTTCAAATTATGCTTCATTGGAGTAGCAACAAGATTAAATTCCTTCATAGTATATCTGTTCAATAATTTATCAACATATTTCTTCTCAGAGATGAAAATATGTTGTGCTTTTTTATCAACTTCAATTCCAAGATAATAATGAAGTAAACCTAAATCTTTCATATCAAAAACATTTTTCAATTCCTTCTTTATAGATGATATGCATTCATCATTGTTTCGTGTGATCATCAAATCATCAACATATACAACTAGATATACAACTGATCTTCCAACTTTATTCACGAAAAGAGTTCCATCATCTAGCTCAAAATGTTTATAGTTCGAATTAAGAATATGTTAAATTAGCTTGTCATACCATGCTCGTGGCACTTGTTTCAAGCCGTACAAAGACTTCATTAATTTGCAAACCTTTTGTTCTTTACCTTTAACAGAAAAACCTTCTAGCTGAAACATGTAAACATATTCTTTCAAATCTCCATTTAAAATGGTTGTTCTGACATCCATATCATGAATTTTCCTTTCTTTCTGAGCTACAATAGAAAACAAAGATCTAATAGTGCCCATTTAATTATGGGATCAAAAGTCTCTGTATAGTCGATACACTCTTTCTGTGCATATCCCTTCACTACAAGTCTTGCTTTGTACTTGTCTAGAAAACCATCAGCTTTAAACTTAGTTGGATAAATCCATTTGCAACCAATAGGTTTGATGGCAGCAGCAGGATCCACCAGCCACCATGTGCCATTTTTTATCAGATCATCATATTCCTTTTGTATATAATCTTTCCACTATTCATAACTAATAGCTTCTTCAAAGCAAGTAGGTTCACAATCCATAGAAAAATTAAATTCACAATGAGAATAGTTTCTTGAGGAACTTCCAGCCTTAAACTCATCACATTTCTTTAGAAATGCTTGAATATGAGTTGACCTTCGCAAAGGTTGTGTAGGAAGTTGTTCAAGAAGTTTCTCATCTTCTTCATGTAGCTCAGTTCTTTCCATTTCTATCATTGTTTCTATAGAAACACTTGCATCAGCTAATTCCTCATCGCAACAATGGAATTATCATCATCAACCAATTTCTCATCATTGAGAGAAGGAAACTCCATAGACTAATACAATATAGGAATCACCCCTTCAGGATGGGGAAGTATATTATTGGATTCATAATAAAACTTTCGAGGCACAAAATTTTCTATCTGATTAAGTTGTCTATCAATAGTGAGAGAATCTTTCTCAATTTCAAGAAAAAAATACATCTCTTGATAAAATAAAATTTTTGTTCTCTTCATCATATAATCGGCATGCCTTAGAATTCATGGAATATCATAAAAATATGCATTTTATGCTTCGTTCACTCAGCTTATTCCTCTGATGTTTAGGGATCAAAGCATAACATTGAGAACAAAAAATTCAGAAATGTTTAATAGCAGGAAGATGACTATACCACATTTCATATCGAGTTTTGTTGTTAATGATAGAGGAAGGGCACCGATTTAAAATGTATGGCACACAAAGCATGACTTCTCCCCAAAAAATTAATTTTACATTCTTAAAAAAATATCATTGACCTTATCATATTAAGAAATGTTCGGTTCATTCTTTCAACAACATCATTTTGTTACAGATTATATGGTATTGTGGCCTGGTGTTTGATGCCATTCTCTTGCAAATATGTTTCAAAAGCATGTGAATTATATTCTCCTCCATTATTAGTCCTTATAGTACCAATAGTAAGTTTTACTTCATTTGTTATAAAGAGATGAAATTTCTTAAACACATCAAAAATTTGTGATTTTTCTTTAAGGAGATAAACTCGACACATCCTCCAATAATCATCAGTAAAAGTATGTATTTATTTCCACTTGCAGTTGGTACAACCATTGGACCACATAAGTCATATCATATGAGACTTAATTTTCTTGTATCTCTAGACTTACAATTTTGAAAATATTGTTTGTGATTCTTGCCCAATATACAAGTATTACATGGGGTAATTTTTGGGGAACTATTGGAAGTCCCTTAATCCCAATAGTTCCCAAAATAAATAAGATGAAAAAGTATCATTTTGTTGAACCAAATAATTTATGTTCAATGTACCAGATGACATAGAATGCAACTTCAATAATTTATCTTCTTCCACACTAGACATTATAGTTTTATTGTCAGCTTCTCTTCTAATTTCTACTTTATCATCAAATATGTGAATGTAATGTCCCTGTTGTCTTATTTATATAAGAGATAAAAAATTTCTTTGGAACTGTGGAATGTAAAGAACATCATTCGAAATATAATTTGGAAGTCCAGGAATTTATAACTAAATTGAACCAATCCCTGATGGTTTGATTTGGGACTTATTAGCAAAATACACTACTCCATCAATATTATCATTGAATTGACAAAACAAATCTCTTCGAAAGGTCATATGACATGTTGCACCTGTGTCTAGAACCCAACTGTCATACCATGGAGAAAAATAAGTACTAAAAAAATATTCTATGTGGAAATTACAATGTGCGACAATATAATGTGCATTCTCAGAACATTGTCCTCTATTTGGAATTATATGATCTTTCTTTTCAAGAAATTTTTCTATTTTTTCATTAATTTTATCCCAGGGAATTTTGAAATTCGTTGCATTATGTCCAAGTTTACCACATCTAAAACATTTTAAAGTTAGTTTATTAGAAACATTTATTTGTTTTTCATTCTACTATCTATCTCCCTGAATATTTCTACCCCCCTGCCTCTATAATTCTTCCTTCCTTGACCTCTATTACCTCTAGTATTTTTGAAATATTCCCCATGAGTTTTTCTGTCTTTTGAGCAAGAAATAGGGTTTTGGCATTAGAACTATGTGATGTTTATTTCTTTCCAAAATCCTTCTCTCTTTCTGCAATTTTCCCTACTAATTTGTCAAAATCTATATCTTTTAATTTCCCACTAGCTTGGAGAGATTCCAAGTAGCGTGAATAACTAGGGTAAAGAGCTTTTATAAAGGAAGTAAACGAAAAATCAAATTTAACTCTCATACATTCAATTTCATGATTGATGGCTTTAATTTCAAAGGCAAGTTTTAAAGGATCGTTATCTGTCATTTCCAAATTAAATAACTTTAACAATAACTAAATTATCTCCAATTCAGAATGTGAATCATAAAGCTCTTTTAGTTTTTTTATGGCATCATAAGATATTTTAATCTGATTAATGTATCTGCTTACCTCTTCTAAGAATGAAGTGGATATTAAGGTAAAGGTCACCTTATTCTTACTTTTCTAGATTACGAGTTGTTTCCGATCATTAGGCTGCACCAGTGCATTCTCTCCTTCTCCTTCACAGACTCCCATCCCACAAATCATTAAAGATAAGAGTATTTTTAGCATTCCTAAACCAGTCCTCATAATTTTCCTTTCCAGAAAGGACAACCCCAATTAAGGATACCATGGAGTTCATGTTTTGATTACCAAAAAACTAGTTTTGATCACATGCACACAATTTTATGTTTAAAAAATTCATATTCAACAAAAAAAAAAAACTGTTGTAATCACTGACAGATATTTCTCTCACATGCACAAAATTTTGTGTTTAAAAAATTCTGATTGAAGCACAAAAAAATTTGTAATCACCGTGTTGTAGCCGCTACAACAACACCGAAAATTTTGGGTATATTTAAAATTTCGAGTTCCCCCTTTGCTCGCTTAGGCGTTAAATTATTTCACCCAACCTGCACGCAATGACATCCCGCCGACCTATCCCCAACCCCTCATGAGTTGTCTCACCATCATGATCATATGTCACTATTGCAATCACGCCATATGTGGGAAGTATCATCCAGCGTACGCCCGAACACTCTTGTTGCAGTCGTGCCAAGTGTAATGAGATTTCCATGCATACATTTGAATGGAAATTGTTTGTATATTAACAATTAAAAGCCCTCTCGCCATGGGCCATTAAGCATGTTGTTTGATTTCCTTCTCTTAAGCTTGTTAGTCTTACATGTTTTGTCTCGGGCCACCATTATCAAAGAGTAATTGTGATGTCATAATGTTTCACACAAATTGAACCCACGGGTGACAAACTCCTCAGTCGTGTCACGACATAAAGGGAAATAAAATTGGGCTCAACAACGAGGCCAAAGTTGCAAAATAGGGGAGGAGCAGGAGCAAATGATCAGTACTGTTAAAGGCAGGATAGTGTGATACATGTTGACCAGAGAGAACCTTCTATTTCACTGATGCAAAAATCCTTCTTCACTAGTGCGGACCAGATGCTTAAAAGCGCTCCGTTTGGAAATGTCCAGATCCTGCACCATACCATCTAAAGGGAGATGGGCGCACGCGAAGAAACATATTTCGCCACTTCGATGAGTCTAGCATGAAGTATAGCCCGGTGAACAAAGCTGACGCAGAAGTTTTCTCCAGACACTGACAATCTCATTCAAGGCATTCTCGTGCTGGGTAGAAGTGCGAAAGCATACGTGTTTCTGTGGCAAGTCAACGACACGGTTCCAAATAAGTGAACGCATCCTTTGAGAAGCAATCTTTGTTGAGGCTAGGCTACATAGTGGACGCACACTCGATGAACCAAGGTTATGGTTTTGATTTTATATAATTAAAACAAGGCAAATAAAAATCACATGGTGTCAAAATCATAGGAGATCGTGGATGAGAAATATGTGAAACCGTTGCAAAGTGGGCACACTTGACCAAGGTGGCATTTTGAAACATTAGGACGAGGCGCAAACATATGGTTTTAAAGCCATATAAGAGAACGGGTTAGAAACATATGAAAACCCATTACAATTGAAATCGAATATTTCTATGATGGAGTTGATTTATAATGGTCAAAGTCATGTTCAAAACATGGAATGAGATGTCATGACTTTGATGTGTTAGAAAAATGGCGCAGACATGCACCGCCGCATTACATGAAATTAAACGTTCGATGCCATGTGTTGGAAACATTGCGCAGACATTTATGGGCACGTGGCATCGAGCCAAAGGTTCGAAAGCATTGTCAACTTACGGTAAAAGTATACACCCGTCAAACGTTATGGTAATAACACGGGTCAGAACTATATGCAAGTTTAGTAGGTAAGTTTAAACATTTGGTGGCTATCAATTTTACGTTGCAAACATGAAGCGGACAGTTACAAATGGATGCCAACGTGTCGATGGGGCAATGTTAACCCACGTGGACCAGGCATAGATGGTGGTCAACCTTAGTTGGAAACCCGGCACAGAACCACACGTACCTCACGATAAATGGTGGAACCGAGCGGCATGGACACGTTGCATGAAGCCATGTTTCGATTGTGCAGTTTCAATCTGTGAGAAAGCATGTGGGGCAGGTATATACGATGGTGAAACATGGTGCATGAACACGTTGTAATGTTGATGTAAATGATTTTATGCCGAAGTTTTTACCATAGTTATAGTTGGTGCCTTGCAAATTGGCTCAAACACTTTTATGCCGAAGTTCTTAACAGTTTTGGAACGGACATTACAATTGGACTCAAGATACCTTTAGGCCAAATTTTTCAAACTGTGTTGAAAGGTTTTAAGCAAACATATATGTTCGGTTATCCAAAGTCGTGGTTTGATAGATGATAATATACGACCATGTTTCAAACGGTGCATGAACCATCTGATAAAGCGATATCATATAGGCAGAACTATACGAGGAAAAACATTACAAATGAGTGCAATACGTTGAATTTTTATGTTGAGGTTTTAATCTATGAAGCGGATGTGTAAGGTGGTCAAGTTGAAGATTAAAACGTTGATCGAAACTATATGAAACACATTACATTTATATAATATCTGGTCAAAACGCGTGTGCAAACATGGAGCCCAACGTAAATGTTTATATGGCAGTCCAACTGTTCAACTAACGCGACCATCAACGCCATTAAAGCATGTTCTCATTCGTTACTGCCAGTGATAATAACAACCCCGCCCACGGTGGCTGGTAAAAAAAAATCCCATTGTTAGCAGAAATAACGCCGATAAAGATTTCATGCGTTGGAGAGGTCTTCCCACGGATTGAAGAATAGCTGGACGCTGGAATGTCCATTGAGAAACAAACATAATAATAGGTCAGAAGCGCTAGGATAATGCATGTATTTCTGCATTCAGCCGGTTGCTGAGTCGCATGGCTGATAGAGAAACTTAAGATGCGACTTGCAACCCCGCAGCCTCTGCTAGAGCAGTCGTCCGACCCCTCTAGGTTGTTGAGTCATGATGAATGCTGCTGGGCCCAAAACGCGACCACACGACTCTGCGACCCCTCCAGGTCTCTAAGTCACAATGTATGCTGCTGGGCAAAGAACGTGGCCGCGTGACTGTGTGACCCCTCTAGGTCGCTGAGTCACAGAAAGGTATTCCTAAGGAGAGCTGCGACCCAAAATGCAAACGCCCCCTCAAGGCTCGACCTCCCTCAAAGGCAATGCCCACGGTGGTCCAAAAGAAAAAGTCTCATTCCTAAATGGTGTGGACGTGCGTTAAAAAGAGGTGGTAAGTGTCTTGAAAAGGGATTGAAACGATATTGTGAGAACTCCAGAAATATGTTAAAAAATATGCGCATACAATATATCAGCCTTATCAAAATATAATTATGCGCCACGTTTTAGCTGTGCGTGGAGTATACAAGGAAGTGAAGGAAAGCTTGCAAGTGTTGGCAGTAAAAAGGAAAATGCATTTGTGTCAACACCCTTCTGCATTGTACATTTAAAGTGCATATACTCCTACAGGCCTATTAATAAGAACACCTCAGCCCTTATGCCTTGATAGTGACTGGTACCCTTTGCTTCCCGCAGAGTGGTATTGTAATTGCAAATAGCTTGATTCGAGATACATCAAGGGTATAGGCTCGTTGTTTCAGGGATGCTGTTGATTTGTGCACATGGCAAAGATGTTGTCCGTCTATGCATGCAAAAGCCTCCTTTCTATGCGAGGACATTGCTTGAGCTAGCACTACATAAACACTATGTGGCACCCAATGCGAAGGCCCATCCAAAGTCTCATGTTAAACTCATCACATTCTACACGGGTGGAAAAAACACAAGATCATTGATCTTATCAATTGTTTCCGCTGCAAACATGTAGAGCTTAGTGAAGACCATGCTGCAGCATAACACCTAACCACACAGGGGTCTACGTTATTATTTTCATTTTTTTGGTTAATTAAATAGGCCCTTAACATTATGATTCGTAAATGAAGACATGTAACTCCAGGTGGAAGTTGTTGTTCTGCGCAATGAACAACAGTTCTCCTAGCAAGCAAGAGGACCGGTTTTCAAGGCAGGGAATGTGAGATGAGGAATACTGCTACAAAATTCGCTGATGGATGGAGGTCGCGAGTCGCAGAGGCCATAGGGTCACATATTCGCACTCCCTGTTCAAAGCTCGACGGCGCGACCCAGCGACCCAGCGACTAGGTTGAAAGGTCGCATAACCAGGGCAGGTCGCAAGGTCGCAAATCTAGGGAGTTTGCGAGGTCACAAATATGCTCGAGGTCACAGGTCGCACATCCACTGAGGTTGCAGGTCGCACATTTTCCTAGGTCGCAGGTTGCAGATATGATGAGGTCGCAGGTCTCACATCCGTCGAGGTCGTAGGTCGCACATCTACCGAGGTCGCAGGTCGCACATCTTCCTAGGTCGCAGGTCGCAGATCCGATGAGGTCGCAGGTCGCACATCTGCCGAGGTCGCAGGTCGCATATTGCCCTAAGTCGCTAAGTCACATCTCTTAGCAAATGCCCGACGACGCAACCCAATGACCCGACGACTAGGTCGCAGGTCGCACTCACCAGCCAGGTCATAGGTCGCATTTTCCCTTCCAAGTCGCAAGGCAATCCAACGGTCAAGAAGATGGAAAGCCAAGGAAGCCAAAAGGGCATATTTTGTATTATAAATACTCCTTCGGGAGCTTGTAAAAGGGGCTTTGGTTTGGGCCTTGAACCGAGTACATTTTATTACCAGTAGATTATACATTTAATGATGAATATAAGCATTTTGTAAAACCCCTTTTGTGGATCTGGTGTTTTTTTATGTATGAGCATTGTTGAGTATTACGTTTTCAATTTCTGAACGTATTTGTACTAAGGGAACTGCATTTTAATTCACCTCACATTTGCATAACATTTTGCTGAGTATGTTAATGGTGGTTGAGTTTATTTCACTTTCTTAGCAAATGTCGATGACTTTGTTTATCTGCATTTGTGTTATCATTTAAACTTTTAGGAAGTGAAGGGTGTTCTTGCTGTGAGAAATTGTTTCCTTTGTGGTTAGAACAGTTTACAAGCATGACCCCAATGAAGTGTTTCTAACGACACTTCCTTCCGTTTTCATGCTTTATTATTTCTTCTTGCTACTCATCGTGCTGCGTGTACATTTAATGCATCAAGCATATGTCTTGTATCAGTTGATTAGGTGTGTGTCCACTGTTTTTATAGAGTTTAAGCGAGACCCAAAGCAAAGGAGAAATCAGTGGTAGCCGGACCCACACCCTGGATGGGATCCCTATTCTTGGGACCTTTTACCGGGGAGATCCCCTGCTGTTGGCCGGACAAATTTTCCCGTCAACAGAATTGGCACTAGAATGAGGGCCAGATGACAAGCTGAGCCCTTAGAGCCTGCAGTTAATCTCATATCTGTAATGGCTCATTCCCAAATCATTCTCTCGGGATGTTTGTCGGAGTTTTATAAGCCTCGATACTTCATCCCTGATGAACTTATGTATCACTTGTCCTAGTTAAAATTCGATGGTGAAAATGGGGTGTCCATAGCCCAACACTTTTTAGATTTTTGTGATTTTGATGAGTGCTACGAAATTGATGATGAAGGTTTGATTTTTTTGCTTTTCTTCCTCACTCTCGAAGGTCGCCCTAAGAAATGGTGCCGCACATTGCCGAAAGCTTCCATCCATTCATTTGAACAACTCGCCAGTGAATTGCGGCAAGCTTTCCACAGGTACAATTTGCAAAGAGTAGTGATAAAGTTAAATGACATAAGAACGAAACCTCAGGAATATTTAGATGAGTTCGCTATCAGATTCGTTCATTATTGTTTTGAGTTCCCTGAGGGGGATGTCGATTGGAAATGCTTAAGTGAACAGTTCAAGTATGTGATTCTCATTTCCCTTGAACAATTTCGGTTAGATCCTAGTGTTCCCTATGATGACCCGCAAGTTACCGGTTGTTCCAATTTTGTCCCTAATGCTACATTGTCCATCTCCCTGAGTCCAGACCACATTCAAGCCTCCAAGGATATTATTTCTATGTGTGACATTCTCGCTCCTCCTCCTGAGTTGTCGGATAGTCGAGGTACGACCTCGAAAGTTCTGAGCAATGATGGATGGGTGCATGGGGATGAAGCCTACGATACTCCCTTTGAATATTTCACGCACCATGTTGAATCTGATTTTGAAAACCACAGTGGCTCATTATCTCTCCCGGTACATGAAACCTACCTCGAGCCCACTCGATGTCTCCCTGGATACAAACCCGAATTTGATTTGCATACTGATTATGAATCGACTCCTACCCGTCATAAAGTTGATTCCCTTACAAGGCCTGCCAGATCATTGTGTCCTCTGAATGACATGGATGTGTGTATTGAAAATCCTCCTATGGTTAATGCCCCTACGACTCAATCCCTTCGTTCATTATTCCCTGGTTGGTTTCTCGATCCCGCCACACGAGTAATTTCTTTGAGACATTCAAAATTTCCTTATACTGGTATTGGCGACAATATCAAGCACGCGGATGGTGTTTCACAATCACAATTCAAAATTGATGAATCTTTCAGATCTGATATTTCTCACTTGGAATTTTTAGACATCCATAGGAGCGATTGTCTATCTTGGAAACCTCAAGATGTCCTCTTTATTGATCCATCCCAGTCGGTAGCTATCGGGGAGCCTGACATGCCAGGTACCCGACTCGACCACATCGATGGTTGTAGTAATCACTCCTTATCTGAAAACATATTCAATCATACCGCTGAGTATTGTCACTCACATCTCTTTTCAGACCATATGGAGACACCAACATTCGATGATTCGCTTTGGGAAGTTTCAAGTACCCATCAGAAAGTCGAAGCGCTTCAGCTTCTGCCAACCATTTCTGAGATGAAGATCCCCAAATACCATGATCCTCCCAGCATCACTGCAGTGAATCCACCCTACCCTGGCGAATCTAGAGAATCTGATGCTTTGGATTATCAATCTGTCAGTGCACAAACATTTGACTGAATTAATACAAAGCCCACTGACATTCTGCAACCCACCACAATCCATGATCACATCTACTCGCTTAATGATCTTGCCAAGCTATCAAAGTTGGAAAGCCCCTTGCTCGAAGGTCTAGAGTTTGTTCAAGGCAGTGAAGAGTTTCAAGATTCACTAAATGCGGATTCAGATCCTTATAACCTTAAACAAACCCAGAAGAAATCCCAAACTAGGGTTTTAGAAACTAGGGTTTCTACGCTTGGATGCGCATGCGTCTATAATTCGCCTGGAAATTGCTTATTGTTTCCATTCCATAAAACTGATGGTCCTCAACACCATGATGAGATTTTCGGTCAACTAGACCAAACCTATTTGGTGGATGTGCCTGCAAACAGGAAATATCTTAAACCCCTCCCGTCAGACCTAGGATTGTGCATGAATGATTATGGGTCATTTATAAATGTTGAGTTTCAAGAACATATTGCTATGTATCAAGATGAGAGTGGGATTCAGCTTGCAAAATATTTTCTGGCATGTTCTTTGGCAAGTATCTATGATCGCCTTGCCATTGCACCTGCTCCTCAGGTAAGTTTTGTTGCTACTACACTTTTTTGGATACTGGCTTTGATCCTGATCATTATTGTCATTGCAGGATGCAAATTAATATGGTGGCTACACTGGAAATCTGATTTTACATAACTCGACCGCATCATTGGTTAAACTAGGGTTTAGGTGTAGGCTAGCTAAGGACCTGTTAATAAAATTTTTTGTTCAAAGTTTAATTAGGTTTACTTGCTAAATTTTTTCTTCACGATTTAGAAGTGTGTTTGTTGTTTTTGTTTACGATTAATATTTTAGGCATCATCATGTTACAAGTATTTTCCTTTCATTTCCTTTTTAGTTACTTGTTGTTGCATAAATAATCACTGCTTGTATTTGCACTTACTGTTGGTTGATCGTTATCGCACATGGTGTTGCATTGCATCTTGAGCCTCTCTTATTACATTGCATGGTACGCTCTCTTCCTTACATCAGTTCTGTCATATCGCCTGCCACTTCATGAGCCCTCATTGCAACCCTATCACCTCGTGATCTTGTTTTGCCCCGATTGCTGACAGAGTAACCCCATTCTTTTGTGTGAGGTTGTGGTGGCTATCTCAAGAGGCAGCTTTCTCTCAGGAAAAGTCATCGAAGTCGCATTCTCAACAAGATGCCTATGAGTCTAAAATTATTTAGCCTGGGAGATACGAGCCGATTGTTTGAGGGAGACCTAACGAGTTTGAATGACCCATACCCGTAAGCCTAAGCCTTGTGCCCAGCATGGTCTCGGACGTCTTAATGATCTATTTTGCATGCTTTGCCTATTGTGGTGAATGGGATGTGAAGGTTTGGGATGAGGGAAAACCCAAATCAGGATATCTTTCAGTTTCTGTAAAACAAGAAACAACCTCTCTTGCTCGTAAAATAAGTCAGGATCCCTCATCTGCCCATGAAAAATAAGTGCCATGAGTACATGAAATAAGTGCTGCAAGCACATGAAACAAATAAGGGTAAAGGATCGAGAAAGGCTTCTTGCACAGAGAGGTAATGCAATGACTCCGATGGGGTACTGACCAGGCTCGCTGGCAGCAGAGCAACATTTTTTATTTCTTGAAGTGACTCCGCCGGGGTACTGTCCAAGCATGCTGGCAGTGGAGCAACACCAGAAACTTACTTTAAAAATCCTGGAAATAATAAACCCACTTCCTTTCTCTTCACATTACCAACAAGCTACTGGCATTTGTGAGCTTTCTCTTTCATGTATTTCTGATTAGCGGGACTTAGTTGAGGCACAAGGATTAGTCTTACTTGTAAAGGACCAAAGTAATACTAAGGGTACTCGTGAAATTTGTTCAATATTCCCTTCCATCGCTATTCAGACTCAGACTATTGTTGTGATATTGATGGAGATGCTGGATTCTACCAGTGGTTCGCCATTTGTTGTAGCCGCTACAACATCACCCAAAATTTTGGGTATATTTAAAATTTTGGGTTCCCCCTCTGCTTGCTTAGGCATTAGAGTCTTTCACCTGACCTGCAGGCAATGACATCCCGCCGACCTATCCCCAACCCCTCATGAGTTGTCTCGCCATCATGATCAGATGTCGCTGTTGCAATCACGCCATATGTGGGAAGGATCATCCAGCGTATGCTCGAACACTCTTTTCGCAGTCACGCCAAGTGTAATGAGATTTCCATGCATAAATTTGAATGGAAACCATTTGTATATTAACAATTAAAGGCCCTCTCGCCGTGGGCCATTAAGCATGTTCTTTGATTTCCTTCTCTTAAGCTTGTTAGTCTTACATGTTTTGTCTCGGGCCACCATTATCAAAGAGTAATTTTGATGTCGTAATGTTTCACATAGGTTGACCCCACGGGTGACAAACTCCTCAGTCCTGTCATGACATAAAGGGAAATAAAATTGGGCTCAACGACGAGGCCAAATTTGCAGAAAAGGGGAGGAACAGGAGCAAACGATCAGTACTGTTAAAGGGAGGATAGTGTGATACATGTTGACCAGAGAGAACCTTCTATGTCACTGATGCAAAAAGCCTTCTTCACTAGTGCGCACCGGATGCTTAAAAGCGCTCCATTTGGAAATGTCCAGATCCTACACCATACCATCTAAAGGGCGATGGGCGCACGCGAAGAAACATATTTCGCCACTTTGATGAGTCTAGCGTGAAGTATAGCCTGGTGAACAAAGCTGACACAAAAGTTTTCTCCAGACACTGAAAATCTCATTCGAGACGTTCTCGTGCCGGGTAGCAGTGCGAAAGCATACGTGTTTATGTGGCAAGTCAACGACATGGTTCCAAATAAGTGAACCCATCCTTTGAGAAGCAATCTCTATTGAAGCTAGGCTACACAGTGGACGCACACTCTATGAAACAAGGTTATGGTTTTGATTTTATATAATTAAAACAAGGCAAATAAAAATCACATGGTGTCAAAATCATAGGAGATCGTGGATGAAAAATATGTGAAACCGTTGCAAAGTGGGCACATTTGACCAAGGTGGCATTTTGAAACATTAGGACGAGGCACAAACATATGGTTTCAAAGCCATATAAGATCATGGGTTAGAAACATATGAAAACCAATTACAATTGAAATCAAATATTTCTAAGATGGAGTTGATTTATAACAATCAAAGTCATGTTCAAAACATGGAACGAGATGTCATGACTTTCATGCGTTAGAAAAATGGCGCAGACATGCACCACCGTGTTACATGAAATTAAACGTTCGATGCCATGTGTTGGAAACATGGCGCAGACATGTATGGGCACGTGGCATCGAGCCAAAGGTTCGAAAGCATTGTCAACTTATGGTAAAAGTATACACCCGTCAAACGTTATGGTAATAACACGGGTCAGAACTATATGCAAGTGTAGTAGGTAAGTTTAAACGTTTGGTGGCTGTCAATTTTACGTTGCAAACATGAAGCGGACAATTACAAATGGATGCCAATGTGTCGATGGGGCAATGTTAACCCACGTGGACCAGGCATAGATGGCGGTCAACCTTAGTTGGAAACCTGGTGCAGAACCAGACGTACCTCACGATAAAAGGCGGAACGAAGCGGCATGGACACGTTGCATGAAGCCATGTTTCGATTGTGCAGTTTCAATCTGTGAGAAAGCATGTGGGGCAGGTATATACAGTGATGAAACATGGAGCATGAACACATTGTAATGTTGGTGTAAATGTTTTTATGCCGAAGTTTTGACCAGAGTTATAGTTGGTGCCTTGCAAATTGGCTCAAACACTTTGATGCCGAAGTTCTTAACAAGTTTGGAACGAAAATTACAATTGGACTCAAGATACATTTAGGCCGAAGTTTTCAAACTGTGTTGTTCAGTTATCCAAAGTCGTGGTTCGATAGATGATAATATATGACCATGTTTCAAACGTTGCATGAACCATCTGATAAAGAGATATCATACAGGCAGAACTATATGAGGAAAAACATTACAAATGAGCGCAATACGTTGCATTTTTATGCCGAGGTTTTAATCTATGAAGCGGATGTGTAAGGTGGTCAAGTTGAAGATTAAAACGTTGATCGAAACTATATGAAACACATTACAGTTATATAATATCTGGTCAAAACGCATGTGCAAACATGGAGCCAACGTAAATTTTTATATGGCAGTCCAACCGTTCAACTAATGTGACCATCAACGCCATTAAAGCATGTTATCATTCGTTACTGCCAGTGATAATAACAACCCCACCCATAGTGTCCGATAAAAAAAAATCCCATTGTCAGCATAAATAATGTTGATAAAGATTGCATGCGTTGGAGAGGTCTTCCCACGGATTTAAGAATAGTTGGACGTTGGAATGTCCATTGAGAAAAAAAAAATAATAACGGGTTAGAAGCGCTAGGATAATGCATGTCTTTTTGCATTCAGTTGGTCGCTGAGTCACATGGATGATAGAGCGACTAAAGATGCGACTTGCGACCCTGCAGTCTCTGCAAGAGCAGTCGCGCGACCCCTCCAGGTCGCTGAGTCGCGATGAATGCTCCTGGGCCCAAAACGTGACCACGCGACTCTGCGACCCCTCTAGGTCGCTGAGTCGCGATGTATGCTGCTGGGCAAAGAACGCGACCGTGCGGCTGTGCGACCCCTCCAAGTCACTGAGTCGTAGAAAGGTATGCCTAAGGAGAGCTGTGACCCAAAATGAAAACGCCCCCTCAAGGCTCGACCTCCCTCAAAGGCAATGCCCACGCTGGTCCAAAAGAAAAAGTCTCACTCCTAAATGGTGTGGGCGTGCGTTAAGAAGAGGTGGTAAGTGTCTTGAAAAGGGATTGAAACGATATTGTGAGAACTCCAACAATATGTTAAAAAATGTGTGCATACAATATATCATCCTCATCAAAATATAATTATGCGCCACATTTTAGTTGTGCGTGGAGTATACAAGGAAGTGAAGGAAAGCTTGCAAGTGTTGGCAGTAAAAGGGAAAATGCATTTGTGTCAATACCCTTCCGCATTGTACATTTAAAGTGCATATACTCCTACAGGCCTATTAATAAGAACACCTCAGCCCTTATGCCTTGCTAGTGACTGGTACCCTTTACTTCCCGTAGAGTGGTATTGTAATTGCAAATAGGTTGATTCGAGATACATCAAGGGTATAGGCTCGTTGTTTTAGGGATTCTGTCGGTTTTCGCACATGGCAAAGATGTTGTTTGTCTATACATGAAAAATCCTCCTTTCTATGCCAGGACATTGCTTGAGCCAGCACTACATAAACACTATGGGGCACCCAATGCGAAGGCCCATCCAAAGTCTCATGTTAAACTCATCACATTCTACACAGGTGGCATAAACACAAGATCATTGATCTTATCAATTGTTTCCGCTGCAAACATGTAGAGCTTAGTGAAGACGACGTTGCAGCATAACACCTGACCACACAGGAGTATACGTTATTATTTTCATTTTTGCAGTTAATTAAATAGGCCCTTAACATTATGATTCATAAATGAAGACATCTAACCTAAGTTATGTGATTGCAGGTGGAAGTTGTTGTTCTGCGCAATGAACAACAGTTATCCTAGCAAGAAAGAGGACTGGTTTTCAAGGCAGGGAATGTGAGATGAGGAATACTGCTACAAAATTTGCTGATGGATGGAGGTCGCGAGTCGCAGAGGCCATCGGGTCACATATTCGCACTCCCTGTTGAAAGCCTGACGACGCGACCCAGCAACCCAGCGACTAGGTCACAAGGTCGCATAACCGGGGCAGGTCGCAAGTCGCACATTTACTGAGGTCGCAAGGTCGCAATTTTTCAAATATGATCGAGGTCGCAGGTCACACATCCGCCGAGGTCACAGGTTTCACATCTGCCTAGGTCGCAGGTCGTAGATCTGATGAGGTCGCAGGTCGCACATCCGCCGAGGTCGCAGGTCACACATCTGTCGAGGTTGCAGGTCGCACATCTGCCTAGGTCGCAAGTCGCAGATCCGATGAGGTCGTAGGTCGCACATCTGCCGAGTTCACAGGTCGCATATTGCCCCAGGTCGCTAAGTCGCATCCCTTAGCAAATGCCCGACGACGCGACCCAGTGACCCAACGACTAGGTCACAGGTCACACTCACCAGCCAGGTCGTAGGTCGCATTTTCCCTTCCAAGTCGCAAGGAAGCCCAGCAGTCAAGAAGATGGAAAGCCAAGGAAGACTAAAGGGAAAATTTTGTATTATAAATACTCCTTCAGGAGCTTGTAAAATGGGCTCTGGTTTGGGCCTCGAGCCGAGTACATTTTATTACCAGTAGATTATACATTTAATGATGAATACAAGCATTTTTGTAAAACCCCTTTTGTGGATCTGGTGTTGTTTTATGTATGAGCACTGTTGAGTATTACGTTTTCAGTTTCTGAATGTCTTTGTACTAAGGGAACTACATTTTAATTCACATCACAGTTGCATAACAGTTTGCTGAGTATGTTAATGGTGGTTGAGTTTATTTCACTTTCTTAGCGAATGTCGATGACTTTGTTTATCTGCATTTGTGTTATCGTTTAAAATTTTAGGAAGTGAAGGGTGTTCTTACTATGAGGAATTGTTTCCTTTGCGGTCAGAACAGTTTACAAGCATGACCCCAATGAAGTGTTGATAATGACACTTCCTTCGGTTTTCATGCTTTATTACTTCTTCTTGCTACTCATCGTGCTGCATGTACATTTAATGCATCAAGTATATGTCTTGTATCAGTTGATTATGTGTGTATCCACTGTTTTTATAGAGTTTAAGTGAGACCCAAACCAAAGGAGAAATCAGTGCTAGCCGGACCCACACCCGGGACGGGATCCCTATTCCAAACGGTTCAAGGTCTAATTCGGACCTTTTACCGGGAAGATCCCCTACTGTTGGCCAGATAGATTTTCCCGTCAACACACTGGCAGAGATTTAAAAAACTACTTCTCTCTTTAACCAAAAGCATGCACACATTTCTCTTAAAAAAAATATTTTTAAATTTGAAGATTCAAATATTTTCACTTTTTTTTTTAATCTCAACAAGGCACAAATTTCCTTTAAAAAAAAATTATGTTTGTAACTTAATGATCATCACCAAAACTGATGCTAGCAAAACAATTTGAATTTTTTTCCCAGCAAAAAAAAAAATGCTCCTAACATTCCACAATGAACGCAACAGTCAAATTACACTCAGATTTCTCAATTCCCCCTCCATTCAAATGATGAACGCAGCATAGTAAAATTATATGGCAGTCTTTTTTTTGAATCTGCCACAACACTACAACATGACATGAGGGTTTTTGTCAATCACATGGTGCAAACGCAGCAAAGGAAAATGCTAGCAAACAAACTCCACTGGTAGTGCTGTCACAGGTTGAAAACAATCTGCTACTCCCTTGACATCAACATTGCCACCAGCCTCCTTGGATCGCAAGAGCTCTGATACCACTGTTAAATAATAAAAATGTGATTTATATATCTCATTCATTGAATTGGATTACATTTATACTTCAGAAATTAGTTTAGAAATTATTTATCACTAACTACTAACTTCCTAACATCCTAAGTACCTAACTGAACAGGACCCTTGGGATTCTTGTAGAATTACAACATGGATTTATTTTCCTTTTTTCTTAATGGGACCCTCCTAAAAGTAGATAAAAACATGGAGGAAAATATAAATATTAGTATGGATGATGCAAAACATAAATATGAGGCTTGTTCTGTAGCTTTTTTAGTTATCAAGAAATCAATAATTCAGTTAATATATGTTGTTAGAAGATGTTGCATCTTGTTACCATGTTACCTTTACAGAATATATCTTTTTCTACCGGGGTTCATTAGCAATTTTGGTTTCATTAAGAATAATTTGGAGAATTTATTTGTTACTTTGATCCTATGATGTATATAGATCTTAGCCAATCTATTTATTCGTAGGTGGGCTCACTAATTATTCCATGAGTTATTAAAATTCATTGTCACACCAAGTGAATGCTAAATATGAAATAGAATCCAAAGCTAGGAACACTGAAACTTACGATGAAACTAAGGAGTCTATTGTATTAGAAAATATTGGAAAATTAAAATATTGGTGTCCTCAAAATAGAAATCAGAAAATGTGTGAACCAATAGATTATTTGAGAAAGAGGGGAAAGCATGATGTCGATAAACAAATGTTGAAGAGATTTGCCGACAAATTGTGCATCGGTTCAAAATTTTAACATTATTAAGGATTTATTATAGTAGTGGTGTCCATTGATTAGAATTTGGTTGATAGTACACAATCTAAACCTTATAATTATATTTGTTATTTCCCACATAGTCAATAATAATAAGAGACATAAAGTGCAATAAGAAAATAAGAAACCACAACTATAGCTACCAAATTACAAACACATTTCGATACTGAAAGTTGGATATCCACATAATTGATTCAGTTACAAAAATTTTTTTATTTTTTATTTTAGTTTCTTCAAGTTTTGATGAACCCAAACTATGTTGCCATTTCAAATATGAGCAAGTTGAGTTGGTGTCTCTAAGGGAGTGGAAGAGACTAGAGTGGATGGAAGACAGTGTCGCACTCTTGTGAAATAATTATCTCTGTAATTCTCCCCCTTAATTATTTCAAAAAATAAAAAAAAACTTTCTATTACATCAAAAATTTGTTAGATCATGCATACTCCTATAGTTTCCCTATGAGTTTCAAATAATTTTTTTCATTAAGGTTTTGTAAATATATTTGCAAATGGGTTTTTTTTGTTACAAAATTCCATACACATTTTATTATTATTACTAATTCACAAATGAATTGATACTTTGTATCAATATGATTACTCTTCTTGTGGAAAATAATATTTCTTGATAATGCAAGGATATATTTCTTATCATAGAAATTCTAAGCTCATTCCTTTTGTCAATGTGACAACTCAATCAAAATTCTTGTCATCCAAACAATTTGATATGTCGTTGATGTTATTACAACATAATATCCCTCAACGTATGATGTTATTACAACATAATCTCCCTCAACATATGATAATGTCAAATGGATTGCTTCTTTGATGTCCATGCTACTACATCTAATCCCAAACTAAACACATACCCTTATATACTCTTCATATCATCTGTATTTCGTGTAAAATCACTTTTTATATGTCTAGTTAGTTTAAAATATGAATATGATGTATAAAATATATGATAATTTATTTTTATTTAAAAATATCTTAGAATCATTTTTCCAACAAACCAATGGGTAATTTTTAAAAACTCCATGAATCTAGAAATCAAACTTACAACAAATATTATATTAGTTCTTGTTGCACTCAAATACATAAGACTTGCAACCACTTTCTTATATAGGTTTGCATCAAAATTTGAACCTTCATCCTTCTTACTAGGTTTTGTACTAATTACTATTGGAGTTACAACTAACATAAAATTCTCCATCATGAACCTTTTCAACATATGCTTTTCATACTTATATTGACAAATAAAAATAAAATATTTAAATTGAGCTACTTCAACACCAAAAATTTATTTAATTAACTCTAAATCAATCATATCAAAGTATTTTTTCATGCATGTCTTCAAATAATGGATTGAAATAGCTTGAGTGAAAATAAAATCATGAACATATAGGCACACAATCAAAATTTTACCTTGCTAGTTTACCATTGAATACAAAGTTGGCTCAATTGAAATCTTGATAAATCCATTGTAACTCAAATATTCATCAATTGTACTATAACATACTCTAGGTGCTTGTTTTAATCCATATAAGCCTTAAGGTTTTATTTAATTTGTAAATTTATCTTCTTGTCCACCAATTTAATATCCTTGAGGGTGTTTCACATAATGCACCTCTTCCAAAAAAAACCATTTAATAATGCACATCTCACACCCAACTGATATATTTTTTTATTTATTTTGTGCAAAAATAGCTAATGATGTCCTGACAATTCAAGTCTAACAACAACTGCAAATGTTTCATTATAATCAACACCAGGTTAGTAACGGAACCCCTCAAGCTACAAGTCTTGCTTTATGTTTCTCAATTTCACCTTCAACATTAAATTTAGTTTTCTAAATACATTTAACACCAATATTACTTTTACCTCTAGGCATATCTAAAAGCTCTAAAGTATTACTTATTTATAATATAGCATCAATATCCTCTTCAATATTTTTTATCCAAATATCTTCTTTAAGAACTTGATCAAATTTTAGAGGATCCTATGAAATTAATGCAAAATTTGAAACTTGGTATATTTCATCGTTATGCTCATAAAATTATTTTAAACTTCTAGTATTCTAACCTTTAATTATGCACCTCAAAGTAGTTGATCTAGGATAAGATTCATTACTTACCTCTGATCTTGTTGTTTGGTGTCCACTATCATGTTATGGTTTTCCATTTTCTCGATTTATCAGTTTTCTAAAGTATAATGGGATAAATCTTAGTGATTTACTTATTGATGTGCTTGTACTAGGTGTATAGTGAATCAATTATCAACATTCTACTTCTTTCTCATTTTCATCATCATATCCATGAGATAATATATCTCCCTCTACAACATATTTATCCATGCTTCCATCCAAAACTTCTTCCTCAAACTAAACATCTCGACTGCTAATATATTTCTTGGTGATGGGATTATAGAGTCTATATGCTTTAGAATATTCATTGTATACAATAAATGTACACTTCACACCTTTTTCATATAATATCTTTTCCCACCCTTTAGGTGCATGAAAATAATAAACACATCGAAAATTTCTTAAATGAGATATATTAAAACTCTTAACACTCCAAGATTTTTTGGGAACTTGGTCCTTCATGCTCTTAGTCTGACTACTATTATGAATTTAAATATCAAAACCTACTACTTCTCCCTAATATTTATTTGGTAGATTCTTTTCCTTAAGCATACTTCAATCCATATTCAAGATGGTTCAATTTTTCCTTTCAACCACTCCATTTGTCTATGGAGTATAACGTGCAGTGAATTATCTCTTCATTGCATGAATATGAATAAAATCAGTGAAATCATTTATCATAGATTAATGGCCTCTGTGTCATATTAAAATTTTAATATTTTTGTCAAATTCCTTTTCAACCATATCTTTAAATATTTTAAATTCAAAAAATACTTTAGATTTTTGTTTTAGAAGAGAAACATAATTTTTTCTACTTGCATCATCAATACAAGGTAAAATATAAACATTACCAGCAAATGAAGTTGCTTTCATAGGTCCACAAAATATATGTGTACAATCTCTAGTGGAGCATTCACCCTATATGAAACTCGAGATACATATTTCTCTCTGTGATGCTTTGGAGGCATACAACTTTCACACGTGCCTATTTTTTGGTGAATATTGGGTAATATTTTGACCATCTATTTAATCTACATCAAATATTTACCACCAAAATATAAATGAGCATATCTTGAATTCCATAACCACAAGTCATCAAAATTATTATATTTACAAGCATTCAAGGAGAGCAAAAATTCATTTCTCATTCTAATTCGAAATATCCCAATATTTTTCATCTTTTCCCTCGCTATCAACAACTTACTTGGATATTTATCAATGATTCTACATGCTTTATTCATGAATAACACTTTCTACCTCTTCTCTTTTAGTTGTCCAATCCTCAACAAATTTCCTTTTAAACTAGGTACATAATATACATCATCAGTTTTTCTTCTTTCACCATTTCTAGTATAAACAAAAATCACTCCTTTACCTTTAATGGATACCTTTTCAATGAATACTTCAAAGTATTGTTCTTATATTTTAGTAAAGAGTTTGTATTCCTTTACATAACATAGTGTTTTTCAAAACAAAAACAAAAAAACAAAAACTTTTTTTGAGTTCATTTGTTTGTTAGGACAAATTGGTTGGATTCTTATACCATTCATTCTATATATAAAAGAAAATATATATTCTTGCAACATAAAATAATTTTTATGGTGTTTTTAATGAAGTGTTTTTGAACTTGATTTTGGAATAAAACATGTTGTGGAAAATAGAGTTTTGCATCTTAAAGAAATGAATGAAAAATCTGTCCCTTCTTTAGGTAGAGGTTTATTTAATTGGGCGAATTACATTCTCATATTTGACTAAATTTACTTTTAATTAAGCTCATCACACCATTAGTTTCATGTCCGAATCTATTGAGTAAATATGAAACTAAAATAAATGTCAATAAAATCAATTAGACTTTTCTATCTTCCTATCATGGTCACACCTACATTACATCAACGATATGACTTTGGAATATGAGTGAAATTTAATGCTCCAATGTTGGAAATGAACAATAGAAGCTTGTCATAGGGATAAAATCCATTTGGCACAATTTTTCTCTAAGAAACTCTTACGTGGGAGTTAAGCATGTGGTCATATTGAACCTAGTGAAGTGATCAACCCTACTTGATTGGTTATGATAGCATGATCTAAACACATTAAAAATTATATGGAATGGTACTTTTGAATCACTTGAAAGGACTACCTCAATGCGAGTGATATTTTAAGGGGATTGAGATTTTTTACGGTACCCTTCAATGTATATCCAACCTATGACTACTGCCCCAAGCCAGGTTGTTGTATGTGGTAACCTTAGTTACATAATATTAGGGCTTTTACCCAAGGTAACAATGGGGAATAAGTACATGTGGTACTTGGAACAGTGGTTAGCTATACACACTTTGGCCCTCTTGGAGGGTACTTCAGTCAAGATGGTATTATATGTGATGTTACTCGCACCAGGTTGTGACAATTAAGTAGGTTGTTAGTGTATCTCGTTCTGCCCATTCTATCTCCAACAAATTTTCACATCAATCTATATGATGTTGGATTCCATCACCAATTAGTGATTTCACTGTGAAATGGTTGTTTTCATGGTTTGAATCCTTACATCTCTTACTCTGTGTTATTGTGTTTGTTTTACGTTTTAGTGAGTCCTTATGTGGGAATTGTGTATTTGAACTATTAAATACTGTTTAAATTCTTGATAAAAATTCATTGTGGCTTGTTTACCTCATTGTTATTGTGGAATGCAAGGTTATCCCCTAAATTTACACCTACTAAATTGAACAATAACAAACTAGAACAATTAAAACTATGAAATTTACAACATCAAAACAACCTTAGTCATCTCCAAGAAACATAAACATTGAAATGGGAACTGAAATGAGTACCCACTTTTTTGAGGTAGAAAAATATCATCTAATTTTGAAAATTGTTGATTCAGAATACACCTTTTATTTTGACATAGCAAAAAATCATTTGATTTTGAAAAGTGTTGATTCATAATACACCTTTTTTTGATGTAGCAAAAAATCATCTGATTTTGAAAAGTGTTGATTCATAATACACCTTTTTTTGATGTAGCAAAAAATCATCTGATTTTGAAAAGTGTTATTTCAGAATACACCATTTTTTTAGCATATTTTTGACATTTTATTTTTTCTTATGTATCAAGTAAAAACAATTTTTCTAAATCTTAGTCATTTTCATTCTAATTTTGAAAAGTGTGGATGCATCATCAACCCCATTTTTTAGAGGGTTTCCTTTTGAAGCTTTAAATTTTCAAATGTATGAAGTGTGGAGTTTTTTTTACTTGATGATTTTAATGTAGATTTTGAAAAACATTAACATTTTCTCAAGGAATAGTTTTAGCACTTTAAATTTTCTTATGTCCTAAGTAATTTTTTTCCTTTTTTGTAAATGTTGATTATTTAACCATTTTTCAGGTTGTCTAGTTTTTTGTTTTTCATTTTCCTTTGCAATGTTTTCTTATCATGAAATTTTTTCCAAAATTAAAAAATATATATATAATATATTGAGGTTATGATTTATTTTATATTTATATATCATTAATTAATATTTCAATACATATAAAATAACTGTCACTAAATAATAATAATTTTAAAAACTCAACAAAAATATCAATATTTTGCATATACATATAATTCAAAAGATATGTGTTTTAGTACATTTTTTTTTTGGCTAAAAATAACACCTTAAATAAAACACTAAAAACCATCTCCCTATTTATTAAAACCTAAGGTGGATTCGGTTTATATATATATATATATATATATATATATATATATATATATATATATATATATATATATATATATATATATATATATATATATTCTTGAGCATCCCCGATCCACGAACCACAATGAATGGTTTGGAAAGTCGATTCTAAATAAACATGAGTGGGATGGATCCAGAATGTCTATTACTATAAGCTAGCAATCCCATAAATCTGAAATAAAAATTTATGGGAATTTTGAATAAAAAAAATTAAAAAATAAAAAAAAATTATGAAATTTATATAAAAAATAATGACATTTGAAAAAAGAAGAAGATATACATACAAATTTCTGTATTCAAAAATAAAAATACAATAAAAATTAAAAGAAACATAAGAAATTTGAAAAATTAAAAAATACAATTAATTTATAAAAAAAAAATAGAAATAAAATAATAATACAAATAATAATAAAAATTGAAGATTTTAAATTTAAAAAATGAAAAACAATTAAAATAATAAAAAAGAAATTTAAAAAATTAAACAATTATATATATATTAAAATAAAAAATTGAATATAAATATTTAAATTATTAAAGAACAAATAAATAAATAAAATTTCAGCGCCTAGGGCCATTGGGTGAGATGAAAGCCGATTTTGAGAATCAACTTTCAGCCTAATGTGTGGCTTGAGGGGCCTCCACCCTAGGATGAAAAAGCTGCATAGTTATGCCGCTACACGACGGAGGCCCCTCGGGCCACCTAGTCGTGGGTTTCAGCCAGTTGGGTGGTCAAAGGAGCCTCCACCCTTTGATAGTAGAGTCGTGCAACTTCGCCAACCCAGGGCAGAGGCACATCAGACCACTCGTTAGGCTGAAGGCCATGGTTAGGCAGCCCGTGCAGCCTCCGCCCTAGGATTACAAAACTATGCAACTCCTCTAGCCCAGGGCGAAGGCCCGTCAGGCCACCCAACCATGCTTCACCCCGTCGGGTGGGCCGAGGGGCCTTTCCCCTGGGTTGGTGAGGCTGTCAAAGCCCAATTAGCCCAGGGAGGAGTCACCTGAAGCCACCTAGTGGGCTGAAATTGATTCTCAGAGTGGAGGCCCTTTAAGCCACAGGAGAGGAGCCGAATTTTTTTTTTTGTAAATTTGCTTTTTTAATATTTTTTTTTGTTATATATATATATATATATATTTTATTTTTTAATTTTATTTTTTTAATGATATGTGCTTTTTTATTTTTATTTTTTAATTTTTGTTTCTCAATTTTTGTTTTTTTATTTTTTTTTAAGTTTTTTTTATTCTTTTTCATTTTTTAAATTTAATTTTTCAATATTCTTTTTTATTATTAATTTTTAATTGTTTTTTATTATTCTTTTACTTTTAATGTTATTTATATATATATTAATTGTATTTGTATTTTAGATTTATTTTTTAGGTTTATGGTTTTTATTACTATTTTTAAATGTATGTTTATTATTATTATTATTTTTTGAATCACCTCATTTAAAAAAAAATTATAAAGTTTATTATTTTTTTCAATTTTTATTTTCAAATTTTCCATAATTTTATTTTATTTAATGTGTTATTTTTACTTAAAATGTGTGTGTGTGTGTGTGTGTGTGTGTGTGTGTGTGTGTGTGTACATATACATATATACACACACACACACACACGCACACACACACACACACACACACGTATATATATATATATATATATATATATATATATATATATATTCGAGTTTTTTAAAATATAAAGGAAGTCATAACCCCAAGATATTTTAACTTTTGGAAAAAAAAATAAAACTTTCATTATAAAAAAACATTAGAAAGAAAAAAATCTGGAATAGCCTTAAAAACTAAATATTTTAGGATTAATAATAATAATAAGTTTCAGCTCTTTGCGCCCCTGAGAGGACTCAAGCCGATTCTCAGAATCAGTTGAGCCCACCCAACGGCGTGAGGGGCAATCACCCTAGGGAGGTGAAGTTGGATAACTCCACCAACCTAGGGCAGTGGCCCCTCGAGCCTCCCAACAAGATGAAGCCGATTATGAGAATCAACTTCAGCCCATTGAGTGGCCTAAGGGGCTGCCACCCTAAGTCGGCGGAGATGCACAATTCCACCTGCCTAGGGCAGCAACCCCTCGGGCTCATGGATGAGCTAAAGTCAATTCTCAGAATCAGCTTCAGCGCGCCCAGGGGCTTGAGGGGCCAAATTATTTTATTTATTTTATTTCTTTTAGAATAATAATTATTATTATTTTAATGTTAATTGGTTTCATGTTTTTTTTTAATGAATTTTTAGATTATTTTTTTATTTCTTAATTTTTTAAATTTTTTTTAATTTAACTATTTTTTCTTTTTTTAATGTTTTTTTTTTAAGTTGTTTATTTTTGTTTTTAATATATATATATATATATATAATATTTATTTTATTGATTTTTTTAAATGTAATATTTATTTATTTATTTATTTTGATGTTTTGTTTTTTTGTTTTCTTTAATTATTCAATAAAGTATGTTTTATTTATTTATTTTTGTGGTTGATTATTTTTCCTTTAATTATGTTTTTTGAATATATATATAGATATATATATATAATTTTTTTTTTAGATTTTACCTTTTTTAGTTTTTTTTTTTTTCTATATATTTTCATATAAGAGATTTTTTGGGGATTTATTTAATTTTATATTTTTTTTATATATATTTATTTTTATTTACTCTGTATTCTTCTTTTTAACTTTTGTTTCTTTTCATTATTCTAATTTTTATTTACTGGTTATTATTATTATTAACTTTTGTTTTTTTCATTGTTTTAATTTTAATTTTTTATTTTGTAAATTTTGTTTTCATTTTTCTTTTGAAGCTTTAAGGTTTTTGGGAGTCTTGATATTTTCACTTTTCAACCATTGTTTCAAAATGTTGAAAATATATCATATATATAGATACATACATACATACATATATATACATACATACATACATACATACACACACACACACATACATATATATATATATATATATATATTATTCTAGCAACAACGCCTTTAATTTTTGAGCTATTTTTTCATGCTTTTTGTGGATTTTTTGCTTGATTTTTCATTTTGGGTTTATATTTCCCATTTCATAGTTTGCATTGTTTCCACCTATTGTTACAGAACCTAACAATGCAAAAATTGAGACATTACAAACTGAAGAGGTAGAAACTAAAATGATTGAAAACTATGAACCTAAAGTTATCGAGTATGAGATTTTACAACCTGAATTAATTAAACCTAAAACTTTTGAACCAGAGTTTTATTTACCTAAAGAGCCACAAGTTATCATCCCAATAACTCCATTGACTTATATCTCTCCTTCATTAGGTATAGTATCTACCCATATACTAGTTACATCACTAGAAAGTGTAATGCTAAGTATCGAACTAGGTGATCTTCCACCTCGTTTGTTGAGTATACATGAGATTACTCAATAACTTGGTCCTATTAGCCTTCCCATTACTAGAGTTACAAAAACTAATATTATTCATCTTCCATATCGTTTAAAACAAAACCCATGGCATGAAGCTTTACTTAGATCTCCAAGACCTATTTAGATTTCTCCAACTAGAAGAGTACCCTTGCTATGCACTTCTTCATATTTTACATCAATTCCAACCAAGACTAAGTCTACATTTCAAATTCAAACATCATCTTCTATTATTAGTGGATTTTTGAGTCAAGTATGACTTCCATGTTTACTATACCTCATGAGTCATATATTTCTCGTGGACCATTTATACCTATTGGGTATTAGTAACTCAGTGGGGTATTTTTAGGAGCTCCTACTAGCCCTTCCTTTCTTAAATTTCCCACTAGGTCTTCGGAAATTACATCTAGTTCATCTCTAGCATCTATTAGTCAAATTGCTGAAACAAGATTTGTTTCACAAACAATTTTTACCTAGGGTACAACAATTATTAGATCAATAAGTCGATGTATTATATATATTTGGTGGTTTAGGATCTCCATAACAACCCCCCATAGGAACTTATCTTACTGTAGTCCAATCGTCTTCTAGTCCTTATTTTCCCATAAGGGGGAAACCTTTGATTCGAACATATCCTTAATATGGCGAGTAACTTGTTATTGGATCTTGTAACAACCCCAAGTTAAAAGTCCATCTAATCAATTTAATAGATGCAAAGTGATGGCCTACTAAGGAAAAATTTCCCTTCAGAGATTAAATGTGATTAAAAAATCCTCTTTTGTTGTAAATAGTCTTAAACTCTCGGATCATACCAGTTTATGTTTCTCCCCTTTTCTGAAATGACACATCCTTGATGTTCCTGAAAGCATATCCATTCACCATATACTGGAACTTTATGCACGAAACAAAAAAGCTTAGTTTCCATTCACACTTACACAATTCCATGGCCTCGAATGATTTAATCCCCTGTTATGTACATATCATGATTTGTAATTAAAACTATATTCCCCATTGTTTGTTTAAAGTATGATCACCACGTCTTCAATGGACTATCTCAATGCAACCTCCAAAAAGTACTGCTCCCAATAGCATACAAAATTCCCACTTGAACTTATTCAACATATAATGTTTTCTTCCCTCAAGGAATCTTCCTATTTATGAAGTGTGTATGGATCTCAACACTGTCCAAAATAAATTTTGTATGAAGTCATTGCTAGTCTCAATTTCATTTGATTCCTTGGAATCGATACGTCCCATCTACACCCTGCTCATGTTAGATCTATATTGGTGGCTAAAACATAGATGAAACTCTAACAACCAAAATCCACAATCAACACCGAAAACCAAACTTATACATGTATTCATTAATGTAGAGAGATGCTAGATACAAATAATTTTTTTTAAAGTAACTACGTATTTAAAAAAAGTAAAACTCAGAATTAACTCTTGCCCTTAATCTCCTAAGTTACATTGAATCTCGTTTTTCCCAAGGCCCTACCCATTTTTTTATACTCACTATCATTATTCAGAGTGATTTAACAACCATATCCCCTTCGAATCCTCTAACAAATAAATTTCTAATTAATTGGACTATAAAAAACCTATGCTAAAAAATCCAATCCGTTCATTTCCAACTTGGAAATCTCAGCTACTTATTACAAACAAATAACTAAAGAAAATTAAGAGGACCAACCCTCTTTGGTAAATGATTTTGACTGGTTAGGTCAAATTGAATCGATATATTTTTATGCTCCTACATCAAACTCCTAGGGAAGAAGAGAATGCTCCATCAATGCATCAGGATCAATATGATACTTCTGCACTTCAGTTATTTCCATTCAACTGGCATCTTCTACTGGTTGTCCCTTCCATTTAATCAAATACTGATAATAAGTTTTTCCTCTGGTTTTTCTCATCACTCTCTTATCCAAAACTGCTTCCACTTCCCTTTCAGTTGTTTTTGGAAATTGTTCCTCCCACTTTAAAGTCCAAATTTCCCCATTAACACAATCTTTTATTGCTTATGTTTTTTATTCTCTGTAGGAGTATAAATATGTAACATTAAATATCGGTAAAATTATAATTCCTTTTGGAAGTTCTATTTCATAGGCATTTGTAGAGAATTTTCTCAATATTTTGCATGGTCCTATATTTTTCAAATTTTAAATTGTTGCATCTCCCTATAGGATTTATTTCTTTCCTCAAATAACCCATAACCAAATGACCTATTTGAAATTACTTCTCTTTCCTTCTCATGTTAGCCTTTTCCTTGTACTTACTATTTCTTGCTTGTAATCTATGTGTTACATCTTCTTGCGACTTCTCCATTTGTTCTGCAAACTCTTCAACCTTTGCACTCCTTATTTCCTACTTCCCGAAATTTCTAGGTTCATATACGCCTCTAGGGTGCATTCCAAAATCAACTTGAAATGGGACCATACATGTAATCATGCTAGGAGTACCATTGTAAGTGAATTCAGCTTGAGCAAGTGCCAAATCCCACTATTTTGGATTCTTATAAAGAAAAATTCTTAAGATGTTTCCTAAGCTTGTATTCACCCCTTCAATTTTCCCATCTCTTTGAAGATGATAGGCTAAACTAAAATTCAGGTTTATACCTAGATTCTTCCATAGATTTCTCCAAAAGTGTCATAGGATCATAGTATCTCTATCTGAAACAATACTTATAGGTATCCCATGTAATCTTACAATTTTTTAGAAAAACAGGTTAGCAATATGTGTTGCATCATTATTTCTCTCACAAGCAATAAAATGAGCCATTTTAGAAAATCTATCTATTACAACATAGATGGAATCATTTCCTGTTTGTGTTTTAGGAAAACCCAAAACAAAATCTATTCTAACTGCATCCCATGGCCTGTTTGGAATTGGAAATGGTTCGTATAATCCAGTGTTCCGACTTCTTCCTTTTTTCATGCTGACAAATCCTGCACTTCTCAACAAATTTCTTTACATTAGTCTACATTCTAGGCCAAAAATAGAAACCATTTACCTCATAAAATGTTTCATCTTGTCCAAAGTTTCCATACATTCCACCACTATGCTTTTCTTTTATCATATTCTCTCTCATTCAACACTCACGTATGCATAGTTTATTAATGTTGAAAAGCATCCCTCCTTGAGCATGTAATCCAACCATTGGCTTCTATTGTGAACAAGAAGATTTTTAATAGTTGCATATATGTCTTTAAAGTCTACATCCTCCTGGTACATGTCAATCATTTCTTCAAATCCCACCGTTCTAGCTTCCAGCTTCTAGAAAACCAAATTCATTCTTCTTAAAGCATTAGTAACTTTATTTGATTTTCGAATCATGTGTTTGATTGCAAAGGTGAAACTTTGCAGAAATTTCACCCATTTTCCATGATTTTGACTCAATTTTGGTTGATTACTTATAAACTATAGTGCATGATTGGCGGAGTATAAAAAAATTCTCTAGGAAGCAAATAGTGTCTCCATTTGTTCAGTGCTTTCACAATAACATAAAATTATTTTTCATATGATAAGTAATTTTATTTACCCTCATTCAATTTCATGCTGAAATAAGTTATAAGTCTATGTTCTTGACTCAACAAGGCTCCAATTGTTGTTCCACTAGCATCAGTTTCTACTTGAAACTTTTTGTCAAAACTAGGTAAGGCCAAAACACATCTCTCAGTGATATTTTTTTTCAGTAGCTTAAATTTTTGGTCTATGGCCTTTGTTAATTGAAATTTTTTCTCTCTCTACCTTAGAGTTTCTATGATAGGTGCACCAATTTTATTGAAACTTCTTATAAACTTCCTATAAAAACTTGCGATACAACAAAACCTCCTTACCTTAAATACACTCCTTAGATTTGGCTAATTTAAAATTGCTTATATATTCTCTGGATCCATCTTCAACCCTTCTTCCGAAATTATGAATCCTAGGTATACCATCTCCATTTTCATGAAACTACATTTCTTGAAGTTTATCAACAACTTCTATTTTGGTAACGTACTCAATACCATCTTGAGATGTTCAAAATTTTCTTCCTTGCTCTAAATAAAAATTAGAATATCATAAAGATACACTATTACAAACTTCCCCGTAATTTACTTTAATACTTCATTCATTAACCTCATGAATGTGCTTGGTGCATTCATGGGCCCGAAAGGCATCAACAACCATTTATATAACCTATTATTTGTTTTGAAGGAAATATTCCATTTGTCACCCTTTCTAATTCTTATTTGATGGGATCCACTCTTCAAATCAATATTAGAAAAATATTTTGACCCACTAAAACAATCCACTAAATCATCCATACGTGGGAGGAAAAATCTATACCCGATAGTGATATTATTTATCGCTATGGAATTGGTGCACATGTGCCATTCACCACCCTTGTTTGGAATAAGAACCACTGGTACTACACACAAATTTAGACTTGTTATTATTAACCCTTTGTCTCATAATTCATGTAAAATTCTTTTAATTTATTCATTTTCCTGAGGAATTAACCTATAAGTTTCTTTATTAGTTTACCTTGCAGCAGGAATAAAGTCTATATGATGGTTGGTACCTCTAACTGGGGGTAAAGAATTTCAAAATTTGTCCACAATAATGTCAACATAATCACTGAAAAGATTTCTAATATCAACAGGAAGATCATATAAATTGGTTGAATTCAAAATTACCTTGAGCTTTACTATGAAAAAAAAATATAGTTCATCCTCCCTTTTGACATCACACAGAAATTATTTTCCACTGATAGGAAAAAATTTCGTTCTAGGTTCCTCTTTGATTGTTTCATCTTTCAGAGGCATCAATATGTGCTTTTGTCCATCCTTTTCTAAGGAATACATATTCCTTCTACCATCATTAATGGCCTTGTTGTCGTACTGTAAATTTCTTCCCAGCAACACAGAGCACATGTCCATTGGCATCACATCACAAAATACAACATATTTTATGCACTTATTTGAATCTCCACCTTGCATTCCTCTGTCACCAAAATTTGATGTCCCTTCTACAACCAGGACACTATATAAGGAGTAGGGTTTACCATTTTCACCAACCCCAACTTCTCTACCATCTCTGTGGAGCAAATACTATTTGTACTTCTGTTGTCAATGACAACCTTGTAGAATTTCCCTTTATAATTGCACACAATCCTGAACAAACGCTTTCGTTGAGTTGGTTCATTTACTTCCTTTTCTGCCTTAAGAAACACTCTGTTTAGTAACAAAGACTCTCCGACATCAGGTGGTTCTTCCTTCCTTATGACATGAGGGCTTTCCTCCTTTTCCTATGTTATATTCACATTCCTCTTATTTTCTAGCTTGTTTTTAGGATAGTCCCATGAAATGCGTCCAAATTTGCCACATGTGTAGCACTGTATTTATCTTCCTAAAACTCTTCCTATGGTTCCATATATTCTTCCACCAAAGTCTCCTCTCTATATTTCTTGACTATTAGAGCCTTTTGTTTCATTCTAAGAAGTCTGAAATCTTGGTTTAGAAGATCCTCTTCCTCCTTTTCGAACCTTTCCTCTATATCTCTGATTCTATTTCCTTGTGATCTTTTCATCTAGCTTCAAGGTTGCCTGGTAAGCATCCTCAATAGTTTGCAGGTTTAGTAAGATAATTTCATCTTGTATGTGATACCTTCAACCATTTATATATCTAGATACTTTATCCACATTGTCTTCAATATGTCCAGCTCTTATATTTAACTTATTAAATTCTTAATTGTATTTTTTGATTGTCATCCACTTTTGTCTTAAATTTTGTATTTTTTTGAAGAGACCAATTTGATGCCTAGTTGTTTATCATAGAATTACCTTTCCTTTATATAGATGCCTACAACTCATCCCACCGTAAAGCTGCATGTCCCTTTAGCCTTATTGCTGCAAATTTTACTTTCCTCTTTCCTTCAACCTCATCAAAATCAAAGTATTTAACTAATGAGATTATTTAGTCCATTAATTCCTCTACATTAAAATTCCGCTCATACGTAGCTACTTCCACCTTCAGTCTGCAAACGTACTTTATCAACATTGTGATAAAAAAAAATTATTCGATGTCCTCCTCTACTTCTTCATCAGAAGTTTCTTCCTCGATACTAACATTTCCCTCATCTGGTTCTCTCCTTTGAGTAGTTTCCATTGCTACCATTCCTGTATTCAAATCTCTGATTTCTTAAAGAAGTATTGCATTTGATACAGGTATTCCTCGACCTATGCCAAAATATGCTCCTCTTCTGGGTGGCATCTTTACTACACATTACATACACAAACCTTTTTTCTAGTTCCTCTAATACCAAATTATGGCCTACCAAGGAAAAATTTCCCTCCAGATATTAAAAGAGGTTAAAAAATCCTCTTTGTTTATAAATAGTCTTCAACTCTCAGATCATATCTTCTTATGTCTCTACCCTGTTTTGCAATCATGCAACGTTGATGTTTTGGAAAGCATATGCATTCACCACAAACTAGAGATTTATGTACAAAACAATAAATCTTAGTTTCCTTTAACACTTCAACAATGACATGGCCTTGATTGATTCAATCCTTTGTTATGTAGATCTCGTGATTTGTTATTAAAACTACATGCCCGATGGTTTGGTCAAAGTTTGATCACCATGTATTCAATGGGCTATCACAATGCAACTTCCAATAAGGACTGCTCCCAATATCATACAAAAGTCCCACCTGAAATTATTCAAAATACAACATTTTGTTCCCTCCAGGAATCTTCTTATTTACGCATAGTGTATGGATCTCAATACTGTACAAAATTAATTATGTTTGAATTCATTTCCAGTATAAATTTTATTCATTTCCTTAGAATCAGTACGTTTCTTTTGTACCTTGCTCATGTCAGATCTATATTGGTGGCTAAAAGTTACAGCAAACTCTAACAACCAAAATCCATAATCAACAAAGAAAATCAAACTTATACATTTATTCATCAATGTAGAGTGATGCTAGATATAAATATTGTTGTTTTTTAATGAACTATCTATCGAAGAAAACTAAAACTCAGAATCAAATCTTGCCCTTAATGGCCTGATTTGCATTGAATCTCGGTGCTCCCAAGGACCTACCCATTCTTTTTATACTCATTATACTTATTCAAAGGGATTTAACAACCATGTCCCATTCTAATCCTCTAACAAATCAATCCTTAATTAATTGGACTATAAAACAACTATTCTAACAAATTCAATCGGTTCATTACCAACTTGGATATGTTAAAAACTTATTACAAACAAATAATTAAAAAAAATTAAGAGGACAAACCCTCTTTGGTAAATGATTTAGATTGGCCAGTCAAAGTGAATCGATATAGTTTGATGCTCCTACATCAAAAAACAAGACTAATGTCATGGGACACATATTCCAATATGGATGTTTGGAAAAAATTCCTAGTGGGTGTCACTTTCGGTTTATTATGGCTAAGGATATTGGCAAAGGAAAAGAGGAATTAATTGAAATTTTTTTTATGAAAATAAAAGAAAAGAGAAGAAAAGGAAAATGAAAGTTCATAGGTTTTTTTGCAAGGGAAATTAAATGAAAAATAGAGGAAAATAGAGAAAATAGAGGCCTCAATAAGAAAAGGATTTTGAGGATCAATTATTAGTTTTTTGTTAGTTTGTCTTTCGAATTATTTTTAGAGGGATAAGAGATCCAAGAGGAGACATAAATAATGTTAGAAAAATAAATTATAAGAAGGTTAAGGAAGGAAATGGAAGGACAAGGAAATAAAGGGACAAGAAAGGTAAATTTTTATCAAGCAACTTTAGTAGGAAGACTTGTAATTCACAAGTTGCATGTGTGATTTCCTAGCTATTTTGTGAATGAAGGGTACATGGATTTGCGTATTTGGTTCTCTTCTTGTTATTGGAATAGTTCTGTTGGGTATGACGATGGTATCATCCCTGCCTTGCCATTTTCAGATACCCATGGTGTGATGGGGTTTCTGTATTTGGTTGAGCTTTAGATTCTCATAATGTTTTGGAACTAGGTGAGGTGGTCTCAATAAAATTCCCAAGGGGTGGGGGTGGAGGTGGTATAGTCCGTAGGAATCCCTCGATAGGTGGCTGGATTTAGAAATTTTCCTCAAGGTATTGGTGAAGTAACTCTTAGTAATCCAAGCTATTTTTGGGCTTAGTGATCTCTTGCCCTGGTTCGACGAGATCACAATAACATAAGGGTGGAGGTGATTTAGTCTTTGGGAAGCCATAGATGTTTATGTTCTGATTTTATTATGTGATTTCTTGAAATGTTTTGGAAAGATTACATAATTACAAGGGTTAAGGTGTTCTAACATTCAAGAATCCTTGATTGTTTATATATTAATATCCCACTGCCATGCTTAGAATATAGAATGAGGGTGATTAGCTGAAAGAAAGGTTTGGTTCAGATCAATATATGGTTGAGTAGTATGTGGAAGTCCCTGAGTTTCATCGATTTTGCATACATTTACAAGCTCTCTTTTCCTATTGTATTCTATGAGTACTTTTACATGTTATTATGTGTATTTGATCGTTTTTATATCATGGATTTTATTCTGGTTATATGTTGGTTATAAGATTGGTTCCATAACGGGTTCTAATTATGGCTCTTGTATGTTTTGATTAGTTTATGAATGTTTAATGAATGTGTCATTAAAAAATGTTATTTCAGTTATTATGAGAGTGAAGTAGACCTTCTTGGTGATTATCATATAATTTTCACACCCCTAAGTTCATATATGAATTCATGGCCTATAGATTACATGTTCACCATAACTTTGACGAAATGACTATCATGGTTACGCCTGGTTAGGTAAAATCCTTGATAATGTTTTGAATGAATGGCCTTGTCGTGATATTATTTTTCATTATGGAAAGTATCATTGAGTTATGGGTAGTGGTCTATAGGCTAGCTTGAAATGGTGGCTTAGAATACAGGACTACTCCCTCTCAACTGCAAGTTTTGTGCTCTAAATGCACTCTTTCATGCTTATATATGTACTTGTAGGCCTATAACTAGATGTAGTTCTTTTCATGGATGTTTTTATGTGCCCAAGTCACTAAAACACTAATCCAACTTAGGTTTTGGGCACTTGGAGGGGTTGTTTAGTTCTTAGGTGTCCTGTAGCTCCTAAGGAAGGTCAGTAAAGGTATATTTTGTTCAATCCGCTTACTTAATTGTACTTATGAGGTTGGGTCATGTCATAGTATCTCTCAGCTCATGTTTATCCCAATAGTCCATTAGTTAAAGTGTGTAAATGTGGAAGGACCATGTTACATATTGGTATCAGAGCTCCCAAGTTCAACACTTGGACTAGATGGGCGAAGTATGGTTATCATGAATGTACAGAAATGTATATGTGCTCAGTGTGTATGCATGTTCATTTTTATTATTGTCATGCATGAGGTCATCATATTGAGATAGTGTTATCATGCATGATGTTAATATATAGATATGATTATGTATATACATGTATCATTCTAATCTAGATATATTTTGTACACGAGAAAGCCTCCCGTGAACCTCGTTGGGGCATGTTCATCATGTTATATTTGGTTATATGACATGGTATGTCTGCATGAAGAAGAATATAAAAGATGAATATAAAACTAGTGGATTATAGTTCATGAGACTCTCCTTATAAATCATATGAATAACAGAGGGATGAGTACTCTCCTAGCATAACAAACGCACTGAGAAGTTTAAAGGAAGAAATCAGAAGTTTTAAAGTAGATAATGATATGATATTTTAGTCAGAGGAAATATTTTCCAGGGAACAGGAAAAATAATTTTAGTTCAATGTAGTTATCCTTCAGAGTTTTTCAGACTTGCAGAGGCAGGGAAAACCATGGATTAGTTATATATAGGATGGCAGGACTAATGGGGCATATGGTATCAGGTCTCATGGTGGGCATAGGTCAGACATGTATGACATATTCAAATATGGTAGGTTATTGGATACACGTGATAGGAGAGGAAGTGGCTATGTGTTCTATTACAGTTTGGGTTCATGAAGATATCATGGTCGTCATCATTATCATCCTTATAAGAGGAGTAACACATTATATTTTCCATATGAGTTCAAGAAAGCCAAGCCACCTTCATTAGATGCGGAGTTGAAGAAACTAGAAAATTCAAAGACACAAATTCTTGGAATGAAGAAGTTATTTTAGTTGTATGAATATACATAGACCATGAAGGTGACGATAGCTATTTTTAGCCTCAAAGGGAAATCAAACATTTGGTGGGAAGATGTGAAGTGTTTTAGAGACATCAATACAAAGGAATTTTTCTAGCATGAATTAAGTAGAATCTTTAGGAAGAAATACCTGTCAAAGAGGTACTATGAAGGAAAAGCCAGGGAGTTCTACGAGATAAAGATGGGATCTATGATAGACAAGGATTACACAACTAATTTATTGGAATTGTTGAGGTATATGACTTACTTTAAAGATGATAAGGCAAAATTTCATATATTTATCAGTGGATTTCTAGTAGCATTCAAGGATCATATTGATTTTGATGAGCCTCGATCGCTAGAAGAATTCATTAGAACGTTGAAACATTGTTATGAACAATCAAAGCATAAGACACAGTCTAGGTAGGGTTAGAAAGGGAATGATAACACTAAAGTAAGGTGTCCATCGAAGTGAACAATATCTCAAGATGCACGCGAGAAGGAGAATGTTTCTCCATTCAAGAAGTTTAATGAAGTTTATAAGGGACATGGGCCTCAACCTAAAGAGCATAAGAACACAGGTAGTCGACCTTTTTAGTGTTGGATATGTTGCAAGGATCATTAAAAGAAGTATTATTCATTGTATCATGGTAGTGGGCCTCGTATCTATAGAGCTCATAAGGCACAGACAGATGGGGATGTTTAGCATATAATTCCTCGGATATACGCAAAATTTGATAACAAGATTATGGATTAGAAAGCATATATCATTCAAATGGAAGGTAAGCTTTGTGATCCATTTGTTTCGATTTTCATTTACCTTGGAACTAATTATAGTTACATTAACCCTGACCTAGTGGATAAATGTGGTTTTAGAAGATAAGTGCATGCAGAGTCTTCGTTGGTGAAATTCACTACATGTACTCGGAAATGAGTTCATCATTGGGTAAGATATTACCTACTTGAGCTAAATGGTATGTCTACATCAGCACATGTGAATGTGCTTCCATTGGTTTCGTTCAATATTTTTCTCAGTACACCTTAACTGTACCTTCATATAAATAAGGTGGATTGTTATAAGAAGGCTATTGAGCGTTTGGATGATGATGGAGAGAAGAGAATGTTGTAGGGTATGAAGATTCGTACATCAGTAAGAATGGTTACAACTTTGCAATAAAATCATAGTTGTAGGAAACGATGTGTAATTGTTTTATTGCATGTTTGTAGTGATAAAGGTAAGGATGTTGAGGATGTCGAAGTCTTGAAGAGGTATCTAGTTTTGTAGCAGTTTCATCATGTATTTCCAGTAGATATTTTCAAGTTTTCACCTCATAGGGAAGTGGAATTCTCTATTGAGTTGGTACCAGTAGCAACACCAACATCAAAGACACCTTATAGGATGAGCAATTCAAATATAGTGGAATTGAAGTTACAATTGAAGGAAATGCTTAACAGGAGATACATTAGTCCAAGTGTGTTACCTTGGGGTAAATTGGTATTGTTTCTGAAGAGGAAGGATGGTACT
This sequence comes from Pinus albicaulis, assembly GCA_034641835.2. NCBI lineage: Eukaryota > Viridiplantae > Streptophyta > Pinopsida > Pinales > Pinaceae > Pinus > Pinus albicaulis. The sequence goes on from CM076581.1 coordinate 304,158,486, forward strand.
TTCAGGTTGTGCATTGATTACAGGAAGTTTAATTAGGTGATGATCAAGAACAAGTATCTTTTGTCATGGATTGACGACTTTCTCAATTAGTTGAAAGGAGAAACAATGTTCTCCAAGATTGATTTGAGATTAGGATATGATCAAGTACATATCAAATAAGAGTAAATTCACGAGACTTATTTTTGAACCATTTAAGGACATTATGAGTTTTTTTTAGTTATTATTGGTTTAGCTAATGCTCCAACTAATTTCATGTATTTGATGGATAGTGTTTTGTGTTCTTATCTGGACAAGTTTGTGATATTATTCATTGATGATATATTGATATATTCTAATAATGAAGAAGAGAATGAAAAAAAATTAGAATTAGTATTGATATTACTAAGTGAGAATCAGTTGTATGCCAAGATTATTAAGTTCAGTTTATTTCAAACAAAGTTATATTACTTGGGAGATATTGTTTCCAACGAAGGCATAGAAGTGGATTTGGAAAATATAAGATCTATCATGGAATGGGAAGCTCCTAGGAATGTGGATGGGGCTAGATCATTCATGGGTTAGTAGGATATTACAAGAGTTTCATTAGGAACTTCTCACGAATTTCCTATCTTATCACATCATTACAAAAAAAAGGAAATAAATGTGAAGGGATATAGGAATGTGAAGTTATTTTTATGCATTTGAAGCAATTTCTTACCAACCCTTAATTCTACAGATTGTAGATCCATATAGATATTTTGATGTGTGTAAAAATTCTTGCGAGAGAGGAATTTCTGGATTAATGATACAGGAAGGACATGATGTATACTACAAGTCAAGGAAATTGAATGAGCACGAGAAGAACTATGTGATCTATGATATTGACTTGGAAACACTCATTCATGCATTGTAGATATGGAGGAACTATCTTCTTGTCATATGCTTCATATTAATGAGTGATTAGAGTGGGTTGAGATACTTGTTTGAGTAACCTAATATGAATCTTAGGAAATTTTGATGGTTGGCCATGCTCAGTAAGTTTTAATTTTAGATCGGGTACATTAAGAGTAAGGAGAATAGGGATTCATATGATATTAGTAGAAGAGTGCAGGTAAATTAGATTGCATCTATGAGTTCATATGGGACATTTTTATAGGATTATATCTTACAGGTAAGATGACATGATCATAACTACAAACAACTTAAGCACAATTTACAGTAGTAGAGGAGAGGAGATTAGGATGTGGGTTATCATATCATGGCAAATGGTTTGTTGATATTTAGGGAAACAATCTATGTGTCAAACAATAGTGAGCTTAAGAAGCTTATCTTGGGGGCATATCATGTTAAGTCATATTCAAGTCATCTGGGATATCATAAGACCTTGAAATTTTGTATTAATTTCTACTACTATCCAAATTTGATGAAGGAGATAGTTGAGTTTGTCTCAAGATGTTTGAATTGTCAACATGTAAAATAAGAGTGAAGCATCTACCTATTGTAGATGAATTTGATTCTAAAATGGAAATGGAATGTCATTTCTATGCACTTCATTATAGTTTTTTTGAGAAAATATAGAAAACGCGATTCCATAATTGTTTTGCTTGATTGGTTAACCAAGGTGGCTGACATTATTTTAGTGAATTATACTAATTTAGATAGTGAGGTAGCTCAAGTCTTCATTAGAAAGATGGTGAGATTGCATGGTTATCCTAAGAAGATTGTATTTGATAGAGATGCGAAGTTCATTTACAGGTTTTGGAAGGAGTTGTTTGCAGGTTTGGGGAGAGAGTTAGATTTCAGGAAAACTTATCATTCACAGAAATATGGACATAAAAATATTGTCAAAATGGTTCTGGAGGACATGGTGAAAAGGTATATTATGCGCCAGCAAAGGAGGTGGGAGGAGTATCTACCACTGTTCTAGTTTTCTTACAACAATGGGTGTCATGAGTCGCTAAGGATGAGTCCATTTGAGGAACTTTAGTGGCGATTTTTTCATACTCCCCTCAACTTGAGTAATCTAGTGAATAGGGTATTGATTGGCTTGTACATATTTGTAGAGATGGAACAAGAAATTCATGTTATCAAGAATAATCATAGTATAAGTAGAATATTTATGCATATCAACAAAAGGTATTTAAGGAGTTTCAAGTTGGGGAGCATGTGTACTTGCACATCAATCCTAGGAGGAGATCCTTGAGGATTGAATCATGTGTCAAGTTGGCACCTTTATATTGCAAGCCTTTTATTATCCTTGAGATTATTGGACTAGTGGCCTAGAGACTTACACTACCTTTGAAAGTGGAAGTGCATGATGTTTCCCATATTTCGTTTCTTAAAATATATGTGAAGGTTGTTGATCATGTGATTGATTTTTTTGTATTTTAGGTGGAGCTAGAAGGAGAATTCCAGTTGAAACCTCACTACATGTTGTAGCAGAAATAGGTCATGCTCTAGAAATGAGAAATAGAGCAATTTAAAGCGCAGTGGAATCTCTTTGGGCTTGATGAATATACATGGGAGATGGTTGATCATATGTGGGAGTTTTGGTATACGTATATATTTATGTATGGTTTTTATTGTAAATACAGTAATGAGATGTGTCGTAAATATCCATTGTGTGGTATGGTTGTCATGTCAAGTTTTTCATGTTGGTTTTTCTTTTCAGTGGGTTTTTCATTGTAAATCTCGCATTAACCTAAGTTATAAAGCTCCAGGGGCAGTATTTTTTGGTTTTGAGTGGTTTTGTTAGTCATGGGTGTCATAGAAAATCAAGGATAGTTTTCCCATAAGGTGGAGGGTTCTATAAGAACCGTAGGTTAAAAATTCATGTAATTATTTTGATGAAGGAAAAATAACACCAAGGTCTTGGGGCACGTATCGCAAGCTGAATGTTGGGAAAAAAATCCTACTGGCTATCACTTTCGGTTTATTATGGCTAAGGAAACTAGAAAGGCATTGCAAAGGAAGATAGGGATGAATTGGCATTTTTTCTTAAATAAAAGAAAATAGGAGAAAAGGATATGAAATGTCACAGGTTTTCATGAGAGGGAAATAGAAGGAAAGATATAGTAAAATGAAGAATATAGTGGTATCAATAATAAAATGGTTTATGTGGATCATTTCACATATTTTTGTCAATTTATATTTTGAATTAGTTTCACAGAGAGAACAACACCATGAGGAGAGGCAAGAAAGAAATTAAATGAAAGAAAACAAAGGAAAAGGAAGGCGAAGGAAGGACATGGAAAGAAAGGGAAAAGAAAGGAAATATCAAGTAGCTTTAGCAGGAAGGGTTGTAGGTTGCATGTGTGACTTCCTAGCTTGTTTCTGAATGCATGTACATGAATTTTTGTACTTGGTTCTCCTACTATCATTGGCATATTCTTTTTTTGGTGCGAAAATGGTTTTTTCCTTGCCTTTCCATTTCTAGATATCCATGGTGTGATGAGGCTCTTCTATTTGGTTGAGCATTGGATTCCTAGAAGATTTCTGAACTAGGTAAGGTGGTCTTTGGAAAATTCCCAAGGGTTGGGTGAGGAGGTTGTTTAATATTTGGGAAGACCTTGACAAGTGGGTGGATATGGAAAAATTCCTCAAGGTGTTGGTGAAGAAACGCTGAGGAACCCAATATTTATTTGACCTTAGTGATCTCTTGGCCATTTTTAGCGAAATTGCGATAGCTTGACCGTGGAATTCGCTTAATCTCTGAGAAGCCCTAGTTGTTTATGTTTTAGTTTTCTTATTTGATCTCTTAGTTGATTTTAGAAATATTTTGGGACTATGACGGTCAAGGTGGTTTAATATTTGGGAAGCATTGATTTATTACGTATTTATAACTAACATTCATACTTCGAATATGAAATGAGGGTGATTGGAAGAAAGAAATATTTGGTTAAGCTCGATCTATGGCTAGGTGGTACATGAAAGTTACTTACTTGGTTTGCTTTTGAATATTTTAATAATAGATATTTTCCTATTGTATTCGATGACTAGTTGTACTTTTAATTATGTCGTTTTGATGGTTGTTATATCATGGTTATTATTTTAGTTATATGATGGCTAGAATGAGAGTTCCATAACAGGTTCTAGATATGGCCCTTGATATGTTTTGAATAGTTGATGAATGGTTATTGAATAAAATAATTAACATATGTTATTGGAACTATTATGAAAGTGAATTAGACCTTCTTGGTGATTCTTATATAATTTTCAAAGCCTTATGTTCATATATCCATTCAAGACTCATAGATTACATGTTCACCATATGTTTGTTGAAATGATTTTCATAGTTAGACCTCATTTGGTAATTCCTTGATCAATTTTTGTATGAATGGCTTTATCCTGAAGTAATTTATCATTTTGGAATGTTTAATTCAATTTTTGGCAGTGGTCTGGTGGCTAGCCTGAAATGGTGGTTGAGGATCACACCCTATGAAATAGATTTTTTGGGCTATACTCATACCCTAATTTTATGATGCATTCAGTTGGAGGATTATAACCATATGGCAGCATTTTCATGCATGCATTTATGTGCCTAGTTCAATAAAAAAAAAAAATTAAACTAAGGTTTCGGGCACTTGGAGTTGTTGTTGAGCTCCTGGATTTTCTGTAGCTCCTAAGGAAGGTCAGAAAAGATATATCTTGTCGACACCACTTACTTAACTGTAGTTAGGATGTTGGGTCATGTCGTAGTATCCCTCATCTCATGTTTACAATGAAAGGTAAGTTAAAGTGTGTAAAAGTCGGAGGGGTGTTTTACGAATCTCACCCACCCCTTATTCAAACACCGAAGGAAAGTTTCCTGTAACCTACTGGAACTCAAAATTTTAATGGGGCCCCATTCCTAGGAATGGTTGGTACTCCATGGAACCTAAATTTTTTATTTTTACCTTATATTACCTTTGTTATACCTATTCAAGGTTTACTATATATTTTGTCTCATCAAAATTTGTAGGGAATTCCTCATATTACTTTCAATTAACCTGTGCAAGTTTCACCCAAGATTATTATTGGTCGACCTATTCAGGCTACTCTTCAAACTCCCATTGGGTAACATGTCCATGTTATACCCAAAATTCCATATCAAGGTTATTGTAAAATACAAACAGGTCAATTCTTCCAAAGAGTTCCAATTACAACTCAACCTACTCTAGGTTACCCTAGATTTCCTCCTCCAACTTAGCATATTGGAATGAGAATTCCTATTGCATAACCTATTACACGATATATTGGGCATCCTTCTCCCTCAATTGAACTTTATCTGTTATATCTTCAATACCCTAAACCTAATTTAAATCGACAATTACATTTTATTTCTAGGTTATCTTTACTATATTTATTTGGGCTTACTAATGATCTGATTTATCATCATCCGTTATGACCACCTATTACTGAAAAGTTATGAAGTGAAATAACAAAATTTTATGGTAAAACTAGGGAAGGCCCATTGAATCATGAGATGACATATCATTTATGGTGTTCATATAATTCCATAAATGATGGTTCCATTCAAGTTCATATTTTCAGTGGGAATATTATTGTCTATGTAAATAAGTGGTATATCGATTTAGTGTGAGAATCCTTAGGTAAGTTAACCTCTCTGGAAATGGATTTTTAAACACATCTTCAAATACTAATTTGATTTAAAAATTGTAATGAAATTTTTTCCTCATTATGATAGTGAGACTCCAAATGTATATTTGATAATATACATGTTAGGTCCCTATATTACTAGTATAGTCCCTTATTGTTGTTAGTGTAACCCCCTTATTGTTATTATTGTACCCTTGTAACCCCAATTTTGCTATTATTGTGCCCTTAAATTATTATTGTTAGGTCGGCTAGGATTACATTGTGGCCCACTAGGATTACATTATGGCCCCATGGACTCCTATATATAGAAAGGAGGTTTTGTAAATTGTATCATCCAAGAATTGTTCATTTATGTAATGTATTGGAGGTTTCACCCTAGAAGTGGCTCATTTATAAGGCTTTTATATCTCTTTTCTTCTCTTTTTGGAGCTGGTTACACAACATTTGGTATCAGAGCTTGGGATTCTAGGGTTTCACTGCTCCAAACAGGTCATCGTGGAATTTGCGCTATAACATTTTTCTACGAAGTTTAATAAGCTGAAATTTTTAGGGTGGGAAGCTGAAATCCTGAGGAAGATTTTCTAAAAATTTCAGAGCTTGGCTCGCAATATTTTCAGAGATATCATCTGTGGAAGTTAGGTCTATTTTCAAGCTCCTAAACAGGTCATCGTGGAATTTTCGCTATAAATGTTTTTCTACGAAGGTTCAGAACCTGAAATTCGTATGGTGTGAAGCTAAAATCCTAAGTAAATTCGTCAAAACATTTCAGAGCTTGTTTCGCAATATTTTTGGAGATATGATCTGTGGAAGGTAGTGCTTTTTCAGGCTCCTGAATTTCATCTCAAAGAGGTGATCGTGGGAAAATTTCAATAACTCTCTCTCTGGGCAGTGGATTTGAGTTCCGTAAAAATCGGACACAAGTACACAGACTTTAGTTTCTTGGATATCAATTTCAGAGACAAAGGATGAAAAAGTGACACGTGGAAAGTCCTACAAATTTTCTCTACTGAACCAGTCCAGAATTAGGTCATTGTGGGAGATTGGACACAACTTTGTCTTGGGGAATCCAAATTATATAAGACCTATGGAATTTGAAAGAAGCTTCATATGGCTAATACAGGGCTGCATTTCAGATATTTAAGATTTTCAATTACAGAGATAATTCGATTTCAATATCGAGCTCCTCAAAGCAAGTAAAAGGTATCAATATTGGATTCTAAAATGGCGCCTAAAAAGAATTCAACACCCATTAAGCCTTCAGAAGGCTCTACCATGACTCATGAAGATGAATAATTGCAACATGATCTATAAAAATTACAAGATCAAGTGCAACAAATTTCACTCTCGCAAAGAGCAACAAAAAATGAAATGGACGGTTTGAAGAAAGGCATGGAAGCTAAGATGGATGGCGTGGAAGTGAAGATGGACGATTTGAAGAAAGGCGTGGAAGCTAAGATGGATGGCATGCAAGCTAATATGGATGGCGTGGAAGCTAAGATGGATGGCATGGAGGCTGGCATGGAATCTAAGATGGATGACATGGAACCTAATATCGATGAGAAAATGGAAAACATGAAGAATTTTCTAAAAGCAGACATGGAAGGTTTGACAAAGTTGATACAAGAAAGGTTTCCTAATGGTGAAAAGATAGTAGAAGAACCTCATGATGAGAACAAAATAAATGTTAATTGTGATTTCAAAAACTCTAATGTTGGCGGGAAGAACCACCATATTCCAAAGATGGATATGAGGAAGTTTGATTGAAAGGATCCTGTAACATGGATACTACAGATGGAGCAATATTTTGATCTCCATAACGTACAAAACACACAAAAGGTACGCATTGCAACTTTACATTTAGAACAAAATACATTTGTATGGTATCAATGGCTTTGCTCCCGTAAAAAAATTGTCACTTGGTCAATTTCTACGGAGGAAATGATAGCACATTATGAGGATACAAAGAGCAACACCTTCTTTAGCCAATTGATAAATCTCAAACAAAAGGGTTTAGTGGGGCAGCACATTGAGGACTTCGAAAAATTGAATATAAGGGTAACTGATATTCCAGAGGAACACATGATTGATCTCTTCATAGGTACTCTAAAGGATAACATCCAACATGAAGTTCGTGTTTTGGAACCTGATTCATTGGAAAAGGCATTCAGGTTGGCAAGAAAAGTTCAATGTAAAATTATGGCAACAAGGAAGCCTACCACTCAATTCTATAAAGAAGGAAGTGTTGCTACGCCTAGATTTCCACAACCCACAAGGTTGACACCACAACAATTGGAAGAAAAAAGAGCAAAAGGGCTTTGCTACAGTTGTGATAGAAAATACACTAAAGGTCATAAGTGTGCTGAAAATAAATTATTTTACATAGATTGTGAAGAAGAAGAAGAAAATGAAAAAGAAGAGGATATACACCAGGAACCATCCATAGAAGAGGAAGACATGAATCCGACCATATCATGTAATGCACTGGCAGGAATTACCACTCCTAAAACTCTCAAGATTGCAGGACAGATCAAGAAGAAAAGGGTAATAGTGTTGATTGATTCAGGTAGCACCCATAATTTTATTCATTGTAAGGTAGCCAAGGAATTAAATTATTTCCTATACCCAGCACCAGAATGTCAAGTGATGGTTGCAAGTGGACAAACTATAAATTTCTCTGGAAAATGCCATAATATCAAGCTAACCATGGGGGAATATGTGTTGACTAGTCCAATGCTTTCCATTCCTATGGGAGGTGTTGATGTTGTACTAGGAGTACAATGGTTACAATCTTTGGGGACGGTAGCTTTTAATTTTCAAGAACTTTTCTTCAAATTTTTTTTAGAAGGAAAGTAAGTCGAATTAAGGGGTATTTATGGGAAGCTGGGAAAGATAATAAGCTCTAATGTTATGACAAAGCTTCTAAAGAAAGAACAACGAGGCGTAATTGCACAATTATGCTCACTAGAAGTTCCAACATCAAAATCATCTATTTCTGCAGATCTCCAACAAGTCTTGGACAATCATTCCAAGGTGTTTGAAACTCCCAAAGGACTCCCACCTATTCGTGATCAAGATCATGCTATTCATTTGATTCCAGGAAGTGTTCCTCCAAACATCAGGCCTTATAGATATCCTTACTTCCAAAAGAGCGAAATTGAACGTATGATTGCACAAATGTTAGAGGCGGGTATAATTCAACCTAGTCAAAGTTCTTTCTCTGCTCCTGTAGTATTGGTACACAAGAAGGATGGATCATGGCGAATGTGTCCGGATTATAGGGAGCTCAATAAGCTCACTATTAAAGACAAATTTCCCATTCCTGTGATTGATGAATTATTGGATGAATTACATGGAGCAATTTATTTTACCAAGTTGGATCTTCGTTCAGGATATCATCAAATTAGAATGAAGACTGAAGATATTCCAAAATAGCATTTCGAACTCATGAGGGTCATTATGAATTTTTGGTCATGCCTTTTGGCCTTACCAATGCACCTTCTACATTTCAAGGGTTGATGAATTCCATTTTCAAACCCTTTCCTTAGAAAATTTGTGCTAGTATTTTTTGATGATATACTAATCTATAATAGGTCTTGGAAGGATCATGTTCAACATGTTGACAGGGTGCTCAAACTATTGCAGGAGAAACAATTATATGCAAAAACATCCAAATTTTTCTTTGGAGTACAAGAGGTGGAATATCTCGGTCATATTGTATCTCACGAGGGTGTTAAGGTAGACCCTAACAAAATTAAAGCCATTAAGGAATGGAAAGTCCCCACAACCATAAAGCAGTTGCGAGGATTTCTCGGGTTAACAGGGTATTATCATAAGTTTGTTAAGAATTATGGGAGAATAGCAGCACCTCTAACAACATTATTGAAGAAAGATGCATTTTCATGGACTCCCGAAGCAACTAAGGCCTTTGAACGTCTTAAAGAGGCAATGTGCCTAGCACCGGTCTTAGCTACACCAGACTTCACAAAAACCTTTATTGTGGAATGTGATGCCTCAGGAAATGGAATTGGTGCAGCTTTAATGCAGGAAGGAAGACCCATTGCTTTTGAAAGTCGTCCAATCAAAGGAAAGTATTTACAGAAACCTATTTATGAGAAGGAAATGTTAGCAATACCGCATGCACTAAAGAAATGGAGAACTTACCTAATGGGAAGACACATCAAGGTAAAAACTGATCATGATAGTCTTAAACACTTTTTGGAACAAAGACTATCTTCAGAAGAGCAACAAAAATGGGTCACAAAGATGTTGGGTTATGACTTTGAAATAATCTACAAAAAGGAAAGCTTAATGTTGTTGCAGATGCACTCTCAAGAAAGAATGAAGAGGTGGAAGCATTGCTTTGTGCCATTTCTATTATCCAACCAGATTGGATAACCGAAGCAAGAGATGAATGAAGAAGGAAAAAGATGTATGGACACTCATTCAAAAGTTGCAGCAAGATCCTAGTACATCTGATACATTTAGTTGGAAAAATGATTCCTTATGGTACAAAGATCGCTTATATCTTTGTAAGAATTCCCAACTGAAACAAAATATTCTTCGGGAATTGCACACTTCTCCTTTAGGAGGACACTCAGGATTTTTAAAAACTTACCACAGGGTGAAGAAAGATTTTTTTTGGGATGGCCTTAAATCTGATATTAAAAAGTTTGTGGCGGAATGTTTGGTTTTCCAGCAGAATAAAGTGGAGACAATTAAGACCCCGGGACTTCTACAACCTTTATCCATTCCAAGTCAACGTTGGGAGGAGATTTCAATGGATTTTATCACAGGTTTACCTAAGTCCGAAGGAAAGAGTGTCGTCATGGTGGTAGTTGATAGACTTACCAAGTATGCACACTTTTGTGCATTATCTCATCCATTTAAAGCAAGTACAGTTGCTACTACATTTATGGACAGAATTCAAAGCTACATGGAAGCCCAAGGGTTATTGTGAGCGACAGAGATCCCATTTTTACTGGAAATTTTTGGACGGAGTTATTTTCTTGTTTGGGTACTCAATTAGCTCATAGCTCATCTTATCATCCTCAATTTGATGGTCAAACTGAGATAGTAAATAAATGTTTAGAAGGATATCTTCGTTGTTTTGTATCTGATAAACAAACACAATGGGTCAAGTGGTTACCTCTTGCTGAATGGTGGTATAACACTTCCTTCCATACTGCAGCAGAAATGACCCCATTTATGGCACTTTATGGATATCATCCACCATCCATCACATCATCTTTAAGGGAAAATTCGAAGGTTCAAGCAGTGGAAGATCACATCGAGCATCAGCAAGAAGTTCTCCAACTCTTAAAGGATAACCCGAATTTGGCACAAAATCGAATGAAACAACAGGCAGATCAGCATCGTAGCGAGAGAAGTTTTGATGTAGGAGATTGGGTATTTTTACGGCTACAACCATACAAACAAATGTCCCTCAAGCAAGCTAAGAAGGATAATAAATTATCGCCAAAGTACTATGGTCCTTACAAGGTGTTGCAAGAGATTGGTACTATGGCATACAAATTGGAGCTTCCTGCTTCTTCGCGAGTGCATCCAGTTTTCCATGTTTCATGCTTAAAGAAGGTTATAGGTGAAAATATTCCAGTTCAAACAATATTTCCAGAACTTGATGAGGAAGGAAAATCATATTGGAACCGGAAGCAGTCACGGAAACAAGAACTCGACAACTACGGAATCGATCAATTTCAGAGTATCTCATTAAGTGGAAGAACTTACCCACTGAAGATTCTACATGGGAGGATGAGAATTTTATACAGAAGCACCCACAGCTACTCAAGCGTTGAGGACAACACTTTTTTGAAGGAGAGGGGCATGTTAGGTCCCTATATTACTAGTATAGTCCCTTATTGTTGTTAGTGTAACCCCCCTATTGTTATTATTGTACCCTTGTAACCCCCATTTTGTTATTATTGTGCCCTTAAATTATTATTGTTAGGTCAGCAAGGATTACATTGTGGCCCACTAGGATTACATTATGGCCCCATGGACTCCTATATATAGAAAGGAGGTTTTGTAAATTGTATCATCCAAGAATTGTTCATTTATGTAATGTATTGGAGGTTTCCCCCTCGAAGTGGCTCATTTCTAAGGTGTTTATATCTCTTTTCTTCTCTTTTTGGAGATGGTTACAAAACAATACATGAATGGAGACACCATCGAAATTTATTAAAAGTGTATATTCCAAATCAATTACTAGTATAATGGTTTGTAAAATCATTACTTTTTACTATTATAGAATATTTTTCCAAAGATCGAGTTATTGAAGAGGAGCAGGATATTTCTTGTTCCCAATATCTAAATGTTGTCTATTCATAATATGGCACGTTGTGCGATAAAATTCTTAATGCTCCTCAAACATTGACTATTATTGGATTAGATTCTATGAAATCACCCACTACTGATGGTATGATTGGTTCTGTTAGTCAACACTCAGCAAGTAAACATTCTAGTCACCCTAATCACTAGTCTACTACTACTTTTGTTGTTAAAAATTCACATCCTATTACTATCACTTGGTTGAAAATGTTGGTTTTTATCAATAATAGGGGATGTCCTCGGTATGAAGTACCAACTAGACCTCACATTATTCAGAGTAGGAACCTCATTCAGATAATAGGCTCGGTCACCATAAGTTATATTTTTTCCTTGGCTGTAATAAACAACATAAGAGTGTATGCACATAACCTTTGAAAAAATCAAGTAAGTTGACACCATAACTCGTAGAATTTCAATGTAAATGAGGTGGTTTCATGGATGGAAGAGAGAAAGTGAGCCTTTAGAAAAAAAATAATAGTATTGTCCTGATAAAGACACAAGGGAGAATAGAAATAATCATTAGTTAACCTACAAAATAGTTCACAAGGTAAAAATGATCATAAAAGAAAGTAAGAATGCACAAACAACAAGAGATATCCCAAAGAAGAAAAAATAGCTCAATTTCATCAGTATGTTTGAACATGAAAATGTACCACAAACATTAAAAGAATAGTCCTCCAACAAGTGCATTGATACATGAATGAAAATGCACTGGGCCTAAAAACTTTTGATATTAGCTTAATGTTCTAAGAAACACAATTACAACAATCCAACACTAGCCCCAATAGTGGAACATTAAGTCACCACTTTCTCCTCCAAAAAATATGTTTTCTGTCTGCGTAGATTGAGAGTCAAAGGTGAGAAGTATTTTTTCTTGAGGTATGAGGGTTTATTTATAACAAATGAGGCCACTTTTCACCTCCATTGTGTCTTTTTACCTCCCTCTTAACTCTTGAGCTCCCTTATTACTTTTGATCTTCTATGCAACCCTTAAGCTCCTACGTGACTATAGGACTTCATTGTTACCTTCCACATTACATTTTTTACCCTTTCACTTAAACACATTTTTCATTTTTCTGAATATTGGAAAATGCAAAATTGCATTCCACAAGCTGTGGAAAAATATATGGACAACATAACACTTTTGTGATGATACTTTGAGAAGCAACAATTTGATTATTATGACATAAGGCTTCATTTTAATCTATCAATTCCATGCTCCCCTCTTTTTTTCTACATCATTATTTCTTGATGATAGATCTGAATTGTACTTCATCTCCACCCTCCAAAGATCTGGTACTAGTATCAAAGTCTTACAAGTCTTCTTTTTTTTCTATCCATATGTCATAGTTCAATGTTCTTCCATCTACATTTTTTATGGTCCCTTTGTGTCTCTCTTCCACAAGTGTCTTCTAGTGAATCCACCTTGATGTATTCCTTTACCATACCCTTTCTATGTTAAGATGATAGTATAGTCAAATTAATTTCTCTCATGACAAGATAGTATCAGTCCCAAAATCACCTATTCTACCTTTTTTCTTCATTCAAGATGTTGATTATGATGGGACAATGTGCAAGGGGTAAGGGAGAGGCCTTCTTAAGAATAGTACATGTTAGCACTCGAATTGGACCCCAGGATGAAAGGGAAAAATAGGGTAACAACTAAACCATGCTCAACCTTGTAGCTAGCCCTACAAGGACAGGAGAGGGCTCTCTCCATGAAAGAATATTCAATAAAGTGCAATAGTAATCTGATATTAGGCTAGGTAAAATGATGGGAAAAGGGTTTAATAAAATGAATGAATGAATTTCAGGGATGTGTGGGATAAAAGGGACAGTTGAAACTAGGAATAAAATCAGAACATGGGGTATTTCATGGGGAAAGATAGGCAGGAAAATTAGCAATTAAAATTTAATGAGGATGGGATGGAAAGATTGGTGAGAAGCTGAAAAGGGCACAACAAATGGATCCTTTTCAAGCAGAAGAAAAACATAGAGAATGAATGATTTCCTAAGGCAGAGCATATAAAATGGATTCTACCTTTCTATCTTGAAAGCATTTAAAGAAATTTTTATGGATGAATGTAACACATAACAATTCACATATGAAAAAATATCATACCACATGGATCCCACAAATCAGAGCTGCACTTCTTATTAATTCCTGTCAAACTGTACAATGAGCGCAAGATGTTTCTTCCATACTATTCCACTGCTTTCTGAGTTACTGCTTACATCCCCAGACTTACAGATAAATAAGCTGAAATGTGGGAACATAGATCCATGAAAAGAGTTGTTCTAACAGCTGAAGAACTGAAATACAATCATAGAAATAAATACAACAATCTGCCCTTGAAAATAAGGGCTAGCATTGCATTTGACCACTTGGAGATTTTCACTACTATGCTGTATGAAAGAAAATAGGTAATCCGATGAAAAAAATTCTTATTTTGCTGCTAGTGTAACAATATTTGTTTTAAATAAGCTTTCTCGGCCAGCTGACTATTTCCTTTGCTTTCTGTTTGAGTAAAACCGAATTTTTAATAAACATGCCTTTGGAAATGAAACTTTTTTCCTTTAGTGACGAGAAAAATAGTGAATAGGAAGAAAGGGAGAGGAGGCGGGACCTGCATTACAATCGCAATTGGAATCGAAAGGACCCAGAAAGAGGAGTAACACGTTACAAATAATCACAATCGGGGATCAGAATCGGGAGAGGGGTAGCGTGATATATATGAAACTTGGATGATGCGATTGGGGGCAAAGCTTTATATAAATGAATTTAAAACCAAAATTTTATTTTAAACCAAAGGAAAGGCCCTTTATTATATACGGGTGGAAGTACTATATGGTGGGCCCAGGGGTCAATCGCAAACGCAATATTGAAGGGGAGGAATGCAACATATGTGAAACGTCAATGCGATTGGTCTGATTGAATTTGAGCCATCAGATTAGCGGTGAGAGATCAACGGTGGGGAGATCAATCGAAGGTTCACCATCGGGGGAGTGGATTGGGAGATCGAAAGAAGAGTTGTGATCGGGTAATCAGAGGGAGGGGTGCGATCGGAAGATCGGAAGGAAGGACTCGCGATTAATCGCATAAGAGTTTTGAGTGATTAGAATAATCGGGGGGGGCACGTTAATATTTGCGATGCGATTGAAAGGGGAAGGGAAGGTTTGCGATTGTGGCAGGGTTTTATTTGATATGAAACTTTATAATAAAGTTTTATTACAAAGCATGGTGGGGAAGTGGTTATGATCGGTGGAACTTATAATAAACTTTGGTATTGTTTATTCTAAAGTTCTACAAGGTATGGTTGGGGAAGTGGTTTGTGGAATAAATCACGCATGTATTTAAAGATTTATAATGTGATTTTATAATCAGAAAGGGGGAAAAGGGATTTTATTAAAGAAATATAAAACTTTAATAAAACAAAGTTTAAGGAAAAATGTAAAATAGGGGGTGTATGAGGGTATAAGGACTTTTACTTCACTTAAGCATAAATTTCAATCCAGAAGTCATTTTTGAGAGTGTAGTATACCGTTGAAAAGCTCTGTTCGGGTTATTTCTAATGGATCTGCTTGGAAGATGATTTGGCACTGAACATGCTACGTAAAACTCAGTTTTTGGAGATAACAACTTCTGAATTGTGACTTATTACACATGATGATATAAAATTACATAATGAATAATAATAAAGGAAAAATATCATGTTTTTACCTCAAAACATGGTTTTGAGGTTAAAATTAAATCAAATTGAATAAAAATATCCTTTTGATGTTCCTGGTACTGTGATTTTGAATTTATTGACTTCCTCATGACCTTGCTGATATTATTGACCTTTGACCCATTAATTTGACCATGGTGAGACCCTAGAAACTAATGAGACCCATCCTATGACCTACTGATATGATTTTGAGAATGAAACTGACTAATCACTAAAGACCATAGAAAGGAAAATCAACAAGTACGTCATGAGGGAAAACTACCATCAATGAATCCATGACCTAGCAGAATGGTGAAATCTATTCGGTATGAGATGCCTAATATGCAAATGCAAAAGAGTAACTTTGATAACTGATGACAGTATGACTAGACTGACACTAACATTGGCTCCAATGGGGATGGTAGCTCCTTGGAGGTGCCAAGAACACCGTAGACCAAGTAGCCTTATCCATTGGGCATGGAGTCAAAAACGTCGAAAACTGACACAAATGAAAATTGACTATGACTCTAGACTAGGACTGAAAACTAAAATAAAACCAATCCATACACATATCATCCAAGTTTTATAGCCTTCACCTCGGGCCCCAAAATTGAATGACTGTGCATTTAAAATTTGATCAAAATAACATGGTATATACAATGATGATGAGAAAGATTCTGATTTCATGTCTTCAACAATGGTAGTGCTTCAGTAGCCTACCATTTATTGCTCCACCCGGACAATCCTAGCCATCCATTTCTGAAAGCAAGAAGGAATTCTGTCCCCTGTATGCTGTAATTATGTATGGTCCCTTCCAAAGGTTGTCAAACTTACCGTGCTTCCCTTTGTCTTCATTTCTTGCATCCCATTTCAACACTACATCATCTAGCTGGAACTTTTCTGCTTTAGTCTTCCTGTCATAGATATTTTTAATATTGTCCTACAACTGACTCGATTTCTGTGACACTTCTTCTCTTGTTTGTTGAATTTGGATCATCTGGTTGATCCTTCGTTGCTTTTCATCATTTTTTCTTCCAAATTCTTGCAATAATCTCATAACTGGAACTGTAAGATAAGTAGGAAAAATAACATCAGTACCATAAACCAGCTCAAAAGGTGACATACCTATTGATTTTTTACTGTTGACTCTGTCTGCCCACAGTGCATTGATAAGATTTCAGTGCCAATTTATTTTGTTTGTCTCCAACATTTTCTTAATTATATTCATCAAAGACTTGTTCGATGACTCTGCCAGGCCATTACCTTGTGGATAATATGTTGTTGAATGGCCCAACACGATGTTGTATTTTTCATAGAAATCGATCATTTTCTTTGATCTAAACGTGGCTGCATTATTTGTCACAATTTTACATGGGCAGCCAAAATGGGATAAAATATTTGATTCCAGGAATTGAATAATTACCGTGTCTGTTGCTTGCTTGGCAAGGATGGCCTCGATCCATTTCTTAAAGTAATCTATCCCAGTCAATATTCATCGATGTTGTGCCGAGGACACAGGATGTATTTATCCTATGAAATCGAGCCCCCACTGCTGGAAGGGCACATTCACTGAAATAGGTTTCTAAGGAAGTGGAAGCAATTTATTCTTCCCTTGGAAAATCTGACATTCATGACAATTCATCACTATTTTATAGAAATCAGAAAATAATGTGGGCCAATAATACCCAGCTCTCAATACCTCTTTGGCTGTGTTCTTCCAAAACAAGTGACCACCACAGTCACCTTTATGGAAATTGTGCATTACCTTCTGAGATTCTTCATCAACTAGACAATTTAGAAAAATGCCTTCTGGATCCTTCCAGAAAAAAGCACTGTTTAAAATGAAATACTTTGCAGATTTGAGCTTCAGATATCTACCTTTACTCTTAGACATGCTTGGAGGAGTTGACAGATGCTGAAGAACATACACAATATCTGAATACCATGGGGACTGCAAAAAAATATTTGAAATGGGAACGAGAAAACCTTCATCTTCCTCTTCCGACATTGCTGAAATGAGGTTTATATCTAAAGCACGCAGATTTGATTGGGCCATCAATTTTTCCAAGCCCTGGCCCTTGATCAACTTCGTGGGATTGATCTCCAGATCATACTCCAACATAGCTACTTTCCATTTGCCCCTTCAACCTTTTGGATAAGTTTGCATGAGCACATCCTTCACTGCTGCATTAGGGACATATGCTATAGTGTGTGAATGTAGAATATCGACCCTAAAATATTTCAATGCCTTGACAAGATCCAATGCCTGTTTTTCAATAATATTATATTTTAAAGCGGCATCTCTAATAGTCCTACTAAAAAAGGCAATTGGATTTTCTACTACATCTCTCTTTTGCATTAAAACAACAGCCATAGTATGCTCAGATGAAAATGAAAATATGATAAAATCTTGAGTATAGTCGGGACTAATCAGAACTGGAGCATTAGACAAAGCAAACTTTACCATATTGAATGAATTGATAGCTTCTTCACTCCACTTAACAATGTTGTCTTTCTTCAACATATTGGTCATTTCTCTTAAATGCTCATCCAGATTAGGTATAAATCTGCGCAAAAATTTCATCTTACCATTGAAGGCCTGGATCTCTTTCTTGTTCCGTGGAAGATCTATGAGATGAATATCCTCCACTCTAGCTGGAACTATGTGGATGCCATATTTAGAGATGATATTCCCAAGAAATTTTCCTTCATCCATGGAAAAAAGGCTCTTCTTGGGATTTAGAGAAATCCCAAACTTTCTGCAACGCTGAAAAACCACTCTTAGATGGTGTAAATGCTCATCATCTGAACCCAAAAACACTATCAAATCATCCAAATAAAAAACAAGAAAAACATCTTTTTCATTTGCAAAAGCAATGTCCATTGCATGTTGGAAGGTAGCTCCAGTGTTCTTCAGTCCAAAGGGCATCTTGGCATACTGGAAGGTTCCCCAAGGTGTTGTAAAGGTAGTTTTATCTTGGTCCTTCTCATGCACCAAGATCTGATTGTAGCCTAAGTAGCCATCAAGTAGTGACATCCTAGATTCTCCAACTACTCTCTGCAGAATATGGTCCATTTTCAGAAGTGGGTAATTATCCTTTAAGGATGCCTTATTCAAGTTCGGAAAATCTATACACAATCTTATTTCTCCAGTATTTTTACGCACTGGGACCAAATTCGAAATCCAATTAGAAAATCTAATAGGAACTATGATTCCTGCTTTGTACAACCTGTTTACCTCCTTTTCAATTGATGGCAACAGTTTTGGATTGATTCTTCTCAGCTCCTGTCTGAAAGGCTTATGATCCGGCTTGATAGGAATTGTGTGCTGAATTATGTTCTTATCATACACTTTCAAATCTAAATAATGCCATGCAAATACATCAGAAAATTCAGAAAGCAACTTAACATACTTCTCCTTTACCTCAGGGGATAATGTCTTTGAAAATTTGACAAACTTGGGATGGTCAGTTGTTCCAATATTCACATCTTCAACTCCTTTTTCTGTGGGCACCAAGCTTGGTTTCTTTGCCACATTATCCTGATCAAAAATCTCTTCTAGAGGTATGAGACCTCTAGGAATTACGTTATCCTTTAACTGCAATATGTCCATCTGGTTTGCTTTTAACTCTTGATCATCCACCTCATACTCACCTTCTATGGGAGTATCTTTGAATTTTCCATCACCCTGCAAAAATGCATTAATCTCATTGTCATCCCAAAATACTTTCCAATACCTTAAATTGTCTAGAACAACAGGCCTATGTTTGAAATAGATCTCAAAATTATTGCTGGAGTTCATCGGAATGTTCAAGTTAGTTGCAGTAGTGGCCAAGGAATTGGCAATAAGGTTCTGCATCTGGGGTACTTCTGTCAAAGTATATTCTAGGGAAGTCTTCAAAATGTCAAGGACTGCATTTCTGTATGCCCTCAATCTTGGATGTTTTTCTTGGTATTCTCCCTTCACCTGTTTGATTATCAATTCAGAGTTGCCATACACAAAGATCCTTTTTGCATTCAATTTCTTCAAAATTTTGAGGCCTGCAATCAAAGCCTCATATTTTGCTTCATTGTTAAAGCAATCAAAAGATAACTTATAAGCACGAACTCTAAAATTTCTCGGAACCTTCTCAGGCTGGAAAACAGGACTCCTAATCCATATTCCAATGCCAACTCCATCCTTACCAAAAAATCCATCAAAATCCATACTCCACAAACCTTCTTCTTCTTCTTGAAGATGCTAGAAATTTGTTTCTTTCTCTTCTTTACCTTGGCTGATTTCTGGCTGTTCATTGTCTCTTTGCTGCTGGCAGGCAAGAGGTTCAGAAGTGTTTGCTATTTTATCCTTTTCCTCTTAAAGGACTTATCTGAAATTCTCTGAAATCTTAGGTATTTCATCCACTTGTAGCAATTGAACATTCTCATCATTTAAACCACCATCTCAATATAAGAAAAAAGACTCTAAATCTGTATGGACAGCATTAATGGGATGATTTACAGGCTTGTCTTTGCTGGTAATCATATATTTCATTTTATTTTCCTTGTATAACTTCCTCAACCGGCCAAATACAGGGATAGTGGCATAAGAGAAGTCAAGCTACGTAGTTCCTTTGAGTTTGGCACCCCAAGACCTAGATAGGAGCATTCCAAACCTTGGTGGGACATCAGTAATGACTACATCCATCAAGACATTCTTTGCTAGAATCTGATATAAAGACATTACCAAATCTTTAATTAGGCCAATACAGTGGACCCTACTTGAGTCGAAGGAATACAAATCATGATATTTTCGAGTGATATCAAGGACTAACTTCTCCATAACAGCTTTGGGCATCAAATAATGTGAGGCCTCAGAGCCCAAGATAGCATTATGCAGGATAAACTCATGTACTCTAAGACTCAAGTAAAAAGGAGGGACTTCATTTTCTTCAGATTCTTCTATGGCTGGACCGAAAATAAGTTCAGGGTAGTCGTCTTCCACATTGACCATATCAGAGACAGAATCTATTTGCAAGACTTTGGACACCTGAGTTTTATATGCACTGTTCTTCAGCAACTCTGTGAGGGGCATAGACACTTTTAACTTAGAAATTTCATTTTCTAGATTAGAGGAGGAAGCTTTCTCTACCTATTTAATGGGTGGATATTTCTTCTCTGTTGGCTCCTTTACTGTGCTCAGCTAGTTCTTTTCATTTGCTATATTAGCAACTACAGGTGCTTTACTAGAAGAAGGATCAACCAGCTCCTTTCATTTCTTATGTGCATCATTCTTCATTTGGAGTTCTTTTCTCTTCTGAATGGGACTGACTGTAACCTCTCTATTCCTTAAAGAGTACTGCCTTTGCTGAGCTGACAGAGCATTCATATACCCTCTCTAGTAGTCATCGGACTCCTCTTCCAGTACTGTATCATTGGCAAAAATGAAATTTTGGTCTTTTTGAATGTCTGGAGTCTCCACTGTGTATTCTTCATCTTCTGTGAGGAAAATTGGCCCACCATCAGTTGTGAAAATTTGATTAGCCTCAATCACAAGATCATCATCATCTAAATCTGTCCCTTGCACGTAGTTCTGCTGCTGTGGTGTCGCAGTTTTGTCCGGTGTTCTTTGGTCTCTCTGTTTAATCCTGAATTGTGGCTGCTGCCCTCTGAAATTCAGATTTCTTATTTGAGGTTTCGGTCTGTCTGCAATGGTTAACATATCGACCATTTTTTCTAATGTTATGATCAGAGTGTCCATTTTAATATCTGAAGTAGAGGCCTCCTCTTTTATTGTGACTCTTTTCTCAGCTCGGGCACGTGCTCTTTTAGCCAACATATTAGCTTCAATGTTTACCGCTATCTTCTGCATGCCTTGAAGTGAAGACGGATCTCTTTCACACAGATGATATGCCATGTCGACATCAAAATCGTCAAGAAATTTCAACAATGCTAGTCCCACAGGAGGCTTCAAATTAGCTGGAATAACACTATATACAACATTGAATCTTAAACAATAATCTTGCATGGTTTCACCCACGTTTCTTTTAATGTTAACATACTCAGACATATTTTGAAGTGGGCTCTTTTTACCTCCCACCGGTCCAAGAACTGAGTGTGCAACTCCTGCAAAGTGCGAATTGTGCTTGGCGGTAAGGCTATAAATCACTTTATGACTTCACCTCTGAAGCTTTGAACAAACAACCTTGTCGTTAAATCCTCCGCTTCTACCTTATGCAAATCAAAAAATTCATTCATTTTATCAACATGTTTCTGAGCCGTGATGCTCTGAGTGGCATCAAAAATAGGAATTTTACTTTCATAGTTAGCCGGCATATCATTGAGGACCTGGGGTAAGACTAGGGGTGCATACCTGGCAGCCATAACTCTGGGTGGATTTACAACAGGATTTGAGGGAGGTGTTAATGGAGGAGATGACAATTGGGAATTGACTGATGGGAATGGTGATGAATTGGGAGGAGGAAAAACTATTCCTGATGATTCTGAAGGCTTATGAGGATTATTTATAGTGATGGACTGAGAATAATTCAAAATGTAATCATCAATGGAGGTATTTGCTCTTTGGACTTCAATATATAAAAGGAAGTCAGGATCTAAAACTGTATCATCAATGTCGGTTTCAGACTTATTCCTAAATAAAGAAAGCTCAAAATTCTCGTCAAAGGAAAGATCTTCTACAAAAATCCATTCACTGGGCCAAGTAGGATCTGAAGATGGGTCTGGGGCTTAAGGATCCCTCTTGTCTTCTAACAATTCTTGGGATAAGATTCAGATTTTCAAACACAGGGGGAGGATTTGGATCTGGATTGGCCCTAGTGTATCTTCTTGAAGCCAGTGTGGTTGAATTTCTATTTTACAAAAAAATTTATTTGCAGCCTAGCAAACTCTAGACATCATCGTTCAAAAGTCTAGAATTATTTTATGTACTAGGGAAAATCTTGCAAGTCAGATGTTATGTTTACAAAACTATATCAGAGATTGATTGAAGCAGCATTTATCTACTTATGCACTTGCAAAGCAATGTCCAGTTCAAAGGCTACCTGGCATAACTTCAGGCTCCATCTGTAGTTTATAAAACAAATAACACTAACAAATAAACAATTTTGAGCATTCCCCAGTATGGTCGCCAAAGATGTTAGCACCCGAATTGGACCCCAAGCTGAAAGGGAAAAACAGTGTAACAACTAAACCACGCTCAGTCTTGTAGCTAGCCCTAAAAGGACATGAGAGGGCTCTCTCCGTGAAAGAATATTCAATAAAGTGAAATAGTAATCTGATATTAGGCTAGGTAAAATGATGGGAAAAGGGTTTAATAAAATGAATAAATGAATTTCAGGGATGTGTGGGATAAAAGGGACAGTTGAAACTAGGAATTAAATCAGGACACAGGGTATTTCATGGGGCAAGATAGGCAGGAAAATTAGCAATTAAAATTTAATGAGGATGGGATGGAAAGACTGGTGAGAAGCTGAAAAGGGCACATCAAATGGATCCTTTTCAAATAGAAGAAAAACACAGAGCATGAATGATTTCCCAAGGCAGAGCATATAAAATGGATTCTACCTTTCTATCTTGAAAGAATTCAAAGAAATGTTTATGGATGAACGGAACACATAACAATTCACATATGAAAAAATCTCATACCACATGGATCCCACAAATGAGAGCTGCACTTCTTATTAATTCTTGTCAAACTGTACAATGAGAGCAAGATATTTCTTCCACACTATTCCCCTTCTTTTTGAGTTACTGATTACATCCCTAGACTTACAAATAAATAAGATGAAATGTGGAAACATAGATCCATGAAAAGAGGAGCTGTTCTAACAGCTGAAGAACTAAAATACAATCATAGAAAGAAATACAACAATCTGCCCCTGAAAATAAGGGCCAACATTGCATTTGACCACTTGGAGATTATCACTGCTATGCTGTATGAAAAAAAATAGGTAATCCGATGAACATATTTCTTATTTTGTTGTTGGTGTAACAATATTTGATTTAAATAAGCTTTCTCGGCCAGCTGACTGTTTCCTTTGCTTTTCGTTTGAGTAAAACTAAATTTTAATAAACATGCCTTTGGAAATGAAACTTTTGCCTTTAGTGAAGGGAAAAATAGTGAATAGGAAGGAACGGAGAGGAGACGAGACCCGAATTAAAATCACAATCACAATCGGAAGGACCGAGAAATGGGAGTAACACGTTACAAATAATCACAATCGAGGATCAGAATCGGGAGAGGGCAGAGTGATATATATGAAACTTGGCTGATGCGATTGGGGGAAATGCTTTATATAAATGAATTTAAAACCAAAATTCAATTTTAAACCAAGGGAAAGGCCCTTTATTATATACAGGTGGAAGCACTGTATAGTGGGCTCGGGGGTCAATTGCAATCGCAATATCGGAGGGGTGGAGTAATGCAACATATATGAAATGCCGAGGCAATTGGCCCGATTTAATTTGAGCCGTCAGATCAGCGGGGAGAGATCAATGGTGGGGATATAAATTGGAGGTTTTCCATCGAGGGAGCGGATCAGGAGATTGGAAGAAGAGTTGTGATCGGGTAATCGAAGGGAGGGGTGCAATCGGAAGATCGGAGGAAGGACTTACGATTAATCGCATCAGAGTTTCGAGCGATTGGAGTAATTGGGGGGGGGTATGTTAATATTTGTGATGCGATTGAAAGGGGGAGGGAAGGTTTTTTATTGTGGTGGGGTTTTATTTGATATAAAACTTTATAATAAAGTTTTATTACAAAGCATGGTGGGGAAATAGTTATGATCAGTCGAACTTATAATAAACTTTGATATTGTTTATTATAAAGTTATACAAGGTATGGTTGGGGAAGTGGTTTGTGGAATAAATCGCACATGTATTTAAATATTTATAATGCGATTTTATAATCGGAAAGGGGGAAAAGGGATTTTATTAAAGAAATATAAAACTTTAATAAAACAAAGTTTAAGGAAAAATGGGAAATAGGGGGTGTATGAGGGTATAAGGACTTTTACTTCACTTAAGCATACATTTCAATCTAGAAGTCAATTTTGAGAGTGTAGCATACCGTTGAAAAGATCTGTCTGGGCTCTTCCTGATGGATCTACTTGGAAGATGATTTGGCGCTGAACATGCTGCGGAAAACTCACTTTGTGGAGATAACAACTTCTGAATTGTGACTTATTACACATGATGATATAAAATTACATAATGAATAATAATAAAGGAAAAATATCATGTTTTTACCTCAAAACATGGTTTTGAGGTGAAAATTACATCAAACTGAATAAAAATATCCTTTTTATGTTCCTGGTGCTATGACTTTGAATTTATTGACTTCCTCATGACCTTGCTGATACTATTGACCTTTGACCCATTAATTTGACCATGGTGAGACCCTAGAAACTAATGAGACCCATCCTATGACCTACTGATATGATTTTGAGAATGAAAGTGAATAATGACTAAAGACCATAGAAAAGAAAATCGACAAGTACGTCATGAGGGAAAACTACCATCAATGAATCCATGACCTAGTGGAATGGTGAAATTTATTCGATATGAGACGCCTAATATGCAAATGCAAAAGAGTAACTTTGATCACTGATGACAGCATGACTAGACTGACACTAACAGTACAGAAGGTAAATAAGCAATGAGTGAGGGTCTGGAAAATTTTATTTCATAATGTGTAGTTTCAAGGGAGAGACAAGTCATGGATTATGAGTTGGGAAATTCCAGGAGGCAAGGATGTGAGTCTTGCCCACTGTAAATGTGCAGTGCACAATACGTGAGGGAGAGCATCTAGGTGATGTGAATTTTATAACTCTAAGGCTAAAGGGTAGACCTACTTCTAATTGAAAGTGCGCATTGTGTAGTGGAGACAAGATTTGGTCAAGGCATTGCACATTAGAGTACTGAAGGAGACAATATTTACAAGCTTGGGCATTGTGATTTCGTAGTCCATAATAGATGAGCGAGAGGCTATAAGAATTATGTGGTTGGCTTCGACAAGGTGCCATAAATACTTGAATGTCCTTTAGAAGTGTGAATTGTGCAATGTTAGGTATATTTAGTCAATAATTGCACATTTTATAAGTGTAATCATTAATATGAAGTGATTGTGCTATGAAGTTTCCCAATGCATAGTTAAACGAGTTTGTCCTCTACTATTCCATAGCGCACAGTTCCAGAAGGTAATATCCTCATTAATGTGGCTTATAAATTTGTAGTGTGAACTAAGATTGGGGTGGAGGATTTTTCCTTGATTGTGCAAGTTGTGAGGAAAAAGGGAACTCCAAAATTGGCCAAGTGTGGTATCAATGAGACAAGAGGGTAGGAGTAAAAGTGCTAAACAAGCCTTGAACATGATCACAAACATATACGATAAAAAATATGACAATAATACGTAGTACCAAAAATCAACATATATCCATTGAAAATACAATAAAATGACACTTATCTCTTAGTGCAACACTTAAGATGCAACCCTTGACGAAACAAGTATTGTTTTCAAATATAAAGTGCGCAATTATTTGTGGATGTGTCCAACACATCCCTATGATATGTAAGATTCACTAATGTTAGAGAATGTACTCGAACTTCCTTTTAAAGGTGTACTAACAAAAAATGACACTTCTCCTAAAAAAACAAAACACTTGGGATTTCTTTGAAATGGAACTTAAAAACTTATAAAGAAAGTATAGGTTCATTCAAAAAAATCGAAATGATAGCTCACATGAGAAATGGGAAACTAGAAATTTTGAATACAGGAAAAGTATTGGAGGGTTTTTCTTGTAGATACAACATGCCCCTATTAATACTTCTATATTTAACTCAATTTTATCTTCATCAACTCGTAAATATCAACAACATGCAGGTAAAAATAAGGCAAGAGGAAAAGTGAAAGAAAATTCCCCTCAATGGGAAAAACCAACAAAAACCTAATCTGCTAATGAGAAATGTAAACTGTAGTATCCATGTTTAATTTATAATGAGGATAATAGGACAAATAATGTCTACATCATGCTGAAGTTAATAAATTTCTTCAAGGTTCTTCTGGACCTACCAATTTAATGGATCATTTCCCCACTTATGAGATAAAAATGATTGAAAAAAATAAGTCTTCTCCCCAAAAATTTGTTGACATTATGAGGATGTGTGAAGAGATAGTTATGGTAACTACAAGATTCAAAGTATTTGATTATCCAAATCGTCCAAATGGAAGCACTACAGATCAATGTTCCACATCTGTTCTACTTCCTTGTGATCCTCTATAGATCGAGCGATGACCTTATAAAATAGTGATTTGACCCCGTCCTAAATTTTTCATTTGTAGTGCGTCCCTTAGCTCGCATGGAAGGGAAACTAAAAATTATAATATTATTGAATACCTGGGTCAAGCCCATTCTCGAATATTGGCCCTCAAATTTCTTCAAAGTTTCTAAATACAACATAAATCACCGTTATTAGCTATTGGTGTAATTGTTCCATTCGATTTGAACCTTATTGTATTTGATATTGAGAATCATTTACCTAGACTTTGACATAAAATTTAAATTCAAATTCAAGTTTTTATATAAGGCATAAATGATTTCCATACCATTATATATGAGGAAGCCTCTACGAGCATTAGTCCTCTATCTTGTTAGAAATCCTTGCACTCTCCTTGAATTAATCAATCACCTACTACTATGAAAATGTTTGAGGGAAGATGATTTTGTAGAAATTTACAGGGTAAGTTCCATAGATCAAGAACAAAAGGTCACCGCTCACAAAAAGATCACAAATCATTACACCAGTATAATCACGTGGTTAAAACAATCAAAGAGGGAAACAGTCCACACCTTGAGCCAACGTGGCCACTTTAGGGAATTTATTAATATAAAAATAGAAGTTACATATGTTTCTCTCATAAACGGTTACAGAAAAAATGACCCTCCATGCTCTTTAAATAGATATCATGGACCAATTGGGTGTTAAGCCATGGATCAAGTGTCGTTAATACCGAGGTTAGAGATAATTGTTAGACCACTACAAATTGTGACCGTCGTATTAAAAGTTACAAATGTACATGGTAAAGAAACACACTTTACCTAACTCTACATTAGACTAAGTTATTCTTAACTATTTTGTATGTGTCAGAATATCCTAACACCCCCCCTTAGGAAAAACTTGGGATAGGATTGAAGAATTTACAAAGGTGACACAAAAGGAGCCTATTTCCTATCTGTCAGAATATCCTAACATCCCCCCTTAAGAACAAATTGGGATAGCATTGAAGGATTTAAAAAAGTGACACAATACGAGATGGAAGGAGGCATTAGATCCTATCCCCCCTTAATGAAAACTTTCCTGAACTCCAAGCATGGCTCGAAGTTTGGTAAACTTCACTTCTGTGAGAGCCTTTGTAAAGATATCAACTACCTGATCATTGGGTGGACAGTACTGCACTTCAAGAACATGATAATGAATGAGATTTTTTATGAAGTGTATGTGGAGTTCAATCTGTTTCATACGCTGATGTTGAACTGGATCTTCACATAGCTAAATGGAACTCTGATTATCACACCAAAGTGTAGTTGGATGCTGCTGATGAAGATGAAATTCAAACAGGATCTGACGAAGCCACATGGCTTCCTAGATGGCTTCAACTGCACCACGATACTCTAATTCTATTGAAGAAAGGGAGATGGCACTTTGCTTCTTAAAATACCAAGTAATAAGTCCTGAACCAAGAGTGAATACATATCCTGCAGTGGACTTTTGATCATCAGGGTCACCAGCCCAATGAGAATCAGTGGAACCAATCAACAAGGGAGATGATCCTCGACTGTAATGAATCTCGAACTGAACTCTACCTTGAATATATCGAAGTATTCTTTTAGCTACTTTCCAATGACTTTCATGAGGTTGGTGCATAAACCGAGTGACAAGACCAACAGCAAAGGAAAGGTCAGGATGGGTATGGATAGATACAAAAGTTTACCAACAAGTTGACGATATAAGGTAGCATCAACTTCAGGGGTAGTACATTTGACTGAAAGCTTGACTCCAGACTAAAAGGTAGAAGGGGTAGGCTTACAGTCTTCCATGTGAAATTAGTGTAGAAGATCACAGGAATACTTGGACTAAGAGAGGGTAATGCCTTCCTTGGATAGCAAGACTTGAAGACCAAGGAAATAGTGCAAGTGTCCTAAGTCTGTCATTTCAAACATATTTTTGAGGCTATAATTCACATGTTTTATATGGTTTGGATCAGTGCCAGTAAGGATAAGATCATAAACATAAAGAACAAGGATGGTGAAGGAATTACCCACTTTCTTGGTGTAGACAGTGTTGTCAGAATGACACCTATAAAAGCCATTATCTAAGAGAAATATATATATATTGGCATCCCAAACCAGAGGAGCTTGTTTTAGACCATAGAGAGACTTCCTAAGGTGACAAACAAGGATGGAGTCTTATTGGATAAATCCAAGGGGTTGTTCGATGTAGATTTCTTCATGCAAATATCCATGTAAGAAGGTGAATTTAACATCCATCTGATGGACTTCCCATTTAAAGGAGGTAGCAAGGGAAAGAACAAGGTAGATAGAATTCATTTTGGTAACAGGGGAGAAGGTTTCAGTATAGTCAATGCCTTCAACTTGTAAAAAACCTTTAGCGACAAGATGAGCTTTATGTCTATCAACTTTTCCATCTGGTGCAAACTTTGTTTTTTAAACCCATCTACATCTGACAAGTTTTCTTCCTTTTGGAAGAGGAACAAGATCCCAAGTATTGTTTTCCAATAAGGAATGATACTCTTAATTCATAGCTTCATCCCAATTTAGATGACTGGAGGATTCTTCAAATTTTTCTGGATCAAGTTTTTCTGGTGCTTGAGCCAATAAGGAAGAAGATTTTTCGAACTGAGAAAGTGTACATCGTCATTCGATAGGGTCACCTGCAAGAGAACCTGTTGCATCCCGAGTAGAGTGGACCCATCTTGGAAGCGGTGGAGTATAAGGAACAATTTCAGTAGGTGGAGGAGTATTTTCATCCTCACTGTCATCATCTGAACTAGAAGGAATGCTATTAAAAATAGAAGAGAGAGAGAGAGGTAGCACATATTCCGAATCAGGCTCGCAGACCAAAGGTGGCACACCTGCCGAACTACGCTCGCAGGCCAATATATTTTCATCAAAATTTGCATCTCTTATAATGATTATATTTTTGGATTTTGGTTGAAGAAGTATATATCCTTTGACATCTTCAGAATATCCAACAAAAATACATTTTTTAGTCTTAGGTTCGAAGGCTTTATGTTTCGCATCTAGAATCTGGGCCCAGGCATCACTTCCAAAAACATGAAAGTGACTTACATCGAGTTTGATTGAGCTCCAAGCTTTTTCTGGAGTTATATTCTTTAAAACCTTATTGGGAGTGTGATTTACTATGTAATTTGCACACCAAGTCCTTTAGATTGAAGCATACAATTAGCCATTTATTTTAAGCTACACCATTTTGTTGTGGAGTATATGGAACAATATTTTGCAATTGAACACCATGCTCAGTGCAGAAGTTGATAAATTTTTTGTTAACATATTCCTCACCATTTTCTGATCTTAACTTAAGAATTTGATGTCCACATTATTTCTCAAAAAAGGCCTTAAAGGCCAAGAACATTTTAAAAACTTTACTCTTGAGTTTTAAGAAATATACCCAAGTGCATCTGGAAAAATCGTCAATGAAAGTTAAGAATTACATGCAACCAGAGATAGAAACAATGGGAACTGGACCACATAAATCATTTTGCACAAGCTGCAAAGGGGTTGAAGCGTGCAAAGAGGCACGTTTGTCAAACTATCCCGATGATGTTTTCCGAGTACACATCCAGAGTAAACACCATCTCAACAAGATACCATAGGAAGAACCATCACCATATTTTCCTTACATAGAGTTTGAAGGGAGCAATAGTTTAAGTGACCAAATTGCTCATGCCAAAGTTTGCTCACTTAGTCATTATGAGCAACAAAAACCGAGGGAAGACATGAAGACCCAAAGTTGTCAAACTTATACAATCTTGTGGAATCATCAGCAATTCCAGTAGCTAAAATGTGTTTAGGATTGTTGATGTCCTTGAT
Organism: Pinus albicaulis; assembly: GCA_034641835.2. NCBI lineage: Eukaryota > Viridiplantae > Streptophyta > Pinopsida > Pinales > Pinaceae > Pinus > Pinus albicaulis. The sequence continues at coordinate 304,189,240 of CM076581.1, forward strand.
CACAACATCTTCAGGTGAGAATTATACTATTTTCCCTGCACTTGAATGAGTTACGTGATAAACATAGAGAAGGTTGCATGACAAGGTAGGAACACATAGTACATCATTAAACTGGCCATTATCTAGATGAATGGTTCCAGATCCTACAACACTAAGAGATCTATCATCACCAACATAAATATCTTTGGTGGTACAATCATTTAAAAAAGAAAACATGGCTTTATTTTTTACCATGTGGTAAGAAGCTCCAGAATCAATGAGCCACTCATGAGAAGGAGAAGAGGAAGATACATTTAATGCATCACTAGACCTTGATGCTTGACAACCACAAGCAGAAAGTGCCATGCCTGAAGATGAAGGTGAAGAGTGCTCCAAATTGATGTTGTTGATGTTGTGCTTCTTCATTGCTACTTCTAAGGCTTCCATCTTCTTAAAACATTTTGACTCTATATGGCCATCATGATTGGAAAAGTTGCAATGTCTATCTGTGTTTTTCCCTTTGTTTTTATTTTCTTTATCATTTTAGTGATTTGATTTGTCAGTTTTTGGCTGAAATTTCTTGGGACCCTTGCTTGGTTTAGGACCATACTTTTTAGGATATTTCTTCTTGAGATTCTTTTGATATGGTTGTTTTTGGGCTGCTAAGGAATTCTTAGAATCGTTTCCAGGAGTGATAATACCAAGGTGTAAGAGTTTTCTTGTTCTCTTATCAAATAATCAGAAAAGAAATCAGAAGAGGGATTCTTGTAGGTGGTTCCAGAAGAGATGATGGCTTCTCTAGTGGAATGGAAGGCAGAAAAAAATATAGAGTATGCAGAGCCAAGTTTAGAAAGAATGCAATAGATGAGGCTACCATCTTTATTTTTGACCTTACAACCTTCCAAAAGAATTCTAAGGGTCTTGAATTTTGACAAAAGGTCTTCAATATAGGAGAAATTATTAGGATCCAAAGAAAGAAACTCATTTTCAAGCTGGTGGGCCTTGATTTGATTTTGAATTCCAAAAACATTATTTAGCTTTTCTAGGGCTTTATCAGGGGTGTCAATGTCAAGGATGTGAAATCGAACATCTCGAGCAATAGACATTCCTATCAACGCTCGTGCTTGATCTTGTTTATTTTCCCATTTAGGGAATTTATCATCATCAGAAGGTTTAGTTTCTTGACCTATGTCTATTCTATAAAGCCCTTTACTTCTAACTATATCTACCATGTGAGGTAGCCATTGGAAATAATTGGTGTTGTTAAGAATAACTGGGCATGCACTTTCCATTTAAAAAAAAATAAGCTCAGAAAAGGTGAAAATAACTACTCAAATCAAAATATCTTGAAAAATTAGGCCATTTAAAAAAAAAATGGCTCAAAAAATGACTTCTAGATGAAGAAATTATGCCTTTAGAAAAATATGAGTTGTAGATGCTGAATAGTTACGGGAATGGGATGAAGTGCGTATTTTAAAAAAAAATAAAAATTCTGCCCCTTTGAAAAAAAACTTTTTACAAAAGAAGATTGAGAAGGAGACTTGAACCCAAGACCTCTATTCTCATAAACTAACCCCTCACCAAGTGAGATAGTAAAATGATCATGTTATTGTATGAAAGGAGGAAGGGGGTTGTTTTTTTTTTACTTTTCGGTGTACGTGCCTTTTCCTGCACGAAAAAACACAAGAGAAGGGGCAAAAAAAATGAAATACAAGGACTTACGGTAGAATTTTAGATTTCTAGTTAGCCTTACTGACAACTATCACTTTTTTCACTATTTTTGATTTCCCGAGATCGCACAAAGACGTGGAGAAAGAGCATACGTAGGAAAAAAATCCCTTTTTCCTATTTTTGATTTGTCGAGATTGCACGAAGAACACAAAAAATAACATACACAGAGAAGAGGGTATAGATACGGAAAATAAATAAAACCATAGATACCAAAAATAAATAGAAATAAACCGAAATAAGCATAACTATTAACAAATATAACTAGAAAATAGATGCTTTATACCTCCAGATCTAAACTGACATAACTTGGGTAGCCGGAAACCTTTTCGCATGAAACAAAAGGTATTATTCACTGTAACAGATGCTCCTGACACAACTGAGTAGTTATCCAAGCTGAAAAATGTTCAAAAATAATACATCTACAAAATGACATTCGCATGCAGTCAAACCCACTTCGGATTTTCATCAACAACGGATGCGGCCCTCAAAATAGCTCTGATACCATGTAGGAATTTACAAGGTAACTTCAGTAGATCAAGAGCCAAAGGTCACCACTCACGAAAAGATCACAAATTAGTACACCAGTATAATCACGTGGTTCAAACCCTCGAAAAGGGAGACAATCCATGCCCTAAGCCAACGCGGCCACTTCAGGGAATTTATTAATATAAAAAGAAAAGTTACATATGTTTCTCTCACAAATGGTTACCAGAAAAATGACCCTCCATTCTCTTTAAATAGATATCATGGACCAATTAGGTGTTAAGCCATGGATCAAATGTCGTTAATACCGAGGTGAGAGATAACCATGTGATCACTAGAAATCATGACTGTCGAATTATAAGTTACAAATGTAAATGGTAAAGAAACACACTTTACTAACTCTACATTAGCCTAAGTTATTCTTAACTATTTCCTATGTGTCCGAATATCCTAACAAAGTCAAACCCTATGAAATTTTAGATGCATTACCCACGGAATTACAAGATAAAATGATTATTGTTGAAGTAGAAGTTGTATATGAAAAACTTGAAAATAACCTTTTACTAGGTTCAAGATGGACTTACATCATTTCATCAATGGTTTCTTCACTCTTTCCTATGTTATGATTTCCTCGTTAGGGGAAAATCATTATAGTAAGCCAAATTTCCTTCTATTATTTCGATTCATGTACCATAGGTAGTGTACCATTCATAGGTAAGACACTTATTTCGTATGAGAATGTTGGTGTGGATCTATGCAAATATTCATTAGAAATGGTAACTTTTATGTTGCCTCTACCCAAATTTTTTCCCATAGTCACTCGTGTAAATATGGTATCATCAAGAACTTATGAATTCTATAGATCATATCATCCGTCTATAGCTCCTAACTTATAAAAGTTGGTGAGCTATGACAACAAAATACCATTTATCCCAATTGAATTAGCTTATGAAACTATCCACTTGGTATTTGTGGCCCCTTTGGAATTAAATCACCAAGTGAACGCAGTCGTAGATGAGTATTATCAATCATCTTGGTTGATACCTATTTCATCTCCTTATCCTTTCAATGATGTTTTTCCTATGCATGATATAATTATCAAGATCATGTCATTTGAAGAGATGCATTGGGATAATGATTGTCATTGTTCTTCCTCTATTTCCACACTCAAAAACATTTAAAATAACTCTGATGGTATTTTTTACCTGAGATAGTTGATAACCCTGCATTTCCTATTTTGATTTATGAGTCTACATAAAAAATAATATAGGGTATATACATATGACGATTCCAATCGATACCTCAATAAATCCAAATATCATACATAAAGTTCATATAGGTGCCTCATCCTCCATTGAATAAATTCAATCATATAAGGTCAGGCTATTCCAAGAATTTTCTGACATATTTTCTTGTACATATGAAGAAATTCCAAAACTTTATCTGTATATCATTATTCATGAAATTTGGACATACCCATATTTTTAGCCTATTTGGAAAATTCTACATATAGTGCATCCAAAAATAGTTTTTGTCATTAAGGATGCAGTAGAGAAACTTTTAAAAGTTGGTTTTATTTATCATGTTTCTTTGACGGACTCCGTGTCTAACATCATTATAGTTACGGAGAAACAATGAACTATCCAATTAGGTGTTGATTTTATGGATATTAATAGGAATTTCCCCAAAGATAACTATTTAACTCCTTTCATTGACCAAATAGTCGATGCTTTTGCTAGTAATGAGATCGTTTTGTTCAAGGATGGATTTTTGGCTATAATAAATTAACATACTCCCTGCGGATCAAAATAAAATTTCCTTCATTTTTCCTTGAGGAACTTTCACTTATCAAAAGCTTCCATTTTGACTTAAGAATGTTACCTCTATTTTTTTTAGAGCTATTCCTTATGTGTTTCATGATATCAAACATATTTTACAACCATATCTTGACGATTTACCTCCACATTCCATGAAACATCAAGATCATCCTATACATTTAATGAGAAATATTTCTTTGGATTTAACACTACAATATTCATTTGAATCCACATAAAAGTGTTTTTTGTGTGTAATATGGTCATTCAAAAGGACTTTTTGTTTCTATTCTAGGCATTCCTATCAATCCACTACAGGTATAGGATATTTTTTTTTGTTTTTCCTAATTTGTGCCAACTCTATAGTTTTCAATCGAAAGAAATGTTTTTATGTTGTTTCATTCTAAACTCCACTGAGATTAGGAAGCACTTTACCTAAATCTTCAAAATAGGGAACCCTTCCTTTCATATGGGATGGCATTACCCAAAAATATTTGTATGCTTTAAAACATGTGTTAGCTCATACAATTTTATTTCATCCCCTTGATTATCATCGAGACTAATTATTGTATTTAGTTGCATTTGACGGTAATATTGTTATGGTACTTTTTCGAGAATATTATTTGAACAATGAACATGTCATAAATTATCTGAATAGTAACCTTCACACATCCAAAATCATTTACTTTCATGTCGAAAAATTATCCCTGGATTTTTTTCAATTTTTCCAAATATTTTACCACTACTTTTGTTACACAAAACCACATTGCTTTCCGATTGTGACCCCTTGTAGTATGCTCTCATTCAACAATTACTTATGTGGTAATATTCCAAGTGGATTTTTATTCTACGGGAATTTTACTTTAAAATTATTAAATCCAAATCTATGAAATCACTTGTTTTTGTTTAAATAATATGTGACCTTCCTACACTGAAAAACAAATGGTGGAAGAGCACTCTATTCAGGATGAACCGTTGTTTCTTATTATAATTTCATTATATCGATAATATGGAGACATCATCATTTATATCTATAATAAATATTTCAGCCTTAATTATCTCATAATAAACATCATTCAATATGGTACCAATCCCAACCATATACCATTGCTGGTGATACTCTTTATCATCATCATGGTAGTTTAGTTTTTTGACAATGTTTAACACATGAAGTAGTTGAAAAAGTTTTGAATGAATTCCACTATGGAGCATGTGGTGGTCAAATATTAGGGTATGTCATTGCCCAAAAAATATTTCTTGCTATATATTTTTGGCCTTCTATGTTCAAATATTGTATTCTCATAGCCCAAAAATTCCACGCTTGTCAAATATACAATTGTAAAATGTGTGGAGCTCCTTCTCTTCTATATCTTGTAGCTACCATTATTCCCATTAGTTTTCATGACATGTAATTGTCACTAAGGCAAGGGGCATGTGTATATTATCATTGCAATCAAATGGTTTAGAAGATGGGTTGAGGCAATGAAAACATTTAAGAATTATGGTGAAAATGTTGGCTTATTCATATTCAACCAGGTATTTTCTAGATTGAGTGCCCCACAAGCCATCATCATTGACCATGGAACCATTTTCAATACTTTAGAATGTAAAATTTAACTACCAATTTAGGCTTACACCATGATAGCTTAACTCCCCTATTATTTGTAGGCTAATGACCAAGTAGAGGTCATGAACAATGTTTTGACCATTATGTTTCAACAATGATATGAATTCATTAAAGGACTTGGCACCTTATGTTTTTTGACATTATGGACATACCCTACCTCAACAAAAATAACAACCTCGTTTACATATTTTCATCTTGTTTATGGTCTGGAAGATTTGTTACCTATTGAATTTGAAATTCCATCACTTAAAATAACCATCAAATTCCTCCCTACGACTTTTTTGGAGAAAGAGAATTTTTTAATACTTAGGATGTTTAGATGATAACTGTCACTATTCAAATCTAGCTAATGAGGCTTATAAAAAAATTATTAAAGCACATTTTGAAAAAAGAAAACAATCAATCCTTCAGTCATTAATGAAGGTGACATGGTATTTTTATATGATAAAGAACACGATAAGATAAGAGCTAGCTAATTTGAAAGTATGTGGCATGACCCTTACATTGTAAAATGTGCACCTTCAAATGGTGCGTAGGAGCTGGTAAATTCTGATGTGATTTATTTATTTGACCTAGAAATGGGCTTTACCTCAAAAAGTATTATTCTTACGTTTTATGCATTAATACTTTGTACATTTTTGTACTATAATTTTTTGTTTGTTACAATTTTTTTCCTTTTGTGAATGGTTTCCATTTTTAAAACTTATCTTGTGTCATAATTTTTTTGGAGATGTCGATGTTCTCTTTAACTTACGATGGCAGATCTGATGGAAAAAACCAACCTTCTTAGAACCTTTCATCAACTGCATGGGAAATCTACATGCATACTAATGCTCTATTTAGACTACATGGGATATGTTTAGGTTGTATAACTAACAACATTTCAGAGTATAGTGATGTAGCTAAAATTTTATTTGATGTCATTTATTTTCATATTCATAGGTTGGTTGTTAGACTTGACTCTATTTTCATTATGCTACGGTTAGGGAATGATTATTTTTTAGGGATTTGTCAGTTTTAAAAATGTTTTTAAGATCTCTTCTATTTGAGAGATATTTTTATTACATTGAATATCATCACATTCCAAGAAATCTAAATACATTAAGAAATTCATTAACTATTTATTAGATAAACATTGGTGTAATTTATAAAATACCATAGCAGGAATCCAACATATAAAGATAAAAATATGAATAGAAATAGTTTTCATAGATAATTTTTTGAAAATAGTTTATACAGCAAAATGTTTCCAATTTCCATAAGGCTTTGAGCCTTTATTATGCCAATAACATTACAAAATAGAAAACAACCTAAATGCATAAAATCTAGGCATGATGCTCATGGTAGAAAACTACAACACTTATGACATTCTGGAGCAAATGACCTAGCTCTACAGTTACACCCATTGTATGCCTCTAATAGTGAACCAAAACATCATCAACTTAAGAATCTATAATACCTTGCATAAGTACCTGAAGGTTTTTCTCTATCTCCACGAGTGTTTTAACAACCTCTAGGTTGTGGGTGGATTTTTCTCACCACTCTCAACCTCTTGTTGGCCCCACCTTTGAGTATCGGGCATTCTTGTTGGTTCTATTGGTCTAAAATATGCAAAATAATTCAATGATTAGTAATGAAATGGAAAGAAAAAAAAACCAAAAGAATCAAATTTATCAGATATATATATATACACACACACACACACACATACATGACTAGTCCCACTGCATGCCTATTGAGAGGACTGAATCTAGATCTCTTGTGAAATTAGTGCCTACATAAGGATAATCGTCAATCATAATGATAAATTGAAGAAGCCATGCAAAGAAGGTAGGATTGAAGCACATAATTTGAATTCCACCATGTCATGCAACTATGTAAACCCATCTCCTCATATATGGATATCTTGGTCCAAGTGAATCCACCACTAATATTGAGGTTGAAACAATGATAATCTCTCTAGGAAAAATCATACAAGAATAGAGCCATAACCAAATTTATTCAATCACCCTATTTTACACTTGTTTGGTTGTTATTTCATGCTTATTAGCATCCCCTCACTCTAATTAAACACTTTATGCTCCATCAATATACTATCTTATTTCATATGATATTTTTTTGTTACATGTAGAGTTACACTCCCAACAACTCAAGAAATGGTAAACAAGATAGTTTTTAATGCGACATCTTACACATCCTTTATCTCAATATTCCCACTACTTGTTTTACATGTTCCTTGGACACAATAATTAGCAACATAATAATCAATGGATTCACGACTACCTCGATGGCCAAATAAAGAAACCCTAACTCCTCTCTTTGAAAACCCAGCTAGTAAATAGATACTCACTATTTCAATGGTGATGGTATGAGAACCAATTTGAAATTTGTTTTCATTAACAATTCCATTCTCGTAACATGAATTCTAAGAGTTCTTGGTGAGCTCTCATACAAGGATTCAAGAAAAAATTGTCCAATTTGAATTTCTTGAGTGATACCATGGTGCTTGTATAACTTTTTGCTAAAAAATATTGAGCTTCATGCTCTCTTTCTCTCCATTCTAGAACCATGATGGATAAAATCCTATTAAAAGAAAAGGGAGAAATGTTACGTTACAAAATATTTAAAATTTTTGAATTGGATTCATGAGAAAATTATAAAATTTTATGTCGTTTCCACTCATGACACTTGTTCTTTCAAACATAGGGATGTTTTCAGGACAATTCTCTTCATAACATCAACCATCAAAAGTGTGAAGAGAATACAAGTAATGAAACTGTGACACAACCTAGGTTTCTTAACAAGCTCAAATTCGAGAATTTTACCGATAAAATTGAAAAATGAGATCGTGAAAATGGAGAGGAGAGAGATAAATCTTACCTAAAAGAAAAAACATTTGAAATCGTCCAGTAAATTGGTTGCAATATTCTCTAGAAGATTGAGGGTAAAAGTTGATTTTATACCTTTTAAATGGGTAAAAACTCAAATGGTGAAAGTGAAATTACTATTCTTCTATTAGAGGAAATTTACTCATTTTTACTCATTATTTTTTCCAGTTTTGGCCCAATTAATAAAAATTAAACCCTTTTTATCCATTTTTGGAGCAAATATGATGATGTTTGACTTCAATATATAGAAATAAGGTTGAAATGTTGAGATGTAACTTAATGTTCTGAGTATACTTTTATTGCTTTTTTGGGCTCATTAAAATTGTATGAAAAACAAACCCCATTGAGTTAACTTTAAGCCCTTTTTTGAATCTCTAAATATGAGAAGGTAGTCGACCATGCTTGTTTCGTTAACACTCATTAGAGTATTTGATTAAACATTTAACTAGTACAATTTTAACCCTTTTCCATACTGAGGAGACTATTCATGAAAAAGGAATAATTTAGCCAATCATCACTAAAAGAGTTTTCTCTTGTATTAATTTACACATTTTTTGCCTCGAGAGACAAAATTTATGAAAATGTATTTTATGGAGTTTCTCTATTTCTTTCAAACACTCTAAACTTGAAAAAGAAGTCAATTTAACCCATCATTATACTGAAACCATAAATAATGTAATACTAGTCGATCATGATGAGACTAAGCCACTCCTTCATAGGGTTCGTTAAAAATAATTTGAAGGACTCATTGAAATATGAGATTATATGACAAGAATAGTCTACCATCCTTAATATTGTGTAAAAATAAAGAGATCATTTCTAGTAATGGTGGCAGAAATTGGGAAAGAAATATTCATCATTTTTATTTGATAATGCGGGAAGTAACTCTTAAGCATGACATTCTGTCACTTTTTTGTGCTAGGGTTGGGAAATCAATTTTCCTCCTAGTTGATCAGACCTTAATGAAATTATTCCTAGTAGTCTATTTTCCTGCTTTTTGTGAAATGTTTCCAAGTCAATTATCGTGTCGCCAATATGTTCAAGAGAAGTTAAACCTCAGTTAAAATCACTTTGCATTTTGTAAATAATTTTATCGCACTGACCATCCCTGAGTAAGTCATGAATTACTCCTATTTATTTCTTCAAATATTGATATTTATTTCATGTTTTAGGCCCTCATGTGATGAATTGCTTCATATCGACCTCAACACATTCTCTAGGAAGTTGATATAGAAACCTCCTTTTAGTACATTGGAGCCTTCATGCCTCAATTGAAGGTTTCCTCATGTTCAATGATAATTTTTCATTATTAACACCTAAAATAATTTATTCACACCAAATGGATTGCACTAGAGTTCCGTTAAGGGCACTATAATTATTCATGGTTTCTCTCATATTTGTTAATGTTTCTCATCATTGGCAAGTAATCATATGGTTTCTACAATTCTTGACATCAAGATATTCATTAACATGGTTATATTCCTACAATATATAGATATACATGAAGGTCCTAGATATTGTCTGACACATCCTTGATGCAAGCATTTCTTAGTATTTATGATTATAACATCAAACCAAAATGTATGTATGTTTTCCATGACTTCATTTTTTATATCGATATTTGCACATTTCCACACTTTACTTTCAGATAATTGTATTCTTACTATGGGAATTCCTACCTCAGTTATGATTCGATGAAGATATTTTACTGTAATTTATTGATTGTTGAATTTTAGGTTTCCAATGAGTGATTAATTGATTCCAACCCTCACATGATAAAACACTTCAGTCATTGTGTGCTTTCTAACCTGGTGCTTTAGGGGGGAGATATGTTACACATCAATTTGTCACATCCATGCAAATTATTCCAAATTTAGATCTCTCACAATATCATGAGATATTTTCATGAATCCCTATGAAATATGGAAAAAATACCACTCCATGAAGTATAAGAATCCTGGATTACATGGCTAAAGAATCCTATTTCCAAATATCTCCATAGGCGCTGAAATGACACCATGCAATGTCACACCTTGAAAATTAAATGACTAGCGATACCATTGCTACTTGCATTCGCTAAAAGTTTCTTCATCTTCTTACATGGATAAAAATAAAAAAGGGTAAAGAAGCTTATGTTCTAGAAGCGTCGAGAATGTTATCTCTTCCAAAGTCATGGATATTGGGCCCGAGGTCCTCCCATCTTAAATATATTTTCTTCCATTATGGATCTCATTCCCTCCATTGTGGAGATCACCCCTTTCTTAATGGATCTTAACTTCCACTCTTACCCTATAAGTACAATGCACTAAAGGAGAACAAGCTTTCCTTTTCTAACTCTTGAACTATACTTGAAATTTCTCCAAATATCCATTCGATACCTTTAGATTGCAAGGTTTGGATTAAGGATCATTGGAAGGAGGATTTCAACATCAAGTCCTAGTTGTAATTCTCCTTTTCTTCAATTTAATACATAATTCAATTCTTTCTCACATTCACTGTCCATTGTTATGTTTTTTAGTACAATACTCCTTGATCATTCATATGGGTTATATTGAATTATTTGTATATCATGATATTTTATTATTTGTTTTTTGGTGTCTTTGCACACCTTCATTTGTAGCATCAAATACAATATTCAAATCTCCATCGAACAATAGTGAGGATCGGTTATTTTGATAATAAAAAAATATGGTGTATTCATTCCAGTACTTGCATCTATGATTTAATATTGATGAGCCTATAGAAAGTATTATGTTTTTGTTTGTTTGTTCATAGACATGGTCCCCAAGCCTAGGGATATTTGTCGTATCACCAAGATAATATTTTTGCGCTAAAAAAAAGTAGAACACCAACGTACCCACTTCCTTCAAGGTAAATGTTTCATTCAAGAGTATAGGTGATGAACTCTCTACAAAATAACTTCTTGTTCCCATGTCACATATTTTGGAAACATTTCGTTCAACTAAATTAATATTTCTTATACAATGCATGGGTGCAGATAACACTCTTCAGTATCTAATAATGTTTCTATTTGGAGCCAAATAGAGCCTTATTGTTTAACTAATCAGAAGTAAATTTCAACCTTAAAATTTGGCCATGTGATTTTATTCAAACAGGACATATGAAATGCTATATTAATTTTGGATTTGAATCTATAAGCTAGCATCTATTCTACTTATCCAATGTACTAGATGATATTATATGTTATACATTATTTTGGTGATAACCTCTACTAGAATCCATCGGTGATTGATGCTTATTTATAGCATTCAAGGAAAATAAATAATTGATCATGTTCTACAAAAGAGTTTTATGAATGACACTTAATGAAAATTCTAAGGGCCACATTTTAAGCTTGGGATAGTTTTCCATTTTTTTTGTGAAGAAAGTTCTCCATTTTTTATTTAAAAAAAAAAAAATCCAAAATTCTACAGGATAAAATAATTAACCTGAAGAAACCCACGAATTTTATACAAACAATATAATATCCTTAAAATTTGAATATTTTTACAAAAATATCACTAAACTTTTTATAATTCACATATTAAGGAATACAAATATTTAACAAGGTTTCTACAGTTTAAAATAAATTTCCATCTCCAAAAATTTTTCGGCTGATGATAGTAACACTTTTGTGTCATTTTAAGTTGATTTTAACGAAATTATCGCTAATTTTGTGGAAAATGGTTTCTTTTTATATCCACTACATGAAACATAGAGGTTGTATATAAATAGAAGCCAATAAAAGGGCTTATTTCCATAGACAACTCCATATGGTGTCATTTTGATACCTAAAAGAAACAAGGTGTTGTAGCAATATTTCTCTCAGGATATCCATTGTGCCAATTTATGCACATTTTTAGAAGAAGAATATCACAAATGGATTTGCAAGCACTTGTTCATTATAACCACCGCCTCCAACATTTACCCAATTTCATCGGTCTTCCATAGTAGACATGAGACGAAGAGTTGTTATGTTGTGACTCGACCTCCAAGCTTAATTTATGTAAGTGGAGCCGACAAATGGAACTTAATGACAATAAAATAAAATCCTATAGGGCTTACAAGAAACTCATGGGCTAAAGAACCACCATAAGTGATGCAACCCTAAGCTATATTGTTTTTTCAGTGGCTTAACGTCCCAACCACATGCACAATCATGCAATATTTTGGTTGTGAACCTCCAACTGCATGCACAAGCTTGCTTGCATGTAGATGTGATCTAAACTATGTAGTTCAGTTCTTGAGGTACCTAGATCTAAGAGATAATTCCAAGCTAGCATCTAGACCACTACCCATATCATTCTGAAACTTTTAAGAAAGATAAAATACTTGTAGCCAGTTCCAATAATATGAAACTTGATCAAATACTTGACCTAACTGGGCCTAACCATGAAACTCATTTCGTCAAACATATGATGAACATATAATCTGCAGGTCACGAATGCATATATGAACATAGGAGTCTAAAAATTGTATGGGAATCATCAAGAAGGTCCAATTCCTTGTCATAATAGCTACAATACTGCTTGTTATCCCATGCATTCATTAACCATCACATGCCTATCAAATATCGAACAAGGCATAGCTAGCCTACATTGAAAATTCATGCTTGTAACCAACACATAACCATATTACTAACCATGACAAAACAACCATCAAATCACCATAAGAATAAGTAAAAATTCTCATAGGATACAATAGGAAAATATTTGTTATTAATTGATGGTAAAGATAACCAAACGAGGGACTTCCATATACCACCCAACCAGAGATTGATCTGAAATAAATCTTTCTTTAATCCAATCACCCTCATGCCATATTCCAGTCATGAATGTGCAATATCAAGACATAAACAACTAGGGTTTACTAGAGATTTAACCACCTCCACCCTCATGCTCCTAAGATCTCGCCAAAACCATTTAAGAGATCACATAACCAAATAAATTCATAAAAAATTGGGGCATCCTAGATATGAAAACATCTCCACCCTGAGCCTATCATAGTCTCGCCAAAGCTAATCAAGATATCACTAAGCCAAAAAAAGATTGGATACCTCATTTTTTCTTCACCAATACCTTGAGGAATTTGTATGTCTCCACCCACTTATTGACATATTCCTGCAAATTAAACAACCCCCACCCACATCCCTTGAGAATTTTCCTGAGACAACCTCATTTGGTTCCAAAACCTTCTAAAAATCCAAAGATCAACCAAAAAAGAATCCCATCATGCCATGACTATCCAGAAATGGTAAGTGAATGCTGAAGCCACTATCACAGCCGATAAAATAAATGAAAATTATAGAAAAAGAAAACAAATACACAAATACATGTACTGTGCATTCACAAACTATCTAGGAAATCACACATTAAAAATGTTACTTGAAAATCCTCCTACTGAATCTGCTTGATCCAACCTTCCTTGATTGTCCTTTTCTTCCATTTTTCTTTCCTTGTCCTTAGTTTCCTTCCTTTCTCCAATGTTAGAGTGCTCCAAGAATACTCTAAGTGTGCAATAGTATGAGAGAATATAGAGAGCTCCTAAATTGAACCGAAAAGGGTAGAAAAACAAAATCTATAAATTGATTCTTACAAGCCTTTCTATCATTGAGGCCTATATCTTCTTCAATTTCCTCTATTTTTCCTTCCATTTTCTTCTCATGCTAACCTATGACCTTTCATCTCCATTATCTCCTATTTTCTTTTATCTTCATAAATAAATGACAATCAATGCCTCTCTCCCTTTAATAATTTTTATATCCATAATAAATGGAAAGTGACACCCACTAGGATGTTTTTCCAAGCATTCAGATTTGAATATGTTCCCATGACCTTAGAATTATTTATCATTTATTAAATTTATTACATGAGCTTTTAACCCATGGTTGTTACAAATCCCCCCCCACCCCACAAGGTGAAAACCATCCTTAGTGTTCTATGAAAGCTATGACCAACAAACTATTGAAAACAAAACATACTATTTATGGATCTTTATAAATTAGCTCGATGCAATGTTTAAAATAAAAAACCTAATGAAAACAAAAACTGATATTAGAAACATGAAAATATGAAAATCAAAATTCATATTGGAGCTTTATAACAAAACTCATTATTACATTTACAATAAAAACCATACATAAATATGAACATATACCAAAAATCCTTTTCCTCAACCAATATATAATGAAGGGTAGATAGCCTACATATGATCATCCATCTCGCATGTAGCTTCATCAGGCCTAAAGTGCTTCCACTGCATTTTCACTTGCTTGATTGATTGGTTTCAAAGCATGATATTTTTTCTGCTCAATATGCACTAAGGTTCCAACTGTAATTCTCATTCTAGATCCATCTACAATACAGACCACTCAATCACATGATTAACATCCTTCACATATCTTTTAATGAATGAAACATGGAAAACATCAATGAATTTAAATGTTGGAAAAAATGAAACATTATAGGAAACTCATCCAATCCTCTCAATGATCTATAAAGGCACGCAATATCATTAGGGGAATTTGGAGGTTTAAAATGGGTCTCATAAGGAAATTATAAAATAATAGTGGAAGTAATAAAATAATATTAGATTGCATCATCAATTTTTAGAGTTAAAAAAGAAAAAAATAATTTTTCAACTCGTATTTTCAACTTATCTCCCTATGAGTTTACTTTAATTTTGAGCAGAAACACTCATTAGATGAAAAATTTGATTCCTCATCAAAGGATTACCCATATTGCATAATTTTCGATGGACCCTGCTACATGAAAAATGAGAAATACATGAAAAATGTGATTGCAATCACTTTGTTTCATGAATTTCTCATTTTTCATGTAGAAGGGTAAAACGAAAGTACACAACACAAGTACTCATTATATGAGGAATTAAATTTTGCATCCAACGAGTACTCCTTCTCGAAAATTGAGTAAAACCTTAGGGAGGTAAGTTGAAAATATAAGTTGAAAAAGTAGTTTTATTATTTTTCTTATTTTTTTTAATATTTTTATTTTTTACTCCAAAAATGGTGCATTAGGGGAATATTGAGGTCTAAAATGGGCCTCCTAAGAAAATTATAAATAATAGTGGAAATAATAAAACAATATTAGATTACATTATCAAATTTTAGAGGGAAAAAAGAAAAAACTACTTTTTCAACTCATATTTTCAACTTATCTCACTATGGGTTTACTCAAATTTTGAGCGGGAACACTCATTGGATGTAGAATTTGATTCATCATCAAAATAGTGCCCATGTTTCATACTTTCGGTGGACCCTACTACAAAAAAAATCATAAATAAATGAAAAATGTGATTGCAATCATGCTTTTTCATGCATTTCTAATTTTTCATGTAGAAAAGTTCATCAAAAGCATGAAACGTGGGTACTCATTGAGTGCGGAATCAAATTATGCATCCAATGAGTACTCCCACTTGAAATTTGAGTAACACCTTAGGGAGATAAGTTGAACATAAAAGTTGAAAAAGTAGTTTTAAATTATTTTATTATTTTTTAACACTTTTACCTTTTCACTCTAAAAATAGTGAATCATCCCCCATGGTTGACATCATCATCTTGAATCCTACTGGTTCTTATATATATATATATATATTTTTATTTTTATTTTTTTTTTTCTTAGGAAGCCCATTTTAGACCTCAAAATTTCTCTAATGGAATCATCCCCCATATTTTGCATCATCATCTTGAATCTTATTGGTTCTTACAAAGTTTATTTTGGTTGTACATTTTTCTTAAGAGACCCATTTTATACCTCAAAAATCCCCTAATACGATGTGCCAATCTGGCACATCAACTAATCCTCGAGGAGCTCTTCTTGGGTTTGATGTGCAAGTAAATTTTATCCTCAACATGAAACTCCTTAAACACCCTATGTTGTTATGCTTAACTCTTTTTCTTATGACATGTTTCCTTTAGACTCTTCTTGATCACTCTAGCTAATGGAGTAGTACAACTACTCCCATAAAGTGCCTCAAATGGACTAATCCTTAATGATTATTGATACCTAATGTTGTAGGAAAAATCAACGAGTGGAAGATAATCCTCCCACTTCCTTTGTTGGTGCAAGACATACATTCTCAACATGTCCTCCACAATAACGTTGGCCCTCACTATTTTTCCATCTCTCTTCGGATGATAAGTTGTACTAGAGGCCAACTTTGTGCCCAAACCTGAAAATGACTCCCTCTAAAACCTGGAACTGAACTTGGTAGATCTGTCTAATATAATATGCTTATGAATACCACGCAATCTAATTATGTCCACGATGAAGACCTTAGCTACCTCACTATATGAATTAGTAGACTTCACTGGAATGAAATGAGCTACCTTGGTTAACTTTTCAACCATAATCATGATGGCATAATGTTGTCTCGATTTCCATGATGAACATGTGATGAAATCCATGGAAGTTACCTCATAGTTCCATTATGGAATTATAATTAGATGTAATAGAACACTTGGATGCTCATATTTTTCTTTTACTTATTGACAATCCAAACACCTTGTCAAAAACTCATATGTATATTTCTTCAAACTCGACTAATAGTAGAATGTATTCATAACTATTAGTGTCTTCTAATATCCTAGATGAATTGAATATGGTTTGACATGAAATTATGTTAAGATAAGTTTCTTGATCTCACTGTTGTCCGACACATACATCTTGTCCCTAAATATCACAAAACCACCTACCTTAAGATGATAATCCACATGCTGATCACTTGTGCTTTATTGCTATAACATATGATTATGTTTCTAGTAACTTCCATCCTGTTTCCTTACCTGTAAGATATGATATTTTAAATTTATCCCATATGAAATAATAGTTTTCAGTGAGCCCTCGTATTGTACTAAGAGTGTTGCAACTCCCAACGTCTGCTCGACTCTATTTATAAACCCAGGGTTCATGCAAACTTCATGGTGATAATTCTATATGCACATTATATTGGATTCTACTCATGTCACCCTCAAATATGAAATTAGATTGCGTTATCCAGATACCATCTCTCCTACTTTTGTACAATGAAACCTTGGTGATGAAAGTGTAATTGAAAAATTGTTTCTAACTAGGAAAGTAGAATTGCCATTTTATCACTTTGTAGATTCTAACTAACTCTTCATGAAGGGGAAAGAAATATAATTTACTTGAAAGAGTAAGACTACTCTACTTTGCATAATTCAGCTAAAAAATCACAGAATTACATGTGTCATTTTTCTACTCACACTTGCTGAAAAATCACAAATAATTATACTATGCTTTTTGTAGAGGGGGGAGGGAATGGTTGGGGTGATACAGGAGATTCCCTTGATCATAAAATCATAATTGGGGGTTATTATTAATCCTAATTGAGATAATTTTGAAGTTGGGAAAAATATGTTTAAGGAACATGGTGCTACAAGCATGCTTTAGGAGGCTGCTACAAGAGGTCCTGTAATGTGATAGGAGAAATTGTAATGCTACAGGAGGTGTTCCG
Source organism: Pinus albicaulis (assembly GCA_034641835.2). Classification (NCBI taxonomy): domain Eukaryota; kingdom Viridiplantae; phylum Streptophyta; class Pinopsida; order Pinales; family Pinaceae; genus Pinus; species Pinus albicaulis. Next base: position 304,207,257 of record CM076581.1, read on the forward strand.
AAAGTTTTTTTAGGTTTTAGATGAAGTATTGAAGGCATGAAGAGGTGGATCAAGGTTATGGAGAGTGGTGGAAGTCTGTTGAAGCCTCCTAGCCAAGCCTAGGACCTCTCAGAGGTTTGTCTTGCACTAGGATGACTTCCCACAGGGTCCTAAATTTGATAAGCACATCGATTATGAAAACATAGTTTTAGAGATGGGATTGAGAGATGGAGAGGGAATATGGAGGAGTACAAGATGGAGGTGAAAGTGGTTATGTTCCCTCTAGAACAACAGATCCCTATAATCAGTCACACACATTCATTCATTTATCATTAACATAGTAATAATAACTATGATGGAAAATATGAGTTGAAGTTAAATAATATCTATTTTATGCTTCTAACTTTAATCAAGTCACTTAACTAGATTCCAAGATACAAAAGAAAATATGAATAAGGGAAGCTAGCATTCATCTATTTCAAATAATTCATAAACATAATATTTTTGGCTCAGATTATGAATTCCTCCAACCATTCTCCTACAAGAGAGGTGGTTTAGAAGCTTCCGATCATAGATTTGATAGCTTAACCTCTACTAAAATGAAAGAAATCTAGTGAATCCTTGAACCTAAGAAAAAATAGGAATACACAAGAGGGACCTAAGCCACTGGGTTGGGCCCAAAATAAAGTGTCTCATCCCTCTGAAACTAACACAGTTTTAGCTTAATAAATTACTTCTCATTACCATAAAGAAAAAGTCTTATACATCAAATAAAATTTCAAAATGACAGTGTCAAGCTCTAAGACAATAGCTACACCTAGCTGAAGCAAGACTTTGAATCCTAATGAGATTTTAATATTTTTTATTTATACAAAAGGGTAGTTGATATCAGCTCCCTTGAAAATAGGAACGATTTCCTCCTTCATCTAGAAAATAGTGGATATTCTCTTTATTTAGCTTGACTTGTACTAGGAGTGAACCAAATTCCAATGATTTTTAACTAATGACCGAGGATGTTACGGTACCAGGCTAAGTTAGGGAGTTAAGGAGGTCGACAAACCGCCATATATTTTCTCTTAGTTGTCTCCATCGAGCCTCTACATTAGTAAATAAATCAAAAATGCTTCATTCTCCTGGAATTAAACCACATTAGGAAACATGCTATGAAAAACCAATTTTAGTCTTCTTACTAAGAATAATAAAACAAAAAATGTGAATTAATGTGAGAAAATGAAATTTCTAAGGCTAGAGTATGGCATCATGATCTTCAAAATATGCCTCTTAATGAGACTCATAATCAACCCCTGCTGAAGGTGTTTCTCATCCTCTAATCAACTTATTCAACCATTTGAATCTCTTTCATGGCCCTAGTGGCCTCTCTAAGATCCCATGGCACCTCATATGGTGTGCCTTCTTGTGGGTAAAATCCTTCATTTCTCTTTATCTCAGTCTATTTCTTGTACTCTTGTGTTTGGTTCATTTGTTCTTGTAAGCCTAGCAACAAGGGTGGAATTATTTTTAGTCCTATCCAACTTATATTCATCCTATGCATGAATCTCTTGTACAATGGCATTTTCTCCAAGGAATTTCTTGGCGTCTCATGAGAGTGGTATTCTTTGATTTGTATATTGTGGGGTAAGGCGTGCAATATCCTCTAGAAATAAAGCATATTGTTATGAAACCAAACCCAAAAATAGAAGAAAAGAGAGGTCAATGCCTTAGAAATAAGCCACTTCAAGGGGGAAACCTCATTTACAGTACATAAATGAAAAATTCTTGGATGATACAAATGAAAAAACCACCTTTATATATATATGAGTCCATGGGGTCATAATATAATCCTAGCTGACCTAAAAATAATAATATTATGGCCAACAATAGAAATAGTGGGGTTTTATGGGGCACAATAATAATAATATTGGGGACTATAGTGGTAAAATAATAACAATTATGGGGCTACAGTACAACAATAAGGGACTACAATAGTAATATATGGACCTAACATGCCCCTCTCCTTAAAACAAGTGTTGTCCTCAACACTTGATTATTTCTTGATGCTTCTGTATAAAATTATCATCCTCCCATGTGGAATCTTCAATGGGTAAGTTCTTCCACTTGGGAAGATACTATGAAATTAATAGATTTTATAGTTGTCGAGTACTCGTTTCGGTGACTGCATCAGAACTTCTTTCACTGTGATGGCCATATTCATCTTGTTTCATTCGATTATGCACCAAGCTTAGGTTATCCTTTGAGAGTTGGGGAACTTGTTGTTGATGCTCGATATGATCTTCCACTGCTTTATCATCCATATTATCTTTCATTTGATCCTTCAAACCATCCAAATTACCCTTAATTTTTTTATTTTAAACCATCTATGTCATCTTTGATTGCTCTTTGTAAGATTGAGATTTGTTGCACTTGGTACCCTAATTTGATATATCATACTACAATACTTCCTCTTCATGAGCTATAGTAGAGTATTCTGAGGGCTTAATGGGCGGTGAATTATTTTTAGGGGGTATTTTAGAACCCAATAATGATATATATGCTTCAATATTCCCTTGGAATCACTTCAAACTGATTTTTCAAATAAGACTTATGTGATTTGAAAAACAAATACAAACCTTTTACTTCCTTTTGAGGAGCTCGATATTGAAATTGAATTATGTATATGATTTCACATCTTGAATATCTAAAATTTGGTCTTGTCTTAGCCCTCTGAATCTGCTTTCAAATGCCAAAAGTTTGAACTGATTTGGAATCTTCAAGAAAAATTTATACCCAATCTCCCACAATGACCTAATTATGGAGAACTTCATTACAAATAACTTGTATGTCATGCCATGTGTCACTGTTTCCTCCTTCGGCTCTTAAATTTATGCAAAGGAGACTAAAACCTAGGTGATTTCGGTTTCTTTTTATAGAATTCCAATCCTATGCTTAGAGAGAGAGTTATGGTGATTTTTAAAAGGTCACCTCTTTTAGATGAAGTTCGGGAGCCTTCAAAAACCCTAACTTCCACAGATCATATCTCTAAAAATATTGTGAACCAGGAATTGAAAATTTTACACGAATTTCCTCCAGATGTCAGCTTTGCATGGTCGCATTTTTAGCTTCTGAACCTTTGTAGAAAAAAAATTGTAGTGAAAATTCCACGATGACCTGTTTGGGGCAGTGAAACCCTATAATCCAAAGCTCTCATACCAAATGTTATGAAACTAGCTCCAAAAATAGAAGAAAAGAAAGATCAACGGCTTATAAATAAGCCAATTCAAGGGGTCAACCTCCTTTATGTTACATAAATGAAAATTTCTTGGATGATACAAATGAAAAAACCTCCTCTCTATATATAGGAGTCCATCGGGTTGCAATATAATCCTAGCTGACCTAAAGATAATAGTATAAGGGCCAACAATAGAAATTGTGGGGTTTTATGGGGCACAATAATAATAATATGGGGACTACAAGGGTACAGTAATAATAATAAGGGGGATACACTACAATAATAAGGGAATACACTAGTAATATAGGGACCTAAAACATACATCCTATTCCCAACATTCTAAAGGTATATTCAAAGTGTAGAATGTCTTGCTCCTGGTTTTCAATGTATTTGGGTGATAAAGTAGCATTAGAGGATACAAGTTTATGATTGTTAATAACAGCCTCACAGATCACTAGCTCTAGTCTGATGCATAAGGGTTCCTTCTCCTCTTTCTTCGTTATCTTTTTCTCATCCTCAATCCTATTCTCTTTATGGACCAACCAAGATGCTAACGCCATGAGTTACATGTATCAAAATCTAGAATTTCGGTCCCATAAATTGATATATGTCAATGTGAAGTTGTGCATGCAGAAATCAACTACCTTTGTCACGTCTACCATACTGGTTTGTTTACAAAACTCAATGAACTTATTGTAGTATTTAAAAGTCATAGAACCATATTATTCTAGAGTATTTACTTGGAGTTGTAGTCATTGTTCTCTGAGAAATATAACATAATATTTTGAATGTTGTTTGCATTTTAGGGCTTCTATAGAGAGACTTTCTATGGTGGCAAGTTGTGTTTCTTTCTCCTGTAACATCTATTTCATCTTTTTGATTTATTCATGTAGCTTATCCTTCACCATAGACTCTGTGAGTCTCAAATTAGCAAATTATTTTCCCATCTCAATGGATATTTCCTCCATAAGTCCCACATTTTCCATATTCTTTGATTTAGCAATTTTCATCCACCTGTGAGTTCTTTCTCTCTCTATTTCCATCTCATGAAGGAGGCAGATTGCATAATTTTCAAGAATAATCCTTCCTCTTTCAATGAATTTATATTAATTCCCCAAGATAGGTTGTGTATTAGGCTCTTGGAGCTCTTATAAGTCCTTCGCAAATTTTTTTGGGGTGTATGCTTCTTCCTATAGCTCCTTTTCTTCTCTTATAGCTTCCCTTGTTCTTGTTGTATCATACTCTATCTCACCTGTAGCATACTCTCTCTCTCTCTAGTATCAAAATCTACCCCACTTGTAACTTCTCTTTTTTTTCTTGTTCAAGGGTAGCTTGTGTCTTTGCTTTCTTGAAGGTAGCTAACATGTTGGTGGGCCTACCCACAAATTCTATAAGAGACTTGGCTTTGGTTTTACGAAAATTGTCGTCTTAATTTTTTCCTTCCTTGGGTCCTACCTATTCCTTCTTACTTGGTTATTCTTGAATAATGATAGGGAACCTTGTGGGATTTTATGGTTTCCATTGTTTAATATTTTTTCTCTTCCTCGTCTTGAAATATAGAGGGTCTTGTCTTGGTTACTTCCTTTTGGGCTTGACAGGTGTGCACAAAGTATCTAATGTTGCAACTACTTACTATTCAGTGTACCCTAAAGGTATAGTTGTTTGAGTTGGTTATTTCTCTGCTACTTTGGGTCTATAAGTTTCCTCAAGGATTATTCCTCCTTATACTTTCTTCTGCCCCTCTTCTTCTTTAATTTATTGTTCTCATTCCTCTACCTCTACTTCCTTTTTTGCCTATGTTTTCCTCTCCTCTAATTATGTCTTTCCCCTCTCCTCTCCCTCCATTTTCGTTACCTCTTCTTCTTGTATTTTTTCCTCTCTACCTCTAGTGGTGGAGGTTGGTGTCTCCAGAGGTGGGATGGCTTTTGTTTATATGAGAGTATCCCTACCCTTCTGCAAACAATTATTCTATAGAACAGGGAACCTTATGTTGTGAAAAAATTTCATCACTATTAACTTAATGAGGCCATGGTGAGGTGAGTGCTAGTGTTTTCCTTCCCTCACCTTTTTACTCATCTCAATGATTGATTGTAGGAGGAAATGGAGGACACTAAGAATTTGAGGGAGAGGAAATTATAACTTGAATCTCAGCTAACGGATCAATCTAATGTGGTAAGAATATACCACACTCAATATCATTCACAATATATATACTTGAGGATATGGTAAGCAACCTCATCCCAAGGATAAGGTGGGATTTATATTTTCACTCCATTCTTATCCTCAACAAGATTCTCTTTCAAAATGGAGAAAATTTTCCTAGCTATGACACTCAATGCCTTGTATTCTTTTCTACATAAAATCCCTAGAGGTAAGCTAGTGAGAATGACAATTGTTTTATGGATGAGAGAGATGGCTAAACCTATGACAACATTGGTGAAAATATCTTCTCCTTCGAAATGAAATTCAATGGAAAATTAATGACTGAAATCATCATCATACCCCTTCAAAAACTCAAAGAAACCAAACCAATTGTGTCTTCGAAAGATGTTCATTATAGGAGGGTGTTGGTGAATTATTTTGGTTTCTGAGGGTTCTCTTCTGTTAAATGCTCCCCCCATCTCTTCCGTTGTACCTCCTTGGTGCTACTTAGGTGAGGGGAAGGTTTTTTCAACAATTTCATTAGTTAAACAATGTTTAATTCCTTGGTATCAACGATTGAAAATGATGTTATAATTCTCATCAAACAAATTATTTTTCTTGATTCTAACCATAACAAACCTGAGAAATACCTTCTACTACTTAGTTTTACTGCTAAAGGTTATCAATTATAAGTAGAGTTTTCATGCAATTGGGTGTAATAAAAAGGGAGGTAGATGTCAATTACATTTTTTCAAGAAACTATGGATGTGTATGATGGTTTTGAGATAATTGCGAGCCACTGTGAATTTGTTTCCAACCTTTAATTTCTTCTGTTATTGATTTTGAGGCCTTCTGTAGCCCATGTCGACCTACCTCTACCTCTCTCCTGTAGTACATGCAGAGAGGATTTGAAAATCCTTGGTCGCATACAATAGATTTTCCTCTCTTTCATTGTGTTTGGAATGAGCGATTGTGCAAAAGAATTTTATCCTAGTACATTATATTCCCTTTTTAGGTGAAATCTTGGAGCGTTGTGGTGACATGCCATCTACACGAGTTTCCTCTTTTGGACCATTGTCCCCACCTTTTTATATAATTTTCCCTCTCCTTGTTATTATCACCCCACTATGTGTGACATTATCTCACATTGAATTTAAATCTCCACATTGCATGATTAAATAAGACAAACTTAAGCTTACCATCTGAGGGTGTCCATGTGCATTGGCCACCTCCATCTTATTAAAACACCTCCCTCAACATTTACACATTTTAGTGATTTTATAAATAGGGAGTAGGTGAGGGTTTCCATACGTAATCCTACCTATGGATCAGAATACTGGAGATGGATACATGGCTATAGATGAGCCACATAATATCATCATCTTAGAGCGAGTTGAATCTTTTTCTTGTTCCTTGTGAATGTCTTCAAAAATGGATTACACCTTGACTGATGATGTTCCTGTGTGTATGTGTTTCTCTAATGATTGGTATGTATCTATAGGTGGAGTCCTCCTATGACGGTGATAAGTCCCTTCCAAGGTGCGTATATTTCTCCGTAATGCTTCATGTAGGCCAGAAAAAAGAATATCATAAATTTGTTTTGACTGCACGAGTTTCTATAGAAGGGGTTTATTCCACTAACATTATTTTAATCCTTCCTTTTACTCATCATCTTCCATGATGGCATTTTGGGGAATGATGACAATCCATAAAGATAGGTTTGGAATCTTGAGGGAGTAGTGCGAAAATTAGAGATATAGGACATCTCTCTATGTTTTCCTCGTTTTTTCTTGGTAGGATACAGTGAAAATTTTGAGCAAGGTCAGGTGAAATGTAAGGGAAGAGTGATGGATGGGCGATGATTAAGCGATTAGAAGGCCCTATTTATCATTTCCTCAAGGAATCATGTCCATTTGGGTTGTTATTCTCATTGGATACCACTCCAGTACTTGCACAGGCTCCTCAAGTAGCATTACCTGACCTCTTATTGCATTGCATGACCTTCCTGTAGCATTACAATGAGGAGGTGAAATTTGACTTTCTAGTTAATTAGAGGGTGAAGAGAGATGGTTATATGATTGATGGGTATGGAAATGAGGAGTATGTTTTGATGGATGGATGGGAGATTGTAGGTTTTTTCCTGTAGCATCACAAAATATTCCAACTATATGTAATCCTACAAAAGAAAAAATGTTAGCAAATAGCGTGTGAGATTTTGTTCCTCTTACTCTTTTTGTTGATTTTTATTTTTTTTAGACATGCAGCCTGCCTCTGTGGAGGTTCTCAACTTGCATGCTTGCTCCAGGAATATTAAAGGAGGTTTTCACCTAGGGATCTATTGTGGTACTCAATAACGCCCATTTTATTTAGAAGCTTTAGAAGGAATAATGGGGACCCCTTAAATTTTTTTAGGTTAAACCCTTTTATATCAATAAGTTAAGTATATCCTCCATTATATTTCCAAATAAAATAAAGTAAATGTTTCTTTTTTATAATAAACACAATCTTATGAAAACATCAAAAAATAATACAAAACGTTAAAAAGGGATTAAAATAAGTAAATGTCATTAATATATGGAAACACGCCGAAAGTAAATTTCCGAAATGCGAAATGTTGAATTTCCAAAGTTTTGATTTGTCGAAAAACTGATTTGCCGAACTTATGAAAATCCAAAACACCGACATGATGAAACACTGAAACTTCGTCAATTAACTAACTACCAATATCGCATTATGTCAAATGATAGATCTTGATATCTCATTCTGTCAATAATGCTTATATTTCAATATTTCGCACATCACATCAGTATTAAAGCCAATCATCATACTCGATATGAAAAATGCTGAAAAGAGAAAATACGAAGTAATGTTAATTGTCAACATCAGGTGAACAAGTGTTTATAAATTAAATGACCACCTTATGGTTTTTAAACTCGAGATTTTCAAACGAATTATAATTATTTTAAGTTAACATGAAGGGATTTTTCATAAGGTTTTCATTGAATTGATATGACTCTCGCATACTTCTAAGTGATTCTATGCTTATCTCAACTCATTTTTTGACAGGTAAATTGTCATAAATAGAAACATAAGGAAATGTCTGAAGGATATTAACTAAACAAACATACAAATACATAAAAATACCATAGACAAAACAATGGCGGAAAATGCTACAACCTTGATGTACTGCTCACGTATTCTCATTATTAAAACAATGGTATAATGAAAATATAAATACAAGAGGAAAATGTGTCTCATGATACCGCGTCTATCTTGGACACTTTATTTGAGTATAAATCTCAGCCATACACCAATCTAGGAACCGAGTTAGGTGGACAGAATCTCTAGGCCTAAACTGACTCCTAATTGAGAGGAATAAACTGAATCTAGAAAATTAGGCATCAGTTTTTAATTTTCATGATTTAATTAATTGAATTATTTTTAGATTTATAATTGTTTTTTATCACATGAGAGTGAGGCTAAAATTCCCCATCTCAATGATCAACCCAAAATTATAATAAGGAACCATCTTCAAAGCTATGATGCTGAAATGGTTGATCTTCAAAGACATTACCTCAAAAAATGCCAAAGTTGGATGCTGAAAAAACTTCAATATGAAGAGAACATGAGTCAGCTACAAGTCTAATTCATCTTTGACATTTTTTTGACAACTCCATCATGTGCCAAGCTAAAAAAGGATCCAAATTGTGCTTTTCTTGCAATCAGTATTCTTTTTCTACTGAAAAAAATTTGATAACGCCCATTGACGAATTTTCTTGTCCATTGACAAAAAGTTGAAGAGGCCCACTAGCGAATTGGCTTGTCCAATAAAAAAATATTGAGAACGACCACTGGAGAATATTCTGATCTTGAAACTTCCCACTAGCTACTTTATGAGCACACATTGGATGATGATGTGAAAAACAACTCACAGTTTCTTCCGCTGATGTTGTCGGAAACAACTCACTACTGGTGTCAAAAAAACTGCTCACTATTCCTTTTGTTGTTGAATGCCCACTGGATAATTTTTGGATGTTCACTAGTTGTTTTTGTTGATGTTGCTGATACTTTTAGTTTGACAAGCACCTTAAATATCATTATAATTTCCCCCCCTTTGTCAGGTGAAAGGCGAGACAATCATCGTCATTTCATTTTGGAACTCCTCCCCTTTAGGTGTAGGATAGTGTCACTATCTTCATTGTACTCGAAAATTTGTCTTCATGTGAGACTGAATTCATTGATAACACATAGAAAATTTTTTGACTGTAGATGACTAATTCCAAGGATCAATCCATGCATAATCGATATTCACTCTGGGTGGTTGATTTCACTTGCTACAACTTTGTGATGAATGATTTTTTTTGCCACAGTGGTGACAAGGATGGAGGTAAAAACTTGTACCATCCATATGGCCATTTTGCTTACAATGGTTACACTTGTTATGATAATTTTCTAGAAAGACTGCACTTACAAACTATACTGGTTTTGATTAATATGTAACATACAAAATGTTGTCTTTGGTGTAACCTAAGCCATGTCCATCCTTGTTGAAGGAGATTTCTTCCCAAGGTTTGATCACATTCTTGGAAATATCATTATGTTATTCACACCTGCTGCTGCTGTTGATATGCTGAGTTGGATTGATTAGATCATCCATATGACACTCAACATCAACCATTTCAATTAATGATTCATATGTTTGACATGATGCATCATCAATTTGATCATTGATATGCATCATCAAATTGTACAATCGACTCGATAAGATCACTTGTGTCACAACTGACATCAACTTGATTTATTAGATCTCTCATGTCACAAGCTTCATCACTATGCTTAATAATATCACTTGTATTACAACTTTCATCAACTTTCTTTATGAGGTCTTCGGTGTCATAACTTGCATCTATCTTCTCTGTAGATTGTGCATCAAGCAGATCTTGTTTTTCACTTAGTTTTATTTAAAGTGCATGAATGAGTTTCTATTTCATCTCAAGCTCAATTTCAAAGTCTTTTGTTGCTTCTAATGTGATGGTCATTTGGTCGATTAAGTTTTTATTTTGCTTCAACTTCCATTCCAGTAACTCAATTGCATTTTGTAACTCATGATTTCACGCTTTCCAATCTTTAATCTCCAACTCTATACTTTAAAGACGTTTTCCATCTTTTCCCATTTCGACATGCTCTCTTATACTGGCTCACTTGATCGAATTTACCACACTCGCTTACTTTGGAATTTTCTTGATCTCTTGCTTGGTAAAAATTGTTTTTCTTGATTCATGTTGAATTGAATAACTCACATTCTCTTGCTGTAGATTTCAACTTTATTGATTGTTGTTTGAATATTACATTTTCTTCCTTTGGAGTTGAACTTGCTTGCTTGTTTGATTGTTTCTTCAATGAACTTCACGCTATCTTTCTTGATGCTGTGAACTTTGCACTGACTTGATTGTTCTTATTGGTAAAAGAAGGATGTGATGAATTGTCCCTCTATCAATTAAAAACTTGGGTGTCAGTTTCAACCGATAATGAACCCTTACAATCCAACTCAAATTTATTACAAATATTACAGGTTACTCAATTTTTTGTTGATGTCAATCATGTAAAATTTTCTCTGGAGTGTTTGAGTTTGGTGTTGCTTTAACTTGATTACTTTGGTGGACTGTGGTTGTGGATAACCTGTTTATTAACTTGACGATGTGTTGCAAATATGCATGTGATTGTTTAGGCTTGATAATTCTTCTTGTAATGTTCTTCATATCTATGTGATTTCTTTCATTGTCTTTCTTTGAACTGTACGTGTGTGTTAAATAAGTTTAGTGTCAAAAATGGAAAATAAAAATCAATAGCAAGAATCATGCGGGATCATAAACACACTCACAATGTACCTAAGATCCCCTTATTCAATTTCGGGTGGATCTAGGACACAAGAACCATAAAAAAAATGTCTTTATTAAGGATTGAGCACATCAATCTTTGATATTTACAACACCTTTGTTGAGAGTTCTCAAGTAATGAGAATTCCACACTTGCAAACTATAGAAGCAAATTTCCTTCAAAAACTGTGTGCACTAACTCAATTTCTCTCAAAGTAAAATATTACTTTGGATTACAAGAATTAATTTCACTTATCACTCCATAGATTACAAAAAAAAATTGGAAAACACATTATTTCCTCGAATTACAAAAATCAACTTACCAATCCAAAAAATATCACCTTATCACTCAAAATTACAAATTTCATTCACCGCTTATAACTCCTAGAAATAAAATGTTTTACATTTATCACTCCTCACCTTATCTCTCAATTATCTTAATGATCACATTAAAAATAAACTTCCCCATAAAAAATAATATTCTATTCACTCATTAGATCTCCAAAAATTATCCACCACATATGACTTTACAAATTAAAAACCATACCTTATCTTTAATATCCTTCTCTTTTATAAAGTTAAAAGTACTTTATAAAATATTGTGCCAATTTTTTTTAGGCATATAGAAAATATACTCTAGTAAGAATGCCTTAAAAATTCATGAATTTGGAGATTTTATCTACCTGATGAAGGAGAAATCTCAAATAATTGGAGGAGCGCATCCACTTCAACCGTGTGCATTGAATCAACGTAGAAATGCTTGAATGAATTTGTTACATTAATCAAATAAACAAGGATTTGTGTTGAATTATGTCCACGGACTTCTCATCCATGTGTATACAAATATCTTATTCTTGAGTATCTCTTCACAACAAACCAATCATAGTTCTCAGAGTATAGTATTTATATGTGATGAATTAGGCCATATTTTATTAGTTGGGAAGAGCCTACGCATAGTGGCCAGTTTAGTCAACTACACTATTGTATGCTACTCTAAATTGCAACACTTCTTCTAGAAAACATCTATTGATTTATTATTCACATATCAAACCATTCACATTCACATGTAAGAAAAATAACCACAAATTGAAAAAATTAAGGTACATCGTAAGTCTATTCCTCCAGCAATGGAGCATAATTTTGTTCCTCCAGCAATTATGAATGTTGTCCTTAGATGCGGATTTTATTCAATTTCAAGTTTTCGACCTATATAATTGTAGTATATTAAAGCACCACAAATGGCAAGAGAGAAGGTGTAGAATAATTTATAAAAAACAAAAAAAAATATCACAAAGATCTTAAATCATCAAAATTTTGATGTTTCTCTTACAAAAACCGTTATGTAGCTCCTTCATGGATGATGGTGCTTGATAACAGTTCCTGAATATGATTTGACAATAGCTCTTGAGGATGATATTGACAATGAGATGGCTACATGAATCAATGAGAATGGTCTCGTCCAACAGTGATTCCATTGGCTTTACACCATTTCTCGAACAACGATGTGAGGCTATTTCTCCTCTCCCTTGCATGTAACAATGATGCTACAGTATCTGAATTCGAATTCTGTAGACACAGAATTCCATAATATTGATCCCTATTTGAAATAAATATTCTTTTCTTACACTTCGCACAATAAGACTACTTTTCTTCTCTACAACTTCATATTCAATGCAATTATTTCCATCATCGTGAGCCTCTCGCAGAATATACTCAGATATAACACGAAACATTTTCTAGAAATTATGAACTGCTTCATGCTTATGGTTTAGGTTGATGGTTCCATGATGGAATCCAAAATATTGCAAAAAAAAAATACCAATCATTTCACCATATCACAATGCAGATATTCTAGTCATTTTCCTTTAGTGCGGAGAGAAATTTCCAATTTTCAATTGCAACTGTAGACTTCCATCCAAACTGGCTCAAAGTACTGAATGCTCCAATATATCTCTCTTCATGCACATAAATCAAAATATCTATATGCGATGCCTCCACACATACTTCCATAACGCTCAATGCCTCATCCACAAACATCTTCAATAAACAGAGTCTCAATCCCAAAGAGAATAATCGTGTGCTTTGATACCACATCAAGGACATTAACTAAACACACACAAAAATACATAAAAATACCAGAGATAAAACATTGGCGGAAAAGGCCATAGCCTTGTTTTACTACTCACATATTCTCATTATTAAAACAATGGTATAATAAAAATATAAATACAAGAGGAGAATGTGTCTCAAGATAGTGTGTTCATCTTGGACACTTTGGTTGAGGAAAAATATTAACCATACACAAATATAGGAACCTAGTTAGGTGGCGATAATTTCTAAGCCTAAAATAGCTCTTAATTGAGAAGAAAAAACTCAATCTAGAAAAGTAGGCCTAAATTCCTAATTTTCATGATTTAATTAATTTAATTATTTTCTGATTTATAATTTTTTTTTTCTCACATGAGAGTGAGGCTAAAAAATGTCAAGGATAATCAAAGAATGAATAAATTTATCCACTCATCATGAATTTATCTTGCCACCTAAAGAGACTCATGAGATGGAACCTCTATTTGTAGATACTACATGCACTCAGGATTCAAGTTCCTCTAAATCGGAAGAAATTTACAAGTTGTTTGAAGATAAAAATCCCAAAATAATTGAAAATAGAGGAGCTACTATCGATGAGTCTCCACCAAGGGATATAGATGCATGGAGCGACATAGCTATGTCATTTCTTCATAGAATTTCAACTCGTCCAAAAACTCTCCCATACGCAAATATGTTGAGGTGGGTAATCATCCATGTGGATACAACCGACCGACTATTTATTACCTCAAAAAAGATATTAATTGGATACTTCAAGCTAGAAAACTAAAGAAGAATGTACCAGTTTTTGATGCCTCACAAGAGGTACGATACACAGTTTTTCCAAGAGTTCATGCAAGGAAATCCTAACCCTATGGAGCTTATTAAGGATTTGAGGAAGGACCCAAATAAACTAAAGTGAGAGGATAGGGGTATGTATTCATTAGCCTCTCTAGTTGGCCCTTTCTCCAAAATTGCTGCTATTTTCTGTCATCTTTATGGTTATCCGAATACCCAAAAGTTTTTTGAAGAATGGGTATCATTGATTAAAGTTTCCTCAGATGTTTATATCATAGACTAGGAGACCATTTTGTCAAATAGTTTTAGTACTAAAATCTGTAATTGTAAGCAAATATGCAATGTACTAGAAAGGAAAATCCCTCCTTTTTTCATGAGTTCTTATATTATGGATGTTCTATGCTTTTTTTTTAATTTTCCATCCTTGGGATGGAAATGGTATGTTCAAGATGCCACCCCCATTCATGTTTATTTTTACATTTCATGGGAACCAAAGTATCATTAATGTTTCTATAATATTTTTCATGAAGTAATATTTCCCCTCCAACAAGATGTTTTTAGTAATAAAGCCCTAAGGCTTACCTCTGAAGCCAATAGAGACTTGAGGCCTATAGGGAAATGTTTCGGAGAAAAAAAAAAAAACTTATATTGGAGTTTTTGGAAGCTTAGTTCATCCCCATGTGTTTATGTTGTTTCTTCCAGAGAAATTATTGGCCAAACAAATCACCTACGAGACTGCTGGAAAATGCCTAAATAAATTGCTTAGAGATGAAAACAAGACCATTTGGCCATGTTTTCCTATTTTGTGTGATACATATAGTTTAGAGAATTTCAGGCATTCTTTTTTTGAAATTGAACAATTGAAATCATTTTTTTTCTAGTTGTACCTAAACGGCAGTTTCGTCCCAGTGGAATTTCTAAAGAGGTGACCGCACAAGTTAAACACAAGTGATTTTCAAACAAGCCCGATAAGTTTGATGATTTATTGGAAATGAACCCTGAATATTGTATGGTGTAAATAGTAGCCTATGATCGATTGAATCCTCATGAGTTAATTAGTTTTAAGCAATATAATTATCAGACGATCGCTTATCTACCAGAATTTCTATTAAATATTCCAGTCACAACTCACAGAGTATAGAAGAATATGCATCCTTTTCCAAAGCTCAAAATTTTTAAAGTACAGAACAACTAATATAGATGTTGGAAAATAAAGTGGAATCAAAGGAGAAAAATTTGACGAAGTTTCGGAGAAATTCAAGAATGGTCTAAAAATTGAAGAAATCCCACATTTGGACGTATTCTATAGTCCAAAGCACAAGGCAGTCATCAACAGGTCTAGAAAGATAATGATATTGGAACAAACTCAAATGTTGGTTCCTAGTGAAACCTCAGTTCAAATTCTTTGAAAGGACGCTTGATCTACCCCAAAGGATTATCTAAACTAACTATCTCAATTTGTGGGAGATTATGTTAATCCGACCACAGATGAAGCTGCGGAAGTAAGTTATTGATGAAAGAAAATGACCAAAGAATTTCTCTATTACAGAAACATCTCAAAATCGAGATACAGGAAATAGAAAAACAATGTCAAGAAGAATTTAGAGATAAAGATCAACATATACAACAATTGCAGTAAGAGGTTGATGAGTTGAAATATAATCCTAAAGTTAATCAAATAAAAAAGGAAGCATTAGATTTTGATATCCTTTTAACAAAGAAAGAATAAATTTTCTTTCATAAGTTGTCTTTAATTCATGACTTGTCAAAAAAAATTATTCACTAGTGACCCAGTTGTTAGAGCTGAGAACCCTCCATGAAGAGATCGATGGAAAAATATCATATTTCATAGATTGGAAAGATGGTAGACAAGGAAGAGAAACTAAACTTCCCATTATTGAATAATCACATAACGATATTGTATTCGGGTATTGAGATATTAAAATGAAAATTGAAGATATGGCAATCATCAGAGCCAAAAATATTGCATCAAATCTCATTGACTACATCACTGATGCTCTAATACAAGCCAATCTGATACAATACTATCCAAAATAAACTTTGTTAGATGTCATAATGTTGAAGCAGTCTTGGCAAGAAGCATCAAGAAGGACTCAAGAGATTGAAAGATTAAAGAAAGTAAAGTTGGAAAGTTATTGGTGGTTCCTATTACAACCACATGGTTAGAGGATCATGCTGAGGTATCTTTCAAATGCATCAACACAACTTCTTCCAACACTGAATGATGTAGTGTTCACGAGACCTATGCGTATGCATTCAATGCATCCCCCTATAGCTCAAGCCAATGATATATATTCACAACCTCAAAGAAGATATGAAGGACAGACCTCGAAGACAGTAATGAATATTGCTACAACTGATTACTATTTTGTTTTCCTTTATTTTAGCTTAAGTTATTCGAGGCTTTATAGAAAATTAATCGACAATTTTTATATTTTTGTAATATCAATAGAATATTTAAACCCCTCTCATTTGTTTAGAAATGGGTTCAAAATTTTGAGAAGATATCTTTTGAAATTGCACTATTGTTTGATCAAGTGTTATCTAATTGAAAAGTTGAGCCTGAAAGCTTGCTTTTTCAGATACATAGCACTAATGCATTGGGTACTATTATCTTTGTGTTATTGAAATAGATAGTTATTTTATCTTTATGTTCCTTCATTATAGAAGTTACTTTGAAAATAATGTATCATTGTAATTATTGATATGAAATATTGAATCATTTGTAATTATATATGAAATAACGAGACCTTTTATCTGCTTGAATTTTAATCAACTAAATTAATTGACTATTTAATTAGTTTAGTTTCTTATGCATGCTTTCTTTTCCTTAAGGTATTTAATGACCTATATTGTTTTACACTTTATGAAATATTTCTATTAGATCACAGTAAAAGATGTTTTTTATTTGGTGAAATAGTTAGAATAATTTTTATTAAATCTCTTTAAACGGGAAATTGGTCCCTATATTCCTATTCAGACCCACCAATTTCAATGGAAAAGGAGCTATTTTAAGCTCCCGACTAGGTGGTATTCCCCGATGTTGTGGTAGTCAATTTCCATCCTTCAAGATTTTTGGAGCTAGAAGGAGGGCCCTCGACTATGAATGGAAACAAGGTCTGATTAGAAGAGTTTCCCAAAGAGTCATTCGCCTTGAAACTCTCCCCCTACTTTCAGGTCTCACTCAAAGTCTCCAACTCCTAGACCAGAAGTAAGAACAACTGTAATGTCTACTAGTATTCGCTCTAAGACAATTGATAATCCTTCTTTAATTGAATGACTCTAAGTTGAGACTTTTATTGTTATGAAACAACCTCCAAAAAAAAAAAAAAATATATAGATCAACGCCTTATAAATCAAAAAATTTGAGGGGGCAACCACCAATACATTACATAAATAAAAAATTCTTGGATGATTCAAATAACCAAAACCCCCTTTCTATATATAGGATTCCATTGGGCCATAATGTAATCCTAGCCGACCTAACAATAATAATGTAAGGGCACAATAATAACAATATGGGGGTTACACGGGTACAAAAAAAACAATAAGGGGGTTACACTAACAACAATAAGGGACTATACTAGTAATATGGGGACCTAACAAGAGATTGAAAGATTATCCAAAGTAAAGTTGGAAATTTATTATTAGTTCCTAGTAAAATCGCATGGTTAGTGGATCATGCTGAGGTGTCTTTCAGAGGCAGCAACACAACTTCTTCTAGCACTTAATGATGTAGTGTTCATGGGAAATATGCGTATGCATCCAATGCATCCCTCCCTAGCTCAAGCCAATAGTGGATATTTACAACCTCAAGGAATAGTCTAACAGATGAAGAGCGTACCTCAGAGACAATCATGAATATTGTTGCAACCGATTACTATTTTTTTTTCCTTTATCTTAGCTTAAGTTATTCGAGGCTTTATAGAAAATTCATTTACAAGTTTTCAATTTTTATAATATTAATAGACTATTTAAACCCCTCTAATTCATTTAGAAAGGGGTCCATAATTTTGAGAAGATATCTTTTGAAATTGCACTATTGTTTCATCAAGTGTTATCTAATTGAAAATTTGAGCTTGAAAGTTGTCTTTTTCAGATACATAGCACTAATGCATCGAGTACTATTACCTTTATGTTATTGAAATAGATAGTGATTTTATCTTTAAGCTCTTTCATTATAGAAGTTACTTTGAAAATAATGTATCGCTATAACTATTGATATGAAATATTGAATGATTTGTAATTATATATGAAATAATGAGACCTTTTATGTGATTGAATTTTAATAAACCAAATTAATTAACTATTTAATTTGTTTAGTTTCTTATGCATGCTTTATTTTCATTAAGGTATTTAATTATCTATATTGTTTTACACCTTATGAAATATTTCTATTAGATCACAGTAAAAGACATTTTTTTTATCTGGTGAAATAGTTAGAATAATTTTTATATTTATCAATATTCTTTAAATCACTGCATCAATTTGATTTCATTTCTTTTATTATTATTAAATCTCTTTAAACGAGAAACTAGTGACTATATTCCCAGTCAGACCCACCAATTTCAATGGAAAAGGAGTTGTTTTAAGCTCCCGGACAGGTGGTATTCCCCAATGTTGTGGTAGTCAATTTCCATCCTTCAAGACTTTTGGAGCTAGAAGGAGGGCCCTCAACTATGAATGGAAACAAGGTCTGATCAGAAGAATTTCCCAAAGAGTCATTCGCCTTGAAAATCTCCCCCCACTTTTAGGTCTCACTCAAAGTCTCCTACTCCTAGACCAGAAGTAAGAACAACTGTAATGTCTGCTAGTATTCGCTCTAAGACAAATGATAAGCCTTGTTCAACTGAATCACTTGAAGTTGAGACCTTTATTGTTATGAAACCACCTCCAAAAATAAAACAAAATATATATCAACACCTTAGGAATTAGCCACCCCGAGGGGGAAAACACCAATACATTACATAAATGAACACTTCTTGGATGATTCAAATGACCAAAACCTCCTTTCTATATATAGGAGTCCACGGGGTCATAATGTAATCCTAGCCGACCTAACAATAATAATGTAAGGGCACAATAATAACAATATGGGGGTTACAGGGGTACAACAATAATAATAAGGGGGTTACGCTAACAAAAATAATGGACTATACTAGTAATATAGGGACCTAACAAGAGATTCAAGGATTATCCAAAGTAATGTTGGAAAGTTATTGGTGGTTCCCAGTAAAATTGCATGGTCATTGGATCACATGGAGGTGTCTTTCAGATGCAACAACACAACTTCTTCTAGCACTTAATGATGAAATTTTCACGGGACATATGCGTATGCATCCAATGCATCCCTCATAGCTTAAGCTAATGATAGATATTTACAACCTCAAAGAATAGATGAAGAACAGACCTTGGAGACAGTCATGAATATTGTTGCAACCGATTACTATTTTTTTTTCCTTTATCTTAGCTTAAGTTATTCGAAGCTTTATAGAAAATTCATTTATAATTTTTATATTTTTGTAATATCAATAGACTATTTAAACCCCTCTCATTCATTTAGAAAGGGGTCCAGAATTTTGAGAAGGTAGCTTTTGAAATTCCACTATTGTTTGATCAAGCGTTATCTAATTGAAAAGTTGAGCCTAGAAGCTGTCTTTTTCAGATACATAGCACTAGTGCACCAGGAACTATTATCTTTGTGTTATTGAAATAGATAGTTATTTTATCTTTACATTCTTTCATTATAGAAATTAATTTGATAATAATGTATCATTGTCACTATTGATATGAAATATTGAATGATTTGTAATTATATATGAAATCACGAGACCTTTTATGTGATTGAATTTTAATCAACTAAATTAATTAAATATTTAATTGGTTTAGTTTCTTGTGCATGCTTTATTTTCATCAAGCTATTTAATGATCTATATTGTTTTACACTTTATGAAATATTTCTATTAGATCACAGTAAAAGGTGTTTTTATTTGGGGAAATATTTAGAATAAGTTTTAGTTTTATCATTAGTCTTAAAATCACTCCATCAATTTGATTTCATTTCTTTTATTATTATTAAATCTCTTTAAATGGGAAAATGGTCCCTATATTCCCAATTATACCCACCAATTTCAATGGAAAAGGTGTTGTTTTAAGCTCATGATCGGCTGGTATTCCTCGATGTTGAGGTAGTCAATTTCCAACCTTCAAGATTTTTGGAGCTAGAGGGAGGGCCCTCGACTATGAATGGAAACAAGGTTTTATTAGGAGAGTCGCCTAAAGAGTCATTCACCTTTAAAATCTCCCCCTAATTCTAGGTCTCACTCAAAGTCTCCTACTCCTAGACCAAAAGTAGGAACAATTTTAAAGTATGCTAGTATTTTATCTAAGAAAAATTATAAGCCTTATTTAATTGAATCACCCGAAGTTGAGACTTTAATTTTTATGAAACTAGCTCCAAAAATAGAAGGAAAAAGAGATCAACGCCTTAGAATTTAGCCACTTCGAGGGGGAAACCTTCAATACATTACATAAATGAACAACTCTTAGATTATTCAAATGAACAAATAATCCTTCCTATATATAGGAGTCCATTTGGCCACAATGTAATCCCAGCTGACCTAACAATAATAATGTAAGGGCACAATAATAACAATATGGGGGTTACAAGGGTACAATAATAATAATAAAGGGGTTACACTAACAACAATAAGGGACTATACTAGTAATATAGGGACCTAACATGCTCCTCTCCTTCAAAAAATGTTGTCCTCAATGCTTGAGTAGCTCCATGTGCTTCTATATAAAATTCTCATCCTCCCATGTAGAATCTTCAGTGGGTAAGTTCTTCCATTTGATGAGATACTCTGAAATCGATTGATTTTGTAGCTATTGAGTTCTTGTGTCTGTGACTGCTTCAGGTTCGAATATGTTTTTTCCTTCCTCATCAAGTTCTGCAATATTTTTTGAACTAGAATTGTGTCCCCTATAACCTTCTTTAAGCATGAAACATGCAAAACTAGATGCACTCGTGAAGAAGCAAGAAGCTCCAATTTGTATGCCATAGTGCTAATATTTTGCAACACCTTGTAAGTACCAGACTACTTTGGAAATAATCTATTATCCTTATTAGCTTGCCTGAGGGACGTTTTTTGTATGGTTGTATCCGTAAAAATACACATTCTCCTACATCAAAACTTCTCTTGTTGCAATGTTGATCTGCTTGTTGTTTCAATTGATTTTGTGCAAAATTTAGGTTATCCCTTAAGAGTTGGAGAACTTGTTGTTGATGCTCGATGTGATCTTCCACTACTTTAACCCTAGAATTTTCCCTTAAAGAAGATGTGATGGATGATGGATGATATCCATAAAGTGCCATACATGCGGTCATTTTTTCTGTAGTATGGAAGGAAGTGTTATACCACCATTCAGTGAGAGGTAAGCACTTGACCCATTATGCTTTCTTATCAGATACAAAACAACGAAGATATCGTTCCAAAAATTTATTCACTATCTCAGTTTGAGCATCGGATTGAGGATGATAAGATGAGCTACGAGCTAGTTGAGTACCCAAACAAGAACATAATTTTGTCCAAAAAATTCCTATAAAAATGGGATCTCTCTCACTTACAGTAATCTTTGGGTTTCCATGTAGCTTTTGAATTGTTTTGATAAATGTAGTAGAAATTGTACTTGATTTAAATGGATGAGATAACATAGAAAAGTGTGCATATTTCATAATTCGATCAACTACCATCATGATGACACTCTTTCCTTCGGAATTAGGTAAACTTCTAATAAAATTCATTGAAATATCCTCCTAACGTTCAATTGGAATGGATAAAGGTTGTAGAAAACTTGGGAACTTAATTGTCTCAACTTTATTTTGCTGGCAACCCAAAAATTCCGCCACAAACTTTTCAATATCATTTCTAAGGCCATCCCAAAAAAATTCTTTCTTTACCCTATTGTAAGTTTTTAAAAATCCTGAGTGTCCTCCTAAAGGAGAAGTGTGCAATTCCAAAAGAATCTTTTGTTTTAGTTGGGAATTCTTGAAAATATATAAGCGACATTTGTACCATAAGGAATCATTTTTCCAGTTAAATGTATCAGATGTACTAGGATCTTGCTGCAACTTTTGAATGAGTGTCCACACTTCTTCATCCTTATTCCATTCATCCCTTGCTTCAGTTATCCAATCTGGTTGGATAATATAAATCGCACAAAGAAGTTCTTCCACCTCTTCGTCCTTTCTTGAAATTGCATCTGCAACAACATTTAGCTTCCATTTTTTGTAGATGATTTCAAAATCATAACCCAACATCTTTGTGACCCATTTTTTCTGCTCTTTTGAAGATAGTCTTTGTTCCAAAAAAATTTTAAGACTATCATGATCAGTTTTTACCTTGAAGTGTCTTCCCATTACGTGAGATCGCCATTTATTTAGTGCATGTAGTATTCCCAACATTTCCTTCTCATAAATATCCTTTTGTAAATACCTTCCTTTGCATGGACGACTTTCAAAAGCAATGGGTCTTCCTTCTTGAATTAAAACAACACCAATTCCATTTCTTGAGGCATCACATTCCACAATAAAAGTTTTTGTGAAGTCTAGCGTAGCTAATACTGGTGTTAGGCACATTTCCTCTTTATGATTTTCAAAGGCCTTAGTTACTTCAAAAGTCCATGAAAATTTATCTTTCCTCAATAATGCTGTTAGAGGTGCTGCTATTCTCCCATAATTCTTAAAAAACTTACGATAATACCCTATTAACCTGAGAAATCTGTGCAGCTCCTTTATGGTTGTGGGGACTTTCCATTTGTTAATGGCTTTAATTTTGCTAGGGTCTAATTTAACACCCTCGTGAGATACAATATGAACCATATATTCCACCTCTTTTACTCCAAAGAAACATTTCAATTTTTTTGCATATAATTGTTTCTCCTCCAATAGTTTGAGCACCCTATCAACATGTTGAAAACGATCCT
This sequence comes from Pinus albicaulis, assembly GCA_034641835.2. NCBI lineage: Eukaryota > Viridiplantae > Streptophyta > Pinopsida > Pinales > Pinaceae > Pinus > Pinus albicaulis. The sequence goes on from CM076581.1 coordinate 304,230,372, forward strand.
TCTAAGAAGTATTGTAGATTAGTATATCATCAAAAACTACTAGCACAAATTTTCTAATGAAGGGTTTGAAAATGGAATTCATCAACGCTTGAAATGTAGAAGGTGAATTGGTAAGTCCAAAGGGGAGGACCAAAAATTCATAATGACCGTCATGAGTTCGAAATGTTGTTTTCGAAATATCCTTAGTCTTGATTCTAATTTTATGATATCTTGAATGAAGATCCTACTTAGTAAAATAAATTTCTCCATGTAATTCATCGAATAATTCATCAATCAAAAGAATGGGAAATTTATATTTAATAGTGAGCTTATTGAGCTTCCTATAATCTGGACACATGCGCCATGATCCATCCTTCTTCTACACCAATACTATTGGAGCATATAAGTAACTTTGACTAGGTTGAGTTATACCAACCCCTAACGTTTTTGCAATCATAAGTTCAATTTCACTCTTTTGGACATAAGGACAATTGTAAGGCCCAATGTTTAGAGGAACACTTCCTGGAATCAAATGAATAGCATGATCTGATCATGAATAGGTGGAAGTCCTTTGGGAGTTTCAAACACCTTAGAATGATTGTCCAAGGCTTTTTGGAGATCTGGAGAAATACATGATTTTAATGTTGGAACTTTTAGTGAGAATAATTGTGTAATTACTACTTGTCATTATTTCTTCAGAGTATTTTTCATGACATTATAGCTTATTATCTTTCTTGGCTTCCCTATGATACCCCGTAATTCGATTTCGTTTCCTTCTGAAAAAAAATTCAACAAAATTTCTTGAAAATTGAAAGCTATCATCCCAAAGAGTGTAACCATTGTACTCCTAGTAAGATATCAACACCTTCCATTGTAATTGAAAAAATTGGACTATTCAATACATATTCCCCCATGGTTAGCTTGATATTATGGCATTTTTCAGAGAAATTTATAATTACTCCATTTTCAACCATCACTTGACATTCTGGTGATGGGTATAGGAATCAATTAAATTCCCTCGCTACCTTACAATGAATAAAATTATGGGTACTACCGAAATCAATCAACACTATTACCTTTTTCCTCTTGATATGTCCTTCTATCTTGAGAGTTTGAGGAGTGGTAATTCCTGCCAATGCATTACACCATATGGTTAGATCCATTTCTTCTTATTCTAGGGTTGGTTCCTGGTGTATATCCTCTTCTTTTGAATTTTCTTGTTCAATTTCTTCCTCCTCTTCACAATCTATGTAAAATAATTTCTTCTCAACACACTTATGACCTTTAGTGTATTTTTTATCAGAACTATAGCAAAGACCTTTTTATCTTTTTTCTTCCAATTGTTGCGGTGTCAACCTTGTAGGTTGTGGAAGTTGAGGAGTAGCAACACTTCCATCTCTATAGATGTGAGTGGTAGGCTTCCTTGTCACCATAATTTTGCATTCAATTTTTCTTGCCAACCTGAATTCATTCTCCAATGAATCAAGTTCCCAAACACAGAATTCATGTTGGATGTTATCCTTTAAATTCCCTATGAAGACATCAATCCTCTATTCCTCTGGAATATCAGTTACCCTTATATTCATTTTTTGGAAGTCCTCAATGTGCTCCCTGATTGAACCCTTTTGTTTGAGATTTATCAATCGGCTAAAGAAGGTTTTTCTCTTTGTATCCTCATAATGTGCTATCATTTCCTCTATAAAATTGACCAAGTGACAATTTTTTTATGGTAGAAAAGCCATCGATACCATACAAATTTATTTTGTTCTAAATGTAAAGTTTCAATGCATACCTTTTGTGTGTTTTTCAAATTATTGAGATCAAAATATTGCTCCATCTATAGTATCCATGTTATCATATCCTTGCCATCAAATTTCCTCATTTCCATCTTTGGAATATGGTGGTTCTTCCATCCAGCATTAGAGTTTACGAAATCACGATTAAAATTTATTTTGTTCTCATCATGAGTTTCCTCTACTATCTTTTCGCCATTAGGAAACATTTAGTGTATCAACTTTGTCAAACCTTCCATGTCTGATTTTAGATCATTCTTCATGTTTTTCATGTTGTCTTTCATTTTTTCTTCCATGTCATCCATCTTGGTTTCCATGCCAGCTTTCATGCCATCCATATTAGCTTCCACGCCTTTCCTCAAAACATCCATATTATTTTTAAAAGTATCCATCTTCGCTTCCATTCCTTTCTTGAAAACTTCCATTTCATTTTTTGTTCCTCTTTGCAAGAGTAAAAGTTGGTGCACTTGCTCTTGTAATTTTGATAGATCATGTTGCAATTATTCATCTTCATGAGTCATAGTAGAGTACTCTCAAGGCTTAATGGGTGTTGAATTTATTTTAGGAGGAATTTTGGAACCCAATACTAATATATATGCTCAATAGGCCTTTGGAATCACTTAAAACTAATTTTTCAAACAAGACATATGCAATTTGAAAAACAATACACACCTTTTTCTTGATTTTGAGGAGCGCGATATTGAAACTGAATTATATCTGTTATATTGGATCTTCATTATTTGAAATTTGACCCTGACGTGGCCCTTGAATCTTATTTCGAATGCTACAGGTCTGACCTCATTTGGATTATTGAAGGAAAAATTATGCCAAATCTCCTACGATGACCTAATTATGCATTGGTTTAGTAGAGTGAATTTGTATGACTTGCCACGTGTCACTATTTCCTCCTTCAGCTTTGAAATTCATACATATGAAACTAGAGTCTGCGTCTTTGCAGCCACGTTTTATACAATTCTAATCTGATGCTCAGAGAGAGATTTATCACGTTTTTCCCACCTTCACCTCTTTGAGATGAAATTTGGGAGCTTGAAATAATGCTAAATTCCACAAATAGTATCTCCAAAAATATTGTGAACCAAGATCTGAATTTTTTATAGGAGGTTCCTTAGGAATTTGGATTTACTATGTATACATTTTAGCTTCTAAAAATTAGTATACAAAACATTACAACACAAATTCCACAATGACCTAGTTTAGCTGAAATTTGGGAGCCTAAAAATAACCTAAGTTCCACAGATCATATCTCCGAAAATATTGTGAACCAAGATATGAAATTTTTACATGACGTTCCTTAGGATTTCATCTTCACGCTACAGAAATTTTAGCTTCTGAACCTTCGTAGAAAAAAAATTATAGTGAAAATTCCATGATGACCTGTGTGGAGCATCGAAACCCTAGAATCCAAAGAGCTGATGCCAAATGTTATAAAACCAACTCCAAAAATAGAAGAAAAGAGAGATAAACGCCTTAAAAATCAACCACTTCAAGGTGTAAACCTCGTTTCTATATATAGCAGTCCATGGGGCCACAATGTAATCCTAGTTGACCTAACAATAATAATTTAAGGGCACAATAATAACAATATGGGGGTTAGAGGGGTACAACAATAATAATAAATGGGTTACACTAACAACAATAAGAGACTATACTAGTAATATAGGGACCTAAAATTTAAGCTCCCGACCGGGTGGTATTCGCTGATGTTGAGGTAGTCAATTTCCAGCCTTAAATATTTTTTGAGCTAGAAGGAGGGCACTCAACTATAAATGGAAACATGTTCTAATCAACAGAGTCACACAGAGAGTCATTCACCTTCAAAATCTCCCTCTACTTCTAAGTCTCAATCAAAGTCTCCTACTCCTATACTAGAAGTAAGAAAAACTATAAAGTCTGCTAGTATTGGCTCTAAGACAATTGATAAGCATCCTTTAATTGAATCACCCGAAGTTGAGACTATAATTGTGAAATTACAAGGGATTCCTATTTCCAAAAAATATAATCAATGTTTGGAGTTATTCCAAGGAACCATATCATCTTCTTTTAAACTATCTTATATTTTGAATCGATCTCAAAATGAGAAGCTTGAGATTACTCCTTTTGAGTTCCCTCTGACTCCTCATAGAACAAAGACTCAGGAATATGAAGCTCATTTTTCTAATACTAATATTTTATTTCATCACCTCCAAAAACACCTTTAGTTCAATCCACGTATTCCAATTTTCCACAACCAAATCCTTCATTCATTCCCAGTGCTCATTCTAAAAAAACAAGTGCTAGTACAAGTAATATTAGAACAGGGGCTATTTCTTCGACACAATCAACCTCTTCTACTACAACAACTTTTTCTAGTCACATTAATATAATGGAAAATAGACCATGGACAAACCCAAGTGCAGTCAACATGCATACACCACTTCATCCTTTGCCTAAGTATCCAGAGAGATGGTTACTAAAGTTTAATCCAGAGGAAGGAAGGCAGGCAGAAGAACACCTGCATAATTTTATGTTGGATATTAATCTTAAATAAGTATTAGAAGAATATTTCATATGTATACTGTTTCCATATACATTTTTAGGATCAGTTGGATCATAGTACCTTTCTTTACCATTAGGTTCTATTACTCATTGGAGTATGTTTCAAGAGAATGTTTTTACAAAGTTTGGATTTGATTTCACAACTATGACATTGATCAAAAATATTTCCAAATTGAAGGAAAATTCAAATGAAAAGATTAAATATTTTAATTCTAGATTCAATAAATGGCTTAACAAAATTCCACAAGCCTCTCAAGCTAGTATATATGTTTAGATAGAATGATATATTTCTACATTACCCTAAAAAATTTCTATATTCATAGATAGAGATATTAAAGACACTCTGAATGATAACATGAAAGAAGTTATATTTGTCAAAAAAATGATTTTAGCCTGAGAAAAGAATACCATTATAGAAGAAATAAAATCTAAGAAAGTAGCTTTCAAAGAGAAAATTCAAATAAGCCATTAAAATACCCTCTCGATTTAGAAGGACAACATAAAGTTCTTAAAATGGTGTCAAACGAAATGGTCGAAATTAAAAAAATAGGTTTCAGATTTGCCTAGAAATACTTTTAGATATTTTAGGAAAACAGAACATTCATCCTCTCAATCATGAAATTTTATATCCAATGCGAGATTAGATCTTAAAGAAGATCAAGAAAAATATTTTTCTGCAGAAGAATCGGAAGGAGAAGAACAATTAGTCAAGGCACATGGCTTATTGGATTTTATTCTCGCACCACATGAAAATTAAGTAGAACAATAAGTGTTACCAGTTGAAACTAGGAGAAAAACAGCTAATGATTCATCACCATTAAATTCAAAGAATAAATTAGCTACTCTTGTTAGAAAAGATAAAAATACCAGAATAAATTTTCTCCTAAGTTTTCACTCTCTTCTCCCAAATCACTAGAATCTTCCACATCCCCTCCTGATTTTCCTCCTACATCCAAAAATCTTGTCTTTTCGAAGAATGAAATAGAATATAACATAATCAAAGATATGAAGAAAGTGAAAGCCAATATCTCCATTCATGAGGTAAGTAAACTTAAGCAACAACAAGATTTGTTTCTTAAGGAAATAAATGTTGTTCTTATGTCTCCTTTTACAACAAAAAAAGCCACATTAGGAAAGGGAAAACCTCCAGAAGATACCCATGATAAAATGGATGCCTCGGATGCAAATCTAATTGGAGATCTATCCTATTCTCAGACTACTCCTTTCTTATTAACCTTTCATATTTTTAACAAGAATGTCCATAATGGTTTAATAGACTGAGGAGCTTCTTCAAACATAATTCCATATTCAGTGTGTGTAAAATTGAACATAACACCTGAGAATTTGGTTGTAGAGATTATGCAATTATATAGATCAAGGTTAAATTTTTAGGAGAATTAGAATCAATATTAATAAGATGAGCCTCAAATAAAAGGGCTTGTCAGATAATAGATATCTTAATAACTGATATTCCTTAATTTTACAGTCTTATTTTAAGTAGAGATTGGTGTAAGAAGTTATATGAATATTTTGCAATAGATTGGTCACATATTTGGCTTCCTTATAATGGTAAACGAAACCAAATTCGAGGAGATAGAGAAAAAAAATTGAAACACTTGGTACCTATTTGGATGAGGAAAATGAACACGTGGTTTTTACAAATAACATTCTTGGAAATTACTTTTGGAATTTTTTTTTGGAAGTTTTACAGCACAAGAATCAATTTTTTTTAGCAAATTCTGTTTTTTATCAAATTGGAAATTGTTCTCAAAAAGAATTTTCTAAACACATTAATATCATAGATATTGTTGTAGATAAATCTGAATCTTTATTTTGGATACTTTATTTTGACGGTTCTAAATCTAGTGAAGGTGCAGGAGTGGGATGTATATTAATTAGCTCAAATGGTGAAAATACCATTCTAGCATGTAGGCTAGAATTTGAATGTACTAATAATATTTCAAAATATGAAGCATTAGTACAGGGATTATATAAGGCAATAAATCTTGGTGTTAAAGATATTCAAATATTTGGTGATTCGAAAATCATGGTAGAATAAGTTAGAAATAACATTCATTGCATATCAAATCACCTGAAACATTGTCAATCCTTGATTCAAAATATTACTTCACATTTTTTAGCATGCAATATATCTCCAATACCTAGAATTCAAAATTCTTGCATTGATCATTTACCTAGTGTCGCATCTAGGTTATTTCCACCTGAAGTTCTTAGTCCAGGTTGATTTTATATAGAGTTGATTTCTCACCCATCCATTCCCGAAAATATTACAAATTGGCGAGTATTCAACGATGATGGAGATATCCTAGATTTTTTAACATCTGAAGAATCTTATCTCGATCAAGTAATTGATGAATATGAACACAATACTCAAATGAACAATTCCAATGAAATTAATGGCTTGTCAAAACTTATAGTTAAAATTAAGGATAAGGATCTATATGATTTGAATGAAATATTTAAAAAGGTCAACAACTACAAACTTGAAAGTTCAACATTAAGGTTTGAATTATTTAACCTAGGATCTGATGAAAACCCCCAAAATATCAACTTAGGACTTGACCTTTCATATGATGAAACAAATGCATTTATTCATTTGTTAAAAATATATAAAGATGTATTTGCATGGAATTATCAAGGTCTCAAAACATATGATTCTTCCATCATTCAACACACCATCCCAATGGTACCAGAAGTCAAACCGATTCAACAAAAGCTTAGAAAGACACATGAAAATTCGAAAACCCAAACTAAAAGAAACTGAATAATTTTTCAAAAGATAAAATAGTTTTTCCAGACCGACATTCAAAAATAGTTTATAATATTGTACTAGTTAGGAGAAAGAACGATGAGATCCGCATTTATATTGATTTCAAAAATCTTAACAATGCATGTTAAAAAGATAATTTTCCTCTCCCATCAATGGAACCAATTTTAAAATTAGTCACTTGTTCTGAACTAATGTCTTTCTCAAACGAATTTTGTTAGGTCATTATATTACTAGTTTATTCCCTTATTGTTATTAGTGTAGCCCCCTTATTGTTATTTTTATACCCCTGTAACCTCATTTTTTTTATTATTGTGCCCTTACATTATTATTTTTAGGTCAGCTAGGATTATATTGTGGCCCCATGGACTCCTATATATAGAAGGAGGTTTTGGTCATTTGTAGCATCCAAGAATTGTTCATTTATGTACTATATTAGAGGTTTCCCCTAGAAGTGGTTGAATTTTAAGGCATTGATCTTTATTTTCTTCTATTTTTGGAGTTGGTTTCATAACATTTGGTGTCAGAGCTTTGAATTTTAGATTTTCGCTACTCGAGACAAGTCATCGTGTAATTTTCGCTATAAATTTTTTTATACGAAGGTTCAGAAGCTGAAATTTTTAGAGTGCAAAGAAAAACTCTTGAGGAATTCCCTAGAAAGCTTTCAGATATTGGTTCACAATATTTTCAGAGATATGATCAATGGAAGTTAGAGCTTTTTGTAGGCTCTTGAATTTAACCTAAACATGTCATCGTGGAATTTTTTCTAAAAAATGTTTTCTACGAGGGTTCAGAAGCTGAAATTATTACAAAGTAAAGCCGAAATCTTGATGACTATCATGCAAAAATTTGAAATCTTGGTTCAGAATATTTTTGGACATATCATCTGTGGAAGTTAGAGTTGTTTCAGGATACTGAATTTCATCTCAAAGAGATGACCATGGGAAAATTTTCATAACTCTCTCTCTGAGCATCAGATTGGAATTTTGTAAACATTAGCCACAAGTACATTGACTAATTTTATCTTTGTATAAATTTGAGAGCCGAAGAAGAAAACAGTGACACATGTCACGTCGTACAAGTTTGCTCTGTTGGAACAGTCCATAATTAGGTCATTGTTGGAGATTGGGTATAACTTTTCGTTGAAAATCCCAAATCAGGTCAGACCTGTGGAATTTGAAAGAAGCTTCAGAGCACTAATAGAGGGACAAATTTTAGTTATTGAATATCCTAAATCACAGAGATAATTCAATTTCAATCTTGAGCTCCACAAAAGTAAGAAAAAGGTGTGTATTTGTTTTCGAATTGCATAAGTCTTGTGTGAAAAATAAGTTTGAATTTATTCTAGGGGCATATTGTAACATAGATATTAGTATTGGTTTCAAAAATTCCACCTAAAAACAATTCAACACCCATTGAGCCTTCAAAAGTCTCTAATATGACTCAGAAAGATGAAGAAATGTGACATGACATATCAAAATCACAAGAGAAAGTGCAACAAACTTTGCTCTCACAAAGAAAAACAAAAAATAAGATGGATGGAATGGAAGCTGGCATGGAAGCTAAGATGGATTGCATGGAAGCTAATATGGATGACATGGAAGGTTTGGAAAAGTTTATACAAGAAATTTTTTCTTATGGCGAAAAGATGATAGAGGAAACTCATGATGAGAACAAAATAAATTTTAATCACGATTTCATAAACTCTAATGTTGGATAGAAGAACCACCATATTCTAAAGATGGATATGAGGAAGTTTGATGGCAAGGATCTTGTAACATGGATACTACAGATGGAGCAATATTTTGATCTCAATAATGTGAAAAACACACAAAAGGTAAGCATTGCCAACTTTACATTTAGAAAAAAATACATTTGTATGATATCGAGGGCTTTTCTCCCATAAAAAAATTGTCACCTTATCAATTTTTATAGAGGAAATGATAGCACATTATGAAGATACAAAAATAAACAAATTCTATAGCCAATTGATAAATCTCAAACAAAGGGGTTCAGTGGTGGAGCACATTGAGGACTTCCAAAAATTTAATATAAGAGTAACTGATATTCCAGAGGAACACGGGATTGGTGTCTTCATAGGGACTTTAAAGGATACCATACAACATGAGGTTCACATTTGGGAACCTGATTCATTGGAATAGGAATTTAGGTTGTGTTGAAGCCTTGAAAAATGCTGCTTCAAACATTGGGAGATAACCACCCGGTCGGAACCTTAGGATAGCTCCTTTTCCGTTTGGTATGGTGGCTCTGACTGGATTTATAGGACTAGTTTCCTAGTAATTTAAATTTTTTGGGAATGGAAGAATTGAGTGGGTGGAAAATGGGACTAAAATACTGAAATAAAATTATCTAATCTAATCTATAACTAATAAACAATTCTAAAAAAACTAACCCGGGTGTTAAAATGTGAATACTACTTTAAATTGTTTCAATTAATCAATAATCATGAAAATGTATTAAGGTTTAATTGAAAGATGTAGTAACTAATAAAGATAACTTTGTTTAGGAAATTAAATAGATTTATAATAACATATTGTATTCATCATTAATATATCATTCACATATACTGAAAAAGATAAATATTTCTACACATTCATAAATGATATATATAAAGAAATATTATGAAACAAGTACACATAAACGATTGAAATTTAAAACAGAATATCACATAACATAAGAAAACTAACAATGAATAGATAGAAATACCATATCCATCTTGCTACTATCCAATGCAATTTGATATCCAAATCCAAAAACTTCAATGTAAAATCAAATCCAAGATACAGAAATGCAGTTCTTAAAGATAATTTCAAACAGAATCACCAGATGTGATCCATTATAAAAAATATAAGAGTCAATGGATTACAAAAATGTAATCTCCAAGTCAAAATATTACAAATTCAGGACCCTTTTCTAAATGCATGAAAGGGGTTTAAATATTTAACAAAAAAAAATATCTAAAATTATTCCTACAATCTATCTGAATCAAAAAATCTATAACATAAATGCGATCTTGAGGTACAATGACTCATTGATTATCTGTTGTGTTCGATGTGTCTAGATGGCAGATTTTGAGCATTTCCTTCACTTCTTCCTGATGACTAAGCTTTGAGTGCAACCGCCCTGTATATGTGGCATCAGAGAATTCGGGAATAATGCATTCAATGGCATTTGAAAGAAATTTTATTGTTGTTTGTTGACTATGTGGCTTGATAAGATAAGCCCACAATGTATCCCATGATATTCCTTGTAGTTGGCCAATTTGCTGATTTTTATGAATGATCTCTTATTTCCATTTGTGCTCAGTTTCTTTTACCTTAGGTAATTGGCCGGGAGTATAGTCTGCAATTAAATTGATTACATATAAGTTATCATTTACCAGTTGTGTTACATTTTTCATTATGCTTTTAGCCCTAGATGTAGCCCTTTCTGCTTTGATCAGACGTTGTTCCCATTCTGCAAAAATAATTTCTTTATGTCTTTCCATAATCTTGGGAAGATTTGTTTTTCTTCCTGATTCTGAGTCTTGCCATATAATAAATTCAGAAATATTTTCATTAGCTACATCAAATTCAATTTAAGAGTGACTCCTTCATCTACCAAGGAAGATGTTAATTCACATAGGAATTCTGCTTTTGTAACCTTTAGACAAAATTCATTTAATTGTTGAGACAATAACTTATTTGTCTCCAGAGCTTCATTTTTGAATTGATCCAAACTGGGATAATTCTTAAACTTGTCTAATTTAGATTGAAACATATTCTCTTGCTCAATCTTTGAAAACTTCTCATTTTGTAGAAGAGCCTGTAATTTTTCTATTTCCTGATTTAGCTATTGTTGCTTTTCTAAAGTTTTTTGATCGATATTTTCCTTTTCAAGAGCAAGCTACTCTTCTAATTGTTTAGATTTGAGTTCTTCATCCTACAGTCGTTGTTCTAACTGAATGATTTTCTGTTGGTTCTCTACAACCTGTTCTTCAAACATGGCTATTTGCACATCTTTTCACCTCATTAACTATGTAAATTCAGTGGCCTTGTCCATAGTAGCAGCACTATAGGCACCTACATACTAGGATAATTTGGTGAGATCCTCAGATGGATTCACCTCGGTATTGTTATAAACAATATTCATGAATTCCCTCTGTGATGTTAAAAGTGTATCTTGATTAGTTCTCCTCCTTTTTCTTTCTTTTCTCACAACAGCTCTATGTTTAAGACTGTAAAATATATCCAGAGGGGGATTTCTTCTATCTTCAACATGATTTCACCTATGGGGTTTTCAGGGATAATTTCTATATCTTGGTCGTTCTGATCATTAACTTGGGGAGTATTCTGTTGTCCTATTTGCTGGGAAAATTGTTCATATTGGCTCATCAAATGAGGAGAAACAATAAGTTTAGTAGCTTCTTCTCCTCCAAGTTGAGAATTTGAACTATTGTTTATATCACTTTTTGGATCCTGTCAAGTATTCTCATTGTCTGTGCCTCCCTTTTTAGTATGCACGTTGGCATCAGTACATGTGCTTTCTTTTCTTGCTTGGGCTGAAGACTGTTTTACATTAATTTTAGCAACTATTTCTGTCATTTCAGTATTAACCTTGCTGCTAATATCTTTCTTTTGTAAAACAGGATTAGTTCATGTTACTTCTTATCCAGATGTATTCTTTGTTTCTTTTTGTTATGATTCTTTCTCCTGTATTGGAGCTCTCAGCTGATCTAGACAAACTTTGAGTAACCTATGACTTCTAAATAAAAAAAAATTATTCATTTCTTCAGCCTAAAGTTTTGACTTGGCCAAATCAAAAACTTGGGACATGTTATCTACATAAACAAATAAATCATCAAAAATATCTGGTTCATGTTCGAACTGAGCAATTGCAACAGAAGTAGTAAAATCATATGTCACCTTCCTTGGGTGATATTGTCTCCCTGGTATTGTTGAAATATTGAGATTAGATATCTTACCAACTTCTTTTTCGGCATGAGAAAAATTGTTGACAGTATAGTCACCACATTTAAAAGGAAAGGTAGACCACATAAGATTCTTTGTCTTTTTCAAAATTCTAGACATGCCTTCCACTGTTAGCTGATACAAAATTTCCTGTGCTAACAGTTTGTCTGGAACATACAATGGAAGAATGTGTGGTTCTACAATGCTTCCAAAAATTCTAATATATGTGAATTTTTCTTCTCCAAACCAATCTCCAATTGAGAACAAATCAATTTTAGCTTTTTCGGAAAGCCTGGGAGGGAATCGGCCAAAAATAGTTTGATAAATCGGAATAAGGAAACCGTGAAAAACTCTGTAAACATGGCTTTTGAAATTTCCCTTCCATAAGAACTTGTGACATATATGAATAGGGACAGGTTCATTGTGAGTCCATTTCAAACCTAGCATGGGGAACTCAGAATTGAAATAGAGGGCATCTAGGATATAAGCACAAAAATAAAAAGGAGTGGAATTTCCTGAATTTTTGTCTTTCTTGTACTCAATAATTAGGTTGGCTATCTTATCAGACAAAATGACAACCCAATCCATTATCTCAGAACTAATAGCAGAATGTATTAATGGGACCATTTGAATGGAAAACCTAGACGAGTTATCATTTCCAAACAATCTACACATCATTTCTATGGCATAACAGTATGGAGTCAAAATATTCTCCATAGAGTACATACCTGATGCCTCGTGCTTATGTTTTTCAGGAGCATTTCTCCATTCTTTAGTCGGCTATAACCGGCGTTCACGATCTGCAACAAATTCCTTAAGGAATTCCTTGTTATAGATTTTTTGAGGGTCCGGGAGGTGGTATATTTCTTTAATTCCCTCTTCTTTGAATGACCCGAATACTGATCCAGAAGCAGAAATAAAGGTTCTATTTTGAATAGCGACATTATCAATTACCCATCAAATAACATCATAATATGGAAAAATGTTTGCCTGTGCCGCAATTTGGTGCAGGAATGAATTTGCTAATGCACTAAGAGGAGTCTCATAATCAGATTCTGAGTCATCTTGATCAGGAACAGATGCCTTAGGCACAAAAACATTAGGGTTTTATTTTTCAAGAAAATTATATACACTTTCCCATGTCATCCTACCAAGTCCCTGGCAGGAGATATCTGTAACCAGCTTGAGCTTTTCTAGTTTCTCTTTAGGTGGCATGGTAAATGTAGGAGCTTTTGCAGCAAGGGAAGCTTTCTATTTTCTAGATATTTTCGACATTTCAGTATCGGGAAAATTTTCCCTGGTCCTGTGAATGAAAGGATTGGATATTCTTTTGTTCTGCAATAAATGAAAGCCTTTAGCCAAGGTGAAAACACAATAATGAGAACAACTATACACAAGGATTATTTTTTTAATTTGTATTTAATATCCCCATGTTTATAACATAAATTCCCTCTAAGGGGTCACACTCATGCATTCAAAACAAAATGAACTGTGATCATTTGTTTGATTTTCAATTAATGGCAACGTACAATCGGAGATCGGCATATCTTTAAAATAAATTTAAAATTACCTTTTAACTCCTTGCGTGTGATGAATAAATAATATATGAACATTAAGTAACAATCACATCACACATTTTCAAAGGTATGCAAAATAAGATAATATAATTCATGCCGATTTCCACTTGCAATGATCGCATCGGGGGTTCTTAAAATGGAGTAGATTTCCGAATGAGCTTCCCTAATTTCTAATTGCGATGAGGTGGGGTCCGCCATGTATGAATCTTTAATCACATAAATACATTGTTTTAATTCTTCTAAAATTTGATTTCGATGAATCGCATTGCATCGGAAGCATGCAAAAGAAACATTAAATTTTAAATTTTATCCGAAATGTGATTGCGACTGAGTGCAATCACATTAGAATTTTACAAAGTAAAAATAATCTTTAAAGTATTCTCCGATTTTCCGATTTGCGATTCATATATTGAATATTGTCAAATATAAAGACTTTATATATAATTTTGATATGATTAAAAGTTTCGGCTCTCATCAGATCGGAAAGTTTTTAAAGGTTTGTATACTTTGTAAATACAAATATGAAGTGTATCCTTTTATCAATGAATATTTTATTTCTATCTAGGAAGAAATATGACAAGGGGACCTATTTCTAAATGGAATTTATTCTAAAAATTTAAAAATGGGAAGGGTTATTGTACAGTACAATAATTGGTGATTCACTGGAAGAAATAGTTATCTCTGAAAAATGAAATGAACACTATATTTTTAGTAAGTAAAAATTTCTAAAGATAATGAAAAATTAACTTAGGATAATTCAAATAAAATCTAACTGTGAAAAAGAATAAAAATCACTTACAATTTCTTTCTAATTATTCAAGGATAAATTTTTTTTTGGGTTATCTCAATCTTTGATAGGTTGACAATAATAAAGTAAGTGGATTTTTCCAATTTTAGCTTTTGTAATATACTCCATTATCATAGGTATTGCCTCTGCTGCCAGCAAACATTCATAGTCTCGACAGGGTTACCTTTTAACCATCAACCATTCATTATCCCATCCAACTAAGATTATGACTCTTTAAAAATAAATTTATAAGACATGTTTTCTCATGTTTTTTGTCTTTTATTTATTTTTCTTAATTTAAGAGCTATTGTTCTAGTTTGGTAGCTAGTTAGTAACAATGTCATTCACTAGTTGTAATTAAATTGAACAAGCTTGCTCGTGATGAGACCCCTTGTCCTACTTTTATAAGCCATTACCCTGTTTTGGTATGCAGTATTGGTAATGTTAGTTGTATTACTTCCTATAATCATGCTAAGCAGGCTCGTGATGAGACCGCTTATCTCCTAAATTTTGTCATATAATTTCTTAGAATTACTTTCTAAAAAATCACAACTGAAATGGATGGGGTGAAATAGTTGTATCCTTAAGAATAAATGGATGAAAATTCTAAGAGTTTTTTGTTTGTTAAAGCTTGAAAAAGTCTTTACTTTTTAAAGACAACCTTTCTCTTCTTAATAAACTTATAATGATTTACATTTTCCTCAAAGTTTCAAAAGATCATGTAAATGTTTTGAAATTTTTTTCAAAGTTTAACATTTTATTTTAAACTATCTAAAATTGTAATCATTTCCCTAAAAATTCTTATTTACACAAAATAAGTATTTATAACATTTTTTCCAAGACAGTTTTTTAATAGTAAAAAGTCAATCAAAGACTATTAACAACCTTTATTTTCAAAAATAAATAAAAATTGTAGAAAGGAATAAGTACAAGTAAGAAGGGGTTACCTCCTTATGAAAATAATTTCTTTAAGACAAGCCCATTTACGGGAAGAGATTCTCTCTTTCCTGTTAAATATTGAAGTATGAATGTATATGAGCCTATCTTTTCAACAATCTGAAATGGTCCAAGCCACATTTTCTGAAATTTGGTATGTTTACCTTTTTCTTCTTGTGCTTTATCCCATTGCAGAACAAGATCACCAATTGACAAATTTTTTGAACCAGTGCAATTTGCATCAAAAGAAGATTTAACAAGATGTTGATGTTTCTCATGAATACTTCTTGCTTTCTCTCTATCTTCTTCTAATTTCAGGATTTGATCAAATCTCAATTGAATGGATGAGGAAGGATTTTCTTCAATGAATTGCACTAGGGCTAATGATGGAGGTGCTAGATTTGATGGTATCACAGCTTCCTTACCATAAACTAAATTGAAAGGTGAAGTTCCTATAGAAGCTTTAAGAGTAATATGATCAGCCTATAATGCAAAGATTAAATATTTGTGCCAATTCTTTTGATGTTGATCAATAGTCCTTTTAATAATTTAGATGAGATTTTTGTTAGTGGATTGAGCTAAACCATTACCTTGTGGATAATAATTTTGTAAATATTTTAATTTAAAACCTCTTTTAATTGCAAATTCCATTATACTATTACCAGAAAAATAAGATGCATTTTCAAAGACCAGAGTGTTAGGTACACCAGACCTGGTAATGATGAATTGATCGATGAAATAAATAATTGCATCATAATTGGATACCTTTAGAGGAATTTCTTCTACCCACTCTGTGAAGTAATCTATTACTGTGAGGATGTACTAGTTCTATTTGGAATAATGAGGTACTATCTCACCAATAATATCAAGCCCCCATTTCTTAAATGGTTGTTCAATGTTTACTTGCTGTAAAGGAAAAAATTGCTTCCTTTGTCTTCCACTAGCAGCTTGGAAAATCTTGCACTTCCTCACATAATCATGTGTATCTTTGAAAAGGGTAGGCCAATAATATCGAGCATGGATGATTTTGTGAGTTGTGGTATCACCTCCAAAATGACCGCCTGCTGGTCCATTGTGTAATTCCTACAATACCTTTTTTGCTTCTGTCTTTTCAAGACATCTTAATAGGATTGAATCATAATTCTTTCTAAATAACACATCATCAATGATTTCATATTTAGTAGCCTTAAACCTTAAAGCACGTTTATTCTTATAGCTGAGATTAGAAGGAGCATACGCATTTTTCAAGTAAAAGATCAAATCAGCATACTGTGATTTAGAATCTGTAACACTTATCTGACTTACTTGAACATCATTTTCTGGATCTTGATTTTTTGGTATGTTATGAGCTCCTGCTAATAATCTACAAAAACCTTGTCCTCTAACAATATTTCCTAGTTTAATATCAATATCATATTCTTGCAAGGCTGTCACCCTATTAGCCCTTTTTTCTCCTACTTCTCTTTGAATTAGTAATTGTCTTACTGCAGAGAATGGGACAATAACCTTTGTGTGTGTTTTTAAGAGAAAAGGCCAAAATGTTTGATTGACTTAAATACAGCGAAGGCTTGTTTTTCAACATCAGAATAATCCAGCTCATCTCCTTATAGATTTGAGCTGAAGAAGGAAATCGGTGCTTCAATATGTTGATCATTGAGCTGTGTTAGAACAACAGCATAGGATGTTTCGGTTGCCAATGTATACAAAATAAAATCTTTATAAAAATTGGGACTATTCAATGCAGGTGCATCAATAATTGCCTTCTTTATTGCCTCAAAGGCTTACTTTTCTTTATATCCCCATTTGAATACTGAATTTTTTCTAATCATATTCTGCATAGGTAAAACAATTTGAGAAAAATATGGAATGAACCTTTTTACAAAATTAATCTGGCCTAAAAATGATTGCATGGAATTTTTATTATGAGGTAAAGAAATATCATAAATTTATTTAACTCTGTCAGGATCGATATATATACCATCTTTTGACACAACAAACCCTAAGAGTTTTCCTTTATCGAGAGCAAAGAAGGATTTGTCTGGGTTTAAGGAAATACCAAACCTTTTACATCTTTCAAATATTTGTTTCAGATCATGTAAATGATTGGATCTCTTTTTTGAATAAATTGTTATGTCATCAAGATAAATAACAACTTATTTATTAATCCGACCCTTAAATGTTATGTCCATGTTCTCTGGAAAGTAGATCTTGCATTTACTAAATCAAAAGGCATTGTCTGATAAGCATAAGTTCCCCATTTGGTCCTGAAAGTGGTTTTCATCCTATCATCTGGATGTACTAAAATTTGATTATAGCCTGAAAATCCATCAAGGAAGGACATAAGTTCAGAACCAGCTACCTTTTGGAGAACTTGCTCTATGGTTGGTAATGGGAAATTGTCTTTTTTACATGCCTTGTTTAAATTCCTGAAATCAATACAGATTCTAATATCGCCATTTTTCTTCCTGACAGGTACCATGTTGGAAACCCAATTGGAATGCCTTACAGGAAAAATGATTTTGGCTTTTAAAAGCTTGTTGAGTTCAGTTTTGATTTTATCTTTAAGATTTGGATGAATCTTTCTTAATTTTTGCTGAACAAGATTAAAATTAGATAGCATTGGAATTGTGTGTTGAATTACAGAATTATCATAAGTCTTTAAGTCATCATAATTGCAAGTGAAGACATTTTTATATTTACTTAAAATATTAATGAAAGTAGATCTTTCCTCCGGGGTTAAATTGAGTCCTTGATTAATATTCTGTGGTTTAGAGTTAGAGCCAAGATTTACTAATTCAAACTTCAAAGTTGAAATTTGAATTTTAGCATTAGTAACTTTCTTGAGTCTGTCTTTTATATCATACAGATCCTCAAGTTTAACAACAGATTTAGGAATCGGATTTTAATTACTTCTTGAATTAATTTGTAGATCATGATCGTCTTCCTCAATAATCTGTTCATCATATGATTTCTCAGAAGTTAAGAAATTCAAAATATCTTGATCATGGTAAAATACTCTCTAGTTGGTAATATTGTCTGGGACAGATGGGCGAAAAATTAATTCTACTGAAAATATATCAGGATAGTAATCTTCAACAGGAAGGAGTTTGGATGCAACATTAGCTAACAGGTCAGCTGATGTGTTTTGATTTATAGGAATAGAAGAGATATTAAATGTTATAAATTGAGTGGTAAGGTCTTGTACTAGGGTTTTATAATGTTTAAGATGTCCTGAAATACAATGGATGGTATTTCTTACTTGTCTTATGACAATTTCAGAATCTCCATATACTTTTAAGTGTTTTACATTTAACCCTATGGCCTTATAAAGCCCTTGAATCAAGGCTTCATATTCAATAGTATTATTAGTACACTCAAATTCTAATCTATATGAGAGCATGGTAATCTCTCCTTTTGGATCAATTAGGATGCATCCTACTCCTACCCCATCATTAGATTTTTATCCATCAAAATATAATGACCAAAATAAATTTCTATGTATGGGTCTATCTACAAATGAATAAGAAATATTAACAATTCTAGAGGAATCAGATTGCGAAAAATTTTCAATTTGAGAAACAAAAGTATTTACAGAAAAAGGCAAGTGTGGTGCAGTAAAATTTCCAAGAAATGACTCAGCAAAATAACCTCCAATAATATTATTGTTGAAAGCTATAGGTTCATTTGGTTGTTCAAATCCAGTTACAGTGTGCGTCATATGTTTTTCTCGCTCGATTTTAATTTGATTTGGTTTCCCCTTTTAGGGAAGCCACATATCTGAAAAATTGGTTGAGATATAGCCATTAAGTTTCACAGGCCAGTCTCTGCTTAAGACTAACCCATAGAATTCCAGAATATCTACAATTAGAATATCCATTCTTTGGACAATCCTAGGATCGGAAGCTAGTATAATGGTAACTGAATTGATTTCTCCAACAACTTGAACCTTAGAGCGATCCAATTGTACAATGTGAAAAAGAGACTTCTGAGGTTCGATATTCAATTTAGCACAAAGTGAAGAAGGCATTATATTAGAGGATGCTCCCGAATCAATTAAATAATTATGCAAATTCTTATTGTAGATTTCATAAGTCAATAGAAATGGAGGTGTCTGAGAACTTGATATTTCTCCAATAAGAACAGTGTCTGTTGCATCTACTTTTTCTGCTAGCTTACCAGTCCCTTTAGCTGCTTTAGCTACTACATCACTTGGTAGAGGAGCAATAGGTGTATCTTTTAACTCTTTTAATAACAACTTTTGTTGATGTTTGAGTTTGTTGAGTTCATGTAATGAAATATTCGTTCTCTTCTTTTTCATGTCCTCTACAATATTATAATCCATCAGATCTGATATCACTAGAGTCTTAGATGATGATGTGGGAGGATTGGAAGATGATGGTTGATTCTGAGTGGGTAAAGAAGAAATTTTCTTTGTGGGAGTTTTGTCTTTGGTACTGGGATTTGTAGTCTTCTTTTTAGGAACAGGTTGAATAGGTTATGATGTAGATTTTCTCCTTGTACTCACAGGCATGGCTTCTTGCTCCATTTCACTATCTGAATCAGGGAGAATGAAATCCCACATTCCATGTAGTTCAGCTATGTCCTCTCTTTCATCTTCTTCATCTGACACTGGAGGAGTATCTTCTTCCTCTTCCTCTTCTGATTCTGCATTGGAGATTGTATTGGGAGGTTTTTTTTCAACTTGATTTCTCTTGAAATTTTTGAAGGGTCTCTTTGTAGAAGTTTCCGCTACTTGCTTTTTAATCTCAATCATCTCATTGGACATGGTTTTAAGAACCTTCTGTAAACAGTCCCTATCAAATGGATACCTTGGTGTCTTTTTCTTGGAATCATCTTTAAAAGTGATTTTTCTTATCAAGAGAAATCATTCGTTTTTAAGCTAAAATAGCTTCTTTCATATTTTTAGCTAAGGTCAGTTTCATAGCTCTATCTAAGTAAATTTCTATGTTTGAAGGTAAAGCATTAATGTACCATTCACTTTTAACCTGTTCACTAGGTTGAGATGTTGTAGGGATCTTATTCAGGAGTTTATTGAATCGAGAGTTAAAATCTTTAATGGATTCTTTTGACTGTGTCTTTAAATTGGAGAGATCATTGATTAGAGTAGCAATTGATCTATCATCTCCATATTTAGTTAAAAATTTCTCTTCAAACATATCCTAATTTGTGATAAAATCAGAAGGTAAGGAAAGGTATTAGGATCCTGCTATTCCTTGCAAGGTATAGGGAAATAACCTCACTACAACATCTTCATGCTCTACTTGATTTAGATTTATAATAAGCATAAAATTATTGATATGTTCTTCTGTTGGTATACCAATATCTGGACTAAACTTTGGTAGCCATTTTTCGGGATGATTAGGTAGATCATGCAAAGTTGCAGACATATTTATAGCTCCTGGTCTAGTCCATGGTCTTTGTGCTGGTTGTGCCATTGTTGTGATGATGGTAGAAGAACTAGAAGTGATAAGTGGTGTATGAGTAGTAAAAATTGAAGTAGTGGAGGAGACAATTGATGTTTGAATAAATGTAGTTTGAGGAGATGATGATGAGACTACTGCACTTTTCTGATTTGGAACTTGGGAAACAGATGATTGAATATGTGATGATGAATTATTGCCACTTTCTGTTTCCGATGGAGTTCTTCTTGTTTTGACTCTACTAGGTATAGGGAATTCCTTTGGGGAAATCCCAAGTTTTTCACTCTATGACCTAGTGAGAGGTCGGGAAGAAACAAACTGCGAGGTGACACTACCTTCAGATAATTTTGATTCTTTGAATGATAGCGATAATCCTTGAATTTTATGAACTAAAGCTTCAACTTCAGGGGATTCAGGAGATGGCTTGTCTGATTGAATTGAGACTTTGGTAGTGGGTGTTTGAATACTTTTATCAATTTCTTCTCTGGTGATTTGAGATGTGGAAGAAATTTAAAGTGATGAGGATATTGTGCTCTTAGAATGGCCTACAGATTTGGATTTATCTACCATTCATAGATTTTTCCCTCCTTCTAGAGCCAAAAATGTTGAAGCCTCAAAGAACACTGCTTCAAACTTTGGGGGATAACCACCCAGTAGGGACCTTAGGACAACTCCTTTTCCATTGGGTACAGTGACTCCAACTGGATTTATAGGATGAGTGTCCTAGTAATTTAAATGGTTTCGGGATGGAACAATTGAGTGGGTGGAAAATGGGACTAAAATACTGAAATAAAATTATCTAATCTAATCTTTAACTAATAAACAATTCTAAAAAAACTAACCCAGGTGTTAAAATGTGAATACAACTTTAAATTATCTCAATTAATCAATAATCATGAAAATGGATTAAGGTTTAATTGAAAGATGTAGTAAATAATAAAGATAACTCTGTTTAAGAAATTAAACAAAGTTATAATAACATATTGTATTCATCATTAATATATCATTCACATATACTAAAAAAGATAAATATTTCTACACATTCAGAAATTATATGTATAAAGAAATATTATGAAACAAGTAGACATAAACGATAGTAATTTAAAAGAGAATATCACATAAGATAAGAAAACTAACAATGAATAGATAGAAATACCATATCCATCTTGCTACTATCCAATGCAATCCGATATCCAAATCCAAAAACCTCAATGTAAAATCATCTCCAAGATACATAAATGCAGTTCTTAAAGATTATTTCACATAGAATCACCAGATCTGATCCTTTATAAAAAATATAAGAGTCAATGGAGTACAGAAATGTAATCTCCAAGTCAAAATATTACAAATTTAGGACCCCTTTCTAAATGCATGAAAGGGGTTTAAATAGTTACTTAACAAAAAAAATAACTAAAATTATTCCTACAATCTATCTGAATCAAAAAATATAGAACAAAAATGCGATCATGAGGTAAACCGACTCATTGATTATCTGTTGTGTTCAATGTGCCTAGATGGCAGATTTTGAGCATTTCCTTAACTTCTTCAGGATGACTAAGCTTTGAGTGCAACCGCCCTGTATATGTGGCATCAGAGAATTCAGGAATGATGCAATCGATGGTATTTGAAAGAAATTTTATTGTTGTTTGTTGACTATGTGGCTTCATAAGATAAGCCCACAATGTATCCCATGATATTCCTTGTAGTTTGCCAATTTGCTGATTTTTATGAATTATCTCTTGTTTCCATCTGTGCTCAGTTTCTTATACCTTAGGTAATTAGCCGAGAGTACAATTTGCAATTAAATTGATTGCATATTAGTTATCATTCACAAACTGTGTTACATTGTTCATTATGCTTATAGCCCTGGATGTAGCTCTTTCTTCTTTGATCAAACGATGTTCCCATTCTGCAAAAATAATTTCTTTATGTCTTTCCATAATCTTGGGAGGATTTGCTTTTCTTCCTGATTCTGAATCTTGCCATACAAGAAATTCCGAAAACTTTTCATCAGCTTCATCAAATTCAATTTTAAGAGTGACTCCTTCATCTACCAAGGAATATGTTAATTCACATAGGGATTCTGCTTTTGCAACCTTTGTTGGAAATATGATGCAGGATGTTGTCCTTGATGGCAACCCACTAAATGAAGATGAAGACATGCGACTGTTGACATGTGTTGTCCTTGATGGCAATCCAACTGATGAAGTTATTCTTGACTTGATGGACTTGGTAAATGATGTAAATCTGATGTGATATGTTGTTGAGTGTTGTCCTCGAAAGGCAACCCACTTGATGAAGATGATGAAAACTTACTTGATGAAGTTGTGCTTAAGAGAATGTGTTCCTGATGAAGAAAATATGATGTTTCTACAGTGTGTACAGAAGACTATGAAGAAAGGATTTCAGAATGTACTCAAAGTATGATGAAAAATAGTATGTCTCTTGGTATATGCGGATTGGCCTAGGGGAAGTCGCGTATGCACGCAGAAAAGAACGTGCCAAGTCACGTATGGGCTAAAGCGCTCAAAAAGTGCAAAACTAAGGGTAACCACCATGGTATTGACCCATTGTATTGGGTAATGATCCGCCTAAATGACCCCGTCCAGGTAGTTTTGGGCTCGTGGTATTGGTTTGGCTCGTGGTATTGAAAAATGGGCCCGTGGTATTGAAAAAGGATAAATATATATAAGGAGAAGAAATTCATTGTGCAAATCATGTGTGTGGGTGCAAGATGTCTGAGCTTGAATGAATACTTCTCTCTGAAGTATATCTGAATGGAAAGGGTTACACTTGAATGATAAATCTGAATGTATGATGCACCAATGATGAAGAAGGGGATCTAGATCTGAATTGCCCTTGTATTTTCTAGATCTGATTATGGAAGGCTTAGATCCGTGATGAGGCGAGCATCCAGGTGAACATATGTCTGAAGCAAAAGGGTAGATCTGAACTGAATATCTGATCTGATGAAGTATGCTGCTCTGTAATGATTGAAGATCTATACGCTACTTCGCCGCGGAGGAAGCGCGTATATACGCAGCTTCAGCGAAGAGAAAGCGCGTATGCGCAATAAAATATACACTGAGGTATACGCCGGTTTGTGTGGACGGAAGCGCGTATATACGCGAAATCAGTGAAGTAAAAGAGCGTATGCAAACTAGGGCTTGCTGAAGCAAGGGGTATGAAATATCTGATCTGTTCTGCTGTGTTTCTGCTATCTGATCTGTGTTGATATGTATCTGTTGATGATGTATGTTCGTGCTTAAAAATATGGAAAGGGTTCCGTATGGAAATATGATGAATTGCGGTCTGCAAGTTGTGTTCTATTGAAGTGGTTGGATCCAGTGTGAAAATTGATGAAACGTGGTCCAAGGTGGTGCTGAAGGTTGTAGCCTTCAGTCAGGGGGTTGTAGCTCTCTTCCAGGTGAGGCTGGTAAACGAGATCAGGGGGTAGTAGCTCCCTTCCAGGAGAGGCTGGTAAACGAGTCAGGGGGTCGTAGCTCCCTTCCAGGAGAGGCTGGTAAACGAGCGCAGGTGGGTGCCTGCGTGCTGGTCAAGTCTGCGCCAGGACATATGTTGTAAGATGTTTTCTCTATAATAAAATATTGAAGGCTGAGCAACTGCAGCGGTGGTTTTCTCCCGACTTGGGTTTCCACCTAAAAATCCTGGTGTTCATGTGTGATGCTTCGTGTGATGGTTTATTCTGTTCTTACTGCACATGTTTATTGCTTATTGAATTTCTGAAGCAATAAATGATGGAATGGTTTAAGTAAAGAATTAAAGACATATCTAGATCTCTGTGTATACGCTAGTTTCATAAAGGGGATCCGCGTATATACGCTAGTTTACTGAAGGAAAGTAGCGTATGGGTTTTAAGGAATGAAAAAGTAAAAAGATTTGATTATGCAGTAAATACCGATTCACCCCCCCCTCTCAGTATTTTTCCCAACAATTGGTATCAGAGCAGGTTCTTCTGCAGAAGCTTAATCGCTTGAAGGAGATCCGTCGCAATGGGAAGTATACAAACAAAAGTTTTGCTGAATTTTGGTGCAAAAGTATGGGCACTCATGAAGGAATGTGAAAAAGAGAAGGGTACTTATGAGGATTCTCTAGAAGACAATGATCTTCTTGAAGAAAACATTCAACTCAAAGTAAGCCTAGAAGAAAAGAACATAATCATAGAGACTCTTAAAAATCAGCATGAAGCAAGAGAAAAACGCATGGAGGAATTAGAATGTGAAGTAGTGAGTCTAAGGAAGGATAATGAGAAAGTGAATTCTCTCAATCTCATATTTGCTAAAAGTTCAGAAACCTTAGATGAGATTATCAAGGTACAACGGTCTCCTCTTATAAAAACAGGTCTTGGATATACTAGGTAATCTTCCCAGACATCAGCATCAAATTCTCTAAAAGCAGCCACAGCTGGTTCTCTACATTCAGCCACTCAGCAGGGGAACAAAGGATCTTTACAGGTAAATCATGATCGCCTCAATTCAAGAAACACTAACAGGGAGATCTTTCAAAATGGCTACAACCAACAGGTAAATTCAAATAGAAGATTTCATGATCAGAGAAATTTCTACTTCAATGGACAATGTTTCTCATGTCACAATTTTGGTCATAAAGCTGTTCAATGTGTTGCATATAAAACCATCATGAAAAGAGAAGCAAGAAAGATAAGGATGAATGTCGAACCAAAGAAGGACACCTATAACAACTTCTCTCCTCTTCAAAACGAAGTTGAATGTACTTATTGCAATAACTTTGGTCATGAAGAATCTGAATGCAGGAGCAAGGTCCAGCCAAAAGAACATGTTCCCTCAAGCTCTAAAGTATGGAAAGAGAAAGAAATACCGGTTGAAAAGTGTGGGATAGCATTATTTGCGGAAGGTGAAGAAAATCAATGGTACATTGATAGTGGATGCTCAAGACACATGACAGGTGACAAAAGCAAACTTCATACTTATAATGCTCTGGAAAAGGAAAAGAAAGTTACATTTGGAAATGATACTCCTGTTGTAATTAAAGGAAAAGGGGCAGTATTTCTAAAAGAAAAGGTGAAGGCTAAAGATGTCATGTATGTGGATGGATTAAGACATAACCTTTTAAGTGTTAGTCAAATGTGTGATCAAGGAGCAGAAGTGGTCTTCAGTTCCAAAGAATGTGTGGTTCATGATCTTGATACAGGTAAAATCATTATAAAAGGAAAAAGAAATCCAAGCAACCTGTATGTACTAAACGGCATAGATCAATGTTACTTGAGCAAGTCTTCAGAAAATTGGCTATGGCATAAAAGGATGGGGCATCTGAGTTTCTCTCAAATCAACAAAGCAAGCAGACTTCAAGCTGTTCGTGATCTTCCCAAGATCAATCTTCTAGAAAGTACCATATGCAAATCTTTTCAATTTGGTAAGCAGACCAGAGTTCGATTTAATGCCAAAGAAGGATCATCAAGTAAGCCTCTTGAACTCATTCATACTGACATCTGTGGACCTATGAGGAAAAGGTCATTACGTGGGGAAGAATACTATATCCTATTTATCGATGACTACTCCAGAATGTGTGAGATCGCATTTATTAAACACAAAGATGAAGCTTTTGAAAAATTTCAGAAGTTCAAAGCTCTTGTAGAAAATGAATTGGATTCAAAAATCAAGTGTCTTAGATCTGATCGAGGTGGAGAATATTCATCAAATGAATTCTTTGAATTTTGTGAACAACATGGCATTAAAAGACAATTCTCTGTAGCAGGCACTCCACAACAAAATGGTGTAGCAGAAAGAATGAATAGAACAATTGTTCAAATGGCTAGAGCTATGATGGTTGACTCTAATGTTCCTGACATGTTCTGGAGTGAAGCAGCACGTACAGCAGTTAACATTCTCAACAAAGCTCATGTTCGGGTAAATAGTGACAAAACTCCATATGAACTCTGGTATGGTAATTCTCCCACTGTGAAGCATTTTAAAGTTTTTGGAAGTAGATGCTTTATCAAAAATAATGATGAAAAGCTTGGCAAGTTTGAACCTAGATCAGATGAAGGGATATTTCTTGGTTACTCATCTTCAAGCAAAGAATACAAATGTTACAATAAAAGGCTTCGAAAGATTGTTGAATGTATTGATGTTGTTATCGATGAGTCTCCTGCAGCTCCTAAAGAATAAAAACAAACAACAAAAGAAGATGATGGTGACCTATGTCCTTCTACATCAAATAGAAATGATATAGACAGTGGATCCAATGAAGAACCTGAAGATGATCTATCTGAAAAAGCTCCATCCAGATATGTTCAAAAGAATCATCCCGAATCTCAAATTTTGGGAGACAAGGAATCAGGTGTACGAACAAGGAGAACTCTTGCGGGATCTTCTAGTAATTTGGCACTTCTATCCACAATTGAACCACACAATGTCAATGAAGCTAGCAAATATGAATGTTGGAATAATGCCATGGATGAAGAAATTGAGCAAATTGAAAAGAATGACACTTGGGATTTGGTACCAAGACCTCATGATAAAAATGTCATTGGAACTAAATGGATCTTCAAGAACAAGTTAAATGAGAATGGGGATGTTGTAAGAAACAAAGCTAGACTGGTTTGCAAAGGGTATACTCAACAAGAAGGTATAGACTTTGAAGAAAATTTTTCTCCTGTAGCTAGACTTGAAGCCATAAGAATGTTTCTTGCTTTCTCAAGCTATCAACGAATCAAACTTTATCAAATGGATGTTAAGTCTGCTTTTCTTAATGGTGACCTAGAAGAAGAAGTATATATAGAACAACCGGAAGGATTAATTTTGGGAAATGATGCAAATCTTGTTTGTAGACTTAAAAAGGCTCTGTATGGACTCAAACAAGCTCCAAGGGCTTGGTATTATCGTCTTGACAAATATCTTCATCAACAAGGATTTTCAAAAGGGTCTGCTGATAGCAACTTATACACAAAAGTTGAAAATGATAAATTATTGATTGTGGTTGTATATGTTGATGATATCATTTTTGGGAGTAACGAAGAATCTATGAGTCAAAAATTTGCTTCTGTCATGCAGCAAGAATTTGAAATGTCTTTACTGGGGGAACTAACATTCTTTCTTGGCTTGCAAGTGCATCAATCTGCAGATGGTATATTTCTATCACAAGCAAAATATCTTAAGCAAATTCTGAAGAAGTATGGCAGGGAAGAATGCAAACCTGTAAGTACACCAATGATAACCGGATGCAGTCTCAGTTCTAATGATGATTCTCCCACTGTGAATCAACCAGAATACAGATCGATGATTGGAAGTCTACTTTATCTCACTGGGACCAGACCAGACATTATGCATGTCGTTGGGATTGTTGGACGATTCCAAGATAATCCAAAAGAGTCTCACCTTCAGGCTGTCAAAAGGATATTCAAATATCTACAAGGAACTCAATACTTTGGTCTATGGTATCCAAAGGATGCTGATCTTACTCTTCATGCTTACACTGATGCAGATTGGGCTGGAAGTGTTGATGATCGGAAAAGCACTAGTGGTGGTGCATTTTACATGGGGCCCTGGTTAGTATCTTGGTTCAGCAAGAAGCAAAATTCTATTGCCTTATCAACAGCTGAAGCAGAGTATGTAGCTGCCGCATCTTGTTGCACTCAACTCCTATGGATGATGCAAACCTTGCAAGATTTTCAAATAAAATGTGCAACTCCTATCTCCATTATGTGTGATAATACAAGTGCCATCAGTATCTCAAAGAATCCTGTTATGCATTCGAAAACCAAGCACATTCCCATCAAATATCATTTCCTACGTGAACAAGTGCTTGAGCAAAAAGTGAAGTTGGAGTATGTTACCTCCAAAGAACAAGTTGCTGATATCTTTATCAAACCTCTGCCCAGGGAAGCATTCGAGTATTTAAGACAGAAGCTGGGAGTGTTCTCTGCCAGTCAAAAGAAAAATCTGCATAAATTTTAGAAGATGGCTTGGGATACGCGGGTTTCCTGAAACACAGTCGCGTATGTACGCGAGTTAATGCACAGAAAACCGCGTATGCATGATTGCTGACAAATTTTTGGTTGGTTCAACTCTCTTCAGCACAGCTGCAGTGTTGTTTGGTATTTCTGACACTGTTTGGTATCTCTGGTGGTGTTCCAGTTCTCATAATTCTATTTCTAAATGTTTTAATGAAGATGCCTTGATGATTTATTGGTGAAAGTGTTCAGGATGCACAAACTAAGGGGGAGCCTTAGTCATTTGGAAAGATTGCTTGGTTGCACAGATTCAGGGGGAGCATTAGCTTTGCTGAGTATAATGCATTGCTGGCATTATGATTGTTCTGTTATATGATCTCTCTTGAGGTCTTCTTGGTATTGGTTATGAAAAGTCATTTTTGATGAAAAGGTCATGTGGAGACCCATGTTGTAAAATTGTAATATTCAGTCATGTAAGGACTTGTCATTTTTGTAAACCCACTTGGCTGGGTAGCTGAGTCAAATTTTGTAAACCCACTTGGTTGGGTAGCTGAGTCAAATTTGTAAACCCACTTGGTTGGGTAGTTGAGTCTCATATGTAAATCCACTTTGATGGATAATTGATGTAAGTATGAGTCTTTGGATTGATGTAAGTATGAGTCTTTGGTGATAGGAAGTTCATAGAGTCATGTACTTCATTGACAAATATGTTTGAAGATTCAGCATGAACTCAGGGGGAGCTTGGCCACTTCAGCACATATCAGATCTGCATAATGTTTCTTCCACATGAGGAGAAAAGGGGGAGAGTGTTGGTTTTTGATCCGCCCTTTGCCCTTGATGTCAAAGGGGGAGAGTGACATGGTGTTTGAATAAAGAGAAGGTAATGATGTGACATATTTGGGAGAGTGACATGGTATCTATCTGCTGTGGTAACCAAACACCATCGTGGTTGCCATCAAGTCCAAAAGGGGAGATTGTTGGAAATATGATGCAGAGTGTTGTCCTTGATGGCAACCCACTAAATGAAGATGAAGACATGCGACTGTTGACATGTGTTGTCCTTGATGGCAAACCACCTGATGAAGTTATGCTTGACTTGATGGACTTGGTAAATGATGTAAATCTGATGTGATATGTTGTTGAGTGTTGTCCTTGAAAGGCAACCCACTTGATGAAGATGATGAAAACTTACTTGATGAAGTCGTGCTTAAGAGAATGTGTTCCTGATAAAGAAAATATGATGTTTCTACAGTGTGTACAGAAGGCTATGAAGAAAGGATTTCAGAATGTACTCAAAGTATGATGAAAAAGAGTATGTCTCTTGGTATACGCGGATTGGCCTAAGGGAAGTCGCGTATGCACGCGGAAAAGAACGTGCCAAGTCGCGTATGGGCTAAAGCGCTCAGAAAGTGCAAAACTAAGGGTAACCACCATGGTATTGACCCATTGTATTGGGTAATGATCCGCCTAAATGACCCCGTCCAGGTAGTTTTGGGCTCGTGGTATTGGTTTGGCTCGTGGTATTGAAAAAGGGGCCCGTGGTATTGAAAAAGGATAAACCTATATAAGGAGAAGAAATTCATTGTGCAAATGAGAGATGTGGGTGCAAGATGTCTGAGCTTGAATGAATACTTCTCTCTGAAGTATATCTGAATGGAAAGGGTTACACTTGAATGATAAATCTGATTGTATGATGCACCAATGATGAAGAAGGGGATCTAGATCTGAATTGCTCTTGTATTTGTTAGATCTAATTATGGAAGGCTTAGATCTGTGATGAGGCGAGCATCTAGGCGAACATCTGTCTGAAGCAAAAGGGTAGATATGAACTGAATATCTGATCTGATGAAGTATGCTGCTCTGTAATGATTGAAGATCTATACGCTACTTCGCCGCGGAGGAAGCGCGTATATACGCGGCTTCAGCGAAGAGAAAGCGTGTATGCGCAATAAAATATACACTGAGGTATACGCTGGTTTGTGTGGACGGAAGCGCGTATATACGCGACATCAGTGAAGTAAAAGCGCGTATGCAAACTAGGGTTTGCTGAAGCAAGGGGTATGAAATATATGATCTGTTCTGCTGTGTTTCTGCTATCTGATCTGTGTTGATATGTATCTGTTGATGATGTATGTTTGTGCTTAAAAGTATGGAAAGGGTTCGGTCTGGAAATTTGATGAATTGTGGCCTGCAAGTTGTGTTCTATTGAAGTGGTTGGATCCAGTGTGAAAATTGATGAAACGTGGTCCAAGGTGGTGCTGAGGGTTGTAGCCTTCAGTCAGGGGGTCGTATCTCCCTTCCAGGTGAGGCTGGTAAACGAGATCGGGGGGTCGTAGCTCCCTTCCAGGAGAGGCTGGTAAACGAGTCAGGGGGTCGTAGCTCCCTTCCGGGAGAGGCTGGTAAACGAGCGCAGGTGGGTGCCTGCGTGCTGGTCAAGTCTGCGCCAGCACATATGTTGTAAGATGTTTTCTCTATAATAAAATATTGAAGGCTGAGCAACTGCAGCGGTGGTTTTCTCCCGACTTGGGTTTCCACCTAAAAATCCTGGTGTTCATGTGTGATGCTTTGTGTGATGATTTATTCTGTTCTTATTGCACATGTTTACTGCTTATTGAATATCTGATGAATAAATGAAGGAATGATTTAAGTGAAGAATTAATGACATAAATAGATATCTGTGTATACGCGAGTTTCGTGAAGGGTATCCGCGTATATACGCAAGTCTGGTTCAGGAAAGTAGCGTATGTGTTTTAGAAGAAGGAAAAAGTGAAAGTTTTGAATATGCAGTAAATACTGATTCACCCCCCCCCCCTCTCAGTATTTTTCCCAACAACCTTTAGACAAAATTCATTTAATTGTTGTGACAATAACTTATTTCTCTCCAGAGCTTCATTTTTGAATTGATATGAACTGGAATAATTCTTAAACTTGTCTAATTTAGATTGAAACATCTTCTCTTGCTCAATCTTTGAAGTTTTCTCATTTTGTAGAAGAGCCTGTAATTTTTCTATTTCCTGATTTAGCTCTTGTTGCTTTTCTAAAGTCTGTTGATCGATCTTTTCCTTTTCAACAGCAAGTTTCTCTTATAATTGTTTAGATTTGAGTTCTTTATCTTGTATTCATTTTTCTAACTCATTGATTTTCTGTTGGTTCTCTACAACCTGTTCTTCAAAAGTGGCTATTTGCACATCTTTTTGCTTCATTAACTGTGTAACTTCAGTGGCGTTGTCTATAGTAGCAACACTATAGGCACCTACATGCTGGGATAATTTGGTGAGATCCTCAAATGGATTCACCTCAGTATTCTTATAAAAAATATTCATGAATTCCCCCTGTGACGTTAAAAGTGTATCTTGATCAGTTCTCCTCCTTTTTCTCCGTTTTCTCACGACAGCTCTATTTTTAGGACTGGAAAATATATCTAGAGGGGTAATTTCTTCTATATTCAACATGATTTTACCTATGGGATTTTCATGGATAATCTCTATATCCTGATTTTTCTGGTCATTAACTTGGGGAGTATTTTGTTGTCCTATTTGCTGGGAAAATTTTTCATATTGCCTCAGCAAATGAGGGGAAAAAATAAGTTTAGTAGCTTCTTCTCCTCCAAGTTTAGAATTTGATCTTTTTTTTATATCACTTTTTGGTTCCTGTCCAGTATTCTCACTGTTTGTGCCTCCCTTTTTAGTATGCACATTGGCATCAATACCTGTGCTTTCTTTTCTTGCCTAGGCCGAAGACTGTTGTACATTAATTTTAGCAGTCGTTTCTGTCTTTTTAGTATTAACCTTGCTGCTAATATCTTTCTTTTGTAAAACAAGATTAGTTCCTATTACTTCTTTTCTAGATGTATTCCCTATTTCTTTCTGTTGTGATTCTTTCTCCTGTATAGGAGCTCTCAGTTGATCTAGAGGATCTTTGAGTAACTTATGACTTCTAAATAACAAAAAAAAATTCATTTCTTCGGCCTGAAGTTTGGAATTGGCCAAATCAAAAACTTGGGACATGTTATCTACAGAAACAAATAAATCATCAAAAATATCTGGTTCATGTTCGAACTGAGCAGTTGCAACAAAAGTAGTAAAATCATATGCCACCTTCCTTGGGTCATATTGTCTCCCTGGTATTGTTGAAAGATTGACATTGGATATCTTACCAACTTCCTTTTTGGCGTGAGAAATTTTTTTGAGAGTATAGTCACCACATTTAAAAGGAAATGTAGGCCACATAAGCTTCTTTCTCTTTTTCAAAATTCTAGACATGTCATCCACCATTAGTTGATACAAAATTTCCTGTGCTAATAGTTTTTCTGGAACATATAATGGTAGAATGTGTGGTTCTACAATGCTTCGAAAAATTATGATATATGTGAAATTTTCTTCTCTGAACCAATCTCCAATTGAGAACAAATTAATTTTAGCTTTGTCGAAAAGCCTAGGAGGGAATCGGCCAAAAATAGTTTGATAAATCAGAATAAGGAAACTGTGACAAACTCTGTAAATATGGCTTTTGAAATGTCCCTTCCATTAGAACTTGTGATATATATGAATAGGGACAGGTTCTTTGGGAGTCCATTTCCAACCTAGCATGGGGAACTCAGAATTGAAACAGAGGGCATCTAGGATATAAGCACAAAAATAGAAAGGAGTGAAATTTCCTGAATTTTTGTCTTTTTTGTACTCAAGAATTCTATTGGCTATCTTATAATAAAAAATTATAGCCCAATCCATTATCTCAGAACTAAAAAAAAAATGTATGAATGGGACCATTTGAATGGAAAACCTAGCTGAGTTATCATTTCCAAATAATATACACATCATTGCTGTGGCATAACAGTATGGAGGTGAAAGAGACTCCACAGAGTACATACATGATGCCTCGTGCTTATGTTTTTGAGGAGAATTTCTCCATTCTTTAATCAGCTCTGACTGGTTTTCATGATGTGCAGAAAATACCTTGAGGAAGTCCTTGTTATATATTTTTTGAGGGTTTGGGAGGTTGTACATTTCTTTAATGTCTTCTGATTTGAACGACCTGAATACTGATCCAGAAGCAGAAACAAAGGTTCTATTTTAAATAGCCACATTATCAATTACCCATCGAATAACATCATAATACGGAAAAATGTTTGCTCTTTCCGCAATTCGGTGCAGGAATGAATTTGCTAATGCACTAAGAGGAGTCTTAGAATCAGATTCTGAGTCATCTTGATCAGGAACAGATGCCTTAGGCACAACAACCTTAGGGTTTTCTTTTTCAATAAAATTATATACACTTTCCCATGTCATCCTACCAAGTCCCTAGCACGAGGTATCTGTAACCAGCTTAAACTTTGCTGGTTTCTCTTTAGGTGGCATAGTAAACATAGGAGATTTTGCAGTGAGGGAAGCTTTCAATTTTCTATCTCTTTTCGACATTTCAGTATTGGGAAAATTTTCCCTAGTCCTATGAATGAAAGGATTGGACGTTCTTTTGTTCTGCAATGAATGCAAGCCTTCAGCCGAGGTGAAAACACAATAATGAGAACAACTATACACAAGGATTATTTTGTTAATTTCTATTTAATATCCCCATGTTTATAACATAAATGCCCTCTAAGGGGTCACACTCATGCATTCAAAAAAAATAAACCATGATCATTTGTTTGATTTTCAATTAATGGAAACGTACAATTGAAGATCGGCATATCTTTGAAATAAATGTAAAATTACCTTTTAACTCCTTGCGATGCGATGAATAAATAATATATGAACATTAAGTAACAATCACATCGCAAATTTTCAAAGGTATGCAAAATAAGATAATATAATTCGTGCCGATTTCCACTTGCGATGATCGCATTCGGGGTTTTCAAAATGGAGTGGATTGTCGAATGAGCTTCCCCTATTTCCAATTGCGATGAGGTGGGGTATGCCATGTGAGAATCTTTAATCATATGAACACATTTTTTTAATTCTTCTGAAATGCGATTGCGATGAATTGCATCGCATCGGAATTATGCAAAAGAAACATAACATTTTTAATTTTATCCGAAATTTGATTGCGACTGAGCGCAATCACATCAGAATTTTACAAAGTAAAAATAATATTTAAAGAATTCCTTGATTTTCTGATTTGCGATTTATATATTGAATATTGTGAAATATAAAGCCTTTATATAATATTCTGATATGATTAATAGTTTTGTCTCTCATCGGATTGGAAAGTTTTTAAAGGTTTTTATACTTTCTAAATACAAATATGCGATGTATCCTTTTATCAATGAATCTTTTATTTCTAATAAAAATGATCGGATTTTTTATAAATATTTTATTTCTATCTACGAAGAAAGATGAGAAGGGTACCTATTTCTAAATGGAATTTATTCTAAAAATTTAAAAATGGGAAGGGTTGTTGTACAGTATAACAGGTTGGTAAGAAAAATTGAATGTAAAATTATGGTGACAGGGAAGCCTACCACTCACATATATAAAGATGGAAGTGTTGCTACTCCTATACTTCCACAACCTACAAGGTTGACACCACAAAAATTGGAAGAAAAAAGAGTAAAAGGGCTTTGCTACAGTTATGATAAAAAATACACTAAAGGTCATAATTGTGCTGAGAATAAATTATTTTACATAGATTGTGAATAGGACGAGGAAAATGAACAAGAATATTCAAAAGAAGAGGATATGCACCAGGAACCAACCCTAGAAGAGGAAGTGATGAGTTCGGTCATATCGTGTAATTCATTTTCAAGAATTACCACTCCTCAAGCTCTCAAGATAGAAGGACATATCAAGAAGAGAAAGGTAATAGTATTGATTGATTTAGGTAGTACCCATAATTTTATTCATTGTAAGGTAGCCAAGGAATTGAATTTTTTCCTATACCCATTACCAGAATATCAAGTGATGGTCGAAAATGGAGGAAGTATAAATTGGTTCAAAAAATGATATAATATCAAGACAAAAATGGGGGAGTATGTATTGAATAGTCCAATGCTTTCAATTCGAATCGGAGGCGGTGATGTTGTACTAGGAGTACAATGGCTACAATATTTGGGGACGATAGCTTTTGATTTTCAAGAACTTTTCTTGAAAATATTTTTAGAAGGAAAGGAAGTCAAACTACGAGGTATCACAGGGAATCCGGGAAAGATAATAATCTCTAATTTGATGAAAAACATTCTGAAGGAAGAAAAATGAGGCGTAATTGCACAATTATTATCACTAGAAGTTCCAACATCAAAATCATCTATTTCTCCACATCTCCAAAAATTCTTGGACAATCATTCCATGGTGTTTGAAACTACCAAAGTACTCCCACCTATTCATGATCATGATCATGGTATTCATTTGATTCCAGGAAGTCTTCATCCAAACATCAGGCCTTATAGATATCCTTATGTCCAAAAGAGGAAAATTGAATATATGATTGTAGAAATGTTAGAGGTTGGTATAATTCAACCTATTCAAAGTTCTTTCTCTGGTCTAGTAGTATTCATGCACAAGAAGGATGGATCATGGCGCATGTGTCCGGATTATAGGGAGCTCAATAAGCTCAGTATTAAAGGTAAAATTCCCATTCCTGTGATTGATGAATTATTGGATTAATTACATGGAGCAATTTATTTTACCAAGTTGGATCTTTATTCAGGATATGATCAAATTAGAATGAATACTGAAGATATTTCTAAAACAACATTTCAAACTCATGAGGGTCATTATGAATTTTTGGTCATGCCTTTTGGCCTTACCAATTCACCTTCTACATTTCAAGGATTGATGAATTCAATTTTCAAACCCTTCCATAGGAAATTTGTGCTAGTATTTTTTGATGATATACTAATCTACAACATGTCTTGGAAGGAGCATTTTCAATATGTTGACAGGGTGCTCAAGCTATTGTAGGAGAAACAATTATATGCAAAAACATCCAAATGTTTCTTTGGAGTGCAAGAGGTGGAATATATGGGTCATATTGTATCTCATGAGGGTGTTAAGGTAGACCCTATAAAATTAAATCTATTAAGGAATGGAAAGTCCACACAGCCATAAAGCAGTTGCAATGATTTCTTAAGTTAACAAGGTATTACTGCAATTTTTTTAAGAATTATGGGAGAATAGCAACACCTCTAACAAGGTTATTGAATGAAGATGTGGTTTCATGGACTCTTGAAGCAAATATGGCCTTTGAACATCTTAAAGAGGAAATGTGCCTAACACTGGCCTTATCTACACCAAATTTCACAAAACCCTATATTGTGGAATGAGATGCCTCAGGAAATGGAATTGGTTTTGTTTTAATGCAAGAAGTAAGACCCATTTCTTTTGAAAGTCTTCCAATCAAAGGAAAGTATTTATAGAAAGATATTTATGAGAAGAAAATGTTAGAAATGCTACATGCACTAAAGAAATGGTGACCATACCTAATGGGATAACGCTTCAAGGTAAAAAATGGTCATGATAGTCTTAAACAGTTTTTGGAACAAAGACTACATTCAGAAGAGTAGCAAAAATGGGTCACAAAGATGTTGGTTTATGACTTTGAAATAATATACAAAAAATGGAAGCTAAATGTTGTTGTAGATGCACTCTCAAGAAAGAATGAAGAGGTGGAAGCATTGCTTTGTGCCATTTCTATTATCCAACCGTATTGGATAGTGGAAGCAAGGGATGAATGGAAGAAGGACGAAGAAGTGTGGGCACTCATTCAAAAGTTGCAGAAAGATCCTAGTACATCTGATACTATTTTTTGGAAAACTAATTCCTTATGGTACAAATATTGCTTATATATTTGTAAGAGTTCCCAACTAAAACAAAATATTCTTTTGGAATTTCACACTTCTCCTTTAGGAGGTCACTCTGGATTTTTAAAAGCTTACCATAGGCTGTTGGAAGATTTTTTTTTGGGATGGCCTTAAATCTAATATTCAAAATATTGTAGCGGAATGTTTGGTTTTCCAGCAAAATAAAGTTGAGACAATTAAGACCCTAGGACTTCTACAACATTTATCCATTCCAAGTCAACATTGGTAGGAGATTTCAGTTGATTTTATCATAGGTTTACCCAAGTTCGAAGGAAAGAGTTTCGTCATGGTCGTAGTTGATAGACTTACCAAGTATGCACACTTTTGTACAATATCTCATCCATTTAGAGAAAGTACAATTTCTATTACATCTATGGACACAATTCAAAAGCTACATTGAAACCCAAAGATTATTGTGAGTGAGAGAGATCCCATTTTTACTGGAAATTTCTGGATGGAGTTATTTTCTTGTTTGGGTCAAACTGAGATAGTCAATAAATGTTTGGAAGGATTTCTTAGTTTTTTTGTATCTGAGAAGCAAACAAAATGGGTCAAGTAGCTACCTCTCGCTGAATTGTGGTATAACACTTCCTTCCATACTACAGAAAAAATGACCCCATTTATGGCACTTTATGGATATCATCCACCCTCCATCACGTCATATTTAAGAGAAAAATCTAAGGTTCAAGTAATGGAAGATATGATAGAGCATCAACAAGAAGTTCTCTAACTCTTAAAGGCTAACCTAAATTTGGCAAAAAATCGAATGAAACAATAGGTAGATCAACATCGCAACTAGAGAAGTTTTGATGTAGGAGACTCGGTATTTTTATAGCTACAACCATACAAAAAAATGTACCTCATTTAAGTTAAGAAGGACGATAAATTATTACCAAATTACTATGGTCCTTACAAGGTGTTGCAAAAGATGGGTATTATGGCATAAAAATTGAAGCTTCTTGCGTCTTCGTGAGTGCATCTAGTTTGGGCCATGTTTCATGCTTAAAGAAGCTTATAGGTGAAAATATTCCAGTTCAAACAATATTGTTGGAACTCGATGAGGAAGGAAAAATCATATTGGAACCTAAAGAGGTCATGGAAACAAGAACTCCACAACTACAAAATCGATCAATTTCAGAGTATCTCATCAAGTGGAAGAACTTATGGACTGAAGACTCTACATGGGATGATGAGAATTTTATACAAAAGCACCCAGAGCTACTCAAGCTTTGAGGGAAATTTTTTTTTGAAGGATAGGGGTATGTTAGGTCCCTGTATTACTACTTTAGTCCCCTATTTTTATTTTTTTTTCTAAGTAAAATTATATCTACTAAGTAGTCAGACTAGAGTTACAATTCTCATCCTCGGAAATGGATGAATCCATGATGGAGGGAATAGGAAAAATGCTACTGTCCAAAACTAGATTGCCCCTAGAGGGGAAACCAACCTTGAAATTTCAACCATAATATGCTTCCCATAGTAGGAAACCAGCCTTCGTAGGAGTGCAAAAAGAGATAAACAATGCTAAACAAAGATAGCAGATAAACCAGTAAACGAAGAAATTTGAAGACTGAAATCTATGCAGAACCTTCATGCGATTCACTGGAGGGACGCGATTCTTCGAGAATGTGGAAAATATTTCCATAATCCAAAGTGTCTAGGCCTTGGTTCATGTCCTCAAGTGGTTCATGCGGAGAAGAAGGAAGACCGAGTCACTCCTCCAGTGAGTCTGCAGAGGTGATATCCTGCAAGAAGGTTGGATTGTCCAGAGAGGCCATCACATTGTGGTCATCTTTCTTTGAGGGCGTGCCCGAATGGCTCAACCCCGGGAGTCGCTTCTCCACATATGGTTCAAAATCACTGTCATATGAATTAGAGCTGGAAGAAGGCTACAAAGGGAGGGCTTTAAGTTTGCGTGGGAGGAAGGCAGGCTCAACAACAATGGTGGATTTACGAGCCCTCTTCTTGCAACGGGAGGAGGAGGGTGGAGCATATGAATCAGAGAGTTGCGCACGAGGAGCCAAAGGGTTGAAAAACATAGCGGGAGGCGAGGCCGAACCAAGGATGGAGGGCGAAAAGTCTGCCATATCCCAGTTGACAGGAAGATTCAACTCCATGTGGAGAGCATGTGGCAGAGGGGGCTGTGCAGGGAAGCCCCTTCACCCCGCTCGCCTGCAACGCTGCCAATGGTGTCATGGCATCTTAGCGATTCTTGGTAAGGCTCAATATTGTTGTAGAGTAGAGATAGAATATGGAGCCCAAAGGCTTCTAGCCAGAGCCGAGGGGGGCGGCAGCCACACAAGCACAGGGAAGGCAAGCAAAGCAGGTTGAAGAGTCGAGGGAGGAGAGGGAATGGCGAACCTCATAGTGCAGGAAGGAGTAAATAAGCATGACGCTGAGTACATCGAGGGAAGGGTGGTGCATGGGACTTTAAAGCCTAACCTACGCGAGAAATTAAGGCTTCGGGTATCCCCATGTCATGGCACATGGGCGCGCCGTGTGGTGAGGCACATGGCCGCCCCGTGTAGCCCATCGAGACTATATAACACCTACATCCAGGGTATGGTGGTCATTATGGACAAAGTTTTCACATCCTTGGAGGAGAAATTCATCATCAATGGAGGTGAGATAGCTAGCCTAGAGTGGTGAGGAATGGTGGACACCTTTTTTTGCAAGGAGATCCGCTACCTTGTTAGCAGAGTGTCACACATGGTGGAAGTCAATAGTCGTGTCCATGCAAATTTTTTGTTTGAGCATGGTGATTCTGGTGGCCAGGCGCTAGCTCTTGTTGAGTTTGGTGGCTGAAGAGCCCACCTTGAGGTGCTTATCCATGTCAATGAGTATCTGAGAGTTTCCTTAATTGAGAAGGGGAAAGAGATGATGGTATTTGGCTATGATGAGCCCCTGAAGTAGTCCTTCCATCTCTGTCAAATTTTTTGTATTACATCTGATGGATCTATAGAATATTGTTTGCACTTGGCCTAGAGAGTTTCTGAAAATAACTCCAAATCCAGCTTGCCCTAGATTCCCTTTGGAGGGTCCATTAAAGTTCAGTTTGTAGAAGCCTGAGGGCAGATGGGACCAACGTCCCAGAGAGGACACCATTTGGTTTGAGGGGGGCTCAGGAATGGGCGAGGAGTGCAGCCAGAGGTTCCAATTGGCCGAGATGATATGTTCCCCTTGGAGAGTGGGGAGGTCCATATCCTTCCATGGATGAAGAGATACAGTGTTCTCCAAGTTTCTACAAACCATGCTCCATAGAATTTCAATAGAGGAACGTTTGTCTTTAAA
Source organism: Pinus albicaulis (assembly GCA_034641835.2). Classification (NCBI taxonomy): domain Eukaryota; kingdom Viridiplantae; phylum Streptophyta; class Pinopsida; order Pinales; family Pinaceae; genus Pinus; species Pinus albicaulis. The sequence goes on from CM076581.1 coordinate 304,271,235, forward strand.
AATACAATGATTTCACTCCTTCCATATCGTCCAAAGCGGGTTCCATGGGGGTGTTGTCCATAGAGCGTTGAGAATGGCATGGTGAAAAGGGATGGAAGGCCAGCTCTGAATGGTGTTGACGATGCTCCCAGGGATTCTATTTGATCCTCTGCTAAGAAGTGCCACTTTTTCCAAAATTACCATTCCTCCCATGCATTCATTGAAGAGATGCTTAGTATTTTCCTCCTTGTTCCTGCAATTGGGGCATTGGGATGGGCCGATGAATCCTTTTCGACAGAGATTGACCCAAGTAAGTAAGCAATGCTTACTAAGGAGCAAGAGGAAAGTCAAAATTTTTGGCCAATATTTAGGATGCCAGACTTTGTCCCAGATGCCGTTAGGCTGGTGAGGTGGTAGTAGCAAATTGTAGGCTTCCTTGGTGGATAAGGTGTCAGTGGAGGTATAGCCCCAACGGATATGGTCGGGATCCTCTGAGACCCATATTTGTTGCTTGTTGAGTTTTGTTGCCATATCTGGGGTTAGATTGAGTCTGAATTAAGTTTGGATATGATCCACCATTAGCCATGGTCAAAAATGACCTAGGGAGATTGCTAAGTTGCTCCAGAAATTATTTACGCAAGGATGGGCCAGATGTTCTAGGATGCCTGGCTAATCCAAAGTGGGAAAAAGATTTGCCAATTTGTGCATCTGCTGCCAAGAATAGTACTAGAAGTTTTTTGAGCTGCCTAACTTGACCTCCCAAAAACTGTGGTCATGGATAAGGGCGCGATGCTGACTTTCTGCTCTCCAGATGAGGGAGCCTGCTTGATCACTATCATAAAGAATGAGTTTGCCTCGAGGCCAAATGTGGGCATATTTGGCTTCCCACATTTGTGCCCATGGGATGTCAGTGTTAGAAACCCATTGCCACCAAATTTTGGCTCCCATAAATTTGTTTCTAAGGTGTGGATAACGTAGCCCCAGGCTGCCTGCATGCTTGGGAATTGACACCTCTTTCCAATTCACAAGGGCCCATTTCCTTCTTGCCTTGCTGCCTCCCTATAGAAATTTCTGTTGTAGGTCCCAAATTCCTTTGAGTACCCATTTAGGTGCTGCAAGCATGGAAAAGTGCTACAAGGGAATGGATTGAAGGATTGATTTAACCAAGATGAGTCGGCTAGCAAGGTTCAAGGCTTGATGAGTCCATAAAGGTAGTAGTGATTCCAGTCTGTCCATCAAATATTTCCAGGAGGAGTGTTTGAGAACAGAGTCAGTGAGAGGAGCGCCTAGGTATTTGGAGGGAAAATATGCAATAGGAAATCCCATAATTTTTCCTATGTTGCATTGGGTGATCAAAGGGGTGTTGAAGAAGAAAATCTAGGATTTGGAGTTATTGACTGAAGGTCCAGCTACTAGAGAGAAGCAGTCCAAGATGGACTTGAGAGTAGAGGCCCCTTGGACGGAGGGGTGGCCAAACAACATGTTATCGTTGATGAACTATTGGTGCGAGATGGGAGGGCACTGATGAAGACTTAGCCCTGAAAGAGAGTGGTCTTGAATACTGGTTTTGAGAAGCCTACCTAAACCTTCAGCCATGATCAAAAAAAGGAATGGGGAAAGAGGGTCCCCTTACCGAATGTCACGAGAGGGAGAGAAGGGGGGGAGGGAGAGCCATTAAGGAGAATGGAATAAAGTGGAGAGGAGATGAGGCTGAGAATCCATCCGATCCAGGTTTAACTGAAACCAAAGGTGGATAGAATTTGCTGGATGTAGATCCAGTTAAGCTTATTGAAGGCTTTTGAGAGATCTATCTTGAGCATCATTCTTGGAATGTTGTATGTGCTTAAGGAGTGTGCCACCTCGTGCATGGTAATGATTCCATCAAAGATGTGTCTCCCTTCTACATAACTAGTTTGCTCAGGGGATATAAGGAGGGGAAGGATGTTCTTGAGGAAATTGGTGATAACCTTCAATACCAATTTGTACAGAACATTGCAAAGGGATATGGCATGAAATTTTCTTAGGGAGGAGGCTTGGTCTTCTTTGGGAATGAGGGTGATGAACGTGGCATTAAGAGCTGGAAGCATCTAGTGCATGGATCGGTATTCCTCAACCATTTCCAAAACATCCTTCCATAAATCCTTCCAAAAGAAATGAAAGAAGTTGGTGGTGAATCCATATGGGGTAGGGGAATTGCCTGCTTTAAATTTTACCATGGCTTGATCCACTTCCTGAATAATAACAAGTCTGAGCAGCATCTAGTTTTGTTCATCTATAATCAAAGTGGACATATGTTTAGTGATGCTCTATATGGCTACCTGGCGATCCAAGGGAGGTTCCATGAGTGAAGCCTTGAAGTGGTCGAGGAGTTCCTACTATATCTCTTCATGCATCTCCAGGCTTTCCCCTTGATCATTGCGGAGGATAGAGATGTGGTTGTCCATTCTTATTTGTATGGTGGAGGGGTGGAAGAAGGTGGTATTCTTCTTGCCTTCTTTAAGCCATCATATTCGGGACTTCTATTTCCAAAACATTTCTTCATGTATTTCTCGTTCCTCGATCCGTGATTTTAGGACTTTCTCTTGAGTGTCTAGGGCCTCGGTGCACCCATAGCTAATGATATATTGTTGTAGCTTCTCCATTTGAGCTACCACATCTCTATGCTCTTGGGAAATGTTACCAAAGGTGATTTGATTCCACCTTTTCAATCTGGTTTTGATGATTTTGATCTTCTTTTGAATATTCTACATGATGGATCCACTGAAGGGGAGGATGGTATGCCACTTGGGATATCTACCAGACTTTGAAAAATTTCGTCAACTTTGGATATCTACCAGAGTCCACTAGTTGATCCCCCAATGTAATGAGCTTTTGTAAGTCTGTTGGTCTCCCGCGTTTCCTTGATTCTCTGATGATATTGATAGTTTACAGGGGAATATGTTCCCCTGTGATTCCAAGATGGAAACTTCCCTTTAATAGTTGCATCTTCAGCAGCGCTTCCTCCAAACTTTTGATTTGCCTAGGAGGTATGGTATGGTGATCTTTTGAGTCACAAGATTTCTCCAGCACAGTTAGATCTAGAGCTCCAAATTAAATGGATTCTAGTTATTCCATCATATAGGTCACAAAGTCAAATTTAAGGCTTACTGAGGGAGTCTTGAGAAGATTCGGGGGGGATTGAAGGTCCAGATCCATCACAACAGGCTGCATGGGGATGCTATTTCGAGCTGGCTCAACAGGGGAACTTGGGGTGGCATTCAAGGTATCATTAAGGGTCACAGTTCTCAATATTGAGGAGTTCAAGCCCTCTAGGGGAGGCATGGTGCCAAAGGAGGGGGCGTTGGAGATAATGGGATCGGGTTGAGGCTCCTCAAGAGTTAGATCCACATTAGGGTTGGCTAAAATTTGGAAGCTATTACTGGAGGAGGGGATTTTCGAGGAGTGGGAGGGCTCGGGAGGGTTAGGGGGTGGGATTATTTTTAGAATGTATTTTTTTGTTGGCTACCCGAGTAAAACCATCTAGATCTGAGATGGTAGAGGGGCCAGTCAGAGGAGGGGGTCGATTTTGGGGGCAGTCACGAAATAAATGCCCATGCATGTGACATTTTCTACAGTGAAAAAGAACATGTTTATAATCTAAGGATTGGATCCATTCAAAGTCTTCATGCCAGAGACTTCCCGAGTCAGGGAGCGCTTTCGCCAGATGCATATAGATGCAGATCCAAGCGTAGGCTACGTATCGGTTGTGTTTGGTTTCCTCAGCAATTTTGATGAAGGTTCCGAGGAAGTTTCTGATCTCCTTGAGGGTGATTTCTTCCCAATACTCCTACGGCATGGAGTATATTCTAATCCAAACTGGTGCTCAATTGAAGTCTTCTTTGTCTGGGTTGAAATGCTCCACCGAATCCCTCATAAAGAGCCCTGCTGCATTGAAAAAGTTAGTCCCTTATTGTTATTAGTGTAGGCCCCTTTTTGTTATTTTTGTACCTCTGTAACCCCAATATTATTATTATTCTGCCCTTACATTATTATTGTGTTGTGAAACAAGCTCCAAAAATAGAAGAAAAGAGAGATCAACGCCCTAGAAATCAACCACTTCAAGGGGGAAACCTCCAATACATTACATAAATGAAAAATTCTTGGATGATACAAATGACAAAACCTCCTTTATATATATAGGAGCCGATGGGGCCACAATGTAATCCTAATCGACCTAACAATAATAATTTAATGTCACAATAATAACAATATGGGGGTTACAGGGGTACAAAAATAACAATAAGGGACTATGCTAGTAATATAAGGACCTAACAAAATGCTCTCCTTAAAAAAGGTGTCGTCCTAAATGCTTGAGTAGCTCCAGGTTATTTTGTATAAAATTATCATCCTATGATGTAGAATCTTTCGTAGGTAAGTTGTTCTATTTGATGAGATAATATGAAATTGATCAATTTCATAGTTGTCGAGTTCTTTTTTCTGTGACTTCTTTAGGTTACAATATGGTTTTTACTTCCTCATCAAGTTCCGGAAATATTGTTTGAACTGAAATTTTGTCCCCTATAACCTTTTTTAAGCATGAAACATGGAAAACTGGATGCACTTGTGAAGAAGCAGGAAGCTCCAATTTGTATGCCATAGTACCAATATTTTGCAAAATGTTGTAAGGACCATAGTACTTTGGTGATAATTTATTATCATTCGTAGCTTGCTTAAGGGACACTTTTTTGTATGGTTGTAGTCGTAAAAATACCCAGTCTCCCACATCAAAACTTCTCTCACTGCAATGTTGATCTGCCTATTATTTCATTCGATTTTGTGCCAAATTTAGGTTATCCATTAAGAGTTGGAGAACTTCTTGTTGATGCTTGATGTGATCCTCCACTCCTTGAACCCTAGCATTTTCCCTTAAAGAAGATGTGATGGATGGTGGATGATATCCATAAAGTGGGCCATAAATGGATTCATTTTTACTGCAGTATGGAAGGAAGTGTTATACCACCATTCAGCCATAGGCAACCACTTAACCAATTGTGCTTTCTTATCAGATACAAAACAATGAAGTTATCCTTCCAAAAATTTATTCACTATCTTTGTTTGACCATCGAATTGAGGATGATAAGATGAGCTATGAGGTAGTTGAGTACCCAAACAAGAAAATAATTCCGTCCAAAAATTTCCTGTAAAATTGGGATCTACGTCACTTACAGTAATCTTTAGGTTTCCATGTAGCTTTTGAATTGTTTCCATAAATGCAGTAGCAACTGTACTCACTTTAAATGGATCAGATAATGCACAAAAGTGTGCATACTTGGTAAGTCTATCAACTACCACCATGATGAAACTCTTTCCTTCGGACTTAGGAAAAACTGTGATAAAATCCATTGAAATATCCTCCCAACATTGACTTGGAATGGGAAAAGGTTGTAGAAGACCCTGGGTATTAATTGTCTCCACTTTATTTTGCTGACAAACCAAACATTCTGCCACAAAATTTTGAATATCAGATTTAAGGCCATCCCAAGATAATTCTTTCTTCACCCTGTGGTAATTTTTAAAAAATCCAAAGTGTCCTCCTAAAGGAGAAGTGTGTAATTCCAAAAGAATATTTTTTTTTAGTTGGGAATTCTTGCAAATATATAAGCAATCTTTGTACCATAAGGACTCATTTTTCCAACTAAATGTTTATATGTACTATGATCTTACTGGAACTTTTGAATGAGAGTCCACAGTTCTCTGTCCTTCTAACATTCATCCTTTTCTTCGGTTATCCAATCTCGTTGGATGATTAAAATGGCACAAAGCAATGCTTCCACATTTTCATCCTTTCTTGAGAGTGCATCAGCAACAACATTTAGCTTGCCTTTTTTGTAGATGATTTGAAAGTCATAACCCAACATCTTTGTTACCCATTTTTCCTGCTCTTCTGAAGATAGTATTTGTTCCAAAAAAATTTTGAGACTATCATGATCAATTTTTACCTTCAAGTGTCTTCCCATTAGGTAAGGTGTCAATTTATTTAGTGCATGTAGTATTTCCAACATTTCCTTCTCATAAATTTCCTTTTTTAAATACTTTCCTTTGATTGAAAAACTTTCAAAAGAAACGGGTCTTCCTTCTTGCATTAAAACAACACCAATTCCATTTCCCGAGGCATCACATTCCACAATAAAGGTTTTTTTGAATCCTAGCATAGTTAAGACTTGTGCTAGGATCATTTCATCTTTAAGATGTTCAAAGGCCTTGGTTGCTTCAAGAGTCCATGAAAATGCATCTTTCTTCAATAATGTTGTTAGAGGTGCTGCTATTCTTCCATAATTCTTAACAAACTTGCAATAATACCCTATTAACCTGAGAAATCCGTGCAACTTATTTATGGTTGTGGGGACTTTCCATTCATTAATGGATTTAATTTTGTTAGGGTCTACCTTAACACCCTCGTGAGATACAATATGACCCAGATATTCCACCTCTTGTACTCCAAATAAGCATTTGGATGTTTTTTCATATAAATTTTTCTCGTCCAATAGTTTGAGCACCTTGTCAAAATGTTGAACATGATACTTCAAAGACCTCCTGTAGATTTTTATATAATCAAAAGATACTAGCACAAATTTTCTAAGGAAGGGTTTGAAAATGGAATTCATCAACCCTTGAAATGTAGAAGGTGCGTTGGTAAGGCCAAAAGGCATGACCAAAAATTCATAATGACACTCATGAGTTCGAAATGCTCTTTTAGGAATATATTTAGTCTTCATTCTAATTTGATGATATCCGGAACGAAGATCCAACTTAGTAAAATAAATTTCGCTATGTAATTCATCCAGTAATTCATAAATCACAGGAATGGGAAATTTATCTTTAATATTGAGCTTATAGAGATCCCTATAATCTGGATACATGCACCACGATCCATATTTCTTGTGCACCAATACCACTGGAGCAGAGAAAGAACTTTGACTAGGTTGAATTATATCAGTCTCTAACATTTTTGCAATCATATGCTCAATTTCGCTCTTTTGGACATAAGGATATCTATAAGGCCTGATGTTTGGAGGAACACTTCCTCGAATCAAATGAATAACATGATCACGATCATGAATAGGTGGGAGTCCTTTGGGAGTATCAAACACCTTGGAATGATTATCCAAGACATTTTGGAGATCTGCACAAATAGATATCTTTGATGTTGGAACTTCTAGTGAGCATAACTGTGCAGTTATGCCCCAGTGTTCTTTCGTCAGAAGCTTTGTAATGACATTAGAGATTATTATCTTTCCTGACTTTCTTGTGATACCCTGTAATTTGATTTCCTTTCTTTCTGAAAAAGAAATCAAGAAAAATTCTTGAAAATTAAAAGCTACCATCACCAAAGATTGTAACAATTGTATTCCTAGTACAACATCAATGCCTCGCATTGGGATGGAAAGCACTAGACTATTCAATAAAAATTCCCCCATGGCTAGCTTGATATTATGGCATTTTCTAGAGCAATTTATAGCTCCTCCATTTGTGACCATCACTTAACATTCTGGTGCTAGGTATAGGAAACAATTCAATTCGTTGGTTTCCTTACAAAGAATAAAATTATGGGTACTACCCGAATCAATCAACACTATCACCTTTTTCTTCTTGATATGTCGTTCTATCTTAAGAGTTTGAGGAGTTGTAATTCCTGCCAATGCATTACATGATATGGTCAGACTCATTTATTCTTCTTCTAGGGTCTCTTCCTGGTGTGTATCCTCTACTTTTGAAGTTTCTTCTTCATTTTCTTCCTCCTCTTCAGAATCTATGTAAAATAATTTCTTCTAAGTGCACTTATCACCTTTAGTGTATTTTCTATCACAACTGTAGCAAAGCCCTTTTCCTCTTTTTTCTTCCAATTGTTGTGGTGTCAACCTTGTAGGTTGTGGAATTCTAGGAGTAGCAACACTTCCATCTTTATAGATGTGAGTGGTAGGCTTCCTTGTTGCCATAATTTTACATTCAATTTTTCTTTCCCACATGAATGCCTTCTCCAATGAATCAGGTTCCCAAACACGAACTTCATGTTGGATGTTATCCTTTAAAGTCCCTATGAAGACATCAATACTATGTTCCTCTGGAATATCAATTAACCTTACATTCAATTTTTGGAAGTCCTCAATGTGCTCCGCCACTGAACCCTTCTATTTGAGATTTATCAATTGGATAAAGAAGTTGTTGCTCTTTGTATCATCATAATGTGCTATCATTTCCTTCATAAAAATTGACCAAGTGACATTTTTTTTACGAGAGAAAAGGCATCGATACCATACAAATGTATTTTTTTCTAAATGTAAAGTTGCAATGCATACCTTCTGTGTGTTTTTCACATTATTGATATCAAAATATTGCTCCATATGAAGTATCCAGGTTAGGGTGCCCTTTCCATCAAACTTCCTCATATCGATCTTTGGAATATGGTGGTTCTTCCATACAATGTTAGAGTTTATGAAATCATGATTAACATTTATTTTGTTCTCATCATGAGTTTCCTCTACTATCTTGTCGCCATTAGGAAACATTTATTGTATCAGCTTTGCCAAACCTCGATGTCTACTTTTAGATCATTCTTCATTTTTTCCATGTTGTCTTTCATTTTTTCATCAATCTTAGCTTCCATGTCATCCATCTTATCTTTCATGCCCACTTCCATGCCATCCATCTTAGCTTCCAAACCATTCATCTTAGCTTCCACGCATTTCTTCAAACCATACATATTAGATTCCATGCCTTTCTTCGAATCTTCCATTTCATTTTTTGTCGCTCTTTGCGATAGCGAAATTTGGTGCACTTGCTTTTGTAATTTTGATATCTCATGTTGTGTTTCTTCTTCTTCATGAGTCACAGTAGACCCTTATGAAGGCGTAATGGGTGTTGAATTATTTTTAGGGGAATTTTAGAACCCAATTTGATATCTATTCTTCAATATTCCCTTGGAATAGATTCAAACTAAGCTTTTTCAAACAAGAATTATGTAATTCGAAAAAAATACATACCTTTTTCTTTCTTTTGAGGAGCTTGATATTGAATCTAAATTATTTCTGTGATTTCGGATCTTCAATATCTGAAATTTGGCACTGAAGTAGCCCTCTAATCTTCTTTTGAATGCCACAGGTCTGACATGACTTCGATTCTTCAACATGAAGTTATGCCCAATATCCCATGATGACCTAATTATGGACTGGTTCAGTAGAGAGAATTTTTATGACTTGCCACGTGTCATTATTTCCTTCTTTGGGTTTGAAATTGATATAAAAAATACTACAGTCTGTATAATTGCGGTGATCTTATACAGAATTTGAATCCGACGCTCTGAGACAGAGTTATGATGTTTTTCCCATGGTCTCCTCATTGATATGAAATTCGAGAGCATGAAACAATCCTAAATTCCACAGATCATATCTCCAAAAATATTACAAACCAAGATCTGAAATTTTTACATGAGGTTCCTCAGGATTTCATCTTCTCTAAATGAAAATTTTGACCTCTAAAAGCTCTTATAAAAAAAGTTATATCTAAAATTATGTGATGGCCTGTATAGTTTAAATTCAGGAGCCTTCAAAAGGTACTAAATTCCACAGATCATATCTGCTAAAATGTTGTGAACCAAGCTCTGAGATTTTGGGATGATGTTCCTCATGATTTAGGCTTACCAATCTAAAAGTTTCATCTTCTGAACCTTTGTAGAAAAAAATTATAGCGAAAATTTCACGATGACCTGTTTGGAGCAGAAAAATACTAGAATCCAAAGCTCTCATAGCAAATGTTGTGAAAACAGCTCCAAAAATAGAAGAAAACAGAGATCAACACCTTAGAAATCAGCCAATTTGAGGGGGAAACCTCCAATAAATTATATAAATGAACAATTCTTTGATGATACAAATGAAAAAAATTCCTTTCTATATATAGGATTCCATGGGGCCACAATGTAATCCTAGTGGGGCTACAATGTAATCCTAGTTGATCTAACAATAATAATTGAAGAGCACAATAATAACATTATGGGGGTTACAGGGGTACAACAATAACAATAAGGGGGTTTCACTAACAAAAATAACGGACTATACTAGTAATATAAGGACCTAACATATTGTTAGGTCGGCTAGGAGTATATTGTGGCCCCATTGACTCCTATATATAGAAGGAGGTTTTGGTCATTTGTAGCATCCAAGAATTTTTCATTTTTGTAATGTATTGGAGGTTTCTCCCTCAAAGTGGCTAATTTATAAGACATTCATCTCTCTTTTCTTCTATTTGTGGAGTCGGTTTCATAACAAATTTGCAGGTTATAATCAAATCTTAGATCATTAATAATACTGATTGAAGACTACATTTGGAAAAAAGTGGTCGACATATGTGTATCCAAATATGCCATTCAGATTAATGAATGCAGGAGCTACATTCTATAGAGCAATGAATATTCATTTCAAAGAGTTAATTAACAAAAATTTTGTGGTATATCTGGATGATATTACCATATATTCAAAAGAGAGAAATAATAATCTTCATGATTTGAAACAAATATTTGAAAGATGCAGAAAAATGGAATTTCTTTAAACCCTAAGAAATCATTTTTTTCTCTCAGTGAAGGTAAACACCTAGGATTTATTTTGTAAAAACATGGAATTTGTCTTGATCTAGAAAGAATTAAAATAATTTCAGAAATCTCATTACCACATATTAAGAAATTGATGCAATCTTCTCTGGGTCAAATTAGTTTCTTCAAAATATTCATCCCTAAATTTTCACACATCATTCTACCTATACAGAAAATGATAAAGAAGAATTCATTATTCAGATGAGAAGATTATGAAAAATAAGCATTTGAAACCATTAAAAAATCCATAATTAATTCTCCTTCTCTATTCACTCCCAATTTTTCTAATTCATTTACTTTTTACACTTTTGCCTCTGATCTACATTATGCAATAGTTTTAACCCAATCAAATGAACAGAAAATTGAAGCTCCAATTTCCTTTTTTAGGTCTAATTTTCAAGGAGATGAATTAAATTATATAGGAGCAGAAAAGAAAGCCTTTGAAGTTTACAACGTTGCTAAATATTTTAGAATTTTTCTTCTCAAAAATCATGTTAAAGTTATTTCTCCTTTCTGAGAAGTCATACAATTGTTTATTGAAAGTGAGTTAGGAGAAAAAAAGGGCTAATTGGGTCACATGATTGCAAGAATAAGATCTAGAGATCAAACCTGCTAAGATTGTAAAAGGACAAGGTTTTTTTTAGGCCAGTCACAAGAATGAATGATGTAAAGATTGATGAGGTAACGGGTAACATTGAATAAGTTACAGAGGTATTTCCTATTGATACTCACTCTCAATATGATTATATATTTTTTTACTTAAAAAATGGTTATTCTCCACTTGAGCTTGATTTTAAGAAAAAAAGAGCCTTAAGATTGAAGGCCAATCAGTATCACCTTGTTAATTGTTTATTATTTATGAAAAATATGATTATGTTCTATTGATATGCTTGGATAAATATGAAGCATAAATAATTCTATAGGAACTTCATGATGGTCCAACAGGTGGACATTATAGTGGAGACACTACTGCTCATAACATTCTACATGTTGGATATTACTGACTGACCTTATATAAAGATGCATATATGTATGTCAGAAAATGTAAAATTTTCCAAACTACTTCACGAAGACAAACTAAACCATATATGGCATTGCAGCCTGTCAATATCGAGCAACCTTTCAAACAATGGTGAACTGATATAATAGGTGAGACAATCATCACTCCTCCAAGAAAAATAAATATATTTTGAATAAAATAGATTATTCCACAAAATGGGTGGAGGCAATACCACTGAACCTAGAAGATTTTGAGAGCATCATTGAATTCATTGATCAATTTATAATTACCAATTTTGGTGTTCCTAATGCTCTTATTTTTTATAATGCTTCTTATTTTTATAGAAATGAAATGACTAAATTTTCTTTACTGAGAGGATTTAAATTGAAGTATTTCTCTAATTATTATCCTCAAGGAAATGATTTGGAGGAATCAACGAATAAAAATATTATAAGGATTATCAAATGAACCATTAACCAAAATCAGAAAAGTTGGCACAAAGATTTAACATTTTCTTCATGGGAAGATACAGTAACTAAGAAAGCTTCAATAGGAACATCACCTTTTCATCTGGTATATGGAGAATAAGATATTCTACCTCTAAACATAGCTATCCATTTGCAACCCTAGTTCAATTTATTAATGAAGAACCTTCTTCTGCTTTACAATTACAAATGTCTCAAATAATTAAGCTATAAGAAGAAATAAATAAAGCTAAATTGGTTCATGCTAATCATTAAGAATTGGTCAAAACTTCACTTGATATTAACTCAGTGAAAGAAATCAAAGTGTATGAGGATAAAAGAAATCGTACAAAATTTTGAAAATTATGGCTTGGCCGCTTCTAAATTTTTGAGAAGGTAGGTCCATCGAATTTTATATTGCAAGGATTACAAGGGAAGAAGGAGACTCTCCCAGTCAATGGACTTATACTTAAAAAATATTTTTATTAAAAATAACAGAAGTTATCTTGTACAATATGTAAATATTTTTATTCAAATAAATTTTGTTGTAAAGTATTACACCTTTGGTATAACACATTGCAAGTTTTTTTTCTCAATCATGAAAATGTTAATTTTTAAAAAGAAATAATGAAGAAAGAAAAATTATAGATTGAAATATGAATACTCAAGTCATTTTATAAAATTTTGAATAAACATAGCCATTTAAAATGAAGAGGTAAGTTGGATTTGTAATTAGTTTGAGAATCCAAATTGTTGTGAGTGAGATTTGAAAATTTATCCTCATAAAAGCAACAATTATTATGAAGTTTTAGAATATTTTACTTCAATTGTCATCCAAAACTCATAAAGAGTAGGTGTAACATACCTGTTCATTTATTTTAAATTTTTCTGAATGTAATTCAAAAATATGTAAAACTTTAAAGTTACGAGGTCTCATCATGAGCGTGCTTACCATGATCATAGGAAACTGATAAGCTCGAGATTATAATTATTGGAAACCACAGCAAGATAATAGAGCATAGAAAAAAGGTCTTGAGATGAGAGATCTTATTACAAGTCTACTTGTTCAAATTTACTACAACTTATGAATGGCATTATCTTTTCTGGCCACCAAACCAAGATAGTGATTTTAAGGTAAATAAAAACCTGAATAAAAAATGATAAAATACATTACCTCTGAAATTTTTTATTTTTACATGGATAGGATACTGGTTCATTTTGGTTAAATAGTAACCCTCTTAGGGCTATAAACACCTAGTAGTAGCATAGGCTCTACTAATGACTAATAAGCTTATCCAATATGCTAAGCTTCAAAATGATTATTACTTTATCTTTTCAACCTATCAAATCCTAACTTATTGAAAATAAATTTTCAATTATAACAAACCTAAAAGAACCTGTTTGAATAAAATAGGTTATCTTATTAAAAAAATTTATCTATATCAATTTGGATTTCAAATCATTCATAACTTCTTGAAATTTTCATTTTAAAATTAAGACTTTGTATAATAGAGATTAATTGATTCGACTAGTGTGACACCAATTTTCCTTAGAATATTTAGAAGGAACAATGGGGAACCTTTAAAATTATGTAGGTTAAAACCTTTGTAAAAATATGTTAAGCATATCCTCCCTTATCTTTCCAAATGAAACAAAGAAAAATTCATTGTTTTCATATTAGACACAATATTATGAAAAAATCAGAAAGAAATTCAAGACGTTAAAAATGGTATAAAATAAGTGAATTTCGGTAATATATGGAAACACACCAAAATAATATTGCTGAAATGTGGAATGCCAAATTTCCAAAGTTTCGATATCTCAAAAATCCGATTTGCTGAACTTCCAAAAAATCGAAATGCCGACATGTTGAAACCCTGAAATTTTGCCAATTAACCAAGTGTTAATATCACATTCTGTCAACTGAAAAATCCAAATATGTCATTCTATCAGGCATCCTCATATTTCACTATTTTTTACATCACATCAATATTAAAGCTGAGCATCATACCCGATATCAAAAGTGTCGAAAAGCGAAACTGCGAAGTAATGCCAATTGTTAGCATCACATGAACAAACACTTAGAAATTAAATGACCACCTTATGGTTTCTAAACTTGAGGTTTTCAAATGAATTGTAATGATTTTAAGTTAATGCAAAGGTATTTCTCATAAGACTCACATTGAATTGATATCACTCGCATACTTAAAATTGATTCTCTACATACCTCACGTTGTTTTTTGATAGGTAAATCGCCATAAAGAAAAACATAAGGATATTTCCAGGATAATCAAAGCACGAAAAAATTTAGCTGCTCAACAAGAATTTGTCTTGCCACTTGAAGAAACTCATGAGATGGCACCTCTATTTACAAATACTGCATGCATGAAGGATTTTGATCCTCTAACGGGGAAACAATTTACAAGTTGTTTGAAGATGAAAATCCAAGAATAACTGAAAAGAAAGGAGCTACTATTGCTAAGTCTCCACCAAGAGATACAGATGTATGGAGCAACATAGCTAACTCATTTGTTCATATAATTTTCTCTTGTCCGAAAATTTTCCCATACATAGATATGGTGACATGGGTTATCATCTATTTTGATATAACAAACCAATTTTTTATTACCTAAAAAAAATAGCAATTGGTTCCTTCAATCCATAATACTTATGAAGGATGTACCAATTGTCAATGCCTCAAAGGAAGTATGATAAATAGTTTGTCCAAAAATTCATGCAAGAAAATCTGAACCCTATAGAGCTTATCAAGAATTGGAGGAAATACCCAAATAAACTCAAGCGATATGACAAGGGTATGTATTCACTAGCCTGTTTGGTTGGCCCTTTCTCCAAAATTGCTTCTATGTTATGTCATCTTTATAGTTGTGTGAATATCCAAAAAATTTCTAAAGAATGGGTACCATTTATTGAAGATTCCTATGATGGTTATATTGTGGACTTGGAAACCATTTTTTCAAACATTCTGAGTACTCAAATCCATAATTATAGGCAAAGGAGAAATGTACTAGTGAGGAAAAACCATCCCTTTTTCATGAGTGCCTATATTATGGATGCTATACGTTTTTCCTTTAATTTTCTATCCTTAGGATGGAAATGGTATTTTCAATATGCCACCCACATTCATGTTTATTTTGACATCTTTTTGGAATCAAAGTACCATTCTAGTGTCTATAATATTGGTCATGAAGTAATTCTTCCCATTGATGAAGAATTGCTTAGTAATAAAGCCTTAAGGCTTACCACCGAAGGCAATAGAGACTTGAGGCCTATAGGGAAATGGTTTTGAGAAGAAAATTTTACTTATATTCAAGTTTTTGGAAGCTTAGCATATCCCCATGTGTTCCTGCAATTTTCTACAGATAAATTTTTGGTGAAAAAAAATCGCCTACGAGACTGTTGGACAAGGCCTAACTAAAGCACTCAAGGAGGAAAAGAAGACCATTTGACCATGCTTTCCTATTCTGTGTGGTACATATAATTAGGATAATTTCAAGCATGATTTTCTTGAAATCTAGCAATTGAAAGTTTTATATTTTCGACTTATACCTAACTCGCAGTTTGATCCCAGTGTAATTGCTAAAGAGGTCACCACACAAGTTAAACTCAGGTTGTTTTCAAAATAGCCCGATAAGTATGATGATTTATTTGAAATGACCCTAGAATTTTGTACGGTAGAAATACTATACTTTTATTGATTGGCTCCTGATGATTTAATTAGTGTTGAGAAATATCATCAGAAGAGGATAGCTCATCTACCGAAATTTATGGTAAAACATTCCAGTCAGAACTCAGAGAGTGTAGAAGCATCTACATCCTCTTCCCAAGTTCCAAATTTTCAAATTATAGAAACATCTAATATATTTGTTAGACAAGAAAGTGGAATAAAAGGAGAACAACTTGACGGTGTTTGGGAAGAATTCAAGAATTTTCTAATGATTGAGGAAACCTACATTGTAAATTTTTCAAAGGATTCAAGTACAAAAGTAGTTGTATTCAACTCAGAGCCAAATTTGAGCTCTACAGATCCAGTCATAAGGCATGTCATAGAACAAAAAACATACATAGTTTTTAACCACAATGAAATTGTAGATATTCTCGAAAATGCAAGGAATAACTCATTTAATGTAGAGGATTCCCAAAATGATGTTAATACTGAAACACTAGTGCAAATGTAAAGAATTATTCTTATATAGCTAAAAATATGGAAATAATTCCTACTTTTCCCACCACATAGATAGTCCTTAAAATGGAATAAATACCACCTTTCGACTTATTCTATAGCCCAAGGAACAAGACAGTTTGGGAAGGTCTACAAATAAATAAATTTGGAACAAAATCAAATGCTGGTTCCTAGTTAAACCTCAATTAAAGTTTTTGGAAGGATGCTCGATCCACCCCAAAGGATGATCTAAATTGACTATCTCAATTTTGGGAGCTTATGTTAATATGACCATGCATAAATTTGTGGAATCACAATTACTTATGAAATAAAATGATTAAATAATCTCTCTATTAGCGAAAAGTCTACAAAATGAGAAGAAATCAATAAAAAAACAATGGCAGTTAAACCTTGCCGATTTACAAAATAATTTTGATAATATAAAGGTACAATATGAAGAATAAGTTAGAGATCAAGATCAGTAGATACAACATTTTCAGCGAAAGGTTCATGAGTTGAAAACTAATCCTAAATTTAATGAAGTCTAAAAGGAATCGTTAAATTTAGATATTCTTTTAACAAAGAAACAATAATTTTTCTTTCATAAGTTGTCTTTAATCCATGACTTGTATTCATTATTCACCTGATTATCAGAGATGATAACCTTCTATGAAGATATCGATGAAAAAACCTCTGATTTCATAGATTGGCATAATGGTACAGAAGGAAGATAATCAAACCTTCCAAGAATTGAAGAATCACACAAGGCTATTGTATTTGGTGATTGAGATATTAAAATCAAAAGTGCAGAAATGGTAATCATCAAAGCCAAGAATCTTGCATCAAATCTCACTGAATACATCACTGATTCTCTACTACAAGCCAATATTATACAAGGTTGTATGTTATGAAACCAAATCCAAAAATAGAAGAAAAGAGATATCAACACCTTAGAAATAAGCCACTTTGAGGCATTACATGAATGAACAATTCTTGGATGATAAAAATGAAAAAACCTCCTTTCTTTATATAGGAGTCCATGCGGCCAAAATCTAATCCTACTGGGGCCACAATGTAATCCTAATTGACCTAACAATAATAATGTAAGTGCACAATAATAACAATATGAGGGTTACAAGGGTACAACAATAACAATAAAGGGGTCTACACTAACATAATAAGGGACTATACTAGTAATATAGGGACCTAACATGCCCATCTCCTTCAAAAAAGTATTGTCCTCAATGCTTGAGTAGCTCTAGGTGCTTCTGTAAAATATTCTCATCCTCCCATGTAGAATCTTTAGTTGGTAAGTTCTTCCACTTAATGAGATACTCTGAAATTGATCGATTTTGTAGTTGTCGATTTCTTGTTTCCATGACCGCTTCAGGTACCAATATGACTTTTCCTTCCTCATTAAGTTTTGTAAATATAGTTGAACTGGAATATTTTCCCCTATATCCTTCTTTAATCATGAAACATGGAAAACTGGATGCACTTGGGAAGAAGAAGGAAGCTCCAATTTGTATGCCATAGTACCAATCGTTTGCAACACCTTGTAAGGACCATAGTACTTTGACGATAATTTGTTATCCTTCTTAGCTTGCTTGAGGGAAGTTTGTTTGTATGGTTGTAGATGTAAAAATACACAGTCTCCTACATCAAAACTTCTCTCGGTGCGATGTTGATCTGCCTGTTGTTTCATTTGATTTTGTGCGAAATTTAGGTTATCATTTAAGAGTTGGAGAACTTTTTGTTGATGCTCGATGTGATATTCCACTGCTTGAACCTTAGAATATTCTCTTAAGGATGATGTGATGGAAGGTGGATGATATTCATAAAGTGCCATAAATGGTGTCACTTTTGCTGCATCATGGAAGGAAGTCCTATACCACCATTTAGCGAGAGGTAACCACTTGACCCATTATGTTTGTTTATCATATACAAAACAAAAAAGACATCCTTCCAAACATTTATTCACTATCTCAGTTTCACCATCGGATTGAGGATGATAAAATGAGCTATGAGCTAAGTGAGTACCCAAACAATAAAATAAATCCTTCCAAAAATTTCCAGTAAAAATGGGATCTCTGTCGCTGACTTTAACCTTTAGGCTTCAATGTAGGTTTTGATTTGTGTCCATAAATGTAATAGAAATTGTACTTGCTTTAAATGGATGAGATAATGCACATAAGTGTGCATACTTGTTAAGTCTATCAACTACCACTGTGATGACACTCTTTCCTTCGGACTTAGGTAAACCTGTGATAAAATCCATTTAAATCGCCTCCCAATGTTGACTTGGCATGGATAAAGGTTGTAGAAGACCCAGGGTCTTAATTGTCTCAACTTTATTCTGTTGGCAAACCAAACATCCTGCCACAAACTTTTGAATATCATATTTAATGCGAAGAGTGCAATTCCAAACGAATCCTTTGTTTTAGTTTGGAATTCTTACAAAGATATAAGAAATATTTGTACCATAAGAAATCATTTTTCCAGCTAAATTTATCAGATGTACTAGGATCTTGCTACAAATTTTGAATGAGTTTGCACACTTCTTTTTCGTTCTTCCATTCATTCATTTCTTCAATTATCCAATATGCTTGGATAATAGAAATGGCACAAAGCAATGCTTCTACCTCTTCATTCTTTCTTGAGAGTGCATCTGCAACAACATTTTGCTTCCCTTTTTGTAGATTATTTCAAAGTTACAACCCAACATATTTGTGAGCCATTTTTGCTTCTCTTCTAAAGATATTCTTTGTTCCAAAAAGTGTTTAAAACTATCATGATCAGCTTTTACCTTCAAGTTTCATCCCATTGGGTAAGGTCGTCATTTCTTTAGTGCATTTAGTATTGCTAACATTTCATTCTCATAAATAGCTTTCCGTAAATACTTTCCTTTGATTGGAAGACTTTCAAAAGTAATGGTTCTTCCTTATTGCATTAAAACAACACCAATTCCATTTCCTGAGGCTTCACATTCCACAATAAAGGTTTTTGTGAAGTCTGGCATAGCTAAGCCCGGTGCTAGGCACAAGATGTTCAAAGGCCTTAGTTTCTTCAGGAGTCCATGAAAATGCATATTTATTCAATAATGTTGTTAGAGGTGCTACTATTCTCCCATAATTCTTAAAAAACATGCAATAATACCTTGTTAACTCAAGAAATCCTCACAATTGCTATATGGTTGTGGGGACTTTCCATTCCTTAATGGCTTTAATTTTTTTAGGGTCTACCTTAACACTCTCGTGAGATACAATATGACCCAGATATTCCATCTCTTGTACTCCAAGGAAACATTTGGATGTTTTTGCATATAATTATTTCTCCTACAATATTTTGAGCACCCTATAAACATGTTCAACATGATCCTTCCAATACCTGTTATAGATTAGTATATCATCAAAAAATAGTAGCACAAATTTTCTAAGGAAGCGTTTGAAAATGGAATTCATCAACACTTGAAATGTAGAAGTGCATTGGTAAGGCCAAAAGGCATGACCAAAAATACATAATGACCCTCATGAGTTCAAAATGATGTTTTCAGAATATCCTTAGTCTTCATTCTAATTTGATGATATCTTGAATGAAGATCCAACTTGGTAAAATAAACTGGTCCATGTAATTCATCAAATAATTCATCAATCACAGGAATGGGAAATTTATATTTAATGGTGAGCTTATTGAGCTCCCTATAATTTGGACTCATGTTCCATGATCCATCCTTCTTATGCACCAATACTACTAGAGCAGAGAAAGAACTTTGACTAGGTTGAATTATACTAGCCTCTAACATTTCTGCAATCATATGTTCAATTTTTCTCCTTTGGACATAAGGATATCTATAAGGCCTGATGTTTGGAGGAACACTTCTTGGAATAAAATGAATAGCATTATCATGATAAAAAATACGTGGGAGTCCTTTGGGAGTTTCAAACACCTTGGAAGGATTTTCCAAGACTTTTTTGAGATCTGCAGAAATAGATGATTTTGATGTTGGAAATTCTAGTGAGCATAATTGTGAAATTACGCCTCTTTATTATTTCTTCAAAAGCTTTTTCATGATATTAGATATTATTATATTTCCTGGCTTCCCTATGATACGCCATAATTCGACTTCCTTTCCTTTTGAAAAAAAATTCAAGAAAAGTTCTTGAAAATCAAAAGCTGCCGTCTGCAAAGATTTTTACCATTGTACTCTTAGTACAACATCAAAACCTCCCATCGGAATGGAAAGCATTGGAATATTAAAAACATATTCCCCCATGGTTAGCTTGATATTTTGGCATATTCAAGATAAATTTATAGTTCCTCCATTTGCAACCATCACTTGACATTCTGGTGTTGGGTATAGGAAGCAATTCAATTCCTTGGGTACCTTACAATGAATAAAATTATGGGTACTACCCGAATCAATCAACACTATTACCTTTTTCTTCTTGATATGTCCTTCTATCTTGAGAGTTTGAGGAGTGGTAATTCCTACCAATGCATTACACGATATGGTTGGACTCATTTCTTCCTCCTCCAGGGTTGGTTCCTGGTGTATATCTTCTTCTTTTGAAGATTCTTGTTCATTCTCTTCTTCCTCTTCACAATATATGTAAAATAATTTCTTCTCATCACTCTTATGAACTTTAGTGTATTTTCTATCACAACTGTAGCAAAGCCCTTTTTCTCTGTTTTCTTCCTATTGTTGTGGTGTCCACCTTGTAGGTTGTGGAATTATAGGAATAGCAACAGTTACATCTTTGTATATGTGAGTGGTAGGCTTCCTTTTTGCCATAATTTTACATTCATTTTTGGCTTGCCAACCTAAATTCCTTTTACAATGAATCAGGTTCCGAAGCACGAACTTCATGTTGGATGTTATCCTTTAAAGTCCCTATGAAGACATCAATCCTGTGTTCCTCTGGAATATCAGTTACCCTTATATTCAATTTTTCGAAATCCTCAATGTGCTCCGCCACTAAACCCTTTTGTTTGAGATTTATCAGTTGGCTAAAGGTGTTGGTATTTTTATCCTCATAATGTGCTATCATTTCCTCCATAAAAGTTGATAAAGTGGTAATTTTTTTACGAGAGCAAAGCCATCAATACTATAAAAATGTATTTTGTTCTAAATGTAAAGTTGCGATGCGTACCTTTTGTGTGTTTTACACATTATTGAGATCAAAATATTGCTCCATCTTTAGTGTCCATTTTACAGGATCCTTGCCATCAAAATTCCTCATATCCATCTTTGGAATATGGTGGTTCTTCCATCGAACATTAGAGTTTATGAAATAACAATTAACATTTATTTTGCTCTCATCATGAGTTTCCTCTACTATCTCTTCGCCATTAGGAAACATTTCTTGTATCAACTTTTCCAAATTATTCTTCATGTTTTCCATTTTGTTTTTCATTTTTTCATTGATCTGAGCTTCCATGTCATCCATCTTAGCTTCCATGCCATCCATATTATCTTCCATGCCCACTTCCATGCCATTCATCTTAGCTTCCATGCCCACTTCCATGGCTTCCATATTATTCCAAACCATTCATCTTAATTTCCACGCCTTTCTTAAAACCATCCATATTAGTTTCCAAACGTTTCTTTAGAACTTCAATTTCATTTTTTTTTGCTCTTTGTGATAACGAAATTTGGTGCACTTGCTCTTGTAATTTCGATATCTCATGTTGTGTTTCTTCATCTTCATGAGTCATAGTAGACCCTTTTGAAGCCTTAATGGGTCTTGAATTATTTTTAAGGGGAATTTTAGAACCCAACACTGATATCTATTCTTCAATATTCACTTGGAATAAATTAAAACTAATTTTTTTTTTCAAATGAGACTTATGTAACCTGAGAAAAATACACACCTTTTTCTTTCTTTTGAGGATCTTGATATTGAAACTGAATTATCTTTGTGATTTCAGATCTTCAATATCTAAAATTCAGCCGTAACGTATTCCTCTAAATATTCGTTCGTATGCCACAGGTCTCACCTAATTTGGATTCCTCAAGACAAAGTTATGCCCAATGTCCCACGATGACCTAATTATGGACTGGTTCAGTACATATAACTTGTATGACCTTCCATGTGTCCCTGTTTCCTCCTTCAGGTCTGAAATTGATATGCCAAAAACTCCAGTCTATGTACTTGCGACTAATTTTTACAAAATCCCAATCTGATGCTTAGAGAGAGAATTACATAATTTTTCCCATGGTCACCTCTTTGAGAAGAAATTCAGGAGCCTAAAACAATCATATCTTCCACAGATCATATCCCAGAAAATATTACAAACCAAGATCTGAAATTTCGACAAGAGATTTCTAAGGATTTTGGCTTTGTTCTGTTAAAATTTTAGCTTCTTAACCCTCGCAGAAAAAAGGTTATAGCGAAAATTACGCGATCACCTGTTTAGGTTAAATTCAGGAGCCTGCAAACTTCCCTAACTTCCACAGATAATATCTAGGAAAATATTGCGAACCAAACTCTAAAATGTTGCAATGATTTTCCTCTCGATTTCAGCTTCATGCTATAAAAATTTTCACTTCTTAACCTTCGCAAAAACAAATTTATAGCGAAAATTCAAGGATGACCTATTTGGAGCAGTGAAATGCTAGAATCGAAAGCTCTGATACTAAATGTTATGTAATGAGCTCCAAAAATAGAAGAAAAGAGATATCAACACCTTAGAAATAAGCCACTTCGAGGGGGAAACCTCGAATACATTACATGAATGAAAAATTCTTGGATGATACTAATGAAAAAACCTCCTTTCTATATATAGTAGTCCATGGGGCCATAATGCAATCCTAGTGGGGCCACAATGTAGTCCTAGCCAACCTAACAATAATAATGTAAGGGCACAATAATAAAAATATAGGGGTTACAAGGGTACAAAAATAACAATAACGGAGTCTATACTAACATAATAAGGGACTATACTAGTAATATAAGGACCTAACACTGTAAAAAAGATAATTTTCCAAAATTTCATAGCCGTCAAGTAGTCTTGGAAAGAAGCATCAAGAAGAAGGACTCAAGAGATTCAAAGCTTATCCAAAGTAAACTTGGAAAGCTATTGGTAGTTCCTAGTAAAACTGCATGGTCTCTGGCTCACGTTGAGGTGGCCTTCAAATGCAGCAACACGCCTTCTTCCAACACCATGATGCAGTTCTCATGGGATAGATGCGTATGCATCCTCCCCAACTTAAGCCAATGATAGATATTTATAACCTCAAAGAACAGATGAAGAAATAACATGGGAGGGAGTCGTGAATATTCTTGCAAATTATTTCTATTTTGTTGTCCTTTATCTTGGCTTAAGTTATTCAAGGCTTTATAGAAACATCATTTGCAATTTTTTATCTTTTTAATATTAATAGATTATTTAAAACCCTTGCATGCATTTACAAAAGGGGTCGAGAATTTTGAGAAGATAGATTTTGAACTTGCACTATTGATTTATCAAGTGTTATCTAATTGAAAAGTTGAGCGTGAAAGTTGTCTTTTTCAGATATAGAGCATTGATACATCAGGTACAATTATCTTTGTTTTATTTCTTTGTGTTATTGAAATAGCTTGTTATTTTATCTTTATCTTCTTTCATTATAGAAGTTACTTTGATAACAATGTATCATTGTCACTATTGGTATGAGATATTGAATGATTTTTAATTATATATGAAATAATGAGATATTTATGTGATTGAGTTTTAATACAATAAATAAATAAACTAATTAATTAATTTAGTTTCTTATGCATGCTTTCTTTTCATCAAGGTATTGAATGATATATATTATTTTATACTTTATGAAATATTTCTATTAGATCATAGTAAAAGACATTTTTATTTTGGGAAGTAGTTAGAATAAGTTTGTTTTTATCATTAGTATTAAAATCACTCCATAAATTTGATTTAATTTCTTTTGTTATTATTAAATATTTTTAAATGGGAAACTAGTCCCTATTTTCCCATTCATACCCACCAATTTCAATGGAAAAGGAGTTGTTTTAAGCTCCCGACCAGGTGGGATTCCCTGATGTTGAGGCAGTCAACTTCCAGCCTTCAACAAGATCATTATTTTATTTCTTATTTCTACTTCTAGGTTGCCTCAAAGAGGGTTTAAACCTTGGATTTGGCCTCAATTTCCTCATAATTGTTTTCATCCAACCCTTCTTATTACTTATTATTTATTTTTTTTAGTTTTTAGGAATGTTGTGCATTGGAAACTATAAAAATCCCAATCACATATGATTCTCTATTAACTGAACTGATGAATTTAAACTAGGACATAGGTATTATATATAGCTCCAACCTATAACCATTTACATTTAGGGGGATCCTTTCCTGATTAATGGTTATGATCTAGACATATCCATTTTAATGACACTTTTCTACTAGATATGAACCCAACTATATTTAAATTAGATTCCCTTTGAAATATGTGAACCTAGAATGATATAATAAGTCCCAATATACTTCTACCATTTTAATATTGACAATATATTTTATTTTCCTTAATTTTCTTGTCATGCCATACCTTATCCTGAAATTTTATGACTTCAATGTGTAGGATAGCTTGCATTATGAACTCATCTAAGCTATTATATTGGAGCAACCTTTTTTCTTGTTCTATGGTGAAATATAAGCTGAATTGGGCTGCCATTCTCAAAGTGTTATATTCAAACTCAATATATATCAAAGCCTTATTCCCCTAAACCAATTCATATGGAGTAAACCCAGTCGTGGTTTTCCAAGTGGTGTTATAGTCCTAAGTGGCCTCTACTAATTTGGCTGCCCAATATCTCCTACTGCTACTAACAACCTAGGTGAGGATTCTCTCCAATGCTCTATTTGTGACCTCTACTTTTCCATTTACTTGAGGATGATAGGCAATATATGTTTTTTTTTTATATGGTGCTAACTCATGAGAACCTCAATCATAGTTCATGTGAACTGTGTTGCTTGATCCGTGACTACCTCCCTTGGATACCCAAAATTTTAGAAGACACTTTCTCTTAAGAACTTAACCACTTTCAACACTGTTGTTTCTTTGAAAACCTTTGTCTCATCCCTCTTTTTGAGTTAATCACTAAACATAATCATCTATCTATTTTTTCATGATGATAGATCAATTTGCGCAATGAAATACATCCCCCAATTATTAAATGGTTCTAAGGCCTCTTGAGGTTGTAGGGGCTTCTCATGCTTGGGTGTGGGTTTTCCCATCGTTTGGACATTATCACATCTGGTGGTGTATCTCCTTACATGTTGACGTAAAGTGTGTCAACATTAACCAACTTGTAGAACTTTAAAAGTTTTCCTCTTAGCAGAAAAATGACCCCCAGAACATCCAACATGACATTCCGAGAGGATGTCGAAGACCTATTCTTCCCTTACACATCTCCTCAAGTTCTGATCTGGTCCCATTTTGAAAACATTCCCCCCAATCTAAGTGGAAGGAGCACTTTTACTTACAATCATTCTTTTCTCCCTAGATGATAGATTATGAGGGAACCTACAATAAACTAAGTAGTTGGCTATGTCAACAAACTAAGGAGAAAGCACCGACATGGAAAAGAAGTGTTTTTCTAGAAGTTAATCATCCACCATATCCTTAATACATGTAGGAAAATCTAGTGTGGATAAGAAATATGAAACCACATTATCTTTCCATGGTTTGTCAATAATAGTTAATTCAAGTTGTTGTAATTATACCAACCATGTAATTATCCTAACATTCACATCATTTTTATTAATAAAATATTTCATGTTTGCATGATCTATATGAAAATATTTGATACCCATTGATATAGTTCCTAAATTTGTTCAAAGAATGTACTACAATGAAAAGTTCTTTTCCAGTGACAATATATCTTCTACTTTTACCAAGGCTTCCCACATATCTTTGTTCGATGCATCAATATCGATATGTAAAGGAAATGACCAGTTCATGCCTCTGAGGATGGGTATAGTGGTAAAATTTTCTTTCCATACTTCAAGGGCCTCTTGATGGTTTCTTGTCCAGCAAAAATATGAATCCTTGGCTATTAATATGAACAAAGGTGAAGCCACTTTAATAAAGTATTTGATGATCCTTTTAAAATACCCAAATAATCCTAAGAAACTCCTAACAAATTTTTTCTTCTGAGGGGTAGGGACCCTTTTGATGATGGAAATATTGTTCGAGTCAACATGTATCCCTTCATTGGATATGGAATGTTGAAGGACATTCCATCCATTCATCAAGAATTCAGACTTCTGAGGGAGCAATGAAATATTCATATCAATACATTTCTTCAATAATTTACACAGATTAGAGAGAGCTTCCTGGAAGTCACCCCCATAAGGAGTGATTTCATCCATATATATATCTCAACAAATTCATCAGCAAATTCAATAAATATACATAAAAATTCCCTTTAAATAGTAGCAGGAGCATTACATAGAATGAATAGGAGAAATCTATATGAAAAGGTGCCCCAGGGTCATGTAAATGTGGTCTTGTATTGGTATTCAGTGTTGATCAGGGTCTGACTCTAACCACTACATCCATCCAAAAAGGTAAATAATTTCTTGCCTCCATGACCATCTCGGACTTGTTCAATGAAGGTCAACGGAAAATGGTATTTATTTGTGGCCTTGTTAATATTTCTAAGTAAACACAAATCCTCCACTTTCTATTGTTTTTTTGGACTAAAACCAGATGGGACACCCACTCACTATATAATATGGGGTATATGAACCTTGAATATAGTATATTTTGTAACATGGACAACTTTAGGGGCTAATATTCACAGGTGGGTTAATTTTCCATGGTTTTTCCAAAAAAAGATTCGCCATTTTCCATTTTTTTATAAAGATGATTCACCCAAATTTTACAATATAAAATTATTTTACCTTAAAAATCGCCAAAATTATATAGATAATATATATAATATCATTATAAATTTGAATAATCTTAAAAATACATCAATAAACATTTTATAGCTTCCGTATTAGGGACTAGTGAGATTCGCCAATTTTCTAAACTTCAAAATAATTTCCATCCTTAAAATTTTCCTTGTTTTGTAATTCTTCATTAAAAATGTCCTTAAAGGAAAGGTTCATCCTCCTATGAGGTTGGCACATGGGTTTTCATCCCTCCTATATGTAAATATGATGAGTATAAACCAAGGGATGAATCAAGTTTCATTTTCATATAACCCCAAGAAAAAGAATCTAAGTTCTCCTCGGTATATTGTACAATTGTTCGTCTTTTTTGGCCAAGTGATAGGGTTGATATTTGAATTTATGGATGTTCAAAACTGTACAATTGTGACATTTTTATAGCTTGAATCAACCAAGGATAATTTAGTCCCAACATTACTCCTAGATTCTTTCGCCAGTTCATCAATTGGTTTGGTAGCGGGAGGCCTATTTTGGAGGATATGATTAATGGGGTGATATTCATTAGATTTTCCCCTTCCTATAATAGTATCTAGTATGTAGATCAGGTAGTGGGTTGTATGATAAGATTCACTATCTTCATCATATTTTAACCACAGGGGCAAGTCATGTTCAATATAAGGCTGGGCTGGAGGATACAATACAATTTTTTTGTATAAAGGTCCATTTTTAATAGTCATGTTATCAACCCTACCAATAATGTAAGCATAAATAGTGGCCAAACAAGGGCTTCCTAAAATAAGAGAATAACCATTAAAAAAATTTTTTGGATGGAGAAATAGGAAATCAGTAGGATGCTTCCAAGAGTGAATGGAGACCATAACTTCTTCAACAACTTTCTCAGGAGCTACTATGGATCTTTCTGCAAGCTGCAACACTGTGGTGGTATTTCTCAAATCCCCTTTGAGATTTATCTTTAGCATGGTATCCTTAGTCACCACATTTCTTGCAGACCCAAGATTAATCAGGGTATTAAGGATGATAATTCCATCAATGTGCACAACCACTACTCGACTTCTAGGGTCTAGGTTTTTCGAGAAGAGCACCCTCCCTGGTATTAGATTAGATAGTTTCCCAGCAAAATTTATGGTGGGGGTATCTATTTTTATTCTCCCAAACTTTTTGAAACATATTTATATGGTAATATTATTATATATGGGGAGATATTTCATAGCTCGGAGAAGGTATCTTAACACACACATTCTTGAACTCTCCCACATATTCAATCTCTTCTAGTTGTGCTGACTAGGTTGGATCAAAATTTCTGGAAACCTAGGTGGATTTACGTGAGGAGAAATCTCTTACATATCTTCTTAAATCTATTTAGGTGGAGAAGGTGGATGGTTATCTGGGATAAATCTCCTATATTTAAGTTTTATCTCTTACATTTTGCAGCATAAGTAGGATAATATGTGTCTCTATTGTAGACCCACTTTGATTTCTTGTTGTTGGGGTTTGTATGGGGTTGAAAAGGAATTTTAGGTTTTTTAGGTGGAGTGGGATGAGTGAGTTTTGGTTGAGTCTATGGTGGAGGAATTAAAGTAGGAGGTTTGATTACATGAGGCCTCCACCATTGTGATGGGTTTTCCCATTTAGAGGATTGAGGAGGAGATGACTGAAAAGGATGGTGGACAGGATTAGGAGGATATGGAGGATCATAAGGCCAAGACGGATGTGTGGGACATAATGGATGAGTGGATGGGAACCAAGGCTAGGAAGGTACATTATGATTTGGATTGAAATAAGAGTTATGTGCACATTTCATGCCTTGTTAATATGGTTGGGGTGCTTGGGGCCTCCTTTGATTAATGGAGAAAATTTGCTTCACCGACCTTCTGCTCCTTGGTATACAACTTTCAAGCCTAGAAAAGAGCAACATTTTTTTGTTGCATGATTTTCTTCATAGAAATAACACACGTTTACGACATTCAATGGGAATTTATTTCTAGGATGTCTTTTAGTTCATATAGGGAAGAAAATAGGTAGGTACCTCTTAGGTTCCTCTTATTTTCTCTTGATTTTCATGGTATCCATATGCAATGCAAAGGTATGAATAATTTCACTTTTTAAATCCCCCAACATGTTCTCTATCTCATTCTTGATGGATGATGTGGAGGGAGAGGAACTGGACATGCCTTGCTTGGCCCTAACCTTCTACCTAGCATCACTACAATGATTCTTGAACATATTTATTTTGCCATTATTGGATAATTGATAGATATATAGTCCAAATATAATGTCGAGGGTTTCAATCACTTCCTCCCTAATCTCTTAGAGAAGAACTAGCTTGAGTGAATCAAGATGAAGGCTACAGTTGGCCCTCCTATAATTAAGTTGAAACCTTTCCTCATAGCCCTCTAAGGATTCATGAGGTAACAGGTTCATCCTAAATATTTCTCCCTTGGCTTATTTTAACCTACATTAATCCGTGTACTTTCTATTGAAGGCAAGTTGTATTTTGTCCCAGGTAGTGATGTTATCTCGAGGAAGACCGATAAAACAACGCATGGTTGCACCTTTAAGGGTAAAGGGGAAAAAATTCATCTTTTTTTCATCAGAGGAATAGTCATAGGTCCTATAAACAACAAAAAATTCAAGCATGAAGGTGCCAAGATCCTCAAAGGTTAGTCTATGGAAGTGTGGAAGCAAAACAAGGCCTATGTTCTTCATTGTAACATCTCCATTGGCTTCTCTGGTGGGAAAAATCTCATTGTTCCTATTTTTAGCCATAATTTAGGTAGGAGAAGTAGGCTCTTCTTCTTCCCCAGTAGGTTCTTCAAAATTTTTAGGTTTCTCACCTAGAGGGTATTCTAGCTCCCTTGCAGTCATAGAGGGAAGTTCACAGTCACTGAAGAAGAATGAAGGTTGACTCCTTGAGGGTGTGGGGGTTTTCGGTAAGATTTTTCCTTGATTATCCTTACCCCTATGATCCATGAAAGAGAATAGTTTATTTATTTATTCACTTTTATTTTCAAAACTGAATGCAAAACATAAGCCAAAAACTAATTCTTAAGTAGAAACAATCATCTACTTTGACACCTCCCTAACAACGATGCCAAAAAGTGGTGAGCCTTGGTATTTTACCAAGAGTGTTGCAACTCCCAAGGGCTCCTCAAATCTATTTATCAACGTGGGGTTCATACAAACTTAGAGCTGACAATTTTATATGAGTAGTAGTTTGGATTTTACTTATGCCACCATCAACTATGAAATTTCATTAAGTTGCCTAGAGACCATCCATGCTACTTGTCTACAACGAAACGTTGTTGATGAAATTATAATTGAAAAACTGATTCAAACTAGGAAAGAACAACTTCCATTTATTCAATCTGTAGATCATAACTTAATTTTCATTAAGGTGAAAGAAATATAATCTACCTATAGAAGGAAATCACAAAATTAAATTTATCATTTACATACTCACACTTCTAGAAAAATCAGAAACCGAACTTGTAAATTTCTTGTAATTGAAAGACTAATTCTACTATGTTTTTGCAGTCAGGGAAAGAAACTTTTTAGGTGGAATATATGCTTCTCTTGATCATCAAATCACAACTTAGGGTCATTATTCATCCTAATTGAGCTAAGGTTGAAGTGGGGAGAAAATATAGTAAATGAAAGTGGTGTTATTGGAACACTACAGGAGGACCTGTAATTAAATAGGAGGGGTTCCAAGGGTGTTTCTAGGGTGGAGATGAATTCTTGAAGGCATGAAGAGGTTGATCTAGCTTAGGGAGAGCGGAGGAAGTCTATGGAAGCCTCCTAACTAGGTCGAAGACCTCTCAGAGGTCTATCTTCCACCAGGATGACTGCCCGCGATGTCCTAAAGTTGTTGAGCAGAGTTACTGTGAAAATAAAGCCTTAACTATGGGATTGAGAGATGGAGAGGGAAGATTGAGGAGTCTAATATGGAGTTGAAATATGCTTCCTTACTTCTAGACTAACACAACCCAACAATCAGTCACCGACATGCATTATTTGATCATTAACACAGTAATAAGAACTACGATGGAAAAGATGAGTTGAATTTAAATAACATCTATTTTATGCCTCTAACATTACTCAAGTCACCAAACTAGATTCAAATGTACATAAATAAAATATAAAAAATGGAAACTAGCATTCATCTTTTTCCAAGAAATCATAAACACAATATTTTATACTAAGATTGTGAATTCCTCTAGCCATTCTCCCATAAGAGAGTTGACGCGGAAGCTTCCAATCACAATTTTTTTGTATATGTTAACCTCTACTGAAATGAAAGAAAGGCAAGGAATGTTTGAAGCTAAGAAAAAAAAACAAATACACAATAGGCACCTAAGACATTGGTTTGGGAAAAAATCCAAGGGTCTCAGCCCTATGAAACTAACTCAATTGTAGCTTAATAACAAGCTTCCCATTATCCTAAATTAAAATTATTATACATCAGATAAAAGTTTAAAATGACAATGTCAAGCTTTGAGCTCAATATCTACACCTATCTGAAATTAAAATTAGAATCCTAATGAGCTTTTAATATTCCTTATTAATAAAAAATGGTAGTTGATAGCGGATCTCTTAAAAGTAGAAGTGATTTCATCCTTCATCTTGAAAATAGTGGATCTTGTCCTTCTTGAGATTCACTTTCACTATGATTTACTCAGTTACGAATGAATTCAAAGTAATGAGAGAGGATATTATGATCCCAAGCAAATTTAGGGAGTTAAGGAGGTCAAAATACCCCATAAATTATCTCCTTGGTGTCTCCATTGAGCCTCCACATTAGTCAATACCTAAAAAAAGATTCATTTTCCTGCAATTAAACCACATTAGGACACATACTATGAGAAACACCTTTTACTCTTCCTAATAAGTATAATATAACCAAAAATGTGAATTAATGTGAGAAAATGATACTTTTAAGGCTGTAGAATGGCATCATGATCTTCAAAATGTACCTATTGACGAGAATTATCACTTGTTATGTGATACATACTTGAACTCTTCTAATAAGATCCTCTCCAACCCAATTATCCTTACCCACAATGTATTTTATCTCAAAGTCAAACTAAATGAGTATAGCCAATGATCTAGCTTTCACAAATTTTAGATTATGTTGGTCAAACAATTATCTCATCCCATTGTGATCAATCATCAAAATTATCCTCCTACCAAGAAGATAATGATAATGCATCCACATATTCAATGCATGATGATTTTTTCCAACTCAATATCATGTGCCACATAGTTTTTCTCATTCTCATTCTGTTTCCTTGACTCGTAGCATACCATATGCCTCCTACATTAGGACTCTACCAAATCCTCTCCTCCAAGCATATGTACACACAAAAAACTCTTTATCTATATTTGCAATCTTTAGAAATGGAGTGTTAGTAAGATATTTCTTTAACTTCTAAAAAATAGCTACACATTCCTCTATTCATTCAAATTTATTTACTTTTATCTACAAATATGTAATACGATAGGAACTTTGAGATAATTTTATGATGAACGTCCTATAATAACTTTCCAACCCCATGAATTATTTGACCTCCTCCACTTTCTTAGGAGCTTCCCATTCCATGATAGTTCTTATCTTTTCTGGGTCCACCACTATACCTTCCTTGGAAAGAACATATACAAAGTAATGAAATTTTTTCTAAAAGAAATTTCACTTACTAAGCTTGGAATACAATTGATGCTCTCTTAACAATATCAATATTGTTTCTAAGTGTTCGCAATGTTATTCCTCATTATTATAATATATCAATATACCATCAAGGAATATCATCACAAACATGCCTGCGTAAGGACATAACACGTTATTCATTAAACACATGCAAGTAGTTAGAGATTTAGTCAAACCAAAAGGAACCACAGCAAACTCATAATTCCCATACTTGGTTAGGAAGAAGTCTTGTAGGTGTGCTCTTTTTTAATGTGTACCTCATGTATATTGAACTCAAATCAATATTTGAGAACAAATTTTCTCCCTTCAATTAATTAAATAATTCATCAATCCTCAGTAACATATAAATTCTCTTAATCATCACCTTGCTCAAATGTTGGTAATTAATGCACAACCTGAGAGTACTATCCTTATTCTTCACAAACAACATTGGTGCACCCCCAAGGTAGCCCACTTGGCATAATGTATCCCTTGTTAAGCATTTCTTTCAAAAAAAACTTTAGTTACACTAATTATGGAGTGCACATATTATAAGGTGCCTTTGATTTTTGTGTTGATCATGGTACCAACTCAATAGAAAATTTCACTTCCCTATGAGGAGAATTTTTTTAATTCTTTACATGAAATACATCTTGAAACTGATGTAAAAATTGATACCTCTTCAAGACTTCCACATAGTCAGCAACCTTACCTTTGTCACTAGAAACATGTAGTACAAATAACACACACCCTTTCCTTCAACTTCTCTTTACCTGCATGGGTGTAACCATTCTCGCCGATGTAGGCTTCTTCTTACCCTGCAAGATTTTCTTGAACTCATTATACTTCTCATAACAATCCACCTTAGTCGTGTGAAAGTACAGATAATCTATACCCAAAAACATATTTTATGATCCCAAATGACACATATTTATATGCAATGATGTAGGAAGACCATTTATATCAAGTGCACAAGATATTACCAAATGATAAAATATTTTCTTTGTATCAATAGCCAACTGCACCAACCAAGACTCTGCATGCATTTCTTTTTTCAAACCACACTTATCCAGCAACTCATAATTAACATAACTATACTTACATCTAGTGTCAATAAAAATGGAAACAACTTGATGACAGAGCTTACCTTCCATATTCATAATGGATGTCTGGTGATCCGCCTACTTGTTCATGGCACATAGATCCAAGGAATTGTCTACCCAAAAACCAAAAATATCTGCACCTCCTGAGCACTATAGATATAAGTTCTACAACCCTTATATAATAAACAATCATTCTTGTGATTATCCTTCCCACATATCTAACATTTCAAAGTCACACTACCTTTGTTATGCTATTGGAAATATGATGCAGAGTGTTGTCCTTGATGGCAACCCACTGAATGAAGATGAAGACATGCGACTATTGACATGTGTTGTCCTTGATGGCGAACCACCTGATGAAGTTGTGCTTGATAAAATGTGTTCTTGTTGAAGTAAATCTGATGTATCTACAGTGTGTACAGAAGGCAATTAAGAAAGGAATTCAGCATGTGCTAAATCTTGATGAAAAGAGTATGTCTCTAGGCATACGCGGATTTTCCTAGGGGAAGTCGTGTATGCACGCGGGAATCAACGTGCCAAGTCTCGTATGGGAAAAAGCGCTCTTAAAGTGTAAAACCAGGGGTAACCACCATGGTATTGACCCATTGTATTGGGTAATGATTCGTCTAAATGACCCTGTCTAGGAATACCATCAGAAGTAATGTGGTTTTGGCTCATGGTATTGAAAAAGGGTAAACCTATATAAGGAGAAGAAATTCATTGTGCAAATCATGAGCGTGGGTGCAAGATGTCTGAGCTTGAATGGATACTTCTCTCTGGAGTATATCTGAATGGAAAGGGTTACAGTTGAATGAAAGATCTGAATGTATGATGCATCGATGAAGGAGTGATGAAGAAGGGGATCTAGATCTGTATTGTACTTGTATTTGCTAGATCTGTTTATGGAATGATTAGATCTGTGATGAGGTGAACATCCAGGCGAACATCTTTCTGAGGTAAAGGGTAAAATCTGAAGTGATGTATCTGTTGTGAAGAATTGCAATGAGATTTAAGTTTGAAGAACCATACGCTAGTTCGCCGAAGAGGAAGCGCGTATATACGCGGCTTCACTGAAGAGAAATCGCGTATGTGCAATAAAATTAGCTCTGTAATTTGTACTGAAGTATACGCTGGTTTTGTGGACGGAAGCATGTATATATGCGACATCAGATAAAGGAAGGCGCGTATGCAAACTAGGGTTTACTAAAGTCTGTGGTAAGAAATGTCTGATCTGTTCTGCTGGTTTACTGATATCTTTCAGTATGTTATATGTATCTGTTTCATGGTTGACTGTGCTTAAAAGTATGGAAAGGGTCCAGTCTGAAAATATGATGAAATGTGGCCTGCAAGTGGTGTCCTAAAGGAAGCTTTGGATCCAGTGTGAAAATCGATGAAACGTGGTCCATAGAGGTGCTGAGGGTTGTAGCCTTCAGTCAGGGGGTTGTAGCTCCCTTCCAGGTGAGGTTGGTAAACGAGATCAGGGGGTCGTAGCTCCCTTCCAGGAGAGGTTGGTAAACGATTCAGGGGGTTGGAGCTCCCTTCCAGGAGAGGCTGGTAAACAAGCGCAGGTGGGTGCCTGCGTGCTGGTAGGAGTCTGCACCAGCACATATGTTGTAAGATGTTTTCTCTATAATAAAATATTGAAGGCTGAGCAACTGCAGTGGTGGTTTTCTTCCGACTTGGGTTTCCACCTAAAAATCCTGGTGTTCATGTGTGATGCTTTGTGTGATGGTTTATTCTGTTCTTACTGCACATGTTTACTGCTTATTGAATATCTGATGAATAAATGAAGGAATGATTTAAGTGAAGAATTAATGACATAAATAGATATCTATGTATACGCGAGTTTCGTAAAGGGTATCCGCGTATATACGCAAGTCTGGTTCAGGAAAGTAGCGTATGCGTTTTAGAAGCAAGAAAAAGTGAAAGTTTTGAATATGCAGTAAATACTGATTCACCCCCCCCTCTCAGTATTTTTCCCAACAATTGGTATCGGAGCAGGTCCTTCTGCAGAAGCTTGATCGCTTGAAGGAGATCCGTCGCAATGGGAAGTCAAGAAGGAGTAATGTCTATAAAGCCACCTCTATTCAATGGAAGCAATCTGATATTCTGGAAGGTACGAACAAAAGCTTATCTGCAAAGTCTTGGTGTAGATGTATGGGCAATCGTGGAAGAAGGTTATCAATACCTAGCAAGTATTCCTACTGATGCAGCAGAAAGGAAGAAGTATGAAATCAATGCCAAAGCAATGAATGTCTTGTTAGGAAGCATGTCTGAATCAGAATTTGCTAAAGTGATGCAGCTACATTCAGCAAAAGAAATATGGGACAAAATCATTCTAAGCTATGAAGGAGACACAAAGGTAAAAAGTGCAAAACTCCAAACTCTTAGAATTGAATATGAAAATTTGAAGATGCATAGTGATGAAAGTGTTGCCAGCTTCTTTCTTCGTCTAGATGATATTGTAAATCGGATGAGAAATTTGGGTGAAACCATAACCGATACTACTCTGGTGGAAAAAGTCTTAAGATCCTTGACTTCAAAATTTGACTCTAAAGTTTCAGCTATTGAAGAAAGGCAAGATCTGCAAACTCTTACTATTGTTCAATTACATGGTATTCTGAATGCTTTTGAAATGAGACAAGGAGGTCCTTCTCAAATCAAAGAAGCTACTTTTAAGGCATCTGCAAAAGGAAAAGAAAAGGAAGCTGTCAAGGAATCCAGCTATATATCCGAAGAAGAAGAAGCGAATTTTGTGAGAAAACTCCATCTAGATACTGGAAGATTCAAAGGTAAGCTTCCCTTCAAATGTTTTGAGTGTGGAAAAGTTGGTCATTATGCTGCAAAATGTCCTTATAAAAAAACATCCGCTAAAGGAAAAGAAGTAACAAGAAGGAATAAGAATCGATCTAGCACAAGAAAAATTTAATATATTTATGAAGACAGTGATGGGTCATCTGATAGTGAGGAAGAATGTGAACAAAATATTAAACTGCTCATGGCAAAAGAATCTAGAGAAGAAAAGGATACTTTTGTGGATGCTCTGGAAGACAATGATTTTATTGAAGAAAACAATCAACTCAAAGTAAGCCTAGAAGAAAAGAACATAATCATAGAGACTCTTGAAAATCAGCTTGAAGCAAAGGAAAAACGCATTGAGGAACTGGAGTGTGAAGTAGTTAGTCTAAGGAAAGATAATGAGAAAGCAAAAACTCTCAATCTTAAATTTTCTAAAGGATCAGAAACCTTAGATGAGATTATCAAGGTACAACATTCTCCTCTTATAAAAACAGATCTTGGATATACTGGGGAATATTCCCAGACTTCAGCACCAAATTATCTGAAAGCAGCCACAGCTGGTGCACTACATTCAGCCACTCAGCAAGGGAACAAAGGATCTTTCCAGGTAAATCATGATCATCTCAATTCAAGGAACACTAACAAGGAGATCTTTCAAAGAAGCTAGAACCAACAGGTAAACTCAAATAGAAGATTTCATGATCGCATAAATTTCTACTTCAATGGACAATGTTTCTCATGTCACAATTTTGGTCATAAAGTTGTTCAATGTGTTGCATATAAAACCATCATGACAAGAGAAGCAAGAAATAAAAGAATAAATATTGAACCAAAGAGGAACACATACAACAACTTTTCTCCTCTTCAAAATTAAGTTGAATGTACTTATTGCAATAACTTTGGTCATGAAGAATCTGAATGTAGGAGCAAGGTCAAGCCAAAAGAACATGATCCCTCAAGCTCTAAAGTGTGGAAAAAGAAAGAAATAGCGGTTGAAAATTGTGGGATAGCATTATTTGCAGAAGGTGAACAAAATCAATGGTACATTGATAGTGGGTGCTCAAGACACATGACAGGTGGCAAAAGCAAACTCCTTACATATAATTCTCTAGAGAAGGAAAAGAAAGTTACATTTGGAAATGATACTCCTGCTGTAATTAAAGGAAAAGGGTCAGTATTTCTAAAAGAAAGGGTGAAGGCTAATGATGTCATGTATGTGGATGGATTAAGGCATAACCTATTAAGTGTAAGTCAAATGTGTGATCAAGAAACATAAGTCGTGTTTAGTTCAAAAGAATGCATGGTCCGCGATCTTGATATAGGTAAAATCATTATAAAAGGAAAAAGAAATCCAAGCAACCTGTATGTACTGAACGGCATAGATCAATGTTACTTGAGAAATTCTTCAGAAAATTGGCTATGGCATAGAAGGCTGGGGCATCTGAGCTTCTCTCAAATAAAAAAAACAAGCAGACTTCAAGCTGTTCATGGTCTTCCCAATATTAATCTACCAGAAAGTATCATATGCAAATCTTGTCAATTCAGTAAGCAGACCAGAGTACGATTTAATGCCAAAGAAGGATCATCAAGTGAGCCTCTTGAACTCATTCATACTAACATATGTGGACCTATGAGGAAAAATTCACCACGTGGGGAAGAATACTATATCTTATTCATTGATGATTACTCTAGACTATGTTGGATCGGGCTCATTAAACATAAAGATGAAGCATTTGAAAAATTTCAGATCTTCAAAGCATTAGTTGAAAATGAATTAGATCTAAAAATCAAGTGTCTTAGATCTGATCGAGGAGGAGAATATACATCAAATGAATTCTTTGAATTTTGTGAACAACATGGCATAAAAAGACAATTCTCTGTAGCAGGTACTCCACAACAAAATGGCGTAGCAGAAAGAATGAATAGAACAATTCAACAAATGGCTAGAGCTATGATCGATGATTCTGGAACTCCTAACATGTTCTGGGGTGAAGCAGCACATACAGCAGCTAACATTCTCAACAAGGCTCATGTTCAGGTAAATAGTGACAAAACTCCATATGAACTCTGGTATGGTAATTCTCCCTCTGTGAAGCATTTTAGAGTTTTTGGAAGTAAATTCTTTATCAAAAATAATGATGAAAAACTTGGCAAGTTTGAACCTAGATCAGATGAAGGGATATTTCTTGGTTACTCATCCTCAAGCAAAGCATACAAATGTTACAATAAAAGGCTTCGAAAGATTGTTGAATGTATTGATGTTGTTATTGATGAGTCTCTCGCAGCTCCTAAAGAAGAAAAAAAACCAACAAAAGAAGATGATGGTGACCTATGTCCTTCTACATCAAATAGAAATGATATAGACAGTGGATCCACTGAAGAACCTGAAGATAATCTTTCTGAAAAAGCTCCATCCAGATATGTTCAAAAGAATCATCTTGAATCTCAAATTTTGGGAGACAAGGAATCATGTGTACGAACAAGGAGAACTCTTGTGGGATCTTCCAGTCATCTGGCACTTCTATCCAAAATTGAACCACATAATGTCAATCAAGCTAGAAAAGATGAATGTTGGAAGCAAGCCATGAATGAAGAGCTTGATCAAATTGAAAAGAATGATACTTGGGAATTGGTACCAAGACCACATGATAAAAATATCATTGGAACTAAATGGATTTTCAAGAACAAGTTAAATGAGAATGGGGATGTTGTAAGAAACAAAGCTAGATTGGTTTGCAAAGGGTATACTCAACAAGAAGGTATAGACTTTGAAGAAAATTTTTCTCCTGTAGCTAGACTTGAATCCATAAGAATGTTTCTTGCTTTTTCAAGTTATCAACAAATCAAAGTTTATCAAATGGATGTTAAATCTGCTTTTCTTAATGGTGATCTAGAAGAAGAAGTATATATAGAACAACCGGAAGGATTCATTTTGGGAAATGATGCAAATATTGTTTGTAGACTTAAAAAGGCTCTATATGGTCTCAAACAAGCTCCAAGGGCTTGGTACTATCGTCTTGACAAATATCTTCATCAACAAGGATTTTCAAAGGGGTCTGCTGATAGCAACTTATACGCAAAAGTTGAAAATGATAAACTATTGATTGTGGTTGTATATGTTGATGATATCATTTTTGGGAGTAACGAAGAATCTATGAGTCAAAAATTTG
Organism: Pinus albicaulis; assembly: GCA_034641835.2. Taxonomy (NCBI): domain Eukaryota; kingdom Viridiplantae; phylum Streptophyta; class Pinopsida; order Pinales; family Pinaceae; genus Pinus; species Pinus albicaulis. The sequence continues at coordinate 304,311,148 of CM076581.1, forward strand.
CTTCTGTCATGCAGCAAGAATTTGAAATGTCCTTACTTTGGGAACTAACATTCTTTCTTGGCTTACAAGTGCATCAAACTGCAGATGGTATATTTCTATCACAAGCAAAATATCTTAAGAAAATTTTGAAGAAGTATGGCATGGAAGAATGCAAACCTGTAAGTACACCAATGATAACCGGATGCAATCTCAGTTCTCATGATGATTCTCCTCCAGTGAATCAACCAGATTATAGATCAATGATAGGAAGTCTACTTTATCTCACTGGGACTAGACCAGACATTATGCATGCAGTTGGGATTGTTGGACGATTCCAAGCTAATCCAAAAGAGTCTCACCTTCAAGCTGTTAAAAGAATTTTCAAATATCTACAAGGAACTCAAGACTTTGGTCTATGGTATCCAAAGAATGCTGATCTTACTCTTCATGCTTACACTGATGCAGATTGGGCCGGAAGTGTTGATGATCGGAAAAGCACTAGTGGTGGTGCATTCTATATGGGACCCCGGTTAGTATCTTGGTTCAGCAAGAAGCAAAATTCTATTGCCTTATCTACAGCAGAAGCAGAATATGTGGCTGCCGCATCTTGTTGCACTCAACTCCTTTGGATGATGCAAACCTTACAAGATTTTCAAATCAAATGTACACCTCCTGTTCCCATTAAGTGTGACAATACAAGTGCCATCAGTATTTCAAAGAATCCTGTTATGCATTCGAAGACCAAGCGCATTCCCATCAAGTATCACTTCTTATGTGAACAAGTGCTTGGAGCAAAAGGTGAAGTTGGAGTATGTTCCCTCCAAAGAACAAGTTGCTGATATCTTTACCAAACCTCGCCTGTGGAAGCGTTCTCGAGTATCTAAGATAAAAGATGGAGCAATTTCTTCATTACCAAGAAACGCTTTTACAAATTTAGAAGATGGCATTGGATACGCAAATTTCCTCAAACACACGCGCTTTCACGAGTTCAAGGTACGAAAACCAATGCATGTCCTGACACAGTCGACATTTTTCCGTTTTGGTTAGCCTTCAAAGACAAATGCGTTGTTGTTTGGCATTCCTCGATAATCGTTTGGTATCTCTGTAAATCGTTCATAATTCTATTTCTAATGTCTTGATAAATATGCTCGATGATTTGTTGGTGAAAGTGTTCAGGATGCACAAACTAAGGGGGAGCCTTAGTCATATGGAAAGGATGCTTGGATGCATAGATTCGGGGGGAGCATTAGCTTTGCTGAGTATAATGTAGTATTGGCATTATGATGGTTCTAAAATATGTTCTCTTTCTTGAGGACTTTCTAATGTTGGTCATAAATGGTCATATTTGTAATTTGATGAAAAGGTCTTGTTGAGACCGATGATGTAAAATTGGAATATTCAGTCTTGTAAGGACTTGTCTCTTCACTGCACCCACTTGCTGATATTTGATGTAAGTATGAGCTATCATGATAGGAAAGTCATAGAGTCATATGTTTGAAGATCTCCGCATGAACTCGGGGGAGCTTGGTCATTTCAGTATACATCAGATCTCGCGAATGATTCTTCTACATGCGGAGAACAGGGGGAGTATGTTGGTTTTGGATCCACCCTCTTTTCCCTTGATGTCAAAGGGGGAGAGTGACATGGTGTTTGAATGGTGTCAAAAATGGAGAATGTGACACCGTATCATTGTATTTAATGTACCTATCTCATGTGATAACCAACACCATCGTGGTTGCCATCAAGTCCAAAGGGGATATTGTTGGCAATAAGTGATGCAGAGTGTTGTCCTTGATGGAAACCCACCGAATGAAGATTGAAGACATGTGACTATCGACATGTGTTGTCCTTGATGGCGAGTAACCCATGCCAGTTATGTCATAAAAATGTTCTTGATGAAGTAAATCTGATGTATCTATAGTATGTACAGAAGGAAATGAAGAAAGGAATTCAGCATGTGCTAAATCTTGATGAAAAGAGTATGTCTCTAGGCATACGCGGATTTGCCTAGGGGAAGTCGCGTATGCACGCGAGAATCAACGTGCCAAGTCGTGTATGGGCAAAAGCGCTCTTAAAGTGAAAAACCAGGGGTAACCACCATGGTATTGACCCATTGTATTGGGTAATGATTCGTCTAAATGACCTCGTCCAGGAATACCAACGGAAGTAATGTGGTTTTGGCTCATGGTATTGAAAAAGGGTAAACCTATATAAGGAGAAGAAATTCATTGTGCAAATCAGGTGTGAGGGGGCAAGATGTCTGAGCTTGAATGAATACTTCTCTCTGAAGTATATCTGAATGGAAAGGGTTACAGGTGAATGAAATATCTGAATGTCTACACCAATAAGAGTGATGAAGAAGGGGATCTAGATTTGTATTGTACTTGTATTCGCTAGGATATGTTTATGGAATGATTAGATCCGTGATTGAGGCTAACATCCAAAGCATTCATTCCAGGTAAAGGGTAAAATCTGAAGTGATGTATCCGTTGTGAAGAATTCCAATGACATTTAAGCTTGAAGAACCATACGCTAGTTCGACGAAGAGGAAGTGCGTATATACGCGGCTTCGCCGAAGAGAAAGCGCGTATGTGCAATAAAATTAGCTCGTAATTTGTATGAGGTATACGCCGGCTTTTGTGGACGTGTGGACAGTAGCGCGTATATACGCGACACCGAGAAAGGAAGGCGCGTATGCAAACTAGGGTTTGTCAAGTCCGTGGTAAGAAATGTCTAATCTATTCCGCCGCCGGTTTACCGATATCCGCTCGCAATTTATATGTATCTCGTTTCATATTTGATCGTGCTTAAAAGTATGGAAAGGGTCCAGTCTGAAAATATGATGAGTTGTGGGCTCTGCAATTGGTGGAAAAAAGGAAGCTTTGGATCCAAGGTGAAAATCGATGAAACATGGTCCATAGAGGTGTCGAGGGTTGTAGCCTTCGCCGTGGGTTTGTAGCCTCCCCTCTGTGTGAGGCTAGTAAATGAGATCAAAACGTAGCCTCCCTTCCCCAGAGAAGTCGGTAAACGAGTCAGGGGGTTGGAGCTCCCTTCCAGGAGAGGCTGGTAAATGAGCGCAGGTGGGTGCCTGCGTGCTGGTAGGAGTCTGCACCAGCACATATGTTGTAAGATGATTTCTCTATAATAAAATATTGAAGGCTGAGCAACTGCAGCGGTGGTTTTCTCCCGACTTGGGTTTCCACCTAAAAATCCTGGTGTTCATATGTGATGCTTTGTGTGATGGTTTACTCTGTTCTTACTGCACATGTTTACTGTTTATTAAACATCTGATGAATGAATGATGGAATGATTTAAGTGAAGAACTAATGACATAATTAGATATCTGTGTATACGCGAGTTTCATAAAGGGTATCCGCGTATATACGTGAGTCTGTTTCAGGAAAGTAGCGTATGGGTTTTAGAAGCAAGAAAAAGTAAAATTTTTGAATATGCAGTAAATACTGATTCACCCCCCCCCCCCTTCCAGTATTTTTCCCAACATATGCTTCTCTCTAGTTTGAGACGAATTTCCCTTCTCAACTGCATTATTTTTCTTGTAAGGAGAAAATTTTTCCTTCTCACCTACATTTTTAGGTATTCCCCTCCTAAGAAAAATTTACAACAAAAATAGACTTTATAAGAACTAATAGGATTCAAGATGATGATGTCAACCATGGGGGATGATTCACCATTTCTTTAAGTAAAAGAGTAAAACAACTAAAAAATAATAAAATAATAAAACTATTTTTTCAACTCGTATTTTCAAATTATCTCCTAAAGTGTTTACTCAAATTTGAGTGGCAGTACTCGTTGGGTGCAAAATTTATTTCCTCATCCACAGAGTAGCCATGTTGCATACTTTCGATGGATCCTGCTACACGAAAAATGAGAAATACATGAAAAAATGTAATTGCAATCACAGTTTTCATGTATTTCTCTTTTTTCGAGTAGCAGGGTCCATCGAAAGTACGTAACATGGGCACTCCTTGGATTTAGAATTAAATTTTTCATCCAAAGAGTACTCTCTCTCAAAATTTTCGTAAAAAAATTGGGAGATAAGTTGAAAATACAAATTGTAAAAGTAGTTTTTTTCTTTTTTCCCTCTAAAATTTGATGATGTAATCAAATCTTATTTTATTATTTCCACTATTATTTTATAATTTCCTTAGGAGGAACATTTTAGACCTCAAAATTTCCCTAATGTTAATTTACCTTTATTTGTTTACTTACCTTTCCAAACATGCTTAGACTCGGTCTTATGCTTCAATTGCTCATAAAAATGCTTCCACTTTCTAGTGACTTCTTTTAGTGACTGAGGCTCATCGTACGAAACCTAATCATTAAATCTTGAAACCCCATTGATAAAACTCTAAACTTTTTCCTTCTCATTCTTATGATAAGGCACATACCTCCAAAAATATAGGAACTTAGTCATTTACTCCTCATTTGTCATAGATCCCATCTTCATCTCATATAACCCCTTGGATTTTCGATCATAGTACCTTTCTTAAAATTAGTTCTTCCTAAACAGTCTCTTGAATTCATGCCAACTCAAATCCTATGTCTTGATGTGTCTGACACATTTCACATCTTCCCACGATATTTCTACTTTCTCTTTAAGAATGAAAATAGCTATCTTGGCCTTCATGTTCTCTATATAGTCATGAACCTCAAATAAATTACTCATACCAAGCAATCATGCCTTTGGATATTTTAGTTTCTTCAACTCTCCATCGAATGTAGGTGGTTTTGTTTTCTTTCAATCCTCTAGAAAATATCCCCACTCACTCCTCCCGTAAGGATAATAGCGATGATGACCATGAAATTTTTTTGAACCAGAACTAGAATAAAACACATAGCCACTATATCTCCTATCAAGTGTATCCAAGAACCTTCCATCTCTTACTATGTCATCCATGTATGATCTTTAACAACCATGAGACCTACTACCATATGCCCCATTACTCTTGTCCTTCTATCCATAACTGATCCATGGTTGTTTCTATCTATGGAAGTATAAATTTTTTTTAAGGATAACTGCATGAACTTCTTCTTGTCTCTTCTATGCCCTAGCAAGTATTTTCCATGACTTAATGATTCAGCCAGTATCCACCTTGCAACTTATAATTTTTTCCTTTAGGCTTCTTAGAATATCTCCTATGATAGGAGATTACTCATCTCCTAGTTTCTCATATGATATATAAGGAGAGTATCATGAACTATAATCCACCATTCTACTCATAATATATGATCCTCTTCTTCCTGCAAACATAGCATCTTAGATAAAACAAATATAAACATAATTAACATACCTTAGTGAAGTTCAGGGGATGGTATATTATTTTTACAAATCAATCCATATTAGCATCATACATGTATATACATAATCACATCAATATATTGACATCACAAATGATAACACTAACTGCGTACAATGACCTCATGTGAAACAACCATAAAAATGGAAATGCGTGCATAACAACAACATATACATTGACATGCATACATGGCAAACATATTCCTGCCATCATGTCCAATTATTTAACTTGGGAGATCTAATACCACCCTATAACCGCACCATTGAAAATTTACCGAATTTTATCAGTGTTCAAAGATAAACATGAGATGAAGAGTTACTATGACATGACTCAAGCTCCAATCTCCAAGGCTTGCAAGACCCTCAGGGGCCAAATAACCACCCCAAGTGACCTGGCCCTGATATAGACTTATATTTCATTAATTTAACACCCCAACCACATGCACAAGCCTATAGTAGTGTGGTTTTGATCCTCCAAGCACATGAAAACCCCTTTCTGAATGTCATTTCGACCTAAAATGCTCAATTAAATTCTCATGGTCCCAAGATTCGAGCCATAATTCAAGGAAAACCTCCAAACCACTACTCGAAATTTCCTGAAACTTTCCATAATTATAAAATACTTGAAGATAATGTAAATAATACAAAACTTGATCAAATATTTGACCTAAACATACTTAACCATGACCTTCATTTCATCAAACATATGATGAACATGTAACCTACAGTTCATGAATGCATATGTAAACATAGGATTCTGAAACCTTTAGGAGAATTGTCACGAAGTTCTAATTCCCTCTTGTAATATTTGCAATAATGATTGTTATCCCATGCATTCATTAACCATCACACCCTTATGAAATCATGAATAAGGTAGAGCTAGAGTACATTGCAAATCCTTGCTTATAAACAACAGATAACCATATTACTAACCATGATATAACAACCATTAAATCACTATAATAACAAGTACATATTCTCATAGAATAAATAGGAAAACATATCTTATTAATTGATGCAAAATCCAACTGATATAGGGACTTCCAGATAGCACCCGACCATAGTTTGATTTGAAGAAAACCTTTCTCTTAGAGAATCACCCTTGTGCCATATTCCAAGAATGAATTTCGGATCTCAATACATAAACAACTAGTGCTTCTAGATATTAAGCCATCTCCACCCTCATGCTCCCGCGATCTCACCAAAATGACTCAACAGATCACTTGAGAAAACCAAGACATAAACAACAAAGGATTCTTGGATATTAAACGACCTCCACCCTTAGGCTATCATAATACTTCCAAAACCAATCAAGACATCACTAAACTCAAAACAATCTTCCATGTCTCAAAGTTCCTTAATAAATACCTTGAGGAATTTTCCTATCTCTACCCTCCCGTTTAGGGCTTCCCAAACATTAAACCAACTCCATCCCCAACCCTTGGGAATTTTCCTGAGACCACCTCACCTAGTTCCAAAGCCTTCCAAAAAATCTAAATCTCAACTAGAAAAGGATCCAATCACACGATGGATACATGTAAATGACAAACAAAGGCTAACTCCACTATCACACACCAAAAAACCCATGCCAATGACAACACAATAATGAAATAACAAAATTCATGTACCATGTATTCACAAATCAACTAGGAAATCACTCATGCAACTTGTTAACTTCAAATCCTCCTATTGAATCTGCTTGAGTCAACCTTTTGTTCTTTTCCTTTTCTTTCCTTGTTCTTTCCTAGTTCTTCCTTGAATTCCTTTCTCCAATGCCAGAATGTTCCAATAATTATCAAATGTTGTGAACTGATCCTCAAAAGCCTTTTTATCATTGATGCCTCTATTTTATTCATTTTCCTCTAATTTTCATTAAATTTTCTATGCATGCAAACCTCAGAACTTCCATATCCATTTTCTTCAATTATAATTTATTTTCATAAATACATGTCAATTAATGGCTCTTTTCCTTTTCCGATGCCTTTTCCAAACTCATTAGCCATAAAAAAATTGAATGTGACACCCACTAGGATTTTTTGCTCAACATTCAGCTTGGAATACATGTCCCATGAGCTTGGTCTTATTTTTCCTATATTACCATTATAACATGAAATTTTAACCCTGGCATGTTACATTCACCACTTAAATTTGGCCATCTATATATGGATGATACATAATGTTCATATCTAATTTCATATCATAGAAATTAATTACATTGTCCCAGTATTTAGATGTGAATGTATGACCCCAATTTGGAAAAATGGATGTGACCATGCAATGTAGCTTGAATGTTTAATTATTAAAGAGTTGGGAAACTGAAAATGTGGAAAATTTGAGAAATGAGAGATAAAAATGATTATATTAGGATAAGTGACCAACTACCACCATGATATTTGATTTTTTACCATCTTTTTAGAGTCATACTATAAAATGTATATATATATATATATATATATATATATATATATATATATATATATCTATATCTATATATATATATATATATATATATATATATATATATATATATTTGGATTTGTAGTGATACCAAAGGTCCTAGTGTCCTCATTGTATTAGCCTTATTTATCATAAACTTTTACAGTTTTCTACAAACTATTGGATCTCTATCGTCATGCCCTCCAAAAATAATGAGTTTCTATCTATTTAAAAATATTTATGAAAAGTAGAATTAATGTCTCTACAAAACGAATATACCTAGAACAACCTTTATTTTAAGGAAAATTTATTTACCAAAAAATGTCACCTTTATACTTTACAACATTCTTATTCCATTTACTATAAGATTGTATAGGGTTAGGATGTTCCTATATCCTTTGGATCAGTATAAATATGGTGTCATTTTCTAGCCATTCTCTTGGGATTCCTTGAGGTAACTTGGAATGGTTAAGGATAAAAAATAAATGAATTTATCCTCCTCAAATTACTTAGATAAAATAGTATCTGAAATATTTCCTTTACCCTTCTTATATATAGTCTTAACTAATACCCTAGTTTCCAAGATACCCACTTGTATCACTTTGTTTGTGATAACATTTAGTCTAGAAAATTATTCAAAATATGATTATTAGTTTTTATCTAGAAATTCCTTCCTACAACATATGCACCCCATATCTTAATTTCATAAATGAATCCCATAATCATTTTCTTATATTTGTATTTACCCAAATTGTTGTCACACAGGTCCGTATTAATGAATTTTAAGGCCCCCCCTTAAGAAATCATCCAACAGATTTCCTGAAAGAACTACATTCCCATATGACAATCATAGTAAAACTTCAAATTAATAATACTTGAGTAGCTCACATGTCTCCCTTGAAAATTGATAAGTGTTGCTTCATTATCTCATTCCATACAAAGGAATTCATATTTACTAGTGAATTTAAGACGATAGAATTTTGTTGATGATTTTTGCAAAATTTATGTAGTATTTTGTAAGGCATAAGTATTAATGTTAGAAATTTAATGCATTATGGTATTTCCAAAATTTTAGTGCCAAAATTTAGTTAATATCTTCTCATACTCTATCTAAAATTATAATACGACACATATTCAAATAATGGAACCTAAAAAGAACATTTCTAATTCTTTAAAAATAATTAGTGGTCTTGATGGAGTTCAATGGCTCCACCAACATGGTCTATGTGGTATTCCATTGTATTTTTGTAGATCAAGGTGTCATAAGAGAATACTAGATCAAAATTTTATTGGGAACTATTACGGTCAATAGTTTTTATTTGTCGAATGTCTTTTGAGTTCTTTAATTTTTAGTTTGAATAAGTCGAGCTTATAGTCACTATCATTTTCATATGTTCCAAAGTCAATATCTGACATCACCATGAGTTTAGTAATTTAGTGCTTCAGCTGAAGCATGAAGCAATATTAAGTCATTGGGAGTCATGGTTACAATTTTTTTATCAGTCGAGTCAAGGTGTATGTGTCAGTTATGTGTCTATCAGAAATTTCTCTTGAGAACATTACAATCAATTTTTGTTTCTCAAGGACAATGGTATTTTGAGAATATCCTATTTCTTATTTCCCCCTCTAATGTACTCTTTTTTACCTTGTTCCATAGCCTAAATTCAACATTATCCATTCATAAATCCTCTTTCCTATCATCTATTCATTACTAATATAACTTTTATTTTACCCCATCCCATCTGAATCTATTCCCTCAAAGGATGATGATTACATATTATACATGACACAACCCATATATTCCCAAATACCCAAGCACACATGCTCCCTAATGTTATAATGATTCCCATGCAAAAACCATCATATCATCTTAGATGGAGCACCTTATAAGATCTTGCTACATGAAAAATTAAGTTCTTATTCAAATCAGAAAAAGTGACTGCCATATCTCTTGCACAGTGTCTGCATTGTTGAGTTTTAGCTGGTTAATTATCATGGTTCAAGAATAGGGATTTATTCTTTGTTAAAACTGTGATCAAGGATAAATTCATAGCTACCAGAGAGACATTTCTTGTGCATTGGTGCTATGCAATCATCACTACACATAGTGCTACGCAGTCACTTCATAGCATCCTTCCAAAGACACACAACCTTGATAGGAGTTGGTTTTCACTTTCTAGAGGAACAGTCTTACAATGATCATAACTTAGGGCTAGATAAGTCTTGTTAGAATCTGGTTTAAGAGTCACCCTCCATGCCATGTGCCACGCATATTTTATTTCAAAAATTGAAAGCATGGTTTTGTAAATGAGTGGTGATTGATGTTATGTGTTGAGCTAGTCTAGATAAAGGTTTGTAAGGTTGTGTATTTTTCGTGCAGTCTTTGAAGGTGTCAACACACCATTTCACCTTACTATGCAACATGTTTGTAAGCTACATCATCCTGTTGTCATTTCTGTCCAAAAAAACATACTTCTATATTTTGGTTGTAGTCCACGTAGCTTGCCATGAAATTAAGAAAGAGCTTTCCTTGTGTACATATGTAGATGGATCCCATTTTAAGTAAAATGGAGGGGAAATTGTACGAATTGAACTAGAAAGTCAAGACCTAGTCAAATCTAAGCCAACGACTAGGGTAACATTTGAAAACTCAGGCTATATCCCTTTTTGCCATAAAATCCAAACATTAGGTCACCATGTGCAGTTAGCCAGTTTGTTTGAATTTAATTTCAAGCAGGGAAGATTCAGGTTAGGAGACATTGATATGGCTATTTCAGAGAGATTTGTTGTTGATTCCACTAGTATTCTTGTCGATGGAGAGAAATGTTTCGAGGGAGATGATTTAAATGTTTCATTTTTCAAATATTTTACTAAGCCATAGTTTAGGACTAAATTTGATACAAATTTCCCTATCACACACCTTCATAATCATCATAGCTAGCCACTAAAGGTTATTCAAAGTTATTTCACTTGTGAGTGTAGGTTCAACAAATTTTACGAGTATAATCTTACATGCTTGATACGTTTCGTAGCTAAAATGACTATGAACCTACCCTATTGTTAGTTTAATATCCTAAGGATGATGGGAAAGAAAGTGTAGGTTAAGAAAGATAGTCACATGTCTAGTTTATTTCATTTCTCTTTGATAAAGATATTGGTCATGTATGAACTTGAAAGAAATAAAAATTTGTGGCAAAGTTTTTTGTCAAGTCTAGGTCTACTGACTTAAACAAATATTTCACCGATGGAGGTTTGTGAAGATAAATAAGAGCCAAATGATGAACCAAGAGCCAAGATAGTAGTGAATAAAATAAGTGAGAGAAAGAAATAAAGTAAGAAGCTGAGCAAGATGTCAAGTATAAAAGAAAAGAAGAAGTTTTAGACACTAAAATTTCATGTGGTAAAAGTTCTAACATGAAAGTTTCAGATAACAAAGTCAAAAGCACATGAACCAATTCAAGATGCACAGTTGTTATGGGGACATAGAACTACGTCAAAGGGCAAGAAGGTTTTTGAGAAGCCAATTCCTAAAACAAATGATGTTTCTCCAAAAGATAAAAAATAAGGGAAAGATGCAGAAGAAGCTCAAAATTCCTAGGCAGAGGAAGAAGACCCAAATATTTCCAAGATGAAGACTGCCCTTGTAAAATCATAGCTTAAGATATCCTTTTTAAAGAAATATAACTAAGAGCTTTGAGAGATGGCCTTGAAAACATTTCATCCAAAGTGGAAATAAAAGGAATCCTCTAATCTCACTGAACAAGTGAAAGGTAAACAGTTTGTAGATGTTGAATAGTAGGATAAGCCCAAAGTGGAGTCTAGCCAGCCTACAACGAGAGCATCAAAATTTCAGCAAGGATCAGTGTAGAAGATGAAAGAAATAGCCCATTCATGAGATAGACCAGATTGTGATAAATGGAGAGAGTATCACAAATATCTAGAGGAGCTTGAGGAGTGCCAAATGTAGGTAATGGAAATAACTCAATACAATGAAAACTACAGGAAAGTTGTTAATAAGTTATTTGTGGATTGTAATAAAGAAGTGATTGATGCCTCGAAAGCACTAGACAGGTGCTAGAGGTTTGTCATATGGAATCTCCCTACAAGGAGACAAGAAAATAATATGTATGTCTTGAACCTAGTGTTTAAGAGAAAGATGAGGTACATGAAACAAGGCTTGTCAAGATCTTGGAGATCAGTGAGGAAATATAGATAGGAAACTAGCATACCTCCTTTTGGTAATGTAACTAGGTTGAGGCCTAATTCAAAAACAAATTTAGAGTCATCTCAGCCAATATTGATCAAAGAAGATGATACTCCTTCTAAAAGTGCTGATATGAAGCCATCTCCCAACAAGCCTTTAGCTAGTAAAAGGAGGAGGTAATGTTTTATTTTGCAAATGTTCAAATTTTGATGATTAGTTAGGAACTATCAGTGTTACATCGCAGAGTCATTTATTTTTTGCAAATGTTTTATGTGTCACTTTTTTCTATCTTAAATGTCGGCTTGGGTAGTCTAAGAGTGTTGATTATACAATTGGACCATTTTGTAAATTTCTGGGAGAGAAAACGAGCTACAAGCACAATTTGAAATCTTTCTACACAACGATGCACAATTGTTTCACACATGCTACACAAAATTTTCTTTGGAGTGTTGAGGTTTATACATGTCAGGGGAAGAATGGTAGAGCACAATGTTATGTCACAAGATTATTCATCACCTATTCAACATTCAGGTGTCCCTTATTACTTGGAAGATCATGCCATCATGATATGTTATGTAGCTACTCCACATCCCACATTTGGTAGCTGAATGTTCTTTCCTGTTTTTATTTCTAAAGGCATAGATAATGTTTATTATGGATTAAGATAGTATTCACATGGATAATATGGTGTCTAGATAGGATACCATGATAAGAGATAAATTAATTTTTTACCTTTTTCCACTCAAAAAATTGAATATATTTTTAAAAACTTGCTACATTTGTGATTAGTGCAATCCTTCTCATGGATAAACCTTTCATTGTACTTGGTCATAATATTTTTTAGTTTGTAATGTTATTTAGTGTCATGAATGATAATGTATAAGGGATTGGATGTTATGTGGAACTGATTCTAAACATACTTGTGCACTGTGATCTGTATTTTCATTAATAAAATTCTTAATGTTGAGTTATTACTGTGATCAATTCAGAAATACTTGCGGTATTATACTTCAAATTTGTTTCCCTCTTGTGTATTTTTTAACTCAATTATCTCTCTTCAATAATGTTTAAGGGTGTAATGGAACATTTATATTAGAATTCATCATGTATGTTCTAGTTTAGTTGTGTCTTAATGTTTCAAATGAAAATGAAATGTCTTACACTTTTATCTCCCATATTTCTTCTTAATATCCAGTCATTCGAGTTGAAGTAATAAAAATTGCATATGTTCTATCAAATGTGGATGAGTGTTGTATACGTTTATCTCCCACTGTACTAAAATTATTTATCTATTCGAAGTATGTGCTAGACATACCTCTGTATATGTATTTGGTTAGTATATGCATTTTTATGATGAGATAGTAACCTTGTGATCACATGCATTAGTGTTTCTAGATCCTCCACTAATTTCCAAACAAATTTCAAAATCTTTCCTCAGATCTGGTATCTGTCAAATTATTTGCTTTATAATCTCTAACATTTACAGTTTTCAAGGGAGGGAGCCCCCTCCGACTAGAAAATATGAGTTTTATAGTCCAAAGTGGTCTTGTGGTTACCTCTGTGGCACTTTCCTCATCATTAAGGGATTTACGAAGTGCTAATATAGTAGTGTTGCTGACAGGGAACAAGAGGTTTCATCTTCTCGATGAAATATTCTCTAATTTTTAGATATCATTGATGATGGTGGACAACATTCGGACACATATGAAGCCTGAACCATTCCCCTGATGACTCCAAATAAAAATGTAACTTGATCCAAAGACTCCATTAGTAGCAGGATCTATAGATAAAAATTTTACTGGAAACTCTATTGGGAAAAAAATAATATAGCTGTGAGGTATGCTCCCACGAAATTATCTCACATTCTAGGTTTTCCAAATCACATGCCTCATGTATACTGGAAATCATATTTTCCAAATTTCAAGTATGACAACGGAGATTATGTAGCTCCTAAATTGATTAAATTTGACATGCATACACACAATTTTAGGGTTAAATTTCCAGAAGAATGTCTGATGAAGATGTTCATGGCTACTCTGGAAGGAAAAGCGAGATATTGGTATGAAGGAATGCAATTTGATAGTCTTTATTCCCTTCAATATTTTCATTTTTATTTTTTTTGAGAAATACAAAGGGTCTCATCCTTCTTTGTCTTTCGTTGAGAGTTTTGTGAGCATTTTTGGGATTTCATTGAAAATATAGAAAATTCCTATGGCAATAAAGAGTTCATGGATGAAGACATACTTGAGGCTTTGTACGAGAACCATTTCCATCACCAAGATGAGAAGATGTTTTCTCCCTTGGATGAAAGTGAAACCAAACAAAATTTCAATAATAATAGTCATGTTCCATCCTTTTCAGTTAATGACCATTTGTAGCAGTATTATGATTAAGAGGGAGAACTAGTAGAGTTTAAGAGCCTTGATATACAAGAACATTTCCAACAAACAATGTTTTCTTTCATGACTGAATACCAATCAAATTTGTGTGATGAAAGTCATGTTTCATCTCATGATTTAAATGATGATTTGAAGCAATATTGTTAGTTTTCATGGGACTAAATCAGGGATGAAGATAATGTTTCAAATTTTCCATCATGTCATTCCTCTGTTAAATTCTTATTTCATGAAAAAATCCACAAAAATCAGACTATTGAAATTATTTGCGTGGAAAATATAGGGAGTGAACTAGTTCATGTTGGGAGCATTTTACATCTACAAGAGGATCAGGTGCCAAAGATTGTCTCCTATCATGAAAATCAAAATGATAGTTTCCAAACAAAGTTATCTAATGAGATCACAACATAATTTTTTGATCAACAAAAGGACAATCCCAACATACATAACTTGGCTATCATGTTTGAATATGGTAAGGAAAGTTTGGAAATTTTATAAGAAAACCTACTAATTCCATTTTCTTTGAAGTTGAATTTAAATAGGACTGGATAATGTTTCATGTTTTCAAAGATAATTTTGCTGATTTGTTGGAGTCATAAACAGAGGTGGGTTTTCATGGTTTTCAAGGATCAATGGTAAGATTGCTGCAGTTATCAGTTAAGGAATTTTTTGTGTCCTCTGTGGACCATGGATTCAATTTTTATTCTGAGTTTCCATTTTGATTTCTCAGTGAAAGTTTGAGAAGAACTAAGTCAAGAAGTCATTTGCCTGATTGGCTACACTGCAGGGATCATTTCGCATGACTATATATATATATATATATATATATATCTTCAATAGGTGAGTGGTTATCATCAGAATTTGAAGCCCGAAGTGAAGGCCCTAATCTTCCGATGATATCCTTCCATTAGTTAAGTAAGTTCAGTCACTTAGTAGTCGATTTTTCAATCTTTAAATCATGCTTTCAATTTTTAGTTTTTAGTTGACTCCATTTCCTAATGGTCTAAATAGGCTAGTTGTCTTTTTTTTTGTTCTTGGCACCTCAATAGGAGGCTTCCATCCCGAATGGATCCAATGTTAGTGTCATTAGTTTTAATTTTTTGAACTTATTTGAAGTTCTTTAATTTTTAGTTTCAATAAGTCGAACTTATAGTCATTGTCATTGTCATAAGTCGAAAGACATTGTCTCACATCACCATGATTTTAGTCATTACGTGGTTAAATTGAATCACGAAGTATTATTGAGTCATTGGGAGTCATGGTTATAAATTTTTTATCATTGAGCCAAGGGGTATGTGTGAGTTATGTGTTTCTCATAAATTTCTCTTGAGATCATTACATTCAATTTTTGTTGCTCAAGGAAAATGGTCTTTTGAGAATATAATATTTCTCATTTCCCCCTCTAATCTACCCTTTTTTACCTAGTTCAATAACCTAAATTCCACATTATCCATTTATAAATTCCCTTTCCTATCACCTATTCATTACTCACATTAATTTGATTTTCCCACATCGCATCTAAACCTATTCCCTCAAAGGACCATGATTACATATTATACATGGCATAAACTATATAATCCCCTGTACCCTAGAACACATGCTCCCTAATTTTCTAATGATTCCCATGCAAACCCCATCATATCATCCCAAATGTAGCGCCTTATCACATTGTGATACATGAAAAATTAAGTGCTAATTCAAATCAAATAAAGTGACCACCATATCTCTTGCATAATGTATAAATTGTTGAGTCGAGTTGGTTAATTATCATGGTTGAAGAATAGGGATCGAGTCATAGTTAAAATGGTAATCGAAGATAGAGTTATAGCTAGCACAATTCATTTCATGTGCACTATTCCTATGCCGTCATTGCTTCACATAGTGCTACAGTAGTTGTGTAGCATACTTCCAAAGCCACACAGTCTTGACATGACTTGGTTTTCACTTTTGAGACGTAGGGTCTTCCTACTCAGATACTAATTTTTTCAATGATCCTAATTTAGGGTTAGGTAAGTCTTGTTAGCCTCTTATTTAAGAGTCTGTATGCATGCCCTATTCCACACATATTTTATTTAAAAAATTGAAAGAGTAGTTTTGTAAATGAATAACGATCTATGTCATGTATTGATCTTATCTAGATAAAGGCTTGTAGGGTTATTTATTTTTCTAGTAGTCTTAAAAGGTGTCAGTACGCCCTTTTCCATCACTACGCAGTGTGTCTATGAGGTACATAATCTCGTTTTCGTTGTTGTCCAAAAAATAGAGTTTTCTATTATTGTTGTAGTCCACGTAGCTTGCCATGAAAATCCAAAATAGCATTCCCTATGTACATATGTAGATGGCTCCTACTGTAAGAAAAAATGGGGGGGGAGAAATTATACGAATTGAACCAAAAACTCTATCCCTAGTAAATTATAACCCAATGATTAGTGTAGCATTTCAAAATTCACGTTGTATCCCTTTATATAAGAAAATTCATGTAGTAAGTCACCATGTGAAGATGACTATTTTGTTTTCCTTGAATTTTTAGTAGGGAAGAATTAGGTTAGGAGACCTGGAGTCAAGTTTAGTTTTTGAGGAAGCTAGCATACCTCCTCCTGGTAATGTACCTAGGGCAAGGTATAAAGAAAAACTATAGTCAAAATCATCTCAACCACTATTGATAAAATAAGATGATAATCCTTCAAAAATCACTAAGATCAAGCCGTCTCCTAAAAAGCCTTTAGCTAGTAAAAGGACAAGGAGGTCATGGTTTATTTACTAAATTTTCAACTTTTGATGATTAGTTGAGAAATATTAGTGTTACATAGCAGAATCCCTCATTTTTTGAAAATGTTGTTTGTGTCACTTTTTGTCATCTTGAAGGTTGGCTTGGGTATTATGAGAGTATTTATTATAGATATGGAAAATTGTTTAAATTTTGAGGTGAGAAAAGGAGGTATAAGCACAATTTGAAATCCTGCTACACAACAGTGTGCAAATGTTGTCCACAATTTTGTGTGGAGTGTTGAGGCTTCAATGAGTCATGGGAAGAATGGTAGAACGTGTTGTTCTGTCACAATATTATTCATCATCTAATTGAAATCCATGTGTTTATTAGTACATGCAATATCATTTCATCATGACATGCTACATAGCTGATGCATAGCCCAAATTTGGTACCTAACTATTGTTTCCTATTTTTACTTCTAAAGGCATGGATACTATTTATGCTAGATTTGGATAATATTCTCATGGATTAGGATGTTGTCTAGATAGGATAGCATGATAAGAGCTAATTTAACTTTTTTAGCTTTTTCCACTCAAGAAACTAAATATATTTTTAAAATCTTGCTACTTTTATGATTAGTTCGATCCTTCTCATGGATAAACCTTTCATTGTAGATGGTCATAATAATTTTGATCTTGTAATGCAATTTAATTTCATGAAAGGTAATGTATACGGGGTTGGATGTTATGGGGAACTAATTATAAACATACTTGTGCACTGTGATCAATGTTTTCAGTAATAAAATATTTCATGTTGAGTTAATACACTGAAAATTTCAGAGATACTTGTGGTACTATACTTCAAATTTGTTTCTCTCCTATGTATTTGTTAACTCGTTTATCTTTATTCAGTATTCTTTGAGGGTGTAATGGAAAAAAAAAAATTGATGTCATCATGTATGCTCTAGTATAGATGTGTCTTAACGTTCAAAATGAAAATGAAATGTGCTACACTTGTATATCCCATATTTCTTCTTAATCTTCGATCATTTGAGATGCAGTATTAGAGATCTCATATGTTTATCTCACATTGTAGTATGATTATTTATCTATTTGAAGCATGTGCTAGATATGCCTATGTATATGTAATTGGTTGGTATATTCATTGGTATGATGATATAGTAATTTCTTGATCACATGCATTAGCGTTTCCAAATCCTCCACCAAATTCCAAAAAATTTTAAATTTTTTTCCTCAGATCTAGTCTCTGTCAAATTATGTGCTTTAGAGTCTCTAATATTTAAGTTTTTCAAGTGAGGGAGCCCCCTCTCTCTATAAAATACCAATTTTCTATTCCAAATTAGTCTTGTGGTTACCTATATGGTCCTTTCCTTAGCCCAAAGAGATTTACGGAGTGCTAACAGGAACATGGAAAAACTTATTCATGAAACTATAGATGATGGATGGATGATTCCAAAGGAAAACGGAAATCACAATAATCTCATAATTACATTCATATATACAAATTTCCTTGTGGATATCCACCTCTTTCATCTTATTTGGTAGTATATAAAATGACGTTCAATATTAGTACAATAATTAGTGTCCTCAATTTCATTGAAGAGATAAAAAATAAAAGAGGTTGAAAATTTATCCTCTATGGTAAAATTATTAAGAGGCTAAGAATCATGAAAAATTTTACAATTACCTTCATTCTTTAATATAATGAAAACCTATGATGGGTGACGGGTAATTCATGACTTATGATTCCCACTTTCAAAAGTTCATGATTGATATTTTCGATTTCATTATTATATGCAAAATAAACCCTATAATTATGTAAATTTGGTGATTAGATACTTATAATAAAGGGAATAGTATGGTCATATGAAGGTGGTAAGGCTTAAATCATTTCAAATAATTCATAATATTTAATGAGATCCCACTAAGATTTAGGTAGAATGTTCTACAGAGGATTGTCCAATACCTGTATTGAATTGAGGTGTGTCCAATAATGACAATGAAACATTTTTTAATAAATATTTTATGTGATGAGAGGTTATATTTTTAAGGGAATCAGATGTATGCCATTAAGGGTATGTTTCTTCCCAAAGTTGGCGAAGGTCATATATAAATTCTTAGAATAAATGGCGACAACATCTAAAGTTCATAACCATGACAGCTTGAGAACAACATCCCAACCTCCCATTTCAATTAAAAACATATGAGATTCAAGATTATACTATCACATTTGAATTTCCACATTTTTTCATGAAAAACCACATTTATTCACAAAACCAACAAATATCATAATTTTAAAGTTAGGTATGAGAAGAACATAACACTAGGTTTTGTTAGCCACTCTCTTTAGAAAAAAGCTAAGGGTGATACAAATATCAATAAAAATAATCAATTTTCATTCCTTCACGTAACTAATCAACTTCAAATATTATAAGTTTAATAAATAATAATAAGAAACAAATAGATATTTGGGGTTTCTTACAAGAGGCTCACAAAATGGTTTCTTAATCCATGGGAGTGGTCATGCCATTTAATGGTATTTTAGAGATTGTATTCAATGATTTTTTTTTTCTATTATTTTGATAGTACATACATTGGAAATAATTTGTATTATTTAAACTTGTTCCCTTTGAAAGACTACTTATCATAATTTAAAAAAAAAAATTGAGGACTGGTATTCTACATCTCCTCCTAGTATAAATTTTGGACTCATAATGCTTAAGAAGTGGAATAAATATGGGTGATTGTGACTACAAGGGTAGGGTGAGCACTGAATGGAGGTACTTTGATTTGTATGGTAAACAAGATTATCATCTTCATTATATTTTTCAGATTTTTCCATATTTGTGGTTAAGAGATTCATCATGACTAATGATCTAACTTCATCTTTATGGAGATTCATGAAAAAATATTTAGAAGATGAGTTCAATAGGAATTTTCTATATATTTCTAGTAGATAAGGAATTTCAATAAATTCAATAATTGTACCTGTTTGGAATAAAGTTTTTATTCAACCTAGATAGTTAGTGAAATATTCAAAATGGACCAACTGGACTTGAAATAATGAGACTAATTAATTTATCCTCCATAAAATGATAACATTACCAATATTCTAAATACAAATACAATAATCATAATTTGAGCTTCAATTGATCATAGTAGTGTCACGGAGAGAAAAATAGTGTTCCATTTTAGTAGCCTAACTAGATGGATCAAAACTATCAATTTTGTTGCCATACACTTTAAGAAAGTAATTCCATGAACTATGTAACAACCCCAGGTTATAAATCCATGTAATAAAGTTAATAATGGAGAAAAAATAACCTAGGTCGTGGGACATGTATTCCAAGCTAAATGTTGGGGAATAACATAGTGACTCAGATAACTTGTGATTAGTTAATGGGTACAAAAATCAGCAAAGGAAATGGAAAAGGCTTTGGAAAATCATGAGACATTAATTGGCATTTTATTTATGAAAATAATCGAAAATAGGAGAAATGGAAGGTGAAAATTCATAGGTTCCATGTGAGGAGGAAAATAATGGAAAATAATGGAAAATGAAGAAAATGGAAGCCTCAATGATAAAAAGGCTTTTGAGGATCAGTTCATAGTTGTTTTTTAGTGTAACCTTTTTTCTTAGTTTTAGTTTGGAGCTCTCCCTTCTATTATCTCTCTATCATACTCTTGGATAATTATAGTTTTCTTGTAGAATTATTGAAGGAGTTTGGCATAATTTTCATTTACAGAAATAACGAAAAGGAAAATCAGGAAAGAAAAATAGGAAAACGGGATTAGTAGATGCAATGAATTTTTCTTCGAGGTATCAAGTTGCATGTATGATTTCCTTGCTAGTTTTGGCATACATGGCATACATATGCCATTGGTATGGAAGATTTGCTAGATTGATTATTGTTTTCCCTAGCAATTCCATTTCCTGGATAGCTATGGTATTGTGGGTATTATGTTTGTTTTTTGGTTGGCACTCACGATCCTTTGGTTGTGGGTTGAGTTACTATTGCCTCGCTCCTTGGTTGGAAAAACAATATAGAAGCCTTGTAATAGCTTGGGTTGAGTTTCTAGTCCTAGAAGCCTTGTTTGGACAAATGCTTTGGAATCCGGTGACAGTTGTGTGCTGAGTTACTAGTCTTGGAAGTTGGGTTGGAAAAAACACTATCAAGCCTTGGAGAACTTGGATGAAGACTGATCTGGTGATGGGTAGTGATGTCAAACCATGAGATGGAATCAATGGTTAAGGGTTGAGTTGGTTTAGCCTCTCAAAGCCTTGGTTTTATTTTCTTCCTTTATTCCATGAGATCCCACATTCATGTTTGTAATATGGCAGTGGATTTTTCGGCTAAAAAGGAGATTTGGTTCAACCCAATATATGGTCGAGTGGTACATGGAAGTCTCTCACTTGCTCTCATTTTTCATATGTTAGTAATATATATTTTCCTCTTGTATTTTATGGTAAATGTAATTTCTATTATATGTCTTTAATGGTTGTTCTATTATTCTTATTATGTTGGTTATATGTTGGTTATAAGTATGTATTTAAGACAAATTCTAGTTATGGTTGTTATCATGTTTTTATTAGTAAATGAACAACTAATGAATGTATCACCTAATAGATGATATTTCACATATGTTGAGAAGGCATCAAACCTTCTTGACTAATCTCAGATAATTATGAGGTCCCTATGTTCAAATGTGTACTTATGACCTATAGATTACATGTCCATGATGAGTTTAAGAAATTCCTGTCATGGCTAGGATGAGCCATATTAGGTCCTTGTCCAATTTTTGCATCAAAGGTCTTGTAGTATTTTTATTTATCATTTTTGAGAATCTCATCAAATTCTAGGAAAAGTACTGAGTCCTAGCCCTGGAAAATTTGTTAATGATTTAGGGTCACTAGTACAAAACTGTTTGGAAAATACTATAGTTTCATGGGTTCACTTGTTATGGGAGAGACTACAGGGTAACACTCCCATGGATGGGTTATCATGGGAGTGACTAAGGGTCTAGCTTAGTCAGAAAGTAGGTTAACTCAAGGGTTTGGAACCTAAAGTGTCTGGTTAGCCCCTACAGGTGTTGTAGCTCCCGAGGAAGGTATTTTTGGTTTTGGTTTGTTGATTCCACTTCCTTAACTATATTTAGGGAATTTAAACATATCATAGTAACTCTTCATCACATTTTTACCCTAGTGGACGAGTTGGATTAGGTAAATTTGGGAGGAGGGTTTTATAGAGTGGTATCATAGAATGGCTCAACCATTGGACTATATGGGGGGGGATGTGTTTGTCATGCATACATGTCGGTTGCATATGTGTTTATTATTCCTCTAGTCTATGAGCTTGTTTTGTATCCATCATGATGGTCACTGTTACAATTGTGTTGTCATGTGGAAGTTGACGATGTTATTTTTGGGATGTGTTTGTTGTGAATGCATGTCCGTTGTATATGCATGCCAATATCTATATTTTATTATGCATACATTTTCATGGTAATGATTTTCATTCATGAGGTCATAGTATGCATTTGGCATGTCATGCATGGTAATTGGATGATGATTGAGATGATTTGTATATATTGCTATGATTATGTTTATACATGTATTGTGCTAATTTGGTTGATATTGTAGAGGAGATATCCTCTCTTGAGCTATATAGAGTTATGTTGGTTATGCTTATGTTTTGATTTAGATGACATGACATACATTCTGGAAGAAGATCAAATATGCCTAGCAAAATGGTGGAATACAATTGACTAGATTCTCCCTATCGATCATATGAGTATCATGGTGATGGGAAATATCCTGATATACCAAACACTTTGGGAAGTTTGAAGGTAGAAATAAGGAGTTCCAAAGTAGATAATTACATAATCATTTAGTCACAAGAGAGAATTTCCAAGGAATAGGAGAAAAAAGTAGAGGTTAATGCAACGATTATTTATAGTTTGACATACTTGTAGAGATAGGGACCAATTAGGATTAGTCATAGATAGAAGGATAGGACAAATGGATCATATGGTAGAAAGTATCATGGTGGGAATAGGTAAGACAAAAATGATGTGGTTAGAGATGGAAAATTCTTGGATACACCTTATAGGCGAGGAATTGGACATGGGCTTCACTCTAGTTTCGGTATGGATAGGTACCATGATCATCATTGGTATCATATTCACATGAGGAGTAACAGGGGATATTTACCCTATGAGTTCAAGAAATCAAAGCCACTTTCATTTGATGGAGAAATGAAGAAGTCAGAATATATATAAGTGTAGTTACTTGGGATGAATAAGTTTTTTTGGTTGCATGATTACTCAGATAAAATGAATTCCAAATAGATAAGTTCAATCTTAAAGGTAAATCAAACATTTTATGGGAAAATGTAAGGAATTTCAGAGGTATTCACGAAGAGGAGTTGAATTGGAGCAATTCAGAGAGAATTTTCAAGAAGAAGTATCTATTAGAGAGATATTATGATGGCAGGGGAACATAATTCTATGAGTTGAAGATGTGATCCATGACCCATGAGGAGTAAATTATCATCTTATTGTAGTTGTTGAGGTATGTGCCTTATATAAAGGAGGAGAAATCAAATATTTAGAGATTCATCAGTGGGTTTATGGTGGCATTCAAGGAAAAAATCAATTTTGATTCACCTAGACCATTGGAGGAATCCATCAGAAAGCTAAAGAAATTCTATGAGAAATCGAAGTGCGGGTATGAGACTATGTAGGATTGGAAAGGGATTGCGAAGAATAAAGGAAATTGGATAAGAAGGGAACTAGACCTCAAGACACATGTAACAAAGAGAATGAAATACCTCCAAATAATTTAAGTGCATATGATCGAGGATAGAGATTTTAATGTATGGATCAAGGCAAGGAAGATGGAAGGAAGATTTTACAGTTTTGGACTTGTGGAAATTATTATCCCATGAGAGATTGTCCCCAACACTAGGGTATAATATTGCATTTATAACTCTCAATGAGCATAAGAAGTAGGGAATTTTGGACAAATTGTTCCATGTATTTATGTAGTGTTTGATAATAGGAAAGAATACCACCATGCATCTATTACTAATATGGGCAGTAAGCTTTGTTATCAAGTTGTTTCTATTTTGATTGACCCTGAATATAAATATAGTTATAGTAAACCTCACCTCATGTATAACTATGGTTTCAATACACAGGTACATGTAGAATCTTGGTCAGTGTAGTTGGCTACAGGTGCAAAGAAAAGAGTTCATCATTGGGTAAGAGCTTTTGCATTTTAACTGAATGGTATGTCTACATCAATGCATCTAGATGTTCTTCCATTTGGATTGTACAATATATTTTTTTGTATGCACTAGTTGTATCTTCATAGGATCAAGGTGTATTATTATGAGCTATTGAGTAACCTAAACAAGGAGGAGATGGGTGCTCCCAGAGCCCTTTGCAATAACGACAAAATTGTTTTCCTTAAGGCAGAAAAGGGAGGAGTTGTTGTTGTTTTAGATAAGGTTTATTATTTTAGAAAAATGAATGAGAATCTTCATTGCAATAGCTATAAGAATTTGAAGTCCAACCCTTTGCTGAAGGTTTTAAGAGAAGTCAAAAATGAAATCTCCCGTAAACGTAACCTTAGCAAGGAGGAGATGGGTGCTCTTAGAGCCCTTCGTAATAACGACGAAATTGTTGTCCTTAAGGCAGACAATGGAGGAGTTTCTATTGTTTTAGATAAGGTTGGTTATATTAGAAAAATGAATGAGCATATTGATTTCAGAAACTATAAGAAGTTGAATTCGATCCCCTTGCCAAAGGTTTTAACAGAAGTCAAGAAGACAATATCAAACTGTCATCTCGATGAAAACTTAAATAAGAAATTGACCCCTCCTGTGAGCTCATTCCAAGAATTTATAGGCTTCCTAAGGTCCATAAAGAGCGGGTTCCCCTTATACCAATTGTTAATACCATTGGATCCCCCTCATATGAATTGGTTAAATACGTCGCAAAAATTCTCAAGCCTCTCATTGGAAACACTGAGTCTTTCATTAAGGACTCGAGTGATTTCATTAAGCTTATTAAGGGGAAGAGGGTGGAGGAGAGAGACATCTTGGGAAGCTTTGATGTGGTTTCACTATTTACCAAAATCCCTTTAGATGAAGCAGTGAAGGTTATTGAATAGGTTACGGATCCTAAAACCGCTAAGCTTGCTAATATTTGATTATGATCCAACTTCTTCAGCTTCCAAGTAGAATTATATGAGCAGGTAGTTGGTGTCACAATGGGATCACCCCTCTCACCTATTTTGGCCAAATTATTTATGGAGAAGTTCAAAAAGAAAACCCTTCCCTCATTTCCCTTAATTCCAACATGGTGGAGAAGATTTTTAGATGACACTAACATAAAGTGGTGGCATGGTAGGGAGATTATCATGATATTATTTAATCACCTCAACTAAATTTCCTGAGAAATTAAGTTTACCATGGATATTGAAGAAAAAAAGATCATTCCTTTGTTGGATATCCTAGTTACCATAAAATAATATGGAACATTGGGGCATTAGGTGTTTAGGAAGAAAACCCATACTAACAGCTACCTTCATGCTAAGTCTTACCATCATCCTACTCAGAAATTTGGTGTCCTTAACACTCTTGTTGTAAGAGCCCTGAGGATATCTGATGAGGAGAACTTGAAAGAAGTGATCACTCGCTTAACATCTATTTTCCTGGGTATAGAGTATAAGGAGAGAGAAATCAAAAAATCCATAAATAGAGATGAAGGTACGGTTGTATTGAAGAAGCATCAGGGTCCTCAAGAAAGTTGTGGAAGGGATTTTATACCATATATTAAAGGTGTTAGTGATAAGATCGCTAGGGTTTTGTGAAGGAGTGAAATCTTCACACAATTTTCAGAAGCATGAACCATTAGAAAAAATGCAGTGAGTTAAAGATAGCATTAGTCATGAGTAGCTTAAAGGTGTTTACAAGGTTGACTGCTCATGTGGGAAGAGTTATATTAGTGAAATCGGGTGCTCCCTTCAAAACCATCTTAAAGAGCATGGTGTCAATATTAAACATGACTGATCTCGAACCTCAGCTCTTGTTGATCACTCCTCGAAAACTAAACATCTCTTGCATCTTGAGGATGCTAAAATCATTGCAAGTGCGGAACACTATAAAAGTCAAAAGATTAGAGAAGCACTTGAGATTATAAAACACCTGCATAACATTAAAAAGGATGAAGGATGTAGGTTTAGTGATAGTTGGTGGCCTTTAATTCAATAGATGTCCTCCTAAGGTTCATCCTCATCCCAGGTATAGTATCACAGGTTTGATTCTTCTCGTTATTAGTAAACAAGTTTAGGTTTTGGTCAATGCAAAACACTAATTATATCATTCACTCATAATAATTATCCTTATTAATTAATTTTTATTATCTCTATTAATAAAAATTAATTAATTAATAATTATTATTAGTAAATAGAAATTAAAATTAAAATTAAAATAAAAATTGAATTAGAAATTAAAATTAAAAAAAAAAAATATTTAATAATGATAAAATTCATTTTAAAATTAATTAGGATTTAACTAATAAATTATATTTAATAATAAGAAAATTCATTTGATTATTAGAATTAATAAATAATAAATGATAACTATTATTTATTAACATTTATTTAAATAAAGTTATATTATTATTATTTAAGTAAACTAATATGTATATTTTATTAATTAAGAATGATTAAAAACAATTATCAGTACCATCTAGGGTTATATCATATAAATATTCTTCAATTAATTAACATGATTATTAATTTGATTAGACTATTTTAGTTTAATATTTGTAGGAAAATATTATAAAAATTTAGTAGTACTTAAGGTTTATTTCTAAAACTAATTGTTTTTTAATAATGATTAAAAAAAATGAATTTTTTTTATTAAAATGAATTAATAAATTATGAAATTAATAATTGATATTATATGAGTTTTTTAAAATATTAATATTAATAATAGGTGATATTAAATACAATTATAATTATTATAAATTACTAATTTATTTAATCTAATAAATTTTTTATTATTAAAATTAATTTATTAAAACAATTAAAAAAATTAGATTAAATAATTAATAAAATCTATTCTTGTTGGCTCTTCTCATCATCATCATCTTTCACTATTTAAATGTCAATCTGTGCAACTTTATTTCATTTTTCATTCACTTCTTGTTGTGAAGATAGATCCCTGTTGGGATTCGAAATGTCGAGCATTGATTTAGGATACTGTGGATAATTCGAATTCTGCAATTAAAAACAACCACAGAAGTTTGAAAACCATAAGGCTATTGAGTTTCTGGATGACAATGGGGAATAGAGGATCTTGTAGAGTAATAATAAATAAACATCAGTTAGTATGGTGACAGTTATGCATGAAAAGCGTAGTCGCACGAAAGGATGTTTGTTATTTGCAGTAAATATTTACAATGAAAAAGGTAAGGATATGAGGATGTAAAAGTCTTCAAAAGTTACCCAGTTCTACAATAGTTTTAGGATGTGTATTTTGCATATATTATAGAGTTTCCTCATCCTAGGAAAGTGGAGTTTCCTATTGACTTGGTACCACAGGTAGCACCAGCATCAAAGGCACCTTACAAGATGAGCACTCCAAATTTAGTGGAATTGAATTTGTAGTTGAGGCAAATGCTTTATAAGGGATACATTAGGCCAATTGTACCACCTTGTGGTGCACGATTGTTGTTTGCAAAGAAGAAGGACAATAATCTTAGGTTATGCATTAATTAGAGGAATTTGAACAAGGTGACGATCAAGAAACGACATCCATTGTCAAGGATGGATGACTTATTTGACGAGTTGAAGGGGGAAACAATTTTCTTGAAGAATGATATGAAATCAGGATACTATCAAGCATGAATTAAAGAAGAGGACATCTACAAGACTACCTTGTAGACCAGTTATGGGCATTATGAGTTTGTTGTAGTTCCTTTTTGTTTCAGTAATTCTCCAACTATGTTTATGTCCATGATGCATAATGTATTACATCCTTATATGTAAAAGTTTGTTATTGTATACATTGATGATATATTGTTATATTTTAAGAATGAGGAAGAACATTCCTAACATTAGTAAATTATGTTGACATTTTTAAGAGAGTATCATTTTTATGGAAATCTTAGCAGATGAAATTTCTTTCAAATCGAATAACATTACTTGGGGCATGTTGTCTCAAAGGAAGGCATAATAGTGGAACCGAAAAAGATAGGATGTTTCATGGAATGAGAAGCTCCTAGGAATGTGGATGAGGTTAGATAATTCATGGGTTCAGGAGTTTATTATAGGTGTCTTAGCATTGAATTATCATAGAGTTCATATCCAATTACATCATGATACAGGAATTCTGCTAGAAAGTAGATCCCGCATATAAAAACACAAATCCTTCAAGATCTCTGAAAATACTCAAAGTTTCTACAATAAAATCATGGAAAACATCTAACTTAATTAAACATGAGGGTGAAAAAGAGCCATACAAAAACTTCCTTAACTATATTAAAATTTTGTGGCCAGATATTACATTGGGCGGCCTCTTGGCTCTTTGCCCTTTAAACCACTCCCCACTCACTTCTCTCAGCTCTTCAACTATTCAAGTGTGTTCTCCTCACAAAAACCACTCATATTTATACATAATTAATGAATTTAATTAACTCCAAAAATATCTCCACCTAATCCTCAACTAAATCTAATTTAAATACATTTTAGGTGTGGACTCAACAAAGTTTTGTACATAGAATTTCTACTCCCTAATTTTGCTACCTAATTCTATTTTCTCTCATATCCTTTTAATTAATAAAAGAATATATACAAAATCCTCACCTTCATAATTTATCTCCTATTTTATTTAAAAATAACAAATTAATTAGTAAAACCATTAAAATGTTACACCCCCCTTTATTACATATTGAAAAATCAAAATTGGCCTTGATGCTCCTTCATCAGACTCCCAAGGTTGAAATTAATCATGATCGCCTGATCATGTGTTCGGATCTGTGTCTACCTAGATCCCATATCTTATGGTGCAACTTCCCACTTGTCATTGCTTCTATCTGTTGTTCTTCTCTAGGTCTCCACACTTTATGATGCATTGCCCCACTGGCTGTGCTCTCGCAATCTTTTGTTGTCTTTCTCTTGCTGCTTCTTCTTTGTTTTACTGCTGCTGGCCTCTTCCGGGATACTTTCATAATCATCCGCCTCATCAGTTCAATTCCTCTGTCTAATAGATTTTCTGCAGCATCTACAATAAAACCTGTACTCACAAAACAATTGTTAGAATAAAAAACATAAGGCTTTAGTGCCCCTTCTGCTGCTGCTGGCAACATTTCAGTATGCTGCTCTAAAATTCCCTCCTTCATTAGCACATCAGTATGCTGATTCAATTTCTCTGTGAGACTATTAGTTAGTCCCTCCTCCACATCATCTGTTTGAAAAAAATTTCCATGTTCCGTGTCTTTCAATAACTCTCCCTGAACATAGATCCTCTGCTTTTCCAACTCTCTCCTCTGAAGATCTAACTTCCAATATAACTGAACAATCTCAACTGGAGTAGAACTCAGAAATTTTACAAAATTTTCCATACCTTCCTTTGCTATTGACCAATCATCAGATGGTCCTTCTTCCCCCACTTCAATATTCTATTAAATATTTCCATAAGACTCCTCTGTCTGAGATCATGATATCTTAGCATCATTCTGAACAAATTCCAGATTCAACTCTTCTTCTTTAACAAAATTCAAAGTTTGTTCAACACTCTGTGATGTACCTATAATCACCCACCAATCATTAGTCTTAAACACATAAGACCTTGTGATCTCACTGAATGCTTCAGTCGACATCTCCCTTTGCAATTCTTAATCCTTCATTTGATTCAGTTCTTCTGTAGTTTTCCCTTCTGTCTGATCACTACTTTCATTCTCCCTCTAGAAATATTCCTGAATTTTCCTGGTTTCAACATCATTACATTGTAAAATTTTGTCAGTAATCCCATTAAACAAATACACTTGTTTATCTCCTTGGAATTTTCCTTCAGTATTTCCACTTTGTTCCTGTTCCATAACAGCTCCGACTTGCTGTCTTATCGCAAACAAGAAATCATTTGTGATTTCTTCCTGTTGTAACCAATCACCACATTCCTCTTCTAAAAGTAATTCTCTACTAGGATTTACCTCAAGAACTTCATTCTCCTTCGTGACAGTTCCATCAGACGGTTCACCGTCTTTTTCACATCCTGCAAACATACATAAACTGTGAGAAAATATGTAAGGCTTTATGGCCTCATCTGTTTCTCTCGCCATCACCTCTTTAGATGCTTCTGAACTATCCCAATAGTTCATGAGATCTTCCTCACTAATATCTTCACCCAGAATTTCGCCATGTTCCAGGCCACAAATGGAAACCTCCATTTTTAACTCAGCCTCTCTGAGTTCTTCACAACTCAATATCTGCTCGAGCTTCCTCAGCTCCTCCATCAACTGTATGTTTACCTACTTTTCCCTTTTTGTGTGTAGCTTCTGTCACTTCAATTTCCTTTTCATGGTCCAACCATGTGTCTGTTTTCTCATATTTTACTGCAACAACTCCATTAAGAATTCAAGGTGAATTGTTATCTCAGCCTTCTCCCGCTCGTATTGTTCATCAGATCTCCGACAATGACTATCAACAGTCATCTTCCCCTCCGTTGTGAACTGCATCTGTTCACGTGTGGACTTCACTTAATCCACTCCCCTGCAATCCTTCGCACTTTTCATTCATCAAAATGAAACTCCTTCTCCTGCGTTCGGCTTCTCTTTATCCTGGGACCAATCCCTGGCAACCTATTGCTAAAATTCACTGCAAACAACACCTTAGCATACATGTGTTTCTCAATAGTAACCCAAAGGGCTGCAAATCTATATTCACACTCTCGGATGCATATAAAAATGCATTTCAAATTAATGCCCCAATAAAATTTGAAATCTGGCAAACCCAATAATAATAAGGCGGAAGCTATCAGTATCTCCAATCTCTGATTTGAGATCTTATAATGGCTATAAAAACCATACAATTCCAACCCATATTCAAATTCTATTGCGGAAACCTTTCTTTCAAAAATCCTTGATTTGAAAGCTCATCTTATGAATTCAAATCAACATTCAACTTTCCAATAAAGACCCAATTCGCAAGTTTCAGATGCAAACACCTATCCCTTGCCTTAAATTTCATGGATATAAACCAGATGTTAAAACCCATCTCAGTAATATGTAACTCAATATTCTAACTTGTATTTAAAACCCACCAAGTCTTTGCTCTCTAGTGTATGGAAATTCGAATGCATTCATTCGACCTTATAATAAAAATAAAGATATAATATGCCCACAATTCATACATTTGAACCTGCATGCACATTCCTTTGTGTATTTGGGTTATATTAACATTCCATGTTTTAAAACCTCTACTTAAGGCATCTACAAACATTAAAAATTTATGTTCGGTCCTCACAACATACCTCTCCACCAATTTCCACGATGGGTTTCCACGAAGCTTGGTAATTCACCAGGAAATTTCACACAATCTTCTAACAGCTTATAACCTACATACTGCAACACCACATGGTAACAGCTTCACACTGGCTTTTTAGTACTAGTGAAAG
Source organism: Pinus albicaulis (assembly GCA_034641835.2). Lineage (NCBI taxonomy): Eukaryota > Viridiplantae > Streptophyta > Pinopsida > Pinales > Pinaceae > Pinus > Pinus albicaulis. The sequence goes on from CM076581.1 coordinate 304,342,897, forward strand.
GTGACTTTAACACAGAAAAACTCCCACGCTGTAACGTAGCCTTGCTACTTATCAAAACAACAGTGCTACCATTCAATTTCCAATGCAAACACTACATGGTTTATGCACATAGCAAACACTTCACAGTCTTTTTCTTGAGACGGTATGTCTCCATGCTCCAACACATTTCTGCATACTTTATTACAATGTATCCTTCCCTAATGCGCATAGAGATTAAACAATGTGTCCATATTTTGTCGTTGCACATTCAATTCAAATGTGAAATCCAAGGTTTCAAAGCTTGCAAGAACAAAGAAGCACTTATGTCTATATATATATATCAATCACGGTTTTAGAAAATAATTTCACAATACTTCCATGCCAATGTAAAGCAGATTTCTTGAATATACAATAAGTCGAACCCGAAGTCGTTGATTTCTTGAATGCACAGCAACCAAATGAGCGCTATTTGAAAATTTGTGTCAATTTCCTTTGGCATCGACTCTTACCATCAACTAGCAAGCAATCAATCTCAAACTTGGAAATATGCGTTATACACAATTGACCATCACAACAAACACCCAACATTGATATCGACTTTCACAACAAAGAATCCAAACTTCATATCAACCATCACAGGAAAGAATCGATGCTATATATATCGATTTCTCATTTCCCAACACAGTAAACAATCCACGTTCATATCAAACATCACAACAAATAATTTGTGGCTGTAACATTCATATCGACCAATCCAACAAACAGAAAGATCGCAACAACGAATCTACTTGGTGCATAATCAACAACAGTCATTCATAAATTTCGAACCAAGTGTTACCTTCAAGCACGCTACATCTAATCATTACACATACTGAATGCCATTCAAAGCCGGCTCAGTCGTTTCAACACGATTTTTATAAATGAAACGTATTTACAATTAAAATCACGCCGGATTCTGCTCCTTAGGGCATTCCAAGCCTACGCAGAGGCTTGTTTTCTCCACACAAAATTTCCCTTCAATCCTTGGATTACTCGTTCAATTCGACATTTAACATTACGTTTCAACCTCATATAAATGCTGCAATTCAATCTTATTACTCTGTATTAACGCTATGAATCAATTCTTTACTGCATTTCATTACTAGTTTTCAAACGTTTTTTCCCCTACTTCTTGAGGATGAGATTTCACTCCTGCATGCGCTTTCCCATAATTAGCAAAATCTGGTTCAATATCCATGCTCGACCTTTGCTAGGGAAAAATTATAAATGTAGGCTTTGTTTAAACATTAAATACCGATAGTTTAACCAATCGGTTCACTATTTCAATATGAAATCAACTACATCCAAATTCATTATTTCAACAACATAGATTTATCCTCTATTCAAATATTTACTTGGAATTTTTGCCATTTCTGCATTCCATCTTGTTCAACGCTGTTCAACTTTCAACCTGCATTACATTAACTTAATTCCTCAGCTGTCATGAATACCAATTAACGATTTGAGTTTTAATGCCAGAACTCACACACTCCCACAAAACTTAATGCAGAACTGTTATTAACAGCCAATAGATGTTAGATTACCCATATACGCTATATTGACATCGCTTACACTCTTACCAAAAGCTAAAAACATCGATTTTTCTTTTCTTAGCTTTATGTAGATTTAATTCAAATGTGCACTATCTGCAAATCTTCACAACAGGTATCTTCCCGCTCTGATACCAAAAATGATGCAGGAATTCTGCTAGAAAGTAGATCCCGCATATAAAAACCAACTCCTTCAAGATCTCTGAAAATACTCAAAGTTTCTACAATAAAATCATGGAAAACATCTAACTTAATTAAGCATGAAAGCGAAAAAGAGCCATACAAATCAACTTCCTTAACTAAATTAAAATTATGTTGCCAGATATTACATTGGGCGGCCTCTTGGCTCTTTTCCCTTTAAACCACTCCTCACTCACTTCCCTCAGCTCTTCAACTATTCAAGTGTGTTCTCCTCACAAAAACCACTCCAAAAATTAATGAATTTAATTCACTCCAAAAATCTCTCCACCTAATCCTCAACTAAATCTAATTTAAATACATTTTAGGTGTGGACTCAACAAAGTCCCGTACATAGAATTTCTACTCCCCAATTTTGCTACCTAATTCTATTTTCTCTCATATCCTTTTAATTAATAAAAGAATATATACAAAATCCTCACCTTCATAATTTATCTCCTATTTTATTTAAAAATAACAAATTAATTAATAAAACCATTAAAATGTTACACCCCCATTTATTACATATTGAAAAATGGAAATTGGCGTTGATGCTCCTGCATCACATCATTGCAAAGGAAAATTAAAAATTTGAATGGACAAAGGAGTGTGAAAGATGTTTTGAGTAGTTGAAGAAGTTGTTGACAAAATTTCTGGTTCTAAATATTGCAGATCCAGATAAAGAGCTCATAGTCTGTACATATGATCTTAAGAGATGACTTCATGGAGTCATGATGTAGGAGGGACAGGTTGTATGTTATGAATCAATGAAATCTAATGATCACGAGAATAATTGTTTGATAGATGATCTTAAGTTGTAAACGATCATCCATGGTTTGAAGATGTGGAGACATTATCTTATTTGCAGACGGTTCATCTTAATTAGTGATCATAGTGGATTACGATACCTATTTTACCAACCGAATCTATGTATCTAGAAAGCTAGATGGTTAGCCGTGATCAGTGAGTTCGACTTTGAGATCAAGTACATCAAGCGGAAGAGAACATGATTTTCATGCTCTTAGTAGAAGAGTATAGGTGAATATTATAACAGTTATGAGTTGATATGGGACAAATCTATAGGATCAGATATTATAGGTAGGTTAGTAGGGTGAAAATTATAGGGAGCTTCGGTAGAGGTTATAGCAGGATACATGTGATTGGGATGTGGCCCTATCATGTCAAAAAGAATGGTTGGGTCAAGTTTAGGGACATGATATATGTATTGAAAAAAAGTGATCTCAAGAACCTTATCTTGAGAGAATTCCATTCTAAACCATATTAAGGTCACCCAAAATACATTAAAACAGTGAAGAAGTTCTACTATTCGTTGAATTTGAGAAGTGGAATATTTTTTGGTTGGGTGCTTGGATTGTGAACATGTAAAAGAAGATTGTAAGAATTAAAGTGCATTACTATAGTAGATTTCGATTCCAGAGTGGAAATGGGAGGTCATTTCCATGGATTTCATTACATGTTTGATGAGGACATCTAGACAACATGAGTCCATCATGGTTGTGGTGGACAGGTTGACAAAGGTCACACACTTCATTCCACTGAAGTCTACTTATTCAACTAATGATGTAGCACGGGCCTTAATCAGAGATGTAGTGAGGTGGAATGGTGTACTAAAGAATATTGTATCATATAGGGATGCTAAGTTCACTTCTAGGTTCTGGAAAGAGTCATTTGTAGGATTCCGTACAGAGTTTTCCTTCAACACAACTTATCATCTAGAGACAAATGTAAAAAAATAGAGGGTTAAAACACATATTTCATTAAATTTGGAATTAAATAGTGGATCTAAAATTTCAAAATAACCAGATAATTAAATTCTAATGATATCCTTGTAATAAAAGAATTCCAATTTTAATGAAATATGTGTTTTAACAGGATTTTGGAGGACATGCTGAGAATTTATGTCATGCATAAATAGTGGAAGTGGGAATAATATCTTCCATTGGTTCAGTTATGTAAAATAATGCTTATATAGAGCCATTGAGTATGAGTCAATTGGGAACCCTATTGGCGTAGTTGTAACACTCCCATCATTTGGAGTGATCCATTTAATAGGGTGTTGATTGAATCAAACATGTTGGAAGAGACGGAATATGAAATGCAGGCAATCAAGAAGAATATAAAGGCAACATAGGATAGGGACAAAATCTATGCATATAATCAGAGGTTGTATAAGGATTTTGAGGTTTTGGAACATGTGTATTTGTGCATGAAGCCTAAGAACCACTCCTTGAGGATTGGTTCATGTCCATGAACCTCAATATTGCGAGCCTTTCGAGATCCTTGAGAGGATTAGACTAGTGGGCTATCGACTTGTGCTCCCTCTAACAGTGAAAGTCCACAATGTTTTCCATGTTTCATTTCTTAGAATATATTTGAAATATGTTGATCATGTTATTGATTGGTTTTTATTATAGGTTGAGCTAGAAGAAGAATTTCAAATGGAACCTTGGTGCATTTTTCATAGAAAGATATCATTCTTCAGAACCAAGAAATTGAGTGTGTTCGAGTGTAATGCAAGCACTTTGGTCCCGATGAAGCTACATGGGAGATGGTTGATCCGATGTAGCATATATATCCTTCATTATTTTCTAGATGAGGAAAATGAGTTTTGGTATATGTACATATTTATGTATGGTTTTTATTGTAAATATCGCAATGAGTTTTGTTCTAAAAATCCAATAAGTGATATGGTTGTTATGTTGTTATGTTTTCATTTTGGTTATGATTTTAGCATTTTTTTCATTGTGAATATTGCATCAAGCTAAGTTATAAATCTCTATGGGTGGTATGCTTTGTTTTCAACAGTTTTCTAGTTGTAGGTATCATTGAAAACCAAGGAAGTTGTTCCCCTAAGGGGAAGGGTTTTATAACAACCCCGGGTTAAAAATATATGTTATAAAGCTAATAAAGGAAAAAAATAACTAAGGTAATGGGACACATATTCCAAGTTGAATGTTTGGAAAAAAAATAGTGATGGGGATCACTTTTGATTAATTAATGGATATGGAAATTGGAAAAGGAAATGGACACGGATTTGGAAAGGCATGCATAATTAATTGGAATTTTATTTATGAAAATAATGAAAAATAGGAGAAAAGGAATACGAAATGTCACAAGTTTCATGTGAGGAGGAAAATGAAGGAAAATAATGGAAAATGAAGAAAATAAATTCCTTATGATAAAAACGTTTTTGACGATCAATTCATAGATTTTTGTTAGTTTTATCTTAGAGCTCTCTCTTTTATTCTGTCTATCTCATACTCTTGTACACTTAGATTTTTCTCGGAGCACTCTTGAAGGGGTGTCACATTCTTGGGATTTGGAGAAAGGAGGAAAAGGAAAATTAGGAAAGCGTAAGAGGACAATGGGATCAAGAACTACAATATATTTTTATTTCAAGTACTGAGTTGCATGTATGATTTCTTTGCTAGTTTTGGCATGCATGGGATATGCATGTGTTTGTTTGGTCATGATATGTAATTGGAATGGAGGGTTTCATGTATTAACAATGGTTTTTCCTAGCCTTTCCATTTTCTAGATAACTATGGTGGTGTAGGTTTTATCTTTTTTTTTCTGGTTGGTGCTTATGTTCCTTTGGATGTGGGTTGAGTTAGTAGTTCCCGGAGCCTTGGATGGACAAACACTCTTGAAGCCCTGTAACAAATTAGGCTGAGTTACTGGTCCTCGAAGGCTTGGTTGGACAAAACATCTAGAGCCGGACAATAATTGTAGGCTGAGTTACTAGTCTTAGATGCCGGGTTGGAACAAACGCTCGAGACACTTTGGCAACATGGATGGAGACCAATCTGGTGCTTGTTAGTGATGTCGGATTGTGAGACAGAATCACTAGTTGAGGGTTGAGGTGGTTTGGCCTTTTGAAGCCCTTTTTTCTTTTTCTTTTTTTATTCCATCAAAACCCACTTTCATGCTTGGAATATCGTGCAAGGGTGATTTTCTGAAAGATATATTTGGTTTAGCCCAATCTATGGTGGGGTGGTATTGTGAATTTCTTGACTTGGTAAAATTTTTCATATGTTTGTAGGGTATCTTATCCTCTTGTATTATATGGGTAAATGAACCTTTTATTATGTGTATTTAATGGTTGTTATAGTATTGTTATCACATATTTTATATGCTGGTTATAATCATGGATTTATGAAAGATTCTAGTTATGGTTGTCATCATTTTTTGATTAGTAAATGAATGGATAATGAATATATGAACTAATACATGATATTATAGATATCATAAGAAGGTAGAAAAATATATTAAATAATCTCATATAAGTATGACGTCAGGTTAGGTCAGGTCCTTGTTATTGATCATTTCTAATCCTTTCATCAAGTTCTGGGAAGAGGCTTCAGTCCTAGCCCTAGAAAAGAGGCTCATAATTGAGGATCGTTGACACATAAATTTCTAGAAAAGTGTACAGTCACATGGAAGCCCTTGTTATGTGAGTGAATTGAAGGTTATAATCGCATGGAGGCCTTGTCATTTAGTAACTTAAGGTCTATTCATTCAAAAAGAAATTTAACTGAAGGGTTGGGCACCTGGAGTGGTCGATTAGCTCCTCAGGGTCATGTATCTTCTAAGGAAGGTTATTTTGGTTTTGGTTTTTAGATTCCACTTAATTAATCATACTTGGGGATTTGAATCATATCATAGTAACTCTTGATCAAATTTTGACCCTGGTGGAATGATCACTTGTTAAGTATTCTCCCATGGATTCATATGCATGTTATTAATCTTTCTAGAAATTGATATCAATCCTATCCATTCATTAAGCTCGTTATTTTTTCTTGGTGATTTGCTAGAAAACTTGTGAGGATATTTCAATACTTTATTTAATAATATCTTCCTAAACAATATCAATGTAGCTTGAATTATATTGGTGAATATGTGCATTGCCATTAGTTTCCATGTTATGTGTATGGACCATGGGATCACACAAAATATCATGAATACGATATATCTAATTTATTTGAATACTTTGCAGAGATGGAGGGAACTCTTCTCGAAAGTATCTAGAATAAGTGAATCCATGTATCCATCCATAGGGTTCCATGTAGAATTATATATTCTTACAAAAACTTGTAGGAATCATAAAAAATTGTAGGTCACATATATATTCATCTCCATACCTCGTAATATTGAATAAAGAATCCTTATTATATAACCTTTCCCACATAGCAAAAATAAAATAAAATTTCAAACATTTATATAAGAACCCCTCTATTTCTAGAGAATCTTCTATAGCAAGTAGAAAAATAAAATAAAAATATGACACTTCAATTATAGACAACAACATTTTTTCCTACCTCACAGACTCCAAATAGGCAAAAGTTACCAAATTTGAAGGTTGGATTCCAACATCTAAAATAATACTAGCAAGTAATCATCATGTACATATAAACCATGGGAGTCAAGTTCAAAATTTAAATAGTAGAATCGAAAGAGATGTAATGTCACAATAATGAGAATCAACCAATGTGTCTCATACATGTACACATATAACAGCAAAAATGGTTTGTTGCAACATCAAATACCAACTAAAAGCAATTCACGCATGGGATATTGCCAACCTACAAGAACAATTCCAGAGATGAAAAATCAAATGCAAATCACAATACGAGAAAGGTATGTTGAAAATATCGTGTATATATATATATATATATTTCCAACCTACAAGAACAATTCCAAAGATGAAAAATCAAATGCAAATCACAATACGAGAAAGGTATGATGAAAATATCGTATATATATATATATATATATATATATATATATATATATATTACATTCCATACTCATAAAATCATCAACCTATGTTCATGTTCCCAATACACCAATATATTTGGTCGACATGATGATCAATAATAATGATAAGGGAAAGGAGCTTCATGTTAATGAAAAATTTCACATCAAGAATAGGTACTTCAAAATTCTGGTAAAAGGCACATGATAAAAATCATATGATGAAAAATTCAACATTGTAATTGGTCATGTTTTTTCCATTTTTTCCACAATGACAATGGCCTCACATTTTTATTAGTACTCATTGTATTTTTTGAATCAAATTTTTAAATTTTACAAAGGGTATATAAAATAATTAACTATATTCCATAAAAAAAAATAATGAAAAAATATTGAGTTTAAGTGGTTCTATAATTTTAATTACATGTCACGATAGAAGCACTATAAGAAAAAATAGTAAAAAAAATAAAGTGTTCTAGTATACTTATTGATTCTCACTCTTTCCTCAGAACCAGGATGAAACTTTGATTGGGTATGGATGAAATATTTCCATATATCCCATAAAATTTTCATCCAATGATATTTACCTGATGTGGGTTAAATAATGTTATAATGATCGCCTATAAGAACAGTCTAGAAAACCAAAAAAAAATTGGTTAAATAATTTTATCGCAGTCACCTATTTTCCAATGGTATAGGGAAGCAGAGGAAGTTTCTCCTAGCGAAGAAGCTGGAGGTAATACCAGAGAAGCACTGGAAATTTCTCTTGAGAATGCTCGCAGCCTGAATCGGGAACATGCACATGGATGATAAGGGCACCTGAGGCCTCGAGATTATCCGAAACTAGTAAATGTGTTAGGAAAAGACGAAAGCAGGGCTTATGTGGTTTGTTAGGTTGATTGTGTCCATGGTTCTTACTTTGGGATTTAGTGATGCCATGAGGTTTGTGTATGGCTTGATAATGTCATCCAAGTGAATAATTGGGGCATGAAGAAATTGGTCAGAGATTGGTTGAAATATGATTTGGATCCATGGTATTTTCTATAGGCGTTGAGGTGGGTTTTATTATGCTCTTTGTTTACATTGCTCACATCATTTTGAAAGCCACATACGAGGAGTATCAGGTTGAAGTTAAGCAAAAAAACCTGTAGTTCATCCCAGGAAACGCCATTTGAATTTGATTCTCAATTTTCTAGTGGTATTAAGAAATGGTATACGCTCTGGTGCAAGTGGACATACTCATTTATTAGTTCCAGACCTTGTAAGACTTTCAGTGTTCGACTATTGTCTAGGTGGTGGAATTTCCCCGGCTGTATGTGATTTTTTTGTTACCATGTTTGATGGTCAGTGCTGTTGTTGTTGCCATGTATGATGGTCAGCTTGTTTTGTAACTCTCGTTATTTTGGTGACTTTCTTCCCATCGACCCCCATGGGTTTATATTCCAGTTAATTTGAATTTTCTTTTGACGATATCTGTCTTGATGATGACACAAGATCATATGTCAGCGGTTCTGACATAAATTGCATCTCTCAATGCTCATTTTATCCGGGGATCCCATACTACATCTGACTGGTGGCTTCCATTAATGGGAGTATCTTGGATGGTTGGATTCTTTCCCTACATCGGATGATGCAATTGAGTTGAATTTTGGAATTTCATCACGATCCATGTCCCGGGATCATCGAACTGATTAAGTTCCTGAATATTTTCCAAAAACGAGGAATTTTCTATTATTTGTCTTTTTCTCTCAAGGTGACTTCTCTCCAAAGGTGGCGGCTATCTATGTGGACTTTAATGGTACGGGGGATGGCAGGATCGGTTTAGGTGCCATTTGATCATATTGGGAATGTTTTTCTAGAGAATGGTAGTTACTATTTATGGAAGTATAATTTTATTCCCGGGCCTAATATAATTACGATCAATTTGTTTTTTTGACCTTTCCGACACATATTAATTTAAATTTGCTAGAGTCATAGTGCATTGTCATCATGCCTAACTGGCCTTTATCTTGTATGACTGGCAGGGATGGATCTATTTTTTATATTTTATTGTCATAACATTGTTGTCAGTTGCTATCCTTGGGCCATATCGACAGCATACAATCTTTGATGGGTTGATTGTTTTTCTACAAATGGGATTCTCCCGCCCTATAATATGGAGGATTTCGCCATTAGGTTGGAATCAGATACATCTTCTCATTCAGTGTTCATCACCGTGACTATTGAAGCAGAGCATAGGTTGTCAAATGATTTTGAATTTGATTACCAAATTTTCATGCAAGCTTTCTTGCATTTTCCATTTCAAGTGTTGAACGATCATAGTGGCCTGAATTTTTTTCCCTATAAGAAGAAACGAGGCCGCGGGAGGTGTAAAAAGGACATTTTCAAACACAATATGGATATCATGGCGGTCACCCTGGACTATGATGATCTATGTGGGAGTGTTGCTAGTTTACAGAAGAGGGCTATGATTGGGAGATGGATGTTCCCAGATGGTAGTGAGGTTGATACGGGGGCTTGGATAAAACAATACTGGAACCCCATTATTGGATACACCCCCAAAATCAGTATGCTACTTAATGGGTGGTTTATAATCCATTTTATGAATGAAAAATATGTGTATAATATTATCAACATAATGTGGGTACGAGGTCGAAGCTTCATGCAACTAGTTCCAAGAAATTTGGTTTTAACCCGGTGATGGAGGCTCCTCGCATTCAGGTGATCTAGGTTAAACTGTCTAGGCTCGTGTTGGAGTTTTTGAATTTTAAAGCATTGCAAATGAATGGGAACTCAATTGGTTGCACTAAATAAATTGAACCAAGCATTGTTGGGGACTCAGACAAAAGAGTAGCTTGGCTTTTGGTGGGGGTGGATTTTGTTGGAAGTCTATCTGGGGATGTGGATCTTATCTGGGGGCATTGTCGACATTGAAAATGTATTGATTACTAGGGCATACCATTTAGATGTATGATATTCTACAGAAAAGCCCACCTTCGTGAGAATTGTCCGTTCAGATGCCGTTGTGATCGAGTTGGGATGCCTATTGCCCTAGGTGTATGACGAAATGCTGCTGGTTCTGGCACCTTGGGTGGCCTCGTATCAGATAATCCTCTTTCATCTTCCTCTGATGATGCTACTTATGTCTCTTCACATGGACATAGTGACCAGACTAATCAATTAGATGAAGATATGGCTCGTGATACATTCCTTAATGAACCTAGTCAACCTCTCGATAGGGTATTGGTATCCAAATATAATATGGCCCCTTTAGTTTCTGAAAATGAGAACCCTTCCATTTACGCCCATGCTATCATACCTTCCCGATCTTCTCCTGTCCCTAATAGTAATTTTGACCCTGTGCTCTTTCATTCTTCCAACTTTGATATTGGGGAGCCATCTTCAGCGTAGAATATAGTTGAACCCGATGATTCTCACCTGTCCCCTGAGAACCCTCACAACAATATTATCCCTGTGGTTCTCATGGAATCCCTTAGGAACTCGGTGGGGTGTGATATTGAATCGATTTTGGGTAATATTAACATATACCTTGTTGCCTCACTGTATTTGATAGCCCTCCTAGATCCTATGATACTCATAATCCCCAGTCATCAACTACAAATATCACAATCCAGAAGAAGACCAAAGCTGGGTCCAAAAAATTCAAAGGGAAATTTAAATCTATAGCTTTATTTTTGGATGTTGATGAGAATCTCATGGAAATTTCAATTGTTGTGGTGGGTGAGAATTCTGTGGAACCATGGGCGCTTCGAGAATTCAACCCTGTAGATGTTTCCCCATGACTCAAATATTATCCATGAACATAAGAGGATTGGGAAATTCCTCTAAACTGTATTGCCTTGGCGACCTGTTTTCTCCTATGGATCCTATTATATTTTTATGTCAAGAAACATTAAGTTTTCGAGATAAGGCTATTAATACTTGTTTAACATTCAAACAGGGGTGGTGTGCAGTAGCAGTTGATGCTAATGGTCGCTCTAATGGTACCATTGCTATATGGAATCCTTCCAAAGAAAATTTTGAAGCCTATAGTTTCTTTGGATGAATGTTATTATCGGGTCATCTACGAGGTATTGATGGAATATTCAATATTATTAATCTATATGTGCCATATCTCAACAGAGTATCCTTTTGGAATAGAATGTAGGCATCGAGCATTATTTCTCTGCAAAACTCGATTATTATAGGCGATTTTAACTCCATGTTGTAGGTGGATGAAACATGGGGCCCTTGATCCAAATATGATCCTTCATCTAGTCTCCTGAATGATATGTTTCCTACTCATCACATCACTGATATTCAGCCACTTCTGCTGATTCCTACATGGACCAATAAAAGAGTAGGTGATGCCTTCATTGAAAAATGTTAGATAGGGTCATGGTTAAAAAAAATCTCGTTTCATTTCTTGGTGGTCTTAGGTCAGTGGTACTGGTATCTGATATTTCCGATCATATGGTGATCACGTTGGCCTAGATTTTTAAGGATATCACCAAGGGAATGGCATTTAAATTTAATCAGGCTTGGCTGAGGGTTGTGGAATATGTGAACATGACTAAGGAGTTGTGGAATGATCACAATGATGTACAAGGTCTAACTGGTTGGGATCATCTTCACTACAAGCTACAAAAGGTTAAAAGGGCTTCCAAAGCATGGGAGATCTCTAAAAATATGGCACTCAAGGTTGAACTTATCTCCATATCCGATAAGATCAAGGATATATACTTGGGATTGCTTCCAATATGTTGGATACCGATTCATATGGAATCTTGACGAAGCTGGGAGACAAAAAAAGGGAGATTCTTCACATTGAAGAGATATCTTAGAAGCTCAAAAGAAGAATTCAATGGATAAGAGAGGGAGATATCAATACCAAATTATCCCATAAATGCGCATCAGATAGGAAAAACAAGAATGCTATATTGAGTATTAAGAAGTCAGATGGGTCCTATGCTATCACCAATTCAAAAATTTACTGAGAAGCATGTTTTCACTTCTTGGACTTTTATAAGGGCAACCCGAGCATTGATGCAAACTACCAGAATTGGATGCTTCAGCACATATAGAGGATATTTGATGAATATGCTATCACAATTTTGAACAAGCCTATTACGGTGAATGAGGTGCAATCGGTTCTTAAATTCTTCTCCCCTGATAAATGCTCTAGGCCAGATGGTTGGCCATCCGAGTTCTTTCTTTTATTTTTCGAATTGATCAGTTCTAAGATCACTAAGGTGGTGGAGCGATTCAGAGTGCAAGGACAGATGCCTGCAAATATTAACTCAAATTTTATTGCACTCATACATAAAACAAAGGATCCAAATTCATTTACGGATTTCAAGCCAATTTATTTATGCAACCTAATTTACAAAATCAATTCATAGATCATTGCTAATCATATAAAGGTGAATCTCGACAAGCACATATCAAAGGATCAATATTGATTTCTAAAGGGTCGGTCAATACATGATGCAATTGCCATTGCACAAGAGGTCCTACACACCATACATGTTGATAAAAAGGAAGCATTGGTTATGAATATTGATCTATACAAAGAATATGACTCTATTGACTGGTCATATATTCGCTTGGTTCTTCTTAATACTAGTTTTCCGATTTCAATCATTCGCTTGATAATGTCCTGTATTACCACAATAAGATATGCAGTAATTTTCAATGGTCTTCCTACAACCTTTTTTGAAGCAGGAAGGGGATTGATACAAGGATGTTCTCTATCACCTATGATATTCATACTGATTATGGATGGGTTCAGCAATATTATGCACAAGGTGGAACAAAACGTGTTTATAAAGGGTTTTGCATTTTCTATAATAATCCCATCCACCCATTCTCTATTTTTGGATGACATGTTGTTGTTTGGCTCACTAATTTGGAAAAACTGGTTTTACACGCATTAATTCTTAATAAAATTTGGTTCCACGATAGGTTTGTGCATCAACAAAAAAAAATCCATCATTATTTATGAATATGGAGATATGGCAGAAATTTCATTCACTGCAGGTTTCCTAGGTGTTATCTACAAGACAACATCAGAAGGGTTTAAATATCTTAGATATTTCATCAAACCTTGTAGTTACAAGAATCAGGACTGGAAGTGGTTTATTGACAGATATAGAAAAATAATATGAAAATGGACACGCCGATAGTTATCCATTGGCGGCCGTCTTCTTATGGTACAGACAGTTTTATCGCAATTACTTATCTATTGGGCTCACCTCTTTTACTTGCCACAGTATACTATTGATGAGATAAAAAAGATCACAACTCACTTTCTATGGGGTGGATCCTACTCAGACCACAAATTTCATTTATGTAAGCTAGAGGTATTGTGCTGACCCAAAATTCATGATGGATGGGATATTTTGGATTTGAGTGCCTTTAACAAAGCACTGCTAGTAAAGTCCTTTTGGCACACTACTAAGGGCTTTGGTATATGGAGCGATATTATTAGGTGAAAATATATAAATGGAGACCCTCTACATCAACTTCTCTATCATGAGTTCCATTTTTCAAAGTTTGTCTAAAAAATATGGTGGAGTTTTGGTAAAATTCTAGGACATGTTGCTGATCAATTAACATGGATGTTCCGAGATGGTAGTAGAATACCTATTGGTGCTTGCAGGATCTTTGGCTTTCCAAGAAACCAAGGCATCCCCCTCAATCTCATGCATCATCTGGTGCATAGGAAATTTTTTTTCATATCACAAGCTATTTCACATTGGTCCTCTGATGCCCCCGTATTTAAATCAGCTGAACAATTAAATCTAGAAGGTCATGATGCTGGGGTATGGTGTCAATATATCAATCTATTAAGGGGTGATGGTATTTTTTATGCTGGCAGCGGAGACTACATAACATGGGATGGTCCCCTTAATGGGGACTCTGTGATCGTGAAGGACATTTATCAGCGCGTCAACCTCAACAATTATATCGACCAACTATCCTCGACATTCTCTCATTATTGGGGCCATGGAATACCAACCAAGGTCACTTTGTTCGGGTGCCTTCTTTGGAAAGGTAAGATTTCAACATGGGACAACATAGTCAAGAGAGGGCATTGTGGCCCTAACAAATGCCTTTTTTGTTGTCAAGAAGAGGAGACCATTGTGCACCTATTTTTCAATTGTTCTATTGTATCTCATCTATGGAAGTTGTTCAGTAAGTTTCTCATGAATCCATCATGGGCTCCGATGGATTTCATTACCTCGGCAGGGGAATGGGACAAGCTAGATGACAGATTCAAACACCTCCCCTTTTCCTTCATATGGGAATTTTGGTTAGCTCAGAATAGATTGGTATTTCAAAACAAGGCTTTTGACATATGCCATATATACACTTCAATTCTACGGTGGATTTTTGAACTGCCCAAAATGACTATTATGATGATCGATGGGTCTCATCGTATCAGACCTCATGAAATATCCATCCATTATTTATTTTTTGATGGGGCCTGTATGGACAAGATCATTGGCTATGGAGCATGGGTCAAGCTATCTGATAGAGAAATAATTCACTTATTCTGGAATGGAGGCACAGGGTCTAATAATAAAGCGGAGTTTATGGAAATATGGGGTGTACTGATGGCAGCTATCAACTTAAAAATATCAAATGTCAATTTCTATGGGGATTCCAAAATTGTGGTGGATAGTATAATGGGAAACATTAAATTGAGTAACCTTGGATTATAGGGATGGTTTCATAGGGAAAAATACTTATGGGTGAGGTTGAATCAACCCCCTATCAATCACATCTTTAGGGAAAATAACACACGAGCTGATTGCCTATCGAAAAGAGGCATCAAAGAAAATTTTGGGTGCATTTAGGTATTATACTACAGAGATAGATCTCTAATATGGGAAAATTCCATTCCACTGCGGTGATAAGGATATCAATTATGCAAGCGAGCCTGCATCCAATTCAATGTTTTTCATAGTCACCTTTTTGGACCTCTCCCGACTTATCTCAAGTGATATGATTGGTTTTTGTATACAACATCAAGTGAGCCTGTGTGTACTCTCCTTTTCCCAAAGAATATCAAGCAAGACTGATGCAATGAAGACGATACACAGTTATGATGAGGATTGGTTTTTGTTTCTATACACGCGAGCCTAAATCTGATGGAAGGATGAAGGATTTCGCATAAGCTTCAATCCTTTCCAATCGTCAATGATATCACATTTCCTACCTTTTCATCAAATGGGCCACATATATTGTAGGTATTATTTTCATTGTTTCTCTCCTAATATGATCTGGTTAAATGCATGTAAACAGGTATAGAGGGACTACACAATTTTGTTCTTTATCATTGTGAATGAGCGATATTTTGCACTGAGAAATCCGACTTGCCACAGTAATTAGTGAGCCTATTTATTTTTCAGAAAGGGGAGTCCTGTTTACACTTTGGAAAAGATATACTAAATGAATGTCGCTACAGCTCAGTTGATAATGTAATTGATGTTTTAATGAATTTTTATATATAATATACATTGTTTTTTTTCTTCTGAAAAAAAAAGGAACAGTCTAGAAAACAGAAAAAATAGCAAGTGGTTCAAATGTTTTGCTTAGTTCTCACTCTTTCCATGGAACCAAACATTGAAACTTTTGCAAGACACGTATGTTATCCTTATCTATTCTGAATGTGAATTTAATTAAGACATAATTAGCAAAAAATTCCTAAAATAAGTTAATTGCATAGTGAATGGAGATTAAAAAAAAAAAAAGGTTGATTTCAAATTCTATAACTAACTATCAAAATAATCCAATGTTTCCAAATATTTTGTGGAAACCAATAGAAAAAAAAAGGATTTAGCATGCAAAATATTAGTTCTGTAAAAAGAAATTGTAAGTAGATAAATAAAATAGTCGATTTAAAATTCTATAATGAACTATAAAAAAAATCCAATGTTTCCAAATATTCAGTGGAAACCAATAGAAAACAAAAGGATTTAGCATGCACAATATTAGTTCTGTAAAAAATATTTTGTAAGGAGATAAATAAAAATAAGTTGATTTCAAATTTCTATAATTAATGATCCAAAAAATCCAATGCTTCCAAATATTCAATGGAAACCAATAGAAAACAAAATAATTTAGCATGCAGAATGTTAGTTTTGTAAAACATATTTTTCTGCATAGGGATGTGTAGTGTAGAATTGAGGATGGACCACTAAATTGTCTATTATTTTTTGTTCCATTATATATCTACATTAAATATATTATTGCCTTGCCATCTTGTCATAAGCTTCATGAAAAACTCATCATTTTTTATGACCAATTTGATTTATGTTTTTATGATTATATATAATTAATTTAATATAAGTGTAAATATGATATTTTCTTCAGATTTATGGTTTTATTATTTGTATTGGTTATATATATGAAGATTAATATGACCTTAAAGTGTGAGGTATAGGTAATCAATCAAGAAGATAAGACTAGTTTATCTAATTCATTACTCTAGACAAACTTGAATATTGTTCATATTATTAAGGGATTATGTATCTTTACCTTTGATTTTCATTCAAGATTAGAGTAATTCAACAAAACATGATGCATAATTTTAGGACGTTTTTGGGAAAATTTTCATCATTCAATGCATTAATTAAACTTAGATATGATTTTGTTTTTAGTAGAACATAAAGTCTCCTATAGAAGATTAAATTATCATCATTTTTTAAATTCAAATTTTGAAGTAATTCAAACTTTTCTTTCAATTTTACTCCTAAAAATCGTATTTTTATCATCCAATTCATTTGAGCATGCATTTACATTCTTCTATATCCTTTACTTACTTTGTTTTTATGATTTGTAGTCAGAATAATTTTCTTTGTGATTTTTCTATACAAGTTTTCATTGTGTTTTGTTGTTTATTGTTATTCGAATAGTTTATTTTACTTTGATTTCACTTTATTCATGCACATTTAACTTATTTTCATTTTATTTAATTTAGTTTTAAATATACAATTTTTTTTTAATAGAATTAGCATTTGATTTATGTTTATTCCCTTGATTAGTTATTAAATTAGTTGTAATAGAATTAGCTTTTGATTTATGTTTATTCCCTTGATTCGTTATTAAATTATTAGAATTTGCATGCCTCTCATTTTTCAAACATATTCAATTTAATTTGCACATATAATGTAGTATATGGAAAGTTTACGCCAATCATTGGTTGAAATTTAAAATGAGTAATTCAAATTTCTTGTAGCAATTATGTTTCTCATCAAAAATTCAGTAAAATCTACAAGTACAGAGCAACATAAATAGGAAAATCTATTCAAATATTATGCACTTGTAGATTAAGTTTGATAAACTAATAGTTCATGCCTAAATAAAAGAATAAAAGAAAAAATAGTTGAAATATACAAAAATAAAAATAAAAAATTATATAATATATTTATATTATTTTTATGCACAAGCTAAAATTCACCCATTGTTATTTTTTTCTTAATAAATATACAAAATCCTCAAAAAATTACTAGTTTTGATGGATGTAGATTAGACATCGTTAATGAGAAAATGTTTCAATGAAACCTATAATAAGCTCACACATTTTTTATAGGACGAGACATAGTATTGGATACATGGTAAAGAAATTTGCAAGCATTTCGATAATATATATTTTTATGTAAGGAATTATAGGAGCTAGCCTAAATATGTGTTGTATGGGCTTGTTGGCCCTTTCATTTTGTTGATGGACATGATGGTGGAAATTTAATAAAAATGTAATTAGAGTTGACCAAAAATCTATGTGACTAGAAGTCACTACAAGGAAAAGACCCTCTAGTAGAATTTTTTGAAGAACACCTTGTAAGAGTACCCCAGACATCTGTTTGTAGTGGAGGTTACTACAGGAGGTTGGCGAGTGGGGCTTTCATTTTATTTTCATTTTATTCAATTCAGTTCTAAATCTACAACTTTTCTTGTAATATAATTAGCATTTGATTTATGTTTATTCCCTTGATTATTTATTAAATTATTAGAATTTGCATGCTACTCACTTTTCAAACATAGTCAATTTATTTTGCACATATAATGCAATATATGGAAAGTTTATACCAATCATTGGTTGAAATTTAAAATGAGCAATTCAGATTTCTTGTAGCAATTATATTTCCCATCAAAAAATCAGTAAAATATGTTAGTATAGAATGACATAAAAAATGATGAACATTATAGGAAAATCTATTCAAATATTATGCACTTGTAGACTAAGTTTTATCAACTAATAGTTCATGCCTAAATAAAATAATAAAAGAAAAAATAGTTGAAATATACAAAAACAATAAATAATTATACAATATATTTATATTATTTTTATGCATAAGCTAAACTTTACCCATTGTTATTGGTTTCTTAATAAATATACAAAATCCTTAAAAAATTACTAGTTTTGATGGATATAGATTAGACATCGTTAATGATAAAATGTTTGAATGAATCCTATAATAAGCTCACACATTTTTTATAGGACCAAACATAGTATTGGATACATGGTAAAGAAATTTTCAAGCATTTCGATAATATATATTTTTATGTAAGGAATTATAGGGGTTAGCCTCATCATGTGTTGTATGGCCTTGTTGGCCCTTTCATTTTTTTTATGGACATGATGGTGGAAATTTAAGAAAAACGTAATTAGAAGTGGACCAGAAATCTATGTGAGTAGAAGCAACTACAAGGAAAAGACCTTCTAGCAGATGTTTTTGAGGAACCCCTTGTAAGAATACCCTAGACATCCGTTTGTAGCGGATGTTACTAGAGGAGGTTGGAGGGTGGAGCTTTTTGCAAATTGTTTTCTTCCGGTGAGTTTATGATCCTAAACTGCACTGGTGCATTCAACTAGAGAAAGCATTGGTGCACAAAAAATATTGGCACACTAGGACACCGTGCACTCGGTACAAACCTGCACGGTCCGTCTTTATTACTGTAGCACAACAGTATTTTACAAATATTCTACACTGGTGCATCCTAAAACCTCACCCCCAAACTGAAACAACCCGGTGCAGTTCTAAGAAACCGCACCCGTGCATCTATAAAACCCATGCACCAGAACAAGGTTAAATAAAAAAAAATTACAGCCAAAAATCTGCATTTTCACTTTTTAGTGCTCCAAAGGTCTCAAGCACCGGTGCAACTTTACCTTCTGTCAGGCTCCCTGCCATTGATGCTCCTATTGTATGCATTGTTGTTGTCCATTGCCCACCATCTCCATTTTCAATTTTGCAAAACGGTGTGAAAATTTATTTTTTCAAATTCTATAGCCAATATGCCCCCTCGACGGCCAAATGTACAAGTATTTTCCTTATTTTTCCATAATTAAATCTTTTAGAGGATTATTTTTGTAAAAAATCTTAAAATTCACCTTATTCAAAAATAATAATTCCTGCACGGTGTGCTTGAGTTGTTCGCATCACAACCGGTGCTAAGGGTATCCCCCTTGGTTCTGGGGCAGTACCGAAAAGGTGTGCCATGATTTTTTTAAATTAAAAAAAGAAGTGTGGTGTGGTTGGTTAACCGGTCGCACCATTGACCATGTCGAATTGTAGGAAGGTGGTGTGTTGACAGAAATATCTGCCCCGGGGTGGGTAAGGTTTTAAGCGCACTACATTCCAGCAATTCAACATGGTCAATGATGTGGCCAAATAAAGGACTGCTCCATTGACCATGTAGTGATGTCATGAGGGTGGTGTGCTTCCTAAAATATATGCCTCGGGGCATATAGTTTGTTCAACGCACTACCATCCCGACACTAGTACATAGTCAATGGTGCGGTTTGTTATATCACCGCACCATTGACCTTGTAACAATGTGAGGAGGGAGGTGAGCTGAAAATTTGTAGATGCACCACTACCAGTGTGTTGAAAATTTTATGGTGCACCACCTTCTGCACACGACAAAAAAGAAGGCACACCGTTACTGGTGCATGCCTTTTTTTGTGTGCACCGAATTTTTTTTTTTTCAAAAAAAATTATATATGTATATTCCTAAATACCTATCTCATTTAATAAAAAAAAAATTAGTTAATATGTCAATTAGTCAATGATGTGAAAGGAGAGAACGAAGGGAACACCAACAACAACATGTAGACCAGTATAACATTGTTGACCTATGGGAGGGACGAGAGAGGGAGAGACATGGATACCATCGCCCTATTACAACAGCTACCCAGAGGCTCCTAAGGCAGGTAGACCTCCTCAAGTTCTATGAGGAGGCTACATCCCAAAAGGGCCACGATGTGTTTTTGCGACATCTTATCCATAGGTGGAATGTCCACTTACAGGCTTCTTGGGTTGGTCCTAATCAGTGGTACGCGCCCAATGAGGAGGCAATCTATTTCGTCACTGCCCTATCGAGAAGAAGGCCAGATTTTCCCTTGTTCCTAGAGGTCCCAGTTGAATATGCAGCAGGGATTCAGTTAATGTACTCCCAGAGACGCATTAGCGTAGATGTACTATCTGCTTTAGAATTTCAGGTCTTTGGAGGTTAGTTACATATTCCTTCATTTGGCATAGAGGAAGTAAGGTGCCTCTCACTACTGATTTCGATGATTTCACACAACTCCAATGACAAGAAACACATTATTTGCCTGCTTATATTTATGTTGGTTCTTTAGTATAGGAGCCCTGACTTGTGAGGTGTTCTACCATTTTTTTTGTGGTAGACTGCAGTTCTTTACATCTTTAGATAGATGTCGTGCTCATGCATAAGGGATGGTGAACTTCCTTTTTTCTTTAGAGATATTTTGTTTATTTTTTGTGAGGTTTCAAGATACAAGGCGTAATTTTGTTTCACAGGCTCGTAGGTTGATGCTACATGTACGAATGCAGATGTGGGGATAGATGATGCCTAAGAGGGGAGAGTCTGAGTTTTACGCAAGAATATTGCATGATGCATTGGAGTTTCTAGCTAGTGTTGATGAGAATCCCTTCGTTTCCATCCCCTGTCTATATGCTAGTTTGGATTGGAGGGGGTGTGACAACATCCTCTACATAGATGATGAGTTGTCGGATGATAGAGGTAATATTATTTTTTTATTTATATTTATTCTAGCAAGTTCTTTAACTTCTTTTTGTTAAAATCTCTAATGAAATTATCTAATGATTGTTATTTACTTATATATTTTGTAGACATTGTGTCATTTTATAGCGATGAGATGCCAGCGCCAAAAAATGATCTAGGTGTAAATCTTGATGACCATCAGGATATGGAAGATGCCAAGGATTAGGCCAATGTAGACATAACTGGTCCTCATGGTGTGTCAGTAGCACCTTTTACTAGGCGTAGGCCTAACAGTAGATTGAGGATGGAGTTGGGCAACCAAATCTGTCCACTGTTTTTGGAGGTGGGAGTCAGGCCCACCACTATGAGAGAGATACAAGTCGATGCTAGGCTGGTATGGATGTGGAGAAGCATGTTACGTGACATGTTCACCTTGATTTGGCATGTTGTAAGAGCTACGATCTTAGTTACACAGTTGAGGAGGGCCCTTCAGTGTTGCCATGGTTGAGACATAGTACATCGATAGTTCGTGAGAAACAACACATCATATCATGATCACGATCAGGGGAGTGATCATCATTCATCTCGTGCCGCAGATGAGCAACTTGTACCATCGACTAATAGTTACGATGGAGAGCAGACTGGACCATCAGCCACGTCGAGTCAGCAACCTACAGAATCTAGTAGTACTCATGATCATGAGCAGGCTAGACCATCGACCATGTCGAGTCATGATTATAAGGAGCCAACAGTTGATCCTGATCAGAATGAGGCACCGCCAGATCAGAAGGCACGTGATGATCGACATGTAGCTGAGCTTATCAAGGCTACACCATTGACTGAAAAGGCCTTGACTAGTACTACTATTGATGAAGTACCACCAGCTCATATTTGACATTTATATCACAGTTATATATTTTTGACATTATATATGTATATATTGTCCATGTATTTTATGTTCATATTGCAGTTGTACTTAATTTACATGTTAGTGATCATCATGATGTGTATATTGTTAGGTCATGCTACAGATGTTCATTTAATGTCCAGCTTGTAGATAGATGTATATGTGATAGCAGTTATTTGACATGAGACGTATATTTGATGTTTGTGTTGTGATGATGTTATATAATACTAATTGTGTTTTTCTAGATGATCATGATCACGATCATTAGATGATGTTAGCAAATTTGAATGTGTTTTTCAGTCGAGTATGATTTTTGTACGATGGTTATCATGATCGTGATGTTTATTTAATTTAATATTAAATAATCATGATATTTATTAAATATTATTTTGTGATTGTAATTGAACTTTTAATTTTAATTGTATGTAAAATGGTAAAGTTGTATTTTTATTTGTAATTGCAATTTTAATTTTTATTGTATATATGTAAAATTGTAAAATTATAATTATAATTCTATATGTATGTAAAATTCTAAAATTGTAATTGTAATTGTATTTGTAATTTTAATTGTAATTGTATGTAAAATATTTGTAAAATTTCAGTTGTAATTGTAATATTTAATTTATTGTGAAATGATTGTAATTTTAATTTTAATTGTAATTGTATTTATGAAAATTTGTAAAATTATAATTGTCATTCTAATTGTCTGTAAAATTCTAAAATTGTAATTGTAATTTTATGTAAAATATTTGTAGAATTTTAATTGTAATTGAAATATTTAATTTATTGTGAAACGATTGTAACTCTAACTGTAAGTAAAATTATAAAATTGTAATTGTAATGGTATATATGTAAAATTGTAAAATTGTAATTGTAATTGTATGTAAAATTCTAAATTTGTAATTGTTATTGTAATTGATGTGAAATTTTAAAATTTTAACTGTAATTGTGATTGTGATTGTAATTCTAATTCTAATTCTATTTGTATGTAAAATATTTGTAAAATTTTAATTGTATTACTGTGAAATGATTGTAATTGCAAAATTTAAATTGTAATTGTAATTGTATGTAAAATTCTAAAATTGCAATTGTAATTTTAATTGTAATTGTATGTGAAATTTTAAAATTGTAATTGTAATAGTAATTTATGTAAAATATTTGTTAAATTTTAATTGTATTAATGTGAAATTTTTAATTGTAGTAATGTGGAATGATTTTATTAAAAATTTTAAATTTGTAAATTTGTAAAATTGTAAATAATTGTAAAATAATAAATCTAGAATAATATGAATTTTTGTAACGTAGTAAATTTTAGAAAATAATGCGAATAAATTCATGTAATTTATAATTATCATTATTTTATTATGATCTCACATACGAGAAAAAATAACTTTATAGAGTTTCCCATTGTTTTTGAGATCAACAATTGATTTTAACATTAACACAATGCAAATTACAAATTAATTCAAAATACATAGTATAATGTTTCGAAATAAAGAATCTTAAAAGTTATAAGGTAGTTAAGTACTTTATTTATAATAAAAATATCTTAAAAGGTATAAATATTGATGAAATAACACATGTACCATATCACTCTAGGTTCTCATGATCACCCTCATTATCTTCCAGCTCGCATGGCATGATAACACTATTGTTCTCAAAAATATGTTTTGATCTAGGGTCATGTCTCAATACGAACCACCAATCCCTATCCAACACATCTCAATAAAAAAAACACCTGGTTGCAGTGTTTGGGGAAAAAATATGGCTCCTTAGCTTCATCTCACATCTTTCTAGTGTTGATACATATCAGCCTACTATCGAGATCTTCCTTTACATTATTCTGATCAAAGGTGTCCCACTGCTTGCACATAAAATTAACACATTCGAAAGAGGAGAAATCCACTTCAATGATATCTTGTATCTTTCAGACGTAACCTAACGTCCCTCGCACTAGGTTTTGATCAATGTGCCTAGATTAACTAGATTGATTGAACTCGACTTCCACTCCACAGGCTTGTGTCATCTGTCAATCATAGGCATTTTCTGTGTGGAAAGGGTGTCCATATGCTCACATAGATGGGAACAAATGCACCTATAAAAAAGTTAAAAATCATAGTGTCATGTTTCTTATAATAACCCAATAGTTAAAATGTGAAATATAGTTGTAATTACATTTTAAAGGTGCAATAAATATATTATTACCTAGTTGCTGCACCCAATCCCTACGTTTAGTGCATCCTCTTCAGCACAGGGGTAACGACTGGTTGCACCGTATTTCTCTCTAACTTGGTGAACAACCCAAATATTGGGGCATATTTTTGGCATATTTTCTTTTAAATTATTGGGATAAGGCACACTTCTACCATTCAACTGTGTGAATTATTTCCTTTCACTATCCCATTTCATCCTCTTTTGTTCATACAATGAGGCCCATGGTTCTATCACTTCAGAATTATAAAGAATGAATTTACTGATTGCTTCAATTTATGCATTCACTAATGAAATCAAACCAACATTATATAGTACATAGAGATCAGAATATACATTATATAAAATTTCAACATGAACATTTACTTTGTGTAAATTTGAAAAATTCTAAGTCGCTTACTCTTTATCAAGCATTTTTTTCCATTCATTTGGAGCAACTAACCTTCTCTTTTATTTTCATCCCTTTCATCGTCCCAAATTACCATACTTGGTTTGTTGTTGATCTGCTTGATGCAATCACTGGCATAATAGAAACTCTCATACGATATGTACCCCTGTGCCATAGACCCCTTAGGTGTTGCCCTTTGTCAAACAAAACATTTCAATTTCTTCATGTACCTCTCTAAGAAGAACATCCAATGACAAGAAACCACCCGAACTAATTCAACCTCATTTGCTAGGTGGATTAGAAGATGAACCCGCAAGTCCATGAAACTCGTCGCCAGTTCCTTCTTAAACATACAAAAAATCTCAACTATCTTGTGATGACACTGTGGAATGCTAGCCACATGAATCTCATTTGACATGATCGAATGTAAAAATGCAGATAATTTAGATATGCTACATCGTAGGTCTTTAGGGAATTCATGTTTCACACACCCACACACTAACAAAGGATAATGACACTGCAAAGTTATAAACACGTGCAATAATATACAAAATTAGTTATGTTTTATGACCCCCACATGGGATAAAATTTATTAATATAAATAATAAGATCATGCTTTTGGAATTATACGTACTCTTAGAATATTCAAATTGTCATGCAATTTCAACCACGACAAATATTCATCCACGGTGAAGTAGTGCCATAGTGAAGACCTGTATGAAGATGGAACCCTCACACCCATTATAACTTCCTTTGTCAAAGAAATATCATATTTTTTTTTAAATCCATGGGACATCACCTTATTTGAAATAGCATGAATTTAAGGGACCATGCATGCCTCTGATCCTTTACTTTCTAAACATCTTTGCCAATGTTTATTTTTAGTTTTTCAAGCAATAAGATCTTTCCTAACAGCCAATGCATCACTTTTTTTTTATGATATGTGCCTCCATAAAGAAGATGAAACATTTTAAATTATATGCATTGGATCTAATAAGTGGGTAATCTTAAGATGTTCGCAATATGGGAAGTTATAAAAGATAGATTTCCTTTTCATCCCAATGAGAAATTTCTCAACATAGGTGTTGAAGCATTCTGGATCATCAAACATAGGCACCCCATTTGAATCAAACATTTCTATGAACTCCTTCTCCTTCTCTCTCTCATATGCTCTAAGCTATTTAGCTGATATCATTATTACAGGCATTTGGGTTCTCTCTCGTTTACTATTGAAAGCGGATGTTGCTCTTTTTTAAGGGTGTTCTTCTGGGAGGAATACTCTAGAGCAATCATACGTTGGATTTTGTAGGTCTTTGGACTATCTAGCTTTTAGAGAAGGTCCACAACATTTACATCCAAAATATCCTTTTGTTACAAGACCTGCAAGATTATTGCATACAATTTATATGCATGGCACTATAAAGAATATCATGAAGATCAAAATAATTACAATGAATTAAATAACTAATATGCAGAAAGATATTGTTACATATATAAAAAAAATCAATAAACATGTAATTTACCAGACCAAAATCTTAATCCTGGATAATCATGTGTCATGTAAGCACATATGCCATACAAGGTAAAACTCCTCTCTGCTGCGATGGGTCTTGATACATCGTATAAATTTATCCCATCTTATAATTGATCTACTAGTGGTTGTAAGTAGACATCCATATTCTTCACTTGTCTTCTACCAGGGACTATGAGAGCCAACATAAGATGTTCATTCTTCATAGAAAACCATGGGGGGATATTGTTATTAATCACTACTACAGGCCAAATAGAGTATCTGGTGTTCTAGAGGGAATATGTGTTGATGCCATTCATGGCTATGCTGAGTCATAGACTTCGTACTTCATCCTTGAATTTTTCAGGCCATGTATCCTCTATATGCTTCATGGCTATTGAAACAATTGGGATTTCCATAATGCTCAACTCACTTCTATGTGAGGCATGCCATCCCTAAAACATAGCTAATTATTTGCAAGGAAAGAGCCTTTAAATCCTTCAGATTATAGGCATGTGCCTTAATATCTTAAAAGGGGGATGACGTGATTTACCCTTCATTTTTTATTTATCATACCTGTCATGCCCACATTTCGGACATATCTCTCTGTCTACATATTCTCCTCTATATAGAATAAAATCATTTGGACATGCATGATATGATATGTACTCAACACCCAACATTTTCAACAATTTTTTTGCCTCTTCACAGCTACCGGGATAGGAATTATCACCCAGAAGAACCTTATCTTTGAATAATCTATAGTTGGTGATCAAGGAAAATATTAAATGTACATCAATGCTGATATAATTATTAACGTTCATGAAATTCTCCATTTGTAATATTCATTTTGTGATTTTATTTCTCAAATGTATATAAGGGAGGACTTTATGGTAACTTACCTCAAACTTTCCGAGAAAAATGCATTTGACAAGCCAAAATTTTCTTTCAAGTTGTATAGTAACATCGTTGTCCCCAACTGGGTAGAGTAACTGACCGCTAGGTCTAAAGGGAGTGGTGGTGGAAGAAAATTGAAGGCTTTTGATAAAGGTGTCAGTGATATGAGCATCATCCCCTAGTTGATCATTGTTTTTGAATGCATCTAAAAACATTGTCTCCATGCCAGTCATATCCCTTAAGTAATTTTCCATACCAAACTTTATTTTATTACCTCCATTGCCAGCTTGTGAAGAAATACTATTGTTGGAGTCATTCCTAATTGGTGAATTTGGACGTAGCAGGAATTGAATTGGTGGTTGATTCAACGATTCGTGGTATCATTCCTCTTTGATTTTTTCTCTTAATTCAACCTTCTCTCGATTGAAATTTTCATGGGGTGCAACAGAAGATAGTAGGTAGGTTTCTCATCATCACTAGAATCCTAATAATTTCAAAAAATAAATTTGAACATGATTAGTACAAAATATATGATAACAATTAGTAAGAACGTTGAAAATGGATGATTAATTTGTTTGAAATTGAAATAATTACATTAATATACCAAACAATTATTATTACCATCATTATCCCAGGAATGTGGCTAGAAGATGGAATATTGTTACAATTGGCAGGGTGAAGCAATTGTCTGTTTTCATCTACCAAAAGCGCCTTGCAATATGATGCTCCTTATAAGAGCTTCCGACGTTTTGGAGCTATTTGAATATTTTGAGCATCTGAACTCGATTCTGAATCTATATGAACTTTCAACTTTATATACATTATAAATTTTATTAAGTTGATTGATATGGATAAAAAACATAAATTGAATTAGATAATGAAAATATAAACAAAATATGAAGTAAATATTACATCTCAAGATGGACAGGGAGAAATCCACAATGGAATTTGAGAAATATTATGGAACGATATGGATTTCGAAGAATTTTCCATTCAATATAATTATGATATTTCACCCTGCATTTCAGCAAAATCAACATTAAATCTTAGTGCAAATTGCTAAAAGTAATTTTGGTGCCTTAAAAGTGGACTTATTGTTATCGGTGCTTATGTATAGATAACCACAGTAGTGCGGTTATAGTTACTCCACACCATTGTTGTTTTATTAACTGACACACCAGTGCGGTGTTATTAATTGATGCACCACTGACGAAAAGCTACAAATAAAAAAATGCAACTTTATTTTTTTAAAGTAAAAAAAAGGCGGTAAATTAAAAAATCGGCAGGAAAATATTTTCAAAAATATTCTTTAAATAATAAACACTTTTCATTATTTCACTATTTTTGAAAAATATTTCAACCAAATATTTGCACGATACATACCAAGAGCAAGGGAGCACGAGAGCACTGTGGAGGAGCGAAATACTTTCGAGCATAACTATTCAGATTTTCAGAATTCCAAACTTCTGCTGATTGAAACCCTTTAGCAAAGAATTTTGAACAATCTCATGGTTAAATTTTATTAGTTTTTTTACATTTTATGCAGTATCTTTTATGCATTAAGTAAAAAATTTCAATTTTCTATTCATTTTTAGAAACAAAAAATAGAAAAAAAATCAATTTTCAGCCTAAACCATTCATTCCTTTTGTTTCTGTCCTTTCTTCTTCTTGTTTCTGTGATATCAAAATTAGGGCCTTTCATTTTATATTTATAGGGTTTGTATTACTATATGTATAGGCCTATGACATCTAACTGACGGGACAACTTACATAGTTGGATCCCAATCCATGTTGGCCCTTGCGTTAATTTAGAAAAAATAGAATTTTTTTAATCCTTGCACCCTTCGTAACCTAGCACACCGGTGCGCTGGATTATCCTAGTGCATTGTGCACATAATGTTTGATAAAAATTTAAAAGAATTTTTTTTTTATCCGTGCGCCATATGTCAAATAGGGCACCCGTGCGCTATTTCATTATAGCACACCGGTCACGTACTTTTAGGAAAAAAAATTTTCATTTTGTATTAATCAGTGCACCATGTAACATATAACACATCAAGTCTCCTTGTTGAAAGAGAGCACCATACGGTGGTCCCCTGTTTGCGCAGGGTGTTTATAATAATAGGCCACACCGCCCCCTCCACAACGTCATATGCTACAAAAACTAACACTAAACGATTTTTATTAATTTTTCTGTGTTAATCGGTGTGGTGGTTAACATGTAACACACGGGTGCCCATTGTTGACATAGAGAATTGTACGGTGTTTTATACTATTTGGGCGATGCGTTTATAAGAAAATGATTCACTAAGTTAGTGAGTACATCATTTAAAATAGCACCAGTTTCTTGATATTTTTTTTTTACATGAAAATTTGATAATTTATTTATAAAATTTTTTAATGAATGATATGGTACAAGTTTCATATTGATAAAAAAATTGTTGACAAGAGATCAAGTAACAAAAATACTAATAACACATCAAGAAAAGCAAAAAATGCAAGTCCTTTGTAAATTCTTTACAAAAAATATTATTTTTGAACTATATGTAAGTTTAACTAATATGTATTGCTTACTGTGTATCATGCATAGTGATGCGGGAGCATGAGGCTTAGAGACAAAAGGCTTCATTAATTATTCCAAAAATCGAAAAACAATTACAAGCAAAGATGTTAGTACCTTTAGCTATCAGTTTATAGTTTTACTAGAGAGGGTTGAACTAGTATCTAGGAAGATTGAATAGATTTAGATTAAATTCAGAATATTTAGCGTTCAGTTGATAAATTTAGGGAAGATAATGTAATTATGATTTTTCTAAATTAGGAGAATTCGATCCTCAAGAGGAGGTTGACTGTTATGTAAAAAAACTATAAATGTAACCTCTGAGAAAGAGGAAATCGAATTGGGCCATAGAAGAATTGATTGAGAGGGTTTTTTCCTATGATTTAATAAAATTGAAAAATTTAAGTATCTATTGTATGCTTGCTAAATTCCTGGAGGGTTTCATCTCTCTGAAAATCCATTTGATTTATACATTCTGTGTAGAATTTGAGTGTGATTAGCATATGTGTAAGGGATTTAGAAGAGATTGTTGAACTTGTGTATCTCCAAAAAAAAAAATTCCCACATAGTGATGATAGATCTGTGATTGTCGATTTGCAGAGGAAAAAGAGGTTGAGATAGTGTCAGAAGTACAAAACAAAGAACCAGTGAAAATCCGTGGTCAAACACCATAAAAAATGAAAAACTATAGATCAAGCAGTTTTTGAGAAACTAACCACTGTTGTTGAACTGCTTTTGGTGTGTTAGTGGTTTTGTTCAAATTGAACGCGATCGAATTGTAACGTGACATGTCACGGTGGTAATACCACTATTTTTGCATGACTTTGGGTTGATAAAGTACGGGGGCTATTTTCACACGATAGCCGTTTGATCATAAATAATTGAGATCCAACGGTGGTCATGTCGGAAGTTGCGTGGAGGTTTTAAAAAGGTAAGGACCCAATGGATTTTTTCAATAGAGTTTTATTAAACTGTTTGAAGTCCAAAACCCCATTTTGAAGGTTTTTAAACATTGTTTAGAAAGTGATTTATTATGTTTCAAAGGATAAAGGGATTTTTTCTTCCGTAGGTCATTTTATTAAACTAATGAATTAAATTTAATAAATTTTGATGACTGAGAGTGTAAATAAGGATCACGGACAAATTCCTCCTGAATTAGAAAACATAGTAACTAAATTTGAACATCTCTCCCTAATGCCTGCACCCACACTACCATCTTTTTTGGTATCATAGAGGTCTTCAGAGCATTTTCCAGACACTGAAAAAGCTTCCAAAAGTCAGAAAAATAAATCCAACATGGTTATTAGAATTGGTAGAGGAGGTGGTGCTGGTAGAAGAAGAGGTAGGCCAGTTTCAAATGCTGAAGTATTAGAGACTATACAGCAAATTCAAGCTAGATTGCAAGCAATGGAAGCAGGACAACAGAGAGATCCTGAAGATGTCAGTGAACCAGAATCTAAAGAAGAATAAGAAGGAAATTTTGAGCTTATTCCTGAGATGAGATTCTTTAAATCAGTTTTAGGATCTACATCCAAACCTAGACTTGAAGTATCGGCTCTTGCAGGATGATTGAATCCAGAAGAGTTGATACACTGGATCAATGAAATGAATAACTGCTTTGATTATGAAGAGATGGGTGAAGAAACGAGAGTTAAGTTTGTGTCACAAGGTTGAAAGGATATGCAGCACTTTGGTGGGATGGAGTGCAAGAAAAAAGAAGGAGAGTTCATAAGCAGCCAATCAAGAATTGGAATAGAATGGTAGAAAAGTTGAGAGGTAAGTTTTTACCTAGTGATTATCAACTTTAATTATTTAGAAAAATGCAGAATCTTAGACAAAGATTAATGATAGTAAAAGAATACATAGAATAATTTTACAAAGTGAGCATAAGAGCAGGAGAAATTCAAGATACAACAGAGAAGATTTCCAGGTACATAAATGGTCTCAGAATGGAGATTCAAGATGAGATAAGTATATTGTCTCCTAAAAAAGTAGAAGAGGCTTACCAGATGGCCTTAAAAGCTGAAGAAAAACTCATCAGGAAGAAATCTGCCAAAGGAAGAGGTACTTTCCAAGGAAGAGGAAGTCAAGATGGTAGAGGAAGATCTACAGCACCAAGAGATGGAGCTAGCAGCAGCTCACCTCCGTATGCACCCATAGAAGGTGATACAAGTGGAAAAATTAGTCCTTTTAGAGGAAGAGGAGGAAGAAACAGAGGAAGAGAAGTCAGATGTTATAGATGTAAAAAATTAGGACAAATCAGAGAATGTGGGGACAAATTAGAGAAATGAAATTATTTCTCAGATTGAAGAAGAAGCAACAAAGTTGTCTGTAATAGAGAAAGAAATTGTGCCAGGGAAAGGAGAATATTTTGTGGTTAACAAAGTTTTATTAAAACAAACAAAGGAAGTTGTTGAACCAACACAGAGAAAGGCGTTGTTCAGAAGTGTGTGCAAATTTCAAGGGAAATGTTGTCAATTGGTAATTGATAGTGGCAGTACAGATAATTTGGTTTCTACAGAGGTGATAGAGAAGTTGAAATTGAAGACAAGGGAACATCCAAAACCCTACAAGGTGTCGTGGTTTTAGAAGGGACATCAACCGATAGTAAAGGAAAAATGTGAAATAGAATTGAAAATGGGTAGTTACAATGATAAAATCATGTCTGATGTGATGCCTATGGATGTGTGTCACATATTGCTCGGTAGACCTTGGCAGTATGACAGAGCAACAATACATGATGGAAAGAGAAACACTTACAAGTTTTTCAAAGATGGTATGAATCAAACATTGTTACCTATGGAAGAAGAAGATGCATGAAGTGAAAATTCTGATCCAAAGGCTTTATTGTTGAGTGGAAAAGAATACTTGCAGCAGATTGAAAATGGTGAGGTAAATTTTTCTTTAGTTTTCAAACCTAAGGTAATATTTACTTCTACTAAAATTTATTCTTTGCTAATTAAAATTCAAGAAATGTTGGAGAACTATTGTGATATTATTGTTGATGGTTTTCCTGATGAATTACCACTTGTAAGAAGAATCAACCATCAGAAATATTTCATTCCAGGATCAAATTTTCCAAACAAAGCAACTTACAGAATGAATCCTACAGAAAATGAAGAAATCAGAAAGCAAGCTCAGGAATTGGTTGACAAAGGCTTGGTCAGAGAAATTTTGAGTCCTTGTGCAATACCTATAGTATCAAGTTCAAAGAAAGATGGAGGTTGGAGAATGTGCACTGATTCAAGAGAAATTAAGTAGTTAACAATCAGGTATAGATTTCCTTGTTGGAAATATGATGCAGGATGTTGTCCTTGATGGCAACCCACTGAATGAAGATAAAGACATGCGACTGTTGACATATGTTGTCCTTGATGGCAATCCACCTGATGAAGTTATTCTTGACTTGATGGACTTGGTAAATGATGTAAATCTGAAGTGATATGATGATTGTTGATGATATGATGTTGAGTGTTGTACTTGAAAGGAAACCCACTTGATGAAGATGATGACAACTTACTTGATGAAGTTGTGTTTGATAGAATATGTCCTTGATGAAGAAAATCTGATGTATCTACAGTATTTACAGAAGGCAATGATGAAAAAGAGCATGTCTCTTGGTATACGCGGATTGGCCTAGGGGAAGTCGCGTATGCACGCAGAAAGGAACGTTACAAGTCGCGTATGGGCTAAAGCGCTCAAAAAGTGCAAATCCAAGGGTAACCACCATGGTATTGACCCATAGTATTGGGTAATGATCCGCCTAATTGACCCCGTCCAGGTAGTTTTGGGCTTATGGTATTGTTTTGGTCCGTGGTATTGAAAAAGGGGCTCATGGTATTGACAAAGGGTAATCATATATAAGGAGAAGAAATTCATTGTGCAAATGATGAGTGTGGGAGCAAGATGTCTGAACTTGAATAAATACTTCTCTATGAAGTATATCTGTATGGAAAGGGTAAAGGTTTGCTGATAGATCTGAATCTATGATGCACTTATGAAGAAATGATGAAGCGGGACTTCTAGATCTGAAATGTACTTGTATTTGCTAGATCTGTTTATGGAAGGCCTAGATCTGTGATGAGGCGAACATCTAGGCGAACATCTGTCTGAAGTAAAGGGTTAGATCTGAAATGAATATCTGATCTGATGAAGTATGCTGCTCTGTAATGATTGAAGATCTATACGCTACTTCGCCGCGGAGGAAGCGCGTATATACGCAGCTTCAGCGAAGAGAAAGTGCGTATGCCCAATAAAATATACACTGAGGTATACGCTGGTTTGTGTGGACGGAAGCGCGTATATACGCGACATCAGTGAAGGGAAAGCGCGTATGCAAACTAGGGTTTGCTGAAGCAAGGGTATGAAAAGGGTTCAGTCTGGAAATATGATGAATTGTGGCCTGCAAGTTGTGTTCTATTGAAGTTGTTGGATCCAGTGTGAAAATTGATGAAACGTGGTCCAAGGTGGTGCTGAGGGTTGTAGCCTTCAGTCAGGGGGTTGTAGCTCCCTTCCAGGTGAGGCTGGTAAACGAGAGCAGGGGGTCGTAGCTCCCTTCCGGGAGAGGCTGGTAAACGAGTCAGGGGGTTGGAGCTCCCTTCCAGGAGAGGCTGGTAAACGAGCGCAGGTGGGTGCCTGCGTGCTGGTCAAGTCTGCGCCAGTACATATGTTGTAATATGTTTTCTCTATAATAAAATATTGAAGGCTGAGCAACTGCAGCGGTGGTTTTCTCCCGACTTGGGTTTCCACCTAAAAATCCTGGTGTTCATGTGTGATGCTTTGTGTGATGATTTATTCTGTTCTTACTGCACATGTTTACTGCTTAATGAATATCTGATGAATAAATGGAGGAATGATTTAAGTGAAGAATTAATGACATAAATAGATATCTGTGTATACGCGAGTTTCGTAAAGGGTATCCGCGTATATACGCAAGTCTGGTTCAGGAAAGTAGCGTATGCATTTTAGAAGTACGAAAAAGTGAAAGTTTTGAATATGCAGTAAATACTGATTCACCCCCCCCTCTCAGTATTTTTTCCCAACAATTGGTATCGGAGCGTGGTCCTTCTGCAGAAGCTTGATCGCTTGAAGGAGATCCGTCGCAATGGGAAAGAAGCAAAAGAAGAAGCCTATTCGAAGAAAGGAGATATTTCAGAGAATATGGATACCAGAAATCAAAGGAGATGAATCTGATAGTGATTGGGATCATCCTTTGAAAGATCTTAGTGGTACAAACAATAGTGAAGAATATGCTGTCAACCTAGAAGAAGCCGAAAAAGATTCTGACCAAGCTCTACAAGTACTCATGGAAAAGAAGCAAAATACTCAAGGTAAGGAGATGTCTCAGAAAACCGGTACAGCAGAAGTTGACAAAGATGAATCTGATTGTGATCCTTGTAATCTTATCTGTGCAAGCAATGATGTTGAGGATTTAAAAGAAGTTATCAAAGATCAACAAAGAATATTTAATGAGAAGGACTCTGCCTCCAAAGCTTTGTGCTTTAAACTGAAAAGGATGTTCGATGATGTATACAATCGAAGTAAAGGATATCAAGCTGGAATCATCTCTCTGCAAGCAGAACTTGAAGAATCAAATGAGAAGAATGAAGGACTTGAAGCAGAAAACGTTTCTCTAAAAACAGATCTGGAAAAATCAAAAAGGAAGAATGAAGGTCTTGAAGCTGGAATCATCTCGCTACAAGCAAAACTTGAGGCATCAAGTAAGAAGAGTGAGGAACATCTACCATCATTTGATAAGGAAGGACTTGAAGCAGAAATCGTTTCCCTCAAAGAAGACTTGGATAAATCAAATAAGAAGAATGCAAGACTTGAAGCAGAAATTGTCTCCCTCAAAGAAGATCTCATAGCATCAAACAAGAAGAATGAAGAGCTGCAGCAAACATGTGAAGACAACGGAAATTGGTTGAAAGAATAAATCCTAAATCTGAAGGATCAAGTAGAAGATGGAAGAAGGAAAGAAGAAAGCATGACCAAGCAATGCCAAGGCTTGGAGGTTGAGGTAAACATTCTCAAAAGTAAATTAGAAGAAAAGATTAAACTTTTGAGGTTTCATGATAGTACTAAAATCTTGGACAATATTCTGAGTAATCAAAGGTCTCCTGCTATCAAACATGGTCTTGGTTTCCATGAAACCATTAAAGGTGAATCTAGTTCACAAGGGAATGCTAATGATTCAAAGGAAGACAATGCAAAACTTGAAGTGTTGAAAGAAACAAAAGGTCAACCAACAGTCATGAATACTCAAAGGAAATCATTCAATAATGTTGAATGCTTTAGATGTCATAACTATGGGCATGTTGCAACAAATTGCAGAAGTAGATTGTTTCAGCCACAAACAAACAGATCCTACTCAGAAAGGTACTCTAGTCTCTTCAGAGGATATTGTTTCTCATGTAACATGTATGGACATAAAGCAGCTGATTGTAAAAGGAGGAAGATTAGAAATACTCATCATGATTCTTATGTTTATTTTTCTGGTCACATGAGATGTTATGCTTGTAACAAGTATGGACATGTAGAAAAAGAATGCAGGATGAACAGATCTGGGAAAGTGGATAAGCTCCATCACACAATTAGAAAGTTCAAACAAATTTGGAGAAAGAAGGAGGACCGATCAGAAACGTAGGGAATTCAGACCCTACTGCAGTCATCCGCTTCTGGAAGCTTACTTCTCTGATTGACTGCAGGAATGATGT
Organism: Pinus albicaulis; assembly: GCA_034641835.2. Lineage (NCBI taxonomy): Eukaryota > Viridiplantae > Streptophyta > Pinopsida > Pinales > Pinaceae > Pinus > Pinus albicaulis. Next base: position 304,379,646 of record CM076581.1, read on the forward strand.
GGGATACATTATGAGATCTAGTAATGTATCGTCACAAGAGGAGCAATGCATGATGAATCTCAAGGTTGATTTGTTTATTCTGGTTATGTTTACTTCTGACAGCGCATCTGATGTAGAAAGGACAGGTACAGGAGGTACAAGCTCAGGAGGAAATAAAGGAAGATGAAAATTTTCTATATTACACTTTCCATACGCGAGTCATATTCACAAAAGTCGCGTATACACGCGAGTTTCAGCAGACGCAGTCGCGTATGCCTTGATGGTAAGAAAATTTATCTGATAGCTGAAGATCTGAAGCAGAAGTCCAGGGGGAGCATCAGTCTGACTGCTGATGATTGCACTGTTAAGCATTATTCTGGTTATACTCATAATAATGAAATGATGCATGGGTTCTTGTGTTTAACATTATGGATGAAGCCTGGTTGCTTTATGATGAAGAGCACTCATTGTTGAGATGAAAGTCTTATAATTCAGAGATGAGGACAGATCATGCAGAGATTGTTGCTGATGACGTGCTATTGAAAGGTGCTTCAGATTGCAAGCTAAGGAAGAGCATTGGTTTAGGGGGAGCAGCAGGTTGAATACTAATGATTGTATTGTTGGCAATATGACTGCTTGTTCTTTGGTTTTTTTGATACTCATGCTCAAATGATGATGTCTTGGTACATGATTTATTATGATGAGTTTTTGAGCCCTGGTTGCTGATAAGTATCCTTTGTACTCACACATGGATGAGTTGGATGTCATTTGATTCAGAAATAAATCATGCAGAGTGTGTTCTATGGTTGAGAGATCTTTTGCCTACATATGTTACTTCATGTCAAATCTTGAAGATCTTGATGATGTTGGACCACATGGATGATTGCTTGATGTTGTTCTGATATGAGAAACTTTCTTGGAAAGATTGTATTGATGCTGCAAAGAATCTGAAGGCTTGGTTATGCTACAACCGTTGGATGACTTTTGAAGAAACTACTACCCTGTTCCATCTATCTGTAGTCCAAGGAAGCATTCAAATACCTCAGAAAGAAGCTGAACACTGCATTTTTCTCACAGAGGATCAGTTCTGGTTGAAGATGGCTTTGGATACGCGGGTTTACTGAAACACAGTCGCGTATACACGCGAGTTCCTGCACAGAAAACCGCGTATGGTTGGTTGCTAGCAACTTTGGTTGGTTCAGCTCTCTTCAGCACAACTGTAATGTTGTTTGGTATCTCTGATACTGTTTGGTATCTCTGTGGTGCTCCAGTTCTCATAATTCTGTTTCTAATGTTTTGATGAAGATGCCTTGATGATTTGTTGATGGAAGTTTTCAGGATGCACAAACTAAGGGGGAGCCTTAGTCGTTTGGAAAGATTGCTAGGTTGCACAGATTCAGGGGGAGCATTAGTTTTGCTGAGTATAATGCATTGCAGGCATTATGGTGGTTCTGATATATGATCTCTCTTGAGGTCTTCTTGGTATTGGTCATGAAAAGTCATATTTGTAGTTTGATGAAAAGGTCTTGTTGAGACCCATGTTGTAAAATTGTAATATTCAGTCATGTAAGGACTTGTCAATTTGTAAACCCACTTGGTTGGGTAGCTGAGTCATGTTTGTAAACCCACTTGGTTGGGTAGCTGAGTCAAATTTGTAAACCCACCTGGTTGGGTACTTGAGTCGCATATGTAAATCCACTTGGTTGGTTATTTGATGTAAGTATGAGTCATTGGTGATAGGAACTTCATAAAGTCATGTACTTCATTGAAAATATGTTTGAAGATTCAGCATGAACTCAGGGGGAGCTTGGTCACTTCAGTATACATCAGATCTGCAGAACGCTTCTTCTACATGAGGAGAAAGGGGGTGAGTGTGTTGGTTTTGATCTGCTGGTTTTTTCCGTTGCCCTTGATGTCAAAGGGGGAGAGTGACATGGTGTGTGAATGAAGATAATGATGTGCCCTTTGCCCTTGATGTCAAAGGGGGAGAGTGTCATGGTGTTTGAATGATGCCAAAAATGGAGAGAGTGACATGGAAAATAAGGAGAATGACATGATGTCATTGTATTCTTAATGTATCTATCTGTTGTGGTAACCAAACACCATCATGGTTGCCATCAAGTCCAAAGGGGGAGATTGTTGGAAATCTGATGCAGGATGTTGTCCTTGATGGCAACCCACTGAATGAAGATAAAGACATGCGACTGTTGACATATGTTGTCCTTGATGGCAATCCACCTGATGAAGTTATGCTTGACTTGATGGACTTGTTAAATGATGTAAATCTGAAGTGATATGATGATTGTTGATGATATGATGTTGAGTGTTGTACTTGAAAGGAAACCCACTTGATGAAGATGATGACAACTTACTCGATGAAGTTGTGTTTGATAGAATATGTCCTTGATGAAGGAAATCTGATGTATCTACAGTATTTACAGAAGGCAATGAAGAAAGGATTTCAGAATGTACTCAGAGAATGATGAAAAAGAGCATGTCTCTTGGTATACGCGGATTGGCCTAGGGGAAGTCGCGTATGCACGCGGAAAGGAACGTTACAAATCGCGTATGGGCTAAAGCGCTCAAAAAGTGCAAAATCCAAGGGTAACCACCATGGTATTGACCCATAGTATTGGGTAATGATCCGCCTAATTGACCCCGTCCAGGTAGTTTTGGGCTTATGGTATTGTTTTGGTCCATGGTATTGAAAAAGGGGCTCATGGTATTGAAAAAGGATAATCATATAAAAGGAGAAGAAATTCATTGTGCACAACATGCGTGTGGGAGCAAGATGTCTGAACTTGAATAAATACTTCTCTATGAAGTATATCTGTATGGAAAGGGTAAAGGTTTGTTGATAGATCTGAATCTATGATGCACTTATGAAGAAATGATGAAGCGGGACTTCTAGATCTGAAATGTACTTGTATTTTCTAGATCTGTTTATGGAAGGCCTAGATCTGTGATGAGGCGAACATCTAGGCGAACATCTGTCTGAAGTAAAGGGTTAGATCTGAACCGAATATCTGATCTGATGAAGTATGCTGCTCTGTAATGATTGAAGATCTATACGCTACTTCGCCGCGGAGGAAGCGCGTATATACGCAGCTTCAGCGAAGAGAAAGCACGTATGCGCAATAAAATATACACTGAGGTATACGCTGGTTTGTGTGGACGGAAGCGCGTATATACGCGACATCAGTGAAGGGAAAGCGCGTATGCAAACTAGGGTTTGCTGAAGCAAGGGTATGAAAAGGGTTCAGTCTGGAAATATGATGAATTGTGGCCTGCAAGTTGTGTTCTATTGAAGTTGTTGGATCCAGTGTGAAAATTGATGAAACGTGGTCCAAGGTGGTGCTGAGGGTTGTAGCCTTCAGTCAGGGGGTTGTAGCTCCCTTCTAGGTGAGGCTGGTAAACGAGATCGAGGGGTCGTAGCTCCCTTCCAGGAGAGGCTGGTAAACGAGTCAGGGGGTTGGAGCTCCCTTCCAGGAGAGGCTGGTAAACGAGTGCAGGTGGGTGCCTGCGTGCTGGTAGGAGTCTGCACCAGCACATATGCTGTAAGATGTTTTCTCTATAATAAAATATTGAAGGCTGAGCAACTGCAGCGGTGGTTTTCTCCCGACTTGGGTTTCCACCTAAAAATCCCGGTGTTCATGTGTGATGCTTTGTGTGATGATTTATTCTGTTCTTACTGCACATGTTTACTGCTTATTGAATATCTGATGAATAAATGAAGGAATGATTTAAGTGAAGAATTAATGACATAAATAGATATCTGTGTATACGCGAGTTTCGTAAAGGGTATCCGCGTATATACGCAAGTCTGGTTCAGGAAAGTAGCGTATGCATTTTAGAAGTACGAAAAAGTGAAAGTTTTGAATATGCAGTAAATACTGATTCACCCCCCCCTCTCAGTATTTTTTCCCAACATTCCTTTACCTAGAATTGAAGATTTCATGGATTGTTCGAGTGGAGAAAGATATTTTTGAGAACTAGATTTGAAAAGTGGATATCATCAAATTAGGATAAGGGAAGGAGATTAATGGAAAAAATCCTTTAAAACAAATGAAGGATTGTATGAATTGATGGTAATTCCTTCTGGTTTATCAAATGCACCTAGTACATTTATGAGGCTTATGAACGAATTATTGAAGGAATTTATTGGCAAAATTGCAATAGTATATTTGGATGATATATTAATTTACAACAAAACAAAGGAAGAACACCTGAGACATCTTAATTATGTTTTAAGGAAGTTACATAAAGAGAATTTACTGATAAATTTAAACAAATGTTCATTCATTAAAGAAGAATTGGTATATCTAGGTTTTGTTGTTTCTGCTGAAGGATTAAAAATGGATCCCGTGAAGATAAAGACAATTGTGGGGTGGCCTTCACCTAAAAGTGTTTTTGAGGTAAGAAGTTTTCATGGTCTTGCTAGTTTTTATAGAAAATTCATAAGGAATTTTAGTATTATCAATGAACCTATCATGGAAACCATAAATAAGGATAAAAAACCATTTAAGTGGACTGCTAAAGCTGAAAGGAATTTTTAGTTCTTAAAGAAAAATATAACTGAGAAACCTATCTTAGTGTTTCCTGATTTTAATAAACCATTTGAAGTAAAATGTGATGCCAGTGGGGAAGCTATTGGGGCTTTATTAAGTCAAGAAGATAGAACTGTAACATATTTAGTGAGAATTTGAATGAGACAAGAAGGAAGTACTCTTCTTATGACAAGGAATTTTATGAAATTGTATAGTGATTGAATAAGTGGAGACATTATTTAATGTCTAAATAATTTGTGCTATATTCAGATAATCATGCTTTACAGTATATTATGCAACAACATAAATTGAGTCAAAAACATGGAAACTGGGTTGAATATCTTCAAATTTTTAACTTTGTACTGAAGCATATATGTGGTCAAGCAAACAAAGTAGTAGATGCCTTGAGTACAAAAAGCATTCTTGTTCAAGAAAGTCATATTCAAGTGTTAGGTTTTGATTTTCTTAAATAAATTTGTATGAAAAATTTGAATTTAAAAGAAGCATTTGAAGCATATTGTAATCATGTTTTAATATACAGAAGTCAGTGGTTATATTATTTCTTGCAAGAGGGTTTATTTTTCAAAAGGAATCAATTGTGCATACCAAATTGTTCTATGAGAGAAAATTTAATCAGGGAGAAACATAGTGGTGGACTTGCTGGACATTTTGGTGTTCATAAGACTTATGAACGACTAAGTCATTTTTATTTTTGGCCAAAGATGAGATCCGAAGTGGAAAAGTATGTGAAGAATTATAAAATTTGTCAATATGCAAAAGAGAAAAGTCAAAATGCAGGTTTTTACATTCCATTACCTATTCCAGACAGACCTTGGTATATGGTAAGTATGGATTTTGTTTTAGGATTTCCTAAGACACAGAGAGGAAATGATGCAATTTATGTTGTAGTTGACAGATTTTCAAAAATGGCATATTTTGTTCCATGTTATAAAACCAGTGATGCTACTCATGTTGCCAATTTTTTTTCAAGAAGATTGTCAGATTACATGGGTTACCTAAAAGTATTTTCTCTGAAAGAAACACAAAATTTGTTGGTCATTTTTGGAGGACATTTTGGAAGAAGCTTGGTACTAAACTAAGTTCCAGCTCATCTTATCACCCTCAGATTGATGGGCAGACTGAAGTAGTGAACAGGAATTTGGGTAATCTTTTGAGAAGTCTTGTAGGAGAACATCCTAAATAGTGGGATTATATTCTTCCACAAGTATAGTATGCATATAATGATTGACCTAATAGAAATACAGGACAGAGTACATTCCATATAGTTTATGGAATGCACCCAGGAGGAGTATTTGAATTGAGGAACTTGGGAAAAGCAGAAATAAGAAGTGCTAAAGGAGAAGAGTTTTCTTCAGAAATTCAAGAAACACATGAACAGGTAAAACAACAGCTACAATATAGAAGCATCAAGTACAAAAACAGACTAGATTTGAGAAAAAGAGAAGTTAATTTTGAGGTTGGTGATTTGGTTTTAGCACACTTAAGAAAATAAATATTTCCAAAGAGGAAGTATAACAAGTTAAAATTAAAAAATATAGGACCATGCAAGATATTGAGAAAGTTTTTTTCTAATGCTTATGAAATTGAATTACCTTCTGATATTGGAATATCTCCAATATTCAATGTTGTTGACTTGTACAGATATGAAGATAGTGGCACAGATGACAGACCAGAAGACAAAGAAAATATTGACTGGGTAAAGCAATTACCCACGGCAAAGACATTTCAACCAGAGAGGATCTTAGATGAGAAAGTGTTTAAAAATACCAAAAGATAGGAATATTTTCAATATTTTATTAGTTAGAAGGATCAGCTAATTGAGGTTGCTACCTGGATTATAGAAATCGTGCTGCAAAAATTGGGCAGTTCTATAGAGGAGCTCATGGAAAAGAGCCCATGAAGATTTTTGTCCTCAGGAGTCTGATGTAGGGGCATGAGGCTTAGAGACAAAAGGCTTCATTAATTATTCCAAAAATCCAAAAAAAATTACAAGCAAAGGTGTTAGTACCTTTAGCTATCAGTTTACAGTTTTAATAGTAGGGTTGAACTAGTACCTAGGAAGATTGAATATTTTTAGATTAAATTCAACACATTTAGCCTTCAGTTGACAGATTTAGGGAAGATATTATGTAATTATGATTTTATCTAAATTAGGAGAATTCTATCCTCAAGAGGAGGTCAATTGTTATGTAAAAAAACTAAAAATGTATCCTCTCAGAAGGAGGAAATCGAATTAGGCCGTAGAAGAATTGATTGATAGGGTTTTTGCCTCTGATTTAATAAAATTTCAGAATTTAACTATCTATTGTATGCTTGGAAAATTCCCAAAGGGTTTCATCTCTCCGAAAATACATTTGATTTCTACATTCTGTGTAGAATTTGAGTGTGATTAGCATCTGTGTAAGGGATTTGGAAGAGATTGTAGAACCTCTGTATATCCAAAAAAAAAAAATCCCATGTAGTGATGATAGATCTGTGATTGTTTATTTGCAGAGGAAATAAAGGTTGAGATAGTGCGAGAAGGACAAAACGAAGAACGAGTGGAAATTCATGGTCAAATGCCATAAAAAATTAAATACTACAAATCAAACAGTTTTTGAGAAACTAACCACTACTGTCGCGCTGCTTTTGGCGTATGAGTGGTTTTGTTCAAATTGAACGTGATAAAATAGTAATGTGACACATCAAGGTGGTGATACCACCAGTTTCACATGACTTTCAGTTGATAAAGTACAGGGGATATTTTCACGCGATAGTCGTTCGATCATAAACAATTGAGATCCGATGGTGGTCACATCGGAAGTTGCGGGGAGGTTTTAAAAGGGTAAGCACCCGATGGATTTTTTCAATAGAGTTTTATTAAAGTGTTTGAAGTCTAAAACCCCATTCCCAAGGTTTTTTAACATTGTTTACAAAGTGAGTTATTATGTTTCAAAGGATAAAGGGATTTTTTCTTCCATATGTCATTTTATTAAATTAATCAATCAAGTTTAATAAAGTTTGATGACCGAGAGTGGAAATAAGGATCAGGGACAAATTCCTCCTAAATTAGAAAACAGGGTAACTAAATTTGAACAACCCTCGTTAACGCCTACACCCACACTGCCATATCATAGCCACAAGATGACGAAGTTTGATAAGATTATTTCTGATCTAGGACTACAAGACCATAAAATCTTGATGGAAAAATTGTAAAAGGATGAAGAAGGTGAATAAAAAAATAGTATCGATCCAATAAGAAATTCTTTTTTTAATTTTCATTAATAATATAAATAAAATTATTTGATAACATGTTTCAAACAATATATTAATTCACCTCTGTTTAATGTTCTACATGGAAAAACAAATATGAAAAGGAATGTTTTTTCTCAGAAAAGAAAAAGAATAGAACATGAAAATGAAAATTAATTGCTCCTTAGCTCATCTGGAGTGGTTCTAGAGGTTAACGAAAGGGGGAAAAACTTTTACAAAAGTTTGAGGGATCTAGTGGAATGAATGTATAGATGTTCTTTCCACTTACAATGTAAAAATAAATCTAGTGATTCCAAGAACCAAATTTTATGTAAACTAGAGGAATAATTTCTAGAGAATTGGTCAATGAGACATGTCAGACTTTTAATAGAAAAAACATACAACAAAAAAAAATAAGGAATGAAAAAATAATATCCCTTTAAATGTTTTCCTATAATTCTCTATAAATATCGTTTATAAATATCACTTTTGCTATATTTACTTTTCATATATCAATATAAAATTTAAATAGTCTATTGTGATGTTAAATTTTCATGAAGATTAAGAAAATCTCAAAATATGACTGAGTTGATATTAGAAATATGCTAGTAGGAATGTCCAAAAAGGTGTACAAGGAGATGATCAAAGAAATGGACAAAATTGCCTCGCCGGAGGAGTCATCTCAACAACAACGTGTTTCAAATGTAATATGTAATCATTGAATTTTTCAATCATTAGGTACAATAAATAAATAATTTAGCAATAAATGTTAATTTTCAAGTATTTTCTTGCAGAAAATAAAAGAAAATGGAACCCATTCAGCACATAAAATAGGATGACAAGGAAGAAAAGGGGTGATGTCTAAGTTTGTGAGTAATTGTTACTTCCTCATAACAAATTAACTAGATTTAATTTTTGTATATTTTAATTTTTTTTACGAAAATCATCATTGAATATCTTCAAATAGGTGCTAACATATAAAGAAGAACCATCAAATTAATTGATTGACATTGGGTTAAATATGGGTTGTGAGTATATGCTGGCATATCAGAAATTAATTATGGAATTTGTAAGCATCTATCGAGCTTGTTTTACTTAGCTCCATCTATAATTAATAGAAAAAAAAAATATTTTATATTTAATATATGATTTGTTATGGGGTATAAAATTGCAGGAAACAAAGTATGGAATTGCGCTAAGAGATGAAATCTTGAAATATGGCATAATAAACGGTTTTCAAAGAATGTGTATAGTTCATTAGTCAGTTGTTGTTATGGTACATCATTTATTTTCAATTTACATTGATTCATATTATTTAATATTGAAATTTTCATTATTCTCACCAATGTATATACACTCATTAATGTTTATTTTTATATTTGTATATGGAAGGTGAAGAAGACAAAAAAAATCAACACTATGAACAAAACATTCCTGAAAATAACCCATCATGGAAGTAGCTTGAGCAGTGAGAACAGTACAAGGGAAAAATGATGATCATTATGTTTGGATATCAAAGCAAGGCATTGTATTTTTTGAAATATTTGTGTGTGAAATGAGACAATTTGTTTAATGTAACGGACATAGTGTCCCAATTGAAAGACAAAGGGGTACAATTAACTGTCCCATTTTGTATGACAAGGACTGTCTTATTCATATATATATATATATATATATATATATATATATATACACACACAATATGTTTTAATTTATTCTATTGCATTCTCCATTATCACTGTGAAATGTAACACCACTGATTAAATTTATGGATGATTAAATATTATAATGAAGAGATGTAAAACCTAATGATATGATATAAAAATGAATCCAAAAACCACATTCAGATGCACTAATAAAAAGCTATTTGATATGAATATTGTTATAAGATATGTGTCGTCTTTTGATGAATAATGAATTTAAAAAAATCACAATAATTATGATATGATATAAAAATTAATCCAAACATCACATTCAAATGCATTAATAAATATTTAATTAATATGAATACTATTATAAGATGTGTCGACTTTGGATGAATAATGAATTTTAAAAAATCACAATAATTGCACTATCACAGGTCGATGTTTCTAAAAAATACTCACAAACTTAGACATCACCACTTTTCTTTATAGTGAAGATAGCTAGAGTAAAAATAAATTGTAGAGGAATTCAATGGATTCAATACCTTTTTTTTACAAGGATTGGCATCATTGACATGGATATATAAGAGACCAAGAAGAGGATATTGATATCAAACTCTATGTCATGATAATATGAATCATTAAAGGGGATCATGGTACCCAAGAGATGGTATGTATCATGTAAATGGTTGATTAGTAGTTCATTTCTGAGTGATAAAGTATTTTCTTGGTTACAAATTTATACAGACTTATGTCCATAGATTTTCTAAGTGTATAATATTGTAACAATGATTTTTTTTTCCATTCTTAATATCAATGGAATGTGTGTCATTTTCAATATAAAATTTATGTTGTGAACAATGTATTGTGTGATGGTATCCATTTCCTTACATTACATTCTTCTATGTTAACATTTTCTTTCATATTATTATAATATATTATCTCTCTTATATAATGCCATTTTATTTACCAATTATGATTATATATAGTTAATTATTACCTATCCCCTAAGAACATTAATTTTTCTTGATCCTTACCACATATCAAACATTTAAAAGGCCCACTACCTTTTTTTGCTGCTCTCCGAGTTGAGATGCATACCCCTATTCAACTGCATTAAATTTATTGTAAGGAGAAACACTTATCTTCTCACTTGCATCCTAATGTCTTCCCCGATTCAGTGGTCATTTACCTTTAGTATTGTAATTCCATTTCTAACCTTTCTTAGACTTATTTTTACACTTCAATTTCTCATAAAAATGCTTCAAATTTACAGTGACTTCTTCTAAAGACTGAGTCTCATCATAACTTATATGATCCTTAAATTCTAATGGAAACCCACTGATAAATATTTGATATTTTTTATTCTCAACCTCAATATAAGGAACATACCTAAACAAATTTAGGAACTTAGTCATGTACTCCTCATCTATCATAGATCATGTCTTTCATTCATAGAAATCCTTGTATTTTCCATAATAGTACCTTACTTATGAAAAGCACTTCTTTCTTAAGAGTCTCTAGAATTAGTTCCAACGTAACCCCTTTGCCATGATGTCTCTGACATGCATTAGAAATTCCAACCAGATTCTTTCCCTTTGAGGCTTTAAATAGCTATCTCGATCTTCATGCTCTTTGTATAGTCATGTAGCTCAAATAAATTCTTCATCCTAAGCAACCATGCATTTAGATATTCCATTTTTTTCAACTATCCATTGAATGTAGGTCTCTTAGCTTTGTTGTACTCATCCGAAAAATATTCCATATCACTCCTCTTGGAAGGATGATAGAAATGATGACCATGATACCTGTCTGAACCAGAATTTGAATGGATCCCATAGGTACTAGAATTGGTGTCAGGTGTATCCAACAATCTATCATGTCTGAATTTGTGATCCTTGTCTGATATGTTATCACCATGATTCTGGTTACCATATGGCCCATTAGTCATGTCCTACTATCCATAGATGATCCATGGTTGTCTCTATCTCTGTATGTCTTAAGATCCATGATGGATAAATGCATTGAATTCGGCATATTTCCCCCATGCCCTAGGAATTCTTTCCTGTGACTGATTGATTCAATCATTATCCACCTTACAACTTCTAATTTATTCATTTATACTTCTCAAGGTATGTACTATGTTAGGAGAGTAATCATATATTTGTTTCCCATCCGTTGTATAAGGAGACTCTCGTTAACTATAATCAATCATTATGCTAGTTATATTTGATCCTCTTCTTATTGCAAACATACCATGTCAGATAAAATAAATATAAAAATAATAAAAATGTCATAGTAAAGTTCAGGGAGGCTATATTTTCTACACAAATAAGCCCAGAAAATCATGATACATACATATACATAATCATATCAATATATCAACATCATACATGATAACACTAACCACATACAATAACTTGATGCACAAAAAATATAAACATGTCAATGCATTCATAAAAAACACATAGGCATTGACATGCATGCATGCAAAAAAAATTCCACCCATCGAGTTCAACTATTTAACCTCAGAGCACTAATACCACGTTGTAACCAACCCCTCCCACGCTTACCCAATTTCGTAGGTCTTCCAATGTAAACATGAGATGAAGAGTTATTATGAAATTACCTGACCTCCAAGCTTCACTTATGGAAGTAGAGCCAAAAATTAGAACATATTTACCATAAAATAAAATCCAACAAGGCTTAGAGGACACTCAGGAGACGAAGAACCACCCCAGGCAACCCAACCCTGACATAGATTATTGTTTCAGAGACTTAACACACCAACTACATTCACAAGCATGCAAGAGTGTGATTATGACCCTCCAACCACATTCGCAAGCATGAATAGGTGTCTTTGTGACACAAAATTCTTAGTTCAATTCTTAAGGTCTTGGCTTACGAGCCATAATTCTAGGATATCATCCATATCACTGCCCAAAACTTCATAAAACTTTCCAAAATGATAAAATACTTGAAGACAATTCCAATCATACAAAAATTTATCAAATCATTTACCTAACAAGGCCTATCCATGACAATAATTTCATCAAACATATGATGGACATGTAATCTCATAAAGAGTAACTTTCAATTCCTTCCTGTGAAACAACCTTGATACATTCTACAATCGAACACTTCGTAATGCATACTTACTTGCTCATTCAAAATTTCATGTGTGTTGCTCCCTTATGTTGACTACTGTAGCCAAGGAAAATATTTGAGTACATGAAAGGCGAGTCACATTTATGAATGGGTCTCCTACACCAAATGATGTGAGGTATAATTGGGGTTTCATATAGGGGAGACACCCTGTATGCTAGTGGGATCTAAAATCATAAAAATTCTAGCGCTAGAAGGATGGAAGCCTTTATATGGATGAAAATTCACCACGTCCAAAAACCAAGCATATATCCAAGTGAGTAATGGTGTGATATTAACTCCAAATTATATTATTAATATAGGAAAATACTCTCATCAAAGTATGGAACATGATTTTCAAGTCACTTATGATCAACTTTGGACAATCCAGTCTATGACTCGTTAGTTTACATGAGCTCTTGATTTACTTACAATTGCTACCATTTTACCTTATAAGCTTATAAAGACAGAAACAACATGCAACATTGTATTGGTTTTCTCAGTGGAATATTTGGTTATTGAAACCCTTGAAGCATTAAGTGATTCTTCAAAAAGAATAAATCAACAAGGGAACCTTCCACCTAGTGAGGAAGATTTGGACTATGACTGGGAATACTTTCAATTTTATCACAAAAAACAACTGAGACAAGAGGAAGTGGCTGATTATAATGAGGATTTGAGTGGTGAGGGAGAATACTCTTCAGATTTCATGGGAGAAGATGAGGAGGAAAAACACATGTTTTATGAACAGTTGGATTGGAGGGCCCAATGGTAACTTTATCTTTAGGGAAATTTGCATCATGTGACTAAACATCTAGAAACGTTTCTTTCAAAGTTTGATCGTGATAGGAAGACAAAAGTGAAGGACCATATTAACGACTTCTACATGAACTTATGAATTCTTGAGTTACGTTTGATTACGTTTCCTATAGAATTTTATAGTACAATCTATAAGGTAGGGAATCCATATGGTATCAGAATATTTTTCCTAATTCAATCCATATTTGGCGAAAGTTAAAGAAGTTGTTCTTGGATAAATATCTTGATGATAAAACCCTATCCATGTTGCTCAAAAATATCATGAATATTAATATGGGGGAAAAGAAAAAGTGAAGGATTTTAATCAAAGATTTACCTACTTATAAAATAAGTTCCACACATATGTTCAATCGTATGATTCAATAACCGAATACTATTATGCATTTACATTTCCTACAAATATTTTTTTGTTTGTTAAAATAGTTGAAAAGGATACATTGGCTTCGAAATTTGTGAAAGAAATTTTTGTAGAGAAAGACTTGCATTGTATTGGGGCCATTTAATGTTATGAATATTATAAATACCCCAAAGATACTATGAATAAAACTCAAGCTTCTTCTACTAAATAAAAATCTAATTACAATATGGAAAGCTTGGCCAAACCTTTGAAGCTTCTTACTAATGGAGTATCTGAACTTAAGAGAAGGTCAAGTGAGGCAACCTCCAATAATAAGTATTTCAAGAAGAATTTCTTCAAGAATAATAATAATCAATTGGAAAAAATTTCTCAAAGTTGTAATGTTGCAATCAATGTTGAAAATTGGGGAATGGGCAACCTCTACAGTTTCCATGAAGAGAAGAATTCGGAGAATACATGTCCACAATGGAATCACAACCTGAATTTTACGATCACTAATCTCGTAGATATATTTTTAGAGATGAATAATCTAATAAAAGAGAATAATCAAGTTAATATAGCATGAACAAATAAAATTATAATGTTTTAAATGCAGTGGAAACATTTGGTATCATCTATAATGTTGATAAACAAAGTTATGATCAACCACCAGTGAGTGAGACTCCTCCTTAGAACATGACAGATCAATATAATATAAGGAGAAAGGAACCTGCTTCTGAGAAAAAATTTAAAACACATTTATTGAGGAGGAATTTACCACCTCATAATCCTACTCAAAGTTTTCAAAATAATTCTAGAAGTGATCCTCCTGCTAAGATCACTTCCACAAACAACACGATTAAATTTGCTACTCATGTTGCTTCTAACAAAGATACATCATCAAATACTTTAGCACAACTTGTTAGGGTTGAAGGTATTTTTTATCATGTTGTTGGAGATATGAACGGAGATCATGCGAAAATTTTAATATTTGAGCTAAAAAATATAGAAGGAAAGTGTGAACTTATCATCCAAACGCTTTCATAACAACCTTCATCAGGTAACGGAGTTTTCGCTTCTCAAGTTTTGACGAGTAAGCATCATGATATTTTCGAGTCCATAGTCAATGCTATAAATTATGTTGTGTAACCAGCTCCAAAAAGAGAAGAAAAGAGATATCAACGCCTTAGAAATGAGCCACTTCGAGGGGGCAACCTCCAATACATTACATAAATGAACAATTCTTGGATTATACAATTCACAAAACATCCTTTCTATATATAGGAGTCCATGAGGCCATAATGTAATCCTATTGGGCCACAATGTAATCCTAGCCGACCTAACAATAATAATTTAAGGGCACAATAATAACAAAATGGGGGTTACAAGGGTACAATAATAACAATAAGGGGTTTACACTAACAATAATAAGGGACTATACTAGTGATATAGGGACCTAACATGCCCCTCTCCTTCAAAAAAAGTGTTGTCCTCAACACTTGAGTAGCTTCGGGTACTTCTGTATAAAATTCTCGTCCTCCCATGTAGAATATTCAGTGGGTAAGTTCTTCCACTTAATGATATACTCTGAAATTGATCGATTCCGTAGCTGTCGAGTTCTTGTTTTTATGACTGCTTTAGGTTCCAATATGATTTTTCCTTCCTCATAAAGTTCTGAAAATATTGTTTGAACCATAAGATTTTCACCTATAACCTCCTTTAAGCATGAAACATGGAAAACTAGATGTACTCGCGAAGAAGTAGGAAGCTCCAATTTGTATGCCATAGTACCAATCTTTTGCAACACCTTGTAAGGACCATAGTACTTTGGTGATAATTTATTATCCTTCTTAGCTTGCTTCAGTGACATTTGTTTGTATGGTTGTAGCCATAAAAATACCCAATCTCCTACATCAAAACTTCTCTCACTGCGATGTTGATCTGCCTGTTGTTTCATTCGATTTTGTGCCAAAGTTAGGTTATCCTTTAGGAGTTGGAGAGCTACTTGTTGACACTCGACCTGATCTTCCACTGCTTGAACCTTCGAATTTTCTCTTAAATATGATGTGATGGATGGTGGATGATATCCATAAAGTGCCATAAATGGGGTAATTTTTGCTGCAGTATGGAAGGAAGTGTTATACCACCATTCAGCGAGAGGTAACCACTTGACCCATTGTCTTTGTTTATCAGATACAAAACAACGAAGATATCCTTCCAAACATTTATTTACTATCTCAGTTTGACCATCAGATTGAGGATGATAAGATGAGCTATGAGCTAATTGCGTACCCAAACAAGAAAATAACTCCGTCCAAAAATTTCCAGTAAAAATGGGATCTCTGTCGCTCACAATAACCCTTGGGCTTCCATGTAGCTTTTGAATTTTTTCCATAAATGTAGTAGCAACTGTACTTGCTTTAAATGGATGAGATAATGCACAAAAGTGTGCATACTTGGTAAGTCTATCAACTACCACCATGATGACACTCTTTCCTTCGGACTTAGGTAAACCCGTGATAAAATCCATTGAAATCTCCTCCCAACGTTGACTTGGAATGGATAAAGGTTGTAGAAGTCCCGGGGTCTTAATTGTCTCAACTTTATTCTGCTGGCAAACCAAACATTCCGTCACAAAATTTTGAATATCAGATTTAAGGCCATCCCAAAAAAATTCTTTCTTCACCCTGTGGTAAGTTTTTAAAAATCCCGAGTGTCCTCCTAAAGGAGAAGTGTGCAATTCCAGAAGAATCTTTGTTTTAGTTGGGAATTCTTACAAAGATATAAGCGATCTTTGTACCATAAGGAATCATTTTTCCAACTAAATGTATCAGATGTACTAGGATCTTGCTGCAACTTTTGAATGAGTACCCATACATCTTTGTCCTTCTTCCATTCATCTCTTGCTTCAGTTATCCAATCTGGTTGGATAATAGAAATGGCACAAAGCAATGCTTCCACCTCTTCATTCTTTCTTGAGAGTGCATCTACAACAACATTAAGCTTTCCTTCTTTGTAGATTATTTCAAAGTCATAACCCAACATCTTTGTGACCCATTTTTGCTGCTCTTCTAAAGATAGTCTTTGTTCCAAAAAGTGTTTAAGAATATCATGATCAGTTTTTACCTTGAAGTGTCTTCCCATTAGGTAAGTTCTCCATTTCTTTAGTGCATGCAGTATTGCTAACATTT
The DNA here is from genome assembly GCA_034641835.2 of Pinus albicaulis. NCBI lineage: Eukaryota > Viridiplantae > Streptophyta > Pinopsida > Pinales > Pinaceae > Pinus > Pinus albicaulis. The sequence continues at coordinate 304,396,558 of CM076581.1, forward strand.
CCTTCTCATAAATAGGTTTCTCTAAATACTTTCCTTTGATTGGACGACTTTCAAAAGCAATGGGTCTTCCTTCCTGCATTAAAACAGCACCAATTCCATTTCCTGAGGCATCACATTCCACAATAAAGGTTTTTGTGAAGTCTGGCGTAGCTAAGATAGGCGCTAGGCACATTGCCTCTTTAAGATGTTCAAAGGCCTTAGTTGCTTCAGGAGTCCATGAAAATGCATCTTTCTTCAATAATGTTGTTAGAGGTGCTAATATTCTCCCATAATTCTTAACAAACTTGCGATAATACCCTGTTAACCCGAGAAATCCTCGCAACTGCTTTATGGTTGTGGGGACTTTCCATTTCTTAATGGCTTTAATTTTGTTAGGGTCTACCTTAACACCCTCGTGAGATACAATATGACCCAAATATTCCACCTCTTGTACTCCAAAGAAACATTTGGATGTTTTTGCATATAATTGTTTCTCCTGCAATAGTTTGAGCACCTTGTCAACATGTTCAACATGATCCTTCCAAGACCTGCTGTAGATTAGTATATCATCAAAAAATACTAGCACAAATTTTCTAAGGAAGGGTTTGAAAATGGAATTCATCAACCCTTGAAAATGTAGAAGGTGCATTGGTAAGGCCAAAAGGCATGACCAAAAATTCATAATGACCCTCATGAGTTCGAAATGCTGTTTTTGGAATATCTTCAGTCTTCATTCTAATTTGAGGATATCCTGAACGAAGATCCAACTTGGTAAAATAAATTGCTCCATGTAATTCATCCAATAATTCATCAATCACAGGAATGGGAAATTTATTTTTAATGGTGAGCTTATTGAGCTCCCTATAATCCGGACACATTCGCCATGATCCATCCTTCTTGTGTACCAATACTACAGGAGCAGAGAAAGAACCTTGACTAGGTTGAATTATACCCGCCTCTAACATTTCTGCAATCATACGTTCAATTTCGCTCTTTTGGATGTAAGGATATCTATAAGGCCTGATGTTTGGAGGAACACTTCCTGGAATCAAATGAATAGCATGATCATGATCACGAATAGGTGGGAGTCGTTCGAGAGTTTCAAACACCTTGGAATGATTGTCTAATACTTGTTGGAGATCTGCATGAATAGATGATTTTGATGTTGGAACTTCTAGTGAGCATAATTGTCCTGCTATCTTGAGAGTTTGAGGAGTGGTAATTCCTGCCAGTGCATTACATGATATGGTCAGATTCATTTCTTCCTCTTCTATGGCTGGTTCCTGGTGTATATCCTCTTCTTTTTCATTTTCTTCTTCTTCTTCACAATCTATGTAAAATAATTTCTTTTCAGCACATTTATGACCTTTAGTGTATTTGCTATCACAACTGTAGCAAAGCCCTTTTGCTCTTTTTCTTCCAATTGTTGTGGTGTCAACCTTGTAGGTTGTGGAAATCTAGGCGTAGAAACACTTCCTTCTTTATAGAATTGAGTGGTAGGCTTCCTTGTCGCCATAATTTTACATCCAACTTTTCTTGCCAACCTGAATGCCTTCTCCAATGAATCAGGTTCCAAAACATGAACTTCATGTTGGATGTTATCCTTTAGAGTGCCTATGAAGAGATCAATCCTGTGTTCCTCTGGAATATTAGTTACCCTTATATTCAATTTTTGGAAGTCCTCAATGTGCTGCCCCACTAAACCCTTTTGTTGGAGATTTATCAATTGGCTAAAGAAGGTGTTGCTCTTTGTATCCTCATAATGTGCTATCATTTCCTCCGTAAAAATTGACCAAGTGACAATTTTTTTATGAGAGCAAAGCTATCGATACCATACAAATGTATTTTGTTCTAAATGTAAAGTTGCAATGCGTGCCTTTTGTGTGTTTTGCACATTATGGAGATCAAAATATTGCTCCATCTGTAGTATCCATGTTACAGGATCCTTTCCATCAAACTTCCTCATATCCATTTTTGGAATATGGTGGTTCTTCCCGCCAACATTAGAGTTTATGAAATCATGATTAACATTTATTTTGTTCTCATCATGAGGTTTTTCTACTATCTTTTCACCATTAGGAAACCTTTCTTGTATCAACTTTGTCAAACCTTCCATGTCTGCTTTTAGAAAATTCTTCATGTTTTCCATTTTCTCATCGATCTTAGCTTCCATGTCATCCATCTTAGATTCCATGCCAGCCTCCATGCCATCCATCTTAGCTTCCACGCCATCCATCTTAGCTTGCACGCCATCCATTTTAGCTTTCACGCCTTTCTTCAAAACTTCCATTTCATTTTTTGTTTCTCTTTGCGAGAGTGAAATTTGTTGCACTTGCTCTTGTAATTTTGATAGATCATGTTGAAATTCTTCATATTCATGACTCATAGTAGATATTTCCAAAGGCTTAATGGGTGTTGAATTATTTTTAGGTGCCATTTTATAATCCAATACTGATATCTATTCTACAATAGTCCCTTGCAATCAATTCAACTTGATTCTTCAAACAAGACTTATGCAATTCAGAAATAAAAATACACACCTTTTACTTTCTTTTGAGGAGCTTGATATTGAAATTGTATTATATATGTGATTGTGGCTCCTCAATATCTGAAATTCAGCACTAACATAGCCCTCTAAATTGTCTTTTGAATGCCATAGGTCTGACTTGATTTGGATTCTCCAAGACAAAGTTATGTCCAATCTCTCACAATGACCTAATTATGGACTAGTTCAGTATAGTGAACTTGTATGACTTGCCACGTTTCATTTTTTTGTCCTTCGCCTCTGAAATTGATACCTAAGAAACTACAATCCATCTACTTGTGACCACTTTTTATGGCACTCAAATCTGATGCTCAGAGAGAGAGTTATTTAAATTTTCCCACGATCACCTTTTTGAGATGAAATTCAGGAGCCTAAAAAAAGAAATACCTTCCACAGATCATATCTCCAAAAATTTTGCGAACCAAGCTCTGAAATTTTTTTACGAGTTTCCTTAGAATTTCAGCTTCGCACCATAAACATTTCAGATTCTGAGCCTCAGTAGAAAGAAATTTATAGCACGAATGCCACGATGACCTATTTAGGAGCCTGAAAAAATACCTAACTTCCACAGATCATATCTCCCAAAATATTTTGAACCAAGCTCTAAAATTTTCAGAAAATCTTCCTCAGGATTTCGGCTTCGCACAAAAAAAATAACAGCTTTTGAACCTTCGTAGAAAAAAATTTATAGAAAAAATGCCACGATGACCTGTTTGGAGCAGCGAAACCCTAGAATCCAAAGCTCTAATACCAAATGTTGTGTAACCAGCTACAAAAAGAGAAGAAAAGAGATATCAATGGCTTAGAAATGCGCCACTTCGAAGGAGAAACCTCCAATACATTACATAAATGAACAATTCTTGGATTATACAATTCACAAAACCTCCTTTCTATATATAGGAGTCCATGAGGCCATAATGTAATCCTAGTGGGCCACAATGTAATCCTAGCCGACCTAACAATAATAATTTAAGGGCACAATAATAACAAAATAGGTGTTACAAGGGTACAATAATAACAATAAGGGGTTTACACTAACAATAATAAGGGACTATACTAGTGATATAGGGACCTAACAAATTATAATTCTAATACTTTCTACTACCCATTCCTTTGAAAATTTAAAATATTTAGTTATAATGTTCATAATTTTCTCGTTGATTCTGGTGCATCTCCAAATGTTATACATTTTACTATTGATAAGAAAAAAAATTTTAGGTGGGAGAATATCAATTCCTAAATCATATAGCTATACGAATCATTGGTCTGAGAAATTGGTGAACTCCATAATGTTATCATCCATTTCTCATCATATAATAGAGTTCATAAGTGCATTAATACTAAAATTCTGGAGATACTGGAAGCTAATGGTTTTCTTCTAAGTAGATATTTTTCCAACAAACTACAAGGATAGTTCTTAATAGACTAGACACATTTATGACTTCCTTACAAGGGAAGAAAAAATCAGATTCGAGTAGAAAGTGACCCTTACATGAAGTACATAATGATAGAGCTTGAGGGATATAATGAGCGAGTTGGATTTGCAGACATAATTTTAAAAAATTGTTTCTTAGAGGTTGATCATGGGTGTCATCAAGGGCAACCATCACTTGTACCATCAAATACATAGTTTGAACTTCTTCCTTGCACTATAATTGGTGCTAATAAGTTGTGTAATATAGATGTACATACTACAAGTGTAGGAAATAGCTAAAAAAAAAATCATATTTGGACCTTATATTTCGATGGTTCTAAGACTTAAGATGGTTCTGTATTTGGTTGTGTTCTCATCGGTCCTTGGAGAAAAAGGTATATCTTATCATGTCACTTGGAGTTTGCATGCACAAATAACATTGTTGAATATGAAGCACCCATTTTGCGGTTAATGAAAGCCATATACCTCAAGGTAGAGGTACTTAAGGGAATCAATGATTCATATATAATTACATGTTAGGTACATAATACAACTCATTAGTGTTTCACCTAGTTTGAAAAACTACCAATAATAGATATGGTGGAAAATTTCATTTTTTTAAATAATTTTATAGTATTTCTATTCCTAGGATTCAAATGATGTTGTAGATATATTACCCAATGCAGTCTCTTCAATCTCACCATTAAATGATGGTTTTTATATTGAAATTATTTATTATCCATATATGCATGAAAATATAACTAATTTTTTAAGTGTTTAATGTCTTCGCATTAGGGCTTAGTTGTTTGGTCTCTATTGATGTCAACCTAGTAGCATTGGTGTTTGAGTTTGCATTGATGTTGTGATGTGGAATTTTTTTTGTGATATAGTGTTGATGGTTGGAATTGATGTCAAACTCATGGCATGTGCTAAAAATATCATATTATGGTTTTTATATTGGTTGCAGGCCTTAGCTTGATGGTTACAGATGGTTGTTCAAGTTGTTGGTTGGTGTGTTGATACCTTGGTAGGTGGTGGAGTTGCTACACCTAGTTGAGAGTACAAGAGACTCTCAAGTCATACTTATGGTACTTGGTGTATGTATGGATGGTTTTAATCTTGTATTATTAGTTGCAAGGTCTATCTTTGATGGTTGTAGATGTTCGAGTAGTTGCAGTGAAATTTGATGGCTTGGGTGTTGGAGTAGTTTATGCATGGCATTCAAGTAAGCCTAGTTTGACTTTTCATGATGATGGAGTTGATATAGTGAACTCCTAGAGTGTTGAAAAATATATAGTGTCTTACCGAGGGCTTACTGATGATGATTATCCAGTGGATTAAGCTAGAGCAGGTTCTGAGAAGAGGAAATATGATTTTGGGCATCTGCTGCCCTAATCGCATGGTTTTTCAGTCATGGGAGTAGCTAAAAATCTCAGACCACTAGAATGAAAGGCTATGGGAGTGAATGAGGAGTTCAAGTCACATGGAGACTGTGATGTGGTAGAAATTGATGCTTTTCAAGGAAATTTATCCGCATTCCATGAGCTCGTTAGGCATTTATTTGTTTTTTCATATTGTCTTATTCAAGACTCATCAAATAAAGTTCAAAAGAAGGTTATTAGACTTATAGAAGATTATTTATTAATAATATTTATTAGTAAGTAAATTTATCTCCTTGATTGAGTCAAGAAGAAATGAACCAAAAATCTTCTATCATATGAACATAGCTCCACTACAAAATTGGAATTAATTGTTTTAACCATTTTAGAAAATTACAAATAGATGGAGATCATAAGTCTATTTTGTTGGTTCATTTAAGAATATGATGTGATGGTTGTATGGGGTTGGAGAGAGTGAGTGAGAGAAGAGTGGTGGTCGCAAATTATGTGGGATTTATGCAGAATATCTTCAGTAGATTATAGTAATACAAGATGGCACCAAAATTTCTCTTTAGCCAAGATCATATGTAGTAGTATGCTAAAATAACAGGAAGGATTATAGATAATTTCCTTCATAATTTCTTATTATTCTTTTAACAGATTATATTTTATGTATGTTGCATGTGTTGCTGACTGGATTTTTGCATAGAATGAGTCAGTTGTGCATATTCGTTTTTAGCGAGTTTGTTATATTGTATTGGGCCTATATTTCTATAAGTTGATGTGTTTTTCTCATTGAATGCTTCAGATTGACTCTAGTATGAAATATTTTGAAAAGAGTTTCAGATAGAAGAGTGGAGTGGGAGATAAAAAAAATACAATATAAAGAAAAAATTTCTTTAAAAGTGTAGTGGGTGTTGGGCAAGGCTTGTTGATTAGGTGGGTGTCTGTAGAGGCGTAGATTATGATCACAGATTTCTTCATAATTCCAATGGGGGTTCAAAAATTCATTTTGATTATATTGGTGTATATAGAGTTGTAGACAAGGATCATAGTTATCTCTGATAGAAGAAAATTATATTTTCTATGTAATTGAATTGGTTGACTATTAATATGATTATTTGAGTAGCGCAACAACTAGAGGGTGGTTTTTTCATGGAGAAATGTTTTCCACCAGGAAAATATTATCTCTTCTTGTGCATGTTTCTTTGCTTATTTCTCATGGTTCTCATATATTTTTTTATATTATTTAATCTACAAATTGGTTAACGAGGATTTTTTTGTGGTAATTGAAAAGGTTTTTAAAAGTTAAGAAACATAGTCACTATTTTTTCACCCCACCTCCCTCCCCCCCCCCCCCCCTCCAGTAGTGAACACATTTCCAACAATGCGTATCAAAGTGGTGTTCTCTTGGTGAAGCTTTATCACTTAAGAGAAGATCATGGGATTATGATCAAGAATAAGAAGAAGAAAACTTGGAGAAAGAAGAGCTCGAATAAATCCAATAATGCTGCAAAACCCGAAGATCCTATTCTACTCGTAAACCGTATGACAAATAGTATTTTCATTCATGGACACTTTCCTTGTCAATGTAGTAATTATTATTTTTGGGTTATTGGCAAAGTTGATGACATAATTTTTGAATTTTATTCCTCAATAAGTAAGGAAGATGTATTTCCATTACAAGAATATGAAGGTGAAGACATTAGAATAATAGTGAACCTTGAAGCCGAAAACAAAGCTCAAGCAATTTTTATTGAAGATATTAAGTTTGAGAACAAAGATTTGAAGAAACTTCTTGAGATTCTTTAAGAGAGAGAGCTTACATTCAAAGAAGAGATTTATGATTTGGAAAATCAATTGGAGGAAGTAAACAAAATTGAAGAGGATATTGGTAGCAATATCAAGCATCAACTCGGCCACTGTGAGAAACTTGAATCTGAATTAGAAAAGAGAATCAAGAGAACACATGAGGTCGCAATTGAAGATACAAAATCAGAATGTTTCAGCAGTAATGAAGAAAAACACTAGAAATATCAAGTGCCAAGTAAACACCCCAAAATTATTCTAAGAAAATATCCAAGAAATGTTAACTGTTTTAGCTGTATAAAAATTAGGCATTCTTTATCAGATTGAATAAATAAAAATATTACTCATTTCAAGAAAAATAAGTAGCTGAAGAAGGAGGTTCCTCAAATATTAGTCCCATCAGTTTTCAGGAATAATAATTTCTTTTATGGCTATCATTTCTTATGTAATGAGTTTGGTCATAAATGTGTTGATTGTAGGACCTATGGTGCAAGGAGTAAAATATATAAATATTTTATGACATTTCTTGGGCATATTAGATGTTTTTCTTTTGTGATAATTTGGGCCATAATTCCAAATATTTCAAAGCTTCCATGTGATTTAGGCAACCAAATCAAACAAATAAATTCATGCAAAACCAATGAGTCAAGAATACAAATAATAATATGCATGCTAAGGATCAACTTCACAAAATTTGGAGAAGAAAGGAGTAGCAAAGAACTCCTACTAAAAATTGAGGCTTGTGTGGTCTCAGGGGCGAGCATATGGTTTCATTATGGATTGTATTAGGATCATAAAAAAATCTTCCATATTGAAAGTTTAATGAGAATTAAGTTGCATGATTTTGTAGCACACACAGTTGTTTGTTGCAGGAGATTAGTTATTAATGGCATCTTGGTACATGATATTTTTTGGAGGAGGTTTCTATGTTTCTCATGATGATATATTTATCTCAATTGGCCATTTCAAAAGCTATTAGAGGTTGAGAAGCACTTCCTTGAGTTTATATGATTTATATGAGTTCCATGCATTTAATTATTTTTAGATTTATGCATTAGTGCAAATGATTATAACACACAATACATTTGAAGATGGGATAATTTTGATTCAACCATGTGGGTGGTGTTTATGTTTTATATGGATGACTGTGGATTTATATTTCTTCTTAATTGTTGGACTTATTCATATATGGCTTCATGATTACTAGTGACATGATATGCTAGTACTAGTTCTAGGTTCTGCTGATCATATTTATTATTTCATGTATCAATTGTAGGAATTTACAGGGTAAGTTCCTTAGATCAAGAACCAAAGGTCACCGCTCAAAAAAATATCACAAATCAGTGCACCGGTATAATCACATGGTTAAAACCATCAAAAATGGAAACAATCCACGTCTTGAGCCAACACAGCCAATTCAGGGAATTTTTTAATATAAAAGGAAAGGTTACATATGTTTCTCTTGTAAATGGTTACCGAAAAAATGACACTCCATGCTCTTTAAATATAGATCATGGACAAATCAGGTGTGAAGCCACGGATCAAGTGTCGTTAATACCGGGGTGAGAGATAACCGTCAGATCACTACAAATTGTGACCGTTTGATTATATGTTACAAATGTACATGGTAAAGAAACACACTTTACCTAACTCTACACTAGAATAATTTATTATTAAATATTTCATATGTGTTTGAATATCCTAACATCCCCCCTTAAGAACAACTTCAGATAGGATTGAAGGATTTACAAAGGTGACACAAAAGGAGCCTATTTCCTATGTGTCGAAATATCCTAACATCCCCCCTTAAGAACAAATTGGGATAGGATTGAAGGATTTACAAAAGTGACACAATAGGAGAAGGAAGGAGGAATTACAGGCTATCCCCCCTTAATGAAAAATTTCTTGAACTCCAAGCATCGATCGAAGTTTGGTAAAAATCACTTCTGTGAGAGCCTTTGTAAAGATATCACCTACCTATAAATTGGTTGGACAGTACTGCACTACAAGAAGACGATCATGAATGAGCTGTATGATGAAGTGTATGTGGATTTCAATGTGTTTCATATGCTAATGCTGAACTAGATCTTTACATAGTTGAATTGCACTATGATTATCACACCAAACTGTAGTTGGATGCTGCAGATGGAGGACAAATTCAGAGAGGATCCGACGAAGGCACATGGCTTCCTTGTTGGCTTCAACTGCACCATGATACTATCCTTCTACTAAAGGAAGGGAGATGGCACTTTTTTTATTACAAGACCAAGTAATAGGTCCCGAACTATGAGTGAATACATATCCTGCAGTGGACTTCCGATCATCAGGGTCACCAACCCAATCAGAATTAGTGAAACCAATCAACAAGGGAGATGCTCCCGCACTGTAATGAATCCCAAACTGAACTGTACCTTGACTATATCAAAATATTATTTTAGCTTATTTCCAGTGACTTTCATGAGGTTGGTGCATAAACCAAGCGACAAGACCAACGGCAAAGGAAAGGTCAGGACGGGTATGGGTTAGATACAAAATTTTACCAACAGGTTGACGTAGAAGGTAGCATGAACTTCATGGGTAGTACAGTTGACTGAAATCTTGGTTTCAGAGTGAAAGGGAGAAGGGGCAAGCTTACAGTCTTTCATGTGAAAGTGTTGTAGAATATCACAGGCATACTTGGACTGAGAGAGGGTAATGCCTTCCTTGGATTGCAAGACTTGAAGACTAAGGAAATAATGCAAGTGTCCCAATTCTATCATTTAAATATTATTTTTGAGGCTAGAATTCACATGGTTTATATGGTTTGGATCATTACCAGTAAGGACAATATCATCAACATAAAGAACAAGGATGGTGAAGGAATTACCCACTTTCTTGGTGTAGACAGTGTTGTCGGAATGACACCTAGAAAAGCCATTATATAAGAGAAATCTATCCATTTGGGCATACCAAGCCCGAGGATCTTATTTGAGACCATAGAGAGACTTCCTAAGGTGACAAAAATGGCTAGAGTATTTCTGGATAAATCCAGGGGGTTGTTCCATGTATATTTCTTCACGAAAATATCCATGTAAGAAGGCAGATTTAACATCCATCTGATGGACTTCCTATTTAAAGGAGGTAGCAAGGGAGAGAACAAGGTAGATATAATTTATTTTGGCAATAGGGGAGAAGGTTTCAGTATACTCAATGCCTTCAACTTGTGAAAAATCTTTAGCAACAAGACGAGCTTTATGTCTATCCACTTTTCCATCTGGTCCAAACTTTTTTTTGTAAACCCATTTGCATCTGACAAGTTTTCTTAATTTTGGAAGAGTAACAAGATCCCAAGTATTGTTTGCCAATAAGGAACAATACTCTTCATTCATAGCTTCATCCCAATCTGAATGACCAAAGGCTTCTTCAAGGTTTCTGGATCAATTTTTTCTAGAACTTGAGCCAATAAGGAAGAACCTCTTCCAAATTGAAAATGTGTACGCCATCAATTGGCAGGGTCACTTGCAAGAGAACTTGTTGCATCTCGAGTAAAGAAAACCCATCTTGGAAGCAATGGAGTATAAGGAACAATTTCATGAGGTGGAGGAGGATTTTCATCCTCCTTGTCATCATATGAACTAGAAGGAATGCTATTCGAAATATAAGAGAGAGAGAGAGAGAGATGGCACATATGTCGAATCAGGCTCGCAGGCCAAAGGTGGCACACCTACCGAGCTAGGCTCACAAGCCGATATATTTTCATCAAACTTTACATCTCTTCTAATAATCATATTTTTGGATTTTGGATGAAGAAGTCTATATCCTTTAACATCTTTAGAATATCCAACAAAAATACATTTTTCACTCTTAGGTTCTAACGCGTCATGTTTTGCATCTGGAATATGGGCCCAAGCATCACTTACAAAACCACAAAAGTGACTTACATCTGGTTTGATTGAGATCCAAGCTTCTTCTGGAGTTATATTCTTTAAAACCTTAGTAGGAGTGTGATTTACTATGTAATTTGCACAGTTAATGGCTTCTGCCAAAAAATTGATAGCAAGTCCTTTAGATTGAATAATACAATTAGCCATTTCTTTTAAGGTGCAATTCTTCCTTTCAGCTACATCATTTTGTTGTGAAGTATATGGAACAATATGTTGCAATTGAATGCCATGCTTAGTGCAGAAGTTGATAAATTTTTTGTTAACATATTCTCCACCATTGTTTGATCTTAACTTAAGAATTCGATGTCCAGGTTTTTTGTCAACAAAGGCCTTAAAGGCCAAGAACATGTTAAAAGCTTCACTCTTGATTTTTAAGAAATATACCTAAGTACATCTGGAAAAATAATCAATGAAAGTTAAGAAGTACTTGCAACAAGAGAAAGAAACAATAGGAAGTGGACCACATAAATCACTGTGCACAAGCTGCAAAGGGGTTGAAGCGTGCCAAGAGGCACATTTGTCAAAACTATCTCGATGATGTTTTCCAAGTACACATCCAGAGAAAACACCATCTCGGAAAGATACCATAGGAAGGCCCGTCACCATATTTTCGTTACATAGAGTTTGAAGAGAGTGATAGTTTAAGTGACCAAATCGCTCATGCCAAAGTTTTCTTACATCATCATTATGAGCAACAAAAACAGAGGGAAGAGATGATGACCCAAAGTTTTCAAACTTATACAACCTTGTGGAATCATCAGCAATGCTAGTAACTAAAATATTTTTAGGATCTTTGAGGTCCTTGATTACAACATCATGAGGTGAGAATTCTACTATTTTCCCTTCACTTGAATTAGTTATTTGATAAACATATAGAAGGTTGCATGACAAGGTAGGAACACATAATACATCATTAAACTGACCATTATCTAGATGAATGGTTCCAGATCCTACAACACTAAGAGATCTATCATCACAAACATAAATATGTTTGGTGTTACAATCATTTAAAGAAGAAAACATGGATTTCTTTTTAGCCATATAGTAGTTAGCTACAAAATCAATGACCCACTCATGAGAAGGAGAAGAAGATGATACATTTTGATGCATAACCAGATCTTGATTCTTGAAAACCACAAGCAGAAAGTGCCATGCCTAAAGATGAAGATGAAGAGTTCTCCAAATTGATGTTGTGATTCTTCATTGCTGCTTCAAAGGCCTCCATCTTCTTAAAACATTTGGACTCTATATGGCCATCTCGATTGCAAAAGTTGCAATTTCTATATGTCTTCTTCCCTTTGTTTTGGTTTTCATTATTATTTTGGTGATTTGATTTTTTAGTTTGTGGCTCAAATTGCTTAGGGCCCTTGTTTTATTTAGGACCATTTTTTTTAGGATACTGCTTCTTGGGATTCTTTTGATATGGTTGTTGTTGGGCTTCTAAGGCTTTCTTATAAGCATTTGCAATAGTGATAAGACCAAGGCGTAATATTGTTTCTTGTTCTATTATGAAAGAATCACAAAAGGCCTAAAAAGAGGGTTTATTTTAGGTGGTTCCTGAAGAAATGATGGCTTCTCTGGTGGAATGGAAGGCAGAAATAAATATAGAGTATGCAAGACCAATCTTAGCAAGAATGCAATAGATGAGGCTACCATATTCCTTTTTGACCTTGCACCCTTCTAAAAGAAGTCTAAGGGTCTTGAATTTGGACAAAAAGTCTTTGATAGAGGAGAAATTATTAGGGTCCAAGGTAAGCAACTCATTTTCAAGCTCGTGGGCCCTGATTTGATTTTGAATGCTAAAACATTATTTAGCTTTTCTAGGGCTTTATCAGGGGTGTCAATGTCAAGGATGTGAAATCGAAGATCTTGAGCAATGGAAATTCCTATCAACCCTTGTGTTTGATCTTGTTTATTTTCCCATTTAGGAACTTTATCATCATCGGAAGGTTTATTTTCTTGACCTTTGGCTATTCTATAAAGCCCTTTATTTCTAAGTATATCTACCATGTGAGGTAGCCATTGGAAATAATTGGTGTTGTTAAGAATAATCGGGCATGTACTTTCCATTTTTTTTAAAAAAAATTGGAGCCGAGAAAAGCTGAAAATAACTACTACAATGGAAATATCTCAAAAAATTAGGCCGTTTAAAAAAAAATAACTCGAAAAATGGCTTCCAGGTGAAGACTTTATCCCTTTTGAAAAACGTGACTCGTTGTAGATGCCAAATAGTTATAGGAATGGGATGAAGTGTGGTTTTTTAAAAAAAGTTCTGCCCCTTTGAACAAAAACCTTTTCCAAAAGAATCTTTAGAAGGAGACTTCAACCCAAGACCTCTATCCTCATAAACTAACCCCTCACCAAGTGAGATAGTAAAAGGATCACGTTCTTCTATGAAAGGAGGAAGGGTTTTTTTTTTTTTACTCTTCGGTGTGCGTGCCTTTTCCTACACAAAAAAACACAAAAAAAGAGAAAAAAAAACTAAACGAAAAGCCTTATAGTAGAATGCTACATTTTCAGTTAGCCTTACTGGAAACTATCACTTTTTTCACAATTTTTGATTTCCTGAGATCGCACAAAGACGTAGGGAAAGAGCATACGTAGCAAAAAAAAATCCATTTTCCTATTTCTGATATTCCCAGATCACATGAAGCACACAAAAAAGAGCATAAAAAGAGAAGAGGTTATAGATCCAACAAATAAATAAAACCTTAATACTAAAAATACACAGAAAAAAAAAATGAAATAAGTAGAACTATTAACAAATATAACTGTAAAATAGATGCTTTATACCTCCAGATCTAAACTGACATAACTTGGGTAGCTGAAAACCTTTTCACATGAAAAAAAAAACGTTCCTCACTGTAACAAATGCTCAAGAAATAGCCGAGTAGTTCTCAAAGCCCAAAAATGTTAAAAAATAGTAGATCTACAAAACGGCATTTGCATGTAGTCAAACTGGCTTCGGATTTTGATCAACAGTGGACGCAACCCTCAAAATAGCTTTGAAACCATGTAGGAATTTATAGGGTAAGTTCCTTAGATCAAGAACCAAAGGTCACAACTCACAAATAGGTCACAAGTCAGTACACCAATATAATCACGTGGTTAAAACCCTCAAGGAGGGGACCTATCCATGCCCTAAGCCAACGCAGCCACTTCACGAAATTTATTAATATAAAAAGAAAAGTTACATATGTTTCTTTCATGAAAGGTTACCAAAAAAATGACCCTCCATGCTCTTTAAATAGAGATCATGGACCAATCGAGTGTTAAGCCACGAATCAAGTGTCATTAATACAAAGGTGAGAGATACCATTGGATCACTACAAATCGTGACTGTCAAATTATAAGTTACAAATGTACATGGTAAAGAAACACACTTTACCTAACTCTACACTAGACTAAGTTATTCTTAACTATTTCCTATGTGTTAGAATATCCTAACATCAATGTTTTGGTGCCATAATAGTTTGAGACTTATGATGAGATGTGTTGATTTAAGTCCTGCTACTTTGAGTGGATGATTTCCTCCTGTTAGAAATGGTGAACATATTTTTGACATTTTTGTTGTTGCTATAATAAAGATGTGTTGGTTGGTGAATTGTGGATGATGTGAGATGATATTAATATTTTGTTACTATAATTTCATGAGATATATTTATGTTTCTCCTACATATTGGAGTTTTACGCTGCTCAATTGGTTTCATGGTTATATGTTATCATTTCTCACTATTTCATATCTCATGATGATTGGCTACTTGTGCTATCAGTTCATTTTCTACTAGATGATGGATTTATTCTATGCACTTGGATGTTTGTATGCATGCTGTGATATATATATATATATATATATATATATATATATATATATATATATATATATATATATATATATATATATATATATATATATATATATATATATATATATATATATATATATATATATATTTGATCATTATTCATATTGTTGATTGACGAAAATGATTGTAGTGTTGGTCAAGGATATTATTTGAGTATTTCTTGGGGAGAGACATACGCTTTGTTCATTGAAAAATCACATGCTTCATGTTGTACTTGATCAACTTCATTCATGTATCTTGTTTATGAAGCCACGTAATCAAGGGTTCATGTTATTGAGTTTATGTCATAATGACTTGGTGAAAGGAAGGTTCTGAGTCATGAAAATTTGGTGTCGTTATGGTTTTATACAACCATTTATGGGATATTTTATATTATGTCATAACCATATTGTAGCCTTGTATACAACCAAGTACTATATTTTATTGTATACGATTTGTCATGGTCATGTTGGAGAAAGATTCTTGATGTATAGTATTCATTGATGAGAGCAACCATTCATATCATCTGATTAGTATTGTTTTAGTCATATAATATATATCAGTCATATTATATAGTCATTCTCTTCGTTCTTCAGGTGTAGCCTTCAACTCGAAGAAAGCTATTACAACATAATGATGCTCAGGGGGAGCATACCTAGTCTTATGTTGTGTTAGTCCCTATATTACTAGTTTAGTCCCATATTGTTATTAGTGTAGCCCCTTTATTGTTATTGTTGTACCCCTGTAACCCCAGTATTGTTATTATTATGCCCTTACATTGTTATTGTAAGGTCGGCTAGGATTATATTGTGAGCCCATGGACTCCTATATATAGAATGAGGTTTTGGTCATTTGTATCATCCAAGAATTGTTCAGTCATGTAATGTATTGGAGGTTGTCGCCTCGAAGTGGCTTATTTCTAAGGTGTTGATATCTCTTTTCTTCTATTTTTGGAGCTAGTTTTACAACATTTGGTATCAGAGATTTGGATTCTAGGGTTTCACTTATCCAAACAGGTCATCATGGTATTTTTGCTATAAATTATTTTATACAAATGGTCAGAAGCTAAAATTTTTAGAGCGCGAAGCCGAAATCTAGAGGCACGTCATCGCAAAAGGCTCCCGAAGATAGGGCTTTTTCAGGCTCCCGAGTTTCATCCCAAAGAGGTCATCATGGGAAAAACGTCATAACTCTCTCTCCAAGTGTCGGATTGGGAATCTGAAAAATTGGCCACAATTATATGGACTGTAGCTTTCTGCATATCAATTTCAGAGTTAAAGGATGAAACAGTGACACGTGGCAAGTCGTACAAGTTCTCTCTATGGAACTAGTCCATAATTAGCTCATCATGGGAGATTTGGCATAACTATGTCTTGAAGAATCAAAATCAGGTCAGACCTATGGTGTTCAAAAGATGATTCAGAGGGCTACATTAGGGCTGAATTTGAGATATTGAAGATCTGAAATTGCAGAGATAATTCAGTTTCAATATCGGGCTCCTAAAAAGAAAAAAGAAGGTGTGTATTTTTTTCAAATTACATAAGTCTCTTAGTTTGAATTTATTCCAGGGGCATATTGAAGAATAGATATCAGTATTGGGTTCTAAAATTCCGCCTAAAAATAATTCAACACCCATTAGGCCTTCATAAGGATCTACTATGACTCATGAAGACGAAGAAACACAACATGAGATATCAAAATTACAAGAGCAAGTGCACCAAATTTTGCTATCACAAAGAGAAACAAAAAATGAAATGGAAGTTCTGAAGAAAGGCATGAAAAATAAGATGGATGGTTTGAAGAAAGGCATGGCAGATAAGATGAATGGTTTAGAAGATAAGATAGATGGCATGGAAGTGGGAATAGAAGATAATATCGATGCCATGGAAGCTAATATGGATGACATGGAAGCCAAGGTCAATAAAAAAATGAAAGACAACATGGAAAACATGAAGAATGATTTGGCAAAGTTGATAGAAGAAATGTTTCCTAATGGCAAAAAGATAGTAGAGCAAACTCATGATGAGAAAAAAATAAATGTTAATCATGATTTCATAAACTCTAATGTTGGATGGAAGAACCACCATATTCCAAAGATGTATATGAGGAAGTTTGATGGCAAGGATCCCGTAAGATGGATACTACAGATGGAGAAATATTTTGATCTCTATAATGTGAAAAACATAAAAAAGGTACGCATTCCAAGTTTTCATTTACAAAAAATAAATTTGTATGGTATCGATGGATTTTCTCCCATAATTTTTTTTTCACTTGGTCAATGTTTATGGAGGAAATAATAGCACATTATGAGCATACATAAAGCAACACCTTCTTTAGCCAAATGAAAAATCTCAAACAAAAGGGTTTAGTGGTGGAGCACATTGAGGACTTCCAAAATTTGAATATAAGGGTAACTGATATTCCAGAGGAACACATGATTGATGTCTTCATAAGGACTTTAAAGGATAGCATCCAACATGAAGTTCACGTTTGGAAACCTGATTCATTGGAAAAGGCATTCAGGTTGGCAATAAAAATTGAATGTAAAATTATGGCAACAAGGAAGCCTACCACTCACATATATAAAGATGGAAGTGTTGCTAGTCCTAGACTTCCACAACCTGCAAGGTTAACACCACAATAATTCGAAGAAAAAAGAGAAAAAGGGCTTTGCTACAATTGTGATAGCAAATACACTAAAGGTCATAAGTGTTCAGAGAAGAAATTATTTTACATAGATTGTGAAGAGGAAGAAGAAAATGAATAAGAATATTGAAAAGAAGAAGATATACACGAGGAACCAATCCTAGAAGAGGAAGAAATGAGTTCGACCATATCGTGTAATGCATTGGCAGGAATTACCACTCCTCCAACTCTCAAGATCAAAGGACATATCAAGAAGAAAAAGGTAATAGTTTTGATTGATTCAGGTAGTACCCATAATTTTATTCATTGTAAGGTATCCAAGGAATTGAATTGTTTCCTATACCCAACACCAGAATTTCAAGTGATGGTTGCAAATGGAGGAAATATAAATTGACCTAGAAAATTCTATAATACCAAGCTAACCATGGGGGGAATAGTCCAATACTTTCCATTCCAATGGGAGATGCTGATGTTGCACTAGGAGTACAATGGTTACAATCTATGGACACTGTAGTTTTTAATTTTCAAGAACTTTTCTTGAAATTTTTTTCAGAAGGAAAGGAAGTCGAATTTTAGGGTACCGCAGGGAAGCCGAGAAATATAATAAGCTCTAATTTAATGACAAAGCTTCTATAGAAATAATAACGAGGCATAATTGCACAATTGTGCTCACTAGAACTTCAAAAATCAAAATCATCTATTTCTGTAGATCCCCAAAAAGTCTTGGACAATCATTCCAAGGTGTTTGAAACCCCCAAAGGACTCCCACCTATTCATGATCATGATCATTCTATTCATTTGATTCCATGAATTATTCCTCCAAACATCAGGCCTTATATATATCCTTATGTCGAAAAGAGATAAATTGAATGTATGATTGCAGAAATGTTAGAGGCTGGTCTAATTTAACCTAGTCAAATTTCTTTCTCTGCTCCAGTAGTATTGGTGCACAAGAAGGCTGGATCATGGTGCATGTGTCCAAATTATAGGGAGCTGAATAATCTCACCATTAAATATAAATTTCCCATTCCTATGATTGATGAATTATTAGATGAATTACATGGAGCAATTTATTTTACCAAGTTGGATCTTGGTTCAAGATATCATCAAATTAAAATGAAGGCTTAAGATATTCCAAAGACAACATTTTTAACTCATGTGGGTCATTATGAGTTTTTGGTCGTGCCTTTTGGCCTTACCAATGCACCTTCTACATTTCAAGGGTTGATGAATTATGTTTTCAAGCCCTTCCTTGGAAAATTTGTGCTAGTACCTTTTGATGATATACTAATGTACAGCAGGTCATGGAAGGATCATGTTCAACATGTTGATAAGGTGATCAAAATATTTTAGGAGAAACAATTATATGCAAAAAAATCCAAATGTTTTTTTGGAGTACAAGAGGTGGAATATCTGGGTAATATTGTATCTCCCAAGGGTGTTAAGGTAGACCCTAAAAAAGTTAAAGCCATTAAGGAATGGAAAGTCCCCACAATGATAAATCAGTTGGGAGGATTTCTCGAGTTAACAGGGTATTATCGTAAGTTTGTTAAGAAATATGGGAGAATAGCAACACCTCTAACAACATTATTGAAGAAAGATGCATTTTCATGGACTCCTGAAGCAACTAAGGCCTTTGAACATCTTAAAGAGGGAATGTGCCTAGCACCAGTCTTAGCTACTCCACACTTCACAAAAACCTTTATTGTGGAATGTGATGCCTCAAGAAATGGAATTGGTGATGTTTTAATGAAAGAAGGAAGACATATTGCTTTCTAAAGTTGTCCAATCAGAGGAAAATGTTTACAGAAATCTATTTATGTTAAGGAAATGTTAGCAAAACTACATGCACTAAAGAAATGGTGACCTTACCTAATGGGAAGACACTTCAAGGTAAAAACAGATCATGCTAGTCTTAAACACTTTTTCGAACAAAGAATATCTTCAGAAGAGCAACAAAAATGGGTCACAAAGATGCTGGGTTGTGACTTTGAAATAATCTACAAAAAAGGGAATCTAAACGTTGTTCCAAATGCACTCTCTAGAAATAATGAAGAGGTGGAAGAATTTCTTTGTTCCATTTCTATTATCCAACCAGTTTGGATAACCGAAGAAAGGGATGAATGGAAGAAGGACGAAGAAGTGTGGACACCCATTCAAAAGTTGCAACAAGATCCTAGTACATCTGATACATTTAGTTGGAAAAATGATTCCTTATGGTAGAAGGATCGCTTATATCTTTGTAAGAATTCCCAACTAAAACAAAAGATTCTTTTGGAATTTCACACTTCTCCATTAGGAGGACTGAGGAATTTTAAAAACTTACCACAGTCTGAAGAAAGTTTTTTTTTGGGATGGCCTTAAATTTGATATTCAAAAGTTTGTTGCAGAATTTTTGGTTTGCCAACAAAATAAAGTTGAGACAATTAAGACCTCGGGTCTTCTACAACCTTTATCCATTCCAAGCCAATGTTGGGAGGAGATTTCAATGGATTTTATCACAGGTTTACCTAATTCCAAAGGAAAGAGTGTCATCATGGTGGTAGTTGATAGACATACCAAGTATGCACACTTTTGTGCATTATCTCATCCATTTAAAGAAAGTATAGTTGCTACTACATTTATGGACACAATTCAAAAGCTACATGGAAACCCAAAGGTAATTGTGAGTCACAGAGATCCCATTTTTACTGGAAATTTTTGGATGGAGTTATTTTCTTGTTTGGGTAATCAATTAGCTCATAGCTCATCTATCATCCTCAATATGATAGTCAAATTGAGATATTGAATAAATGTTTAGAAGTATATCTTCGTTTTTTTGTATCTGATAAACCAACACAATGGGTCAAATGGTTACCTCTCGCTGAATGGTGGTATAACACTTCCTTCAATATTGTAGTAAAAATGACCCCATTTATGGCACTTCGTGGATATCATACACCTTCCATCACATCATCCTTAAGAGAAAATTCTAAGGTTCAAGCAGTGGAAGATCACATAAAGCATCAGCAAGAAGTTATCCAACTCTTAAATGATAACCTAATTTTGGCACAAAATCGAATGAAAAATAGGTAGATGAACATCGCAGCGAGAGAAATTTTGATGTAGGATACTGGGTATTTTTATGACTACAACCATACAAACAAGTGTCCCTCAGGTAGGCTAAGAAGGATAATAAATTATCACCAAAGTATTGTGGTCCTTACAAGGTGTTGCAAAATATTGGTACTATGGCATACAAATTGGAGCTTCCTACTTCTTCGCGAGTGCATCCAGTTTTCCATGTTTAATGCTTAAAGGAGGTTATAGGTGAAAATATTCCAGTTCAAACAATATTTCTAGAACTTGATGAGGAAGGAAAAATCATATTGGAAGTCGAAGAGGTCATCGAAACAATAACTCGACAACTACGAAATCGATCAATTTCAGAGTATCTCATAAAGTGGAAGAACTTACCCACTGAAGGTTCTACATGACAGGATGAGAATTTTATACAGAAGCACCCAGAGCTACTCAAGTGTTTAGGACAACATCTTTTTGAAGGAGAGGAGCATGTAAGGTCCCTATATTAATAGTTTAGTCCCTTATTGTTATTAGTGTAGCTCATTTACTATTATTGTTGTACCCCTGTAACCCCAATATTGTTATTATTGTGCCCTTACATTGTTATTGTTACGTCAGCTAGGATTATATTGTGGGCCCATGGAATCCTATATATAGAATGAGGTTTTGGTCATTTGTATCATCCAAGGATTGTTCATTCATGTAATGTATTGGAGGTTTCCCCCACGAAGTGGCTTATTTTTAAGGTGCTGATATCTCTTTTCTTCTATTTTTGTAGCTGGTTTCACAACATGTTGCATTATCAGATAATTTTTGTTGTTTCTACTGTTAAAATATGTTGCCATCGGTTTCTATCAGAGTTAGGTTGATGTAATTCATCATGCTAAGTTACGTGATGTTTCTGATTTCACATCTTATGATGTGTTGTTGCTCATTTTATACTAGTGTTTTCGATGGTTATGTTATGCTAATGATGGAGAGAGTGATACTACTCATGATACCTTATTTTCTTTGCTCATGTTTTTGATGAGTCGAGTGCTACTATTGCTGGTTGAGAGTGCTTTTTTTCGAGAGTTTGATGTTGTTGTTAGTTCAAAGTGGTGTTCATGGAGAGTTTTTTTTTCTTTCCTCAAGAGAGAGAGAGAGAGAGAGACATTACTTCTATTGTTTGATGTCATGCTACCATTAGTAGTGTTGTTGTGTGTTGATGCATTATGGTTTTACCTTAGTGTTTTTATGGTGTGTTATTATTTTTTTGTTATGGTATGTTGTTTTCAACACTATACTGATGGTTATAGTTTTTTCTTCTTGTTGAGATACACCTAGTGTCCAGGGGGAGTAGTGTTTATTCAATTATGACTTATTGGATGAGCTCAACCCTTTTCCATTGATATGAAAGGGGGAGTGAATGAGGATTTTTTTAGAGGCCAATTAGTTGGTTTAGCTAGGGTTTGAATCAATGGAAAAGGGGGATATTGTTGGAATTGATGTCAACCTAGTAGCATTAGTGTGGGAGGTTGCATTGATGTTGTTATGTCTTTTTTATGGTTTGAATTGATGTCAGCTTCATGGCATGAGTCAATCATATCATATGATGGTTTTCATATTGGTTTCATATCTTAGCTTCATTGTTTCATATGTTGATGCAAGTTGTTCATTAGTGTGTGGATGCCCTGGTAGGATATTGAGATACTAAAACTAGTTAACAGTACTGGAGGCTTCCATGTCATGTTTATGGTACTTGGTGTATGTATGGATGGTTTTCAATTTGTATGATAAATTGGAGTGTCTTTCATTGATGATTGAAGATTTTGGAGTAACTGTTGTGATGTTTGATGGCTTTAGTGTTGGATTTGGTACAATATATTGTTGGAGTGTTGTAGAAGCTACAGTGGATTCTAGAGAGCTTACTAATTATGATAAACTACTGGAACAAGATTAAGAAAATTCCAAGGGTGGGAAAGATGATTTTCATCATCCTCTTTGCTAGTGGCATGGATGATGAGTCATGGGAGTGATTGAAAATAACCATCCATTGGAAGGAAAACCTATGGGAGAAACTGAGGATTTCCAATTACATGGAGCATGTGTTGTGGGAGCGAGTGATTATTTTCACGGGAATTTATCTTCATTCCTCGTGCTCATCAGGTGTTTATGTGTTTTCCTGGCTTGTCTTGTTTGAGACACATCATGTAAAGGTCATAAAATGGTTCTTTGGATTCTAGAAGATGAGAATATTCATTAGTAAGTTAAGTTTTTTACTTGATTGAGTCAATAATAAATGAGTCGAACCTCTTCCAGCATATGAACAAAGCTCCACTACACAATTCAAATTTTTTTTTAACCATGTTAGAAAACTAAAAATAGATGGATATCATGAGTCTATTTGGTTGGTCCACTTGAGAAGAAAATGTTATTTTTGTGTGAGCTTGAAGAGTGTGGATTAGAGAAGAGTGGTGGTTGGAAATTGTGTAGGGATTTATGCAGAATATCTTCAGCAGAATATAGTAATAGAAATTGCTGCAAAACTATGTTTGGACCAAGATCATATGCAGTAGTATGGTAAAATAGTAGGAAGGATTGCAGATCATTTCCTTCATACTTTCTTATAATATTTTCTATAGAATATTTTTTATGTATGTTGGATGTACTTTTGATTAGATTGCTGCAAAAACTGAGTGAGTTGTGCAGATCAGTTTTCACTGAGTTTGCTATAATGTCTTGAGCACATATTGATACAAGTAATTGTGTTGTTCTAGTTGAGCGATTCAGATTGACTCTGGTCTAAAATATTTCGAAACAAGTGTCATATAGAAGAGTGGAGTGGGTGCTCGGGTGAATAAATAATGGAGAAAAGTATTCTTCATAAGTCTAATTGTTGTTGGTAAAGTCTTGTGTATTATATGGGTGTCTATAGAGTCGTAGATGAGGATCACAAATTTCTTCATAAATCCAATGGGTTTTGGCAAGGGCTTATTGATTAGATGGGTATCTGTAAAGTAGTAGATGGGGATCATAGCTCTTTATGATAGTTGTTATGTGTAGGAATTACACTTAAGAAACTCCTCAACACTTAATTTGTCAACATAGGGGATCCATAAACTTGGAGAAGAAGCACACAATGCCAGAGATGGTATGAAAATCCGTAATATAAATCCCTACTTCACTTAAAGGAAAGATTCCAGAATCAAATTAAAAAGAGAAAATAAAGAAACTTGAACCATCAAAAATAATATAAGACTAGAACAAGAAATAATGCATTTGCAAGAGGGAATTAAAGACAAAAGGAGATCACTGCAGCTAATTAGTGTTTAAATACTGAGTGTGTGTTTTTATTTAGCAGAGACATTTAGAAATATCATCAGATGGGCCCTTTATTCTACTCCTTTAGATATTTTCTTCTTGCACTAATATGTCATGCACTATCATAGTCTGCTTGCACTAGTGGAAGATCAGAGACTTATGCTGAAGGTGTAGATGGTGTCTTTACTA
This sequence comes from Pinus albicaulis, assembly GCA_034641835.2. Taxonomy (NCBI): domain Eukaryota; kingdom Viridiplantae; phylum Streptophyta; class Pinopsida; order Pinales; family Pinaceae; genus Pinus; species Pinus albicaulis. The sequence continues at coordinate 304,420,653 of CM076581.1, forward strand.
ATGGATTTTTTACTTCATGTAAGGGCTTGAAATTTTCCAGGTTCTAAGCACTCAAATCCCATGGCAAGAAACTAGTTCTTACACTAGATCAAAGCTTCATCCACTTAGCATTTAATTCTTAAAATGAGTCTTTAATTATTGCAAGTGATATTATACAAAAAAGGTGAATGTTTCTGGTCTTAAGAGAGTGTAAAAATAAAGAAAAAATCAATATATATATATATATATATATATATATATATATATATATATATATATATATATATATATATATATATATATATATATTTATCTTGTCATAAGCATTTAATGAAAGAAAGAGGATTGCAGGAAGTAGACTAAGAAATTTTGCTACATCACACCAACGTGCACTGGTGCAGTTTCATTCCTCCTTCTTGGACCAGGGGGGGAAAACCAATCAAATAGAATTTTATAAAAAGAGATATCACACCAACGTGCACTGGTGCACGTTCATTTCTCCTGGTTGGACCAAGCAGCGGAAAACCAACCTAAAATCAAGTGTAGGAACATAAATTGCAGGAAAAGGAAAGTTATCTACTTCACACAATGGATCTGCTTGCACTGAGACATGAATAAATGTGCTTAAGATTAAATCACGCTTGACAATGTAAACACAAATTACAAGAAAATAAGAAATGGGGTGAACGTGCTAGGTTGGCTGGGCCCTAGCCAACCAACACGTTTCCATTTTAAATAGAAACGCTACTCAGTACCTTAATCAATTCATCAACTCAATACAGAAACGTAATTTTTGAAACGTGAGGTGGAATTCCATTTTATTAATTCACTGAGGCAAGTACATACATTAATACATTGTCCATCGTAGATTTGGGCGATAACAAAATACAACGACTTGTTACCGCCTCTCAGGCTATGTTTTTATTCTCTTCCACTATCAAAAACTTAGCTCTTAGTCCTATTTACATTATAAATTATATATACCTTTGGTAAAAGGAAAAAATATATCAGTTAACTAATTACATAACCAAACACAGAATTTAGCTTTTCAGTCTTCAAAATTAGATAGTTAGAAGAACTGGCCGTAGCTAAACTCCTGATTTTTCCCTTCACAGATTCGGTCTCGGCTGCCTTTGGATCACTTTACTATCGTGGCTGAAGCAGCTCAAGATGAGGCGGTGATCAAGGAGGTTAGGAACTGTTGTAAGGATTTTCTGTGCTGGCAATGGTGCAAGATCCGATCATGTAGTAGGATCAATGGTCATGGTAAGTACTCTAACTACAAAATAAAAATTAGAGATATCGATAAGTTACAGAGAGTGATTAAAAGTAATAAATCATGTAATAAATAATTAATAAATTATAATTTTAATTGAAAATATTAAAAATAAAGTTTATACGAAATATGTCATCGTGCTTGGATTGGTGCAAGATGAGGGTGCATAAAAGAGGTAAAACAGAGGTAAATGGTTATGATTTAGGAAGGGGAAAATGGAAAAAAAGAGAGAAAATTAGGGGGCTAACATCCTCCCATCCCTAAGTTGTTGTATGTCCCCACACAACTCTTTACCTTTGCAAAATACCTTCAAAACTTTGAGCATTCTAGCTAAATCCTGCTTTGACATACTGACATCAACCTGCAATGTTTCAGACTTCTTCTTTCTGATGTTCTTTTGTTTCTTTGTCACCTTTTTAAGTCTCTTGAAACATTGTGTAGCATGGTACTTCCAAACTCTAACTTCTCCTTTATTTTTCTGGATCTCTGCAATTAATTATTCTCTACTCTATTCTTTATCCTCCTGCGCTTTAGCTATGAGCTACTCTAAGTTATGCACTTGAAGCTCCAGTTCAACTATCAGAGTAGAAGGAGTTACCAAATCTTCTTATTTTTCTGTCTCGACAGGGGTTGTGTCTTCCTCATGGACCTCAATATCCCTCATAGTTTCAGAAAACTCTTCTTCCTTTTCTTATTCTTCTTCTTATTCTTCAAGTTCTTCTTCTTCTTCTGGTTCTCCTTCTTCTTCTTATTCTTCTTCTTTTTCTTGCACTGGTGCAGGAGGTGATTCAACGTCCTATGGGGACTGTGGTTCTTCGCCTACACTAGCTTCCTCATTATTTTTTCGGGCCTTTTTAATGAAATCAACCAACAGAGTATCATCTTTGACTTCTACAGATTTTGCTGCATCTGCAAGGACTGATAGGCTGTCTTCTTCAGGGGTTTGTGCCTGTATTGGTGTCGTAGAAGGATTCTCTTCAATAGGTGGACTAACTGTCTTCTTCTTCTTCTTTGGAGAAGGGGTCCTTTCTTCTGTTGATTTTCGGGGTAGTTTCCTTTTTGAACTGGTGCAAGACGGACTCCCCTTTACATTCTTACTCAGACCGTTGCTTATATTAGCGAGGTCCTCTATCTCCTTTCCAGCAACTTTCTTTTTATTTAGTTGTTTTGAGAGTGCCTCCTAGGTCATGTCTTTAATTTCTAATTTTTTCTGGAAAAAAATATTTATTAGACTGTGGTGATATAATTTATTTTCGGCCTAGTCTATCTGTGCATCCTGCACACCTTTGGCCATTTTTTCCAAGCCCTAATAAAAAAATAGGGGAAATCAATCCCCCACCAGACATGCCAGCTGCCTTCAAAATGATGAAACATCCTAAAATGGTACAAAAAAGTAAGTGAGTACCTACCCTCATAGGTTATAAAATTCTGTAGGATGAAAAGCAGGTCCCACCGCTATCCCAGCAGGGCACTGTGCGGAATTCCTTTCTTCCAATCTACCTTCATATTCTTGATGACGAAGAAATGATACCATCGATTCCTTTCTAGTTTCTAATTTTTAAACCACTGTTCACTTTTATTTTCCAAGCATGTCGTTGCTGCTATAAACTCTTTCGTAATCTCAAATTTTAGAGACCCAATTTTTACTTAGCCATTTTCGAAACTTCTGGAAAACTTTAGGGCAACATCATGGTCGTGCCCGTCAAACTTTTGCAAGTATTGAATAAATCCTGAGTCTCGCGATAGTGTAAGACTATTGCGAAACTCAGCAGTCTGTTCTACCATAGAGAGAGACCAACATTCTCTTTAAATAAGCGACATCACTGCTTAACGGTTATGAACAATCAAGAATTTACATGCAACACCGGGAAAATTGGTTCTTATAGATAGGGATCCAACTATCCCCATCCCTTCCATCTTATCTCCCATTCATTCCACTAAAATAGGCATGAATACGCGACATCTTTGAGGTCATACTGGATTGGTACTTTCGGTAACGTTTTAATGGCTTGGTGAGGTAATCATTACGAGTGAAGGACATATAGGATTATGGAAGAAAGGGACAATTATATCCAAGCAACGGTTAAACATTTATGCACTCCTTTATAATTAAAAAAAATGACTTTAGCATTTATAAAAAATGATCATGATTCTTAACTTAAAAACACCTTGTACATTAAATGATTTTCTCCTAGTTAATATGATAGCACAAGTGCTCATCGACTAAGTGAAAGTATTTCTCATAAAATTTCATGATGACCACTTTCCTATGATGTATGCTATGAAAAGAAAAAACTGTACTATATTTCTGACAGGGTGCATGCTTGCACCGGTCTACTTGAACCACTTAAACTATGTTATTATGCTGGTACCATTCTACTTGCACTTATTATATATGATGACATTCTTGCATTAGTGCAAGAATAATATCTAAAAAAAGGATAGGAAAATATAAGCTGGACTTCCAACATGACTTCCTCAATTTATACTAGAAATTTGATTTTCCCTTTCTTGATGCTTTAGAGCATATCCTTTTACTCTTTTTGCGTGAGATCCTGCAATTCACGAGGGAATAAAGAAGTGGGAAAAGGGAAATTTCAAAATAGGAAGGAATTATATTACAAGGGTTCCAGGAATAGTACCACAATAGGGGATAAATAGAAGTGGGATAGGGAAAAAATTCAAGGGTAAAGTGGGGTTTTACGAAATAGACAGGGTAAATTCAGAAGAATATGGGAAGTTTAATCATTTGGGATTAAAGAAGAAAACTAAGGGAATATTACGAAATGGGATATGAAGAAAGGAAGAAAAATTTATGGAAGGTTTGCCTGCACTGGTGCAAGAAAAAAATAACTACAGTGAGAATTAATCATTACTTGAATAAAAATATCCATGCTAATTACCCCAATTGTATAAAGGTTGGTTCTACTGAACCTACTTTTACTTGGTGGTTGCTAGGATATCTAAAGATCATGCAACATTCTCTTTTTATTAGAAATTTTTGATCTTCCTGCCAGTAAGTTGGTTTTCAATTTGATCCTTCTGCAATCATGTCAGCGAACTCATTTTCATAATTACAAGAAAATATTTTTTCTTTACTTTTTATTTAGAATTTTTTTTTTTCATTTTTTTTTAAGAAGAAGAAGAATTCATATTTTCAAAAATTTGGTATTACCATTCACCACTACCAACCCTAATTTCTATTGGACTTGTTGTGTAGAATCTTTCCTGGCAAGTGGCTGAAAATACTTCTTTAATCTGTGTCCATTTACCAGGAATACTGAATTTTTCCCATCAATAGTTTTAACTTCTACTACTCCATTCTCAAATACTCAGATCACTTCATAAGGTCTTATCCAACTTGTATTGAATTTTCCTTTAAAATTTTTAAATATAGAATCGTAAAGGAGCACCCAATCACCTTGTTGGAATTGTTTTTTTTCTGAATAGACTTGTCATGCACCTTTTGCATTGCTGCTGAATTAGTATGTTCTGTTGAATAGCATCCCTACGAAATTCATCTAACTCATTTAATTGGAGAAGACACTATTTTTGTGCCTTAGAGAGATCTAGTCCTAACTGAATTACAATTCTAAAAGTTTTGATCTGGAATTCAATTGGTAACACAACATATTTGCCATATACCAGGTCATATGGTGTATTTCCCGTGCTATTTCTCCAAGTGGTTCTGTATGCCCACAAAGCTTCTGGTAATATTTGATTCCAGTCTTTCAAATGCATGTATATTCTCTTTGTAAGAATGGACTCGATCACTTTGTTTGTGGATTCCACCTAGCCATTTGCTTGCAGGTGATATGGCATGGATTTCCTATGCCAGATATTATATTGATCCATCACACTTTGTACCAGATTAGAAATACACTACAGATCATTGTTAGAAATAATTTCTCTAAGCACACCAAATCTAGTAAATATTTCAATAAAAAGAAAATCAACAAAAATCTTTGCTGTAGCAAAGGAAACAACTTTAGCTTCTACCCATTTTGTAACAAAATTTGTACAAACCAAAATATGTTTTTTACTTAATGACGTTGGATTTATTGGCCCTATAAAATAAATAGCCCATTTTTCAAATGGCTCAATCATAACTTGGGGGCATAAAGGAATTTCATTGGTTTGATTAGGTTGGCCCATTTGTTGACAACTATCACATCGCCTGACATACTGTTTGGAATCCTTAAACAAGGAAGGCCAAAATTAACTAGCACGCAATAATTTATATGCAGTCCACTTATCAGCAAAGTGGCCTCCATAAGGTTCATCATGAGCAGATTTCAATATTTCAAACACTTACTCCTCTCTTACACATATAGGGATAATCAGATCTAGACCAATGTAAAAGAGATCTCCTTGAATCCAGGAATATGCAACACTTTTCTGAATAATATTGCACTTTTCACGAGTAGACAAGTGGGGTGGTGTTTTCCCAGTAACCAAGAAATTAGCAATGTCAACAAACCATGGAGAATCTATTGACATAGTAAAAATATGTTCATCCGTAAAATCATCATTAACATGAGTTGCTTCACCAGGATTATCTAATCTAGAAGGAAAACCTGCTACAACATTAGATTTCCCTGGTCTATCAACAATAGTAACATTAAATTCTTGCAACAATAGTGACCACCGAGTCACTCTATCGTTAGTCAATTGTTTTTTCATGAAATATTTAATCTCAGAATGATCAATATGTACAAATACTTCATATCCTGTAATATAGTGCCTAAAATTATTAATTGCAAAAATTATAGCTAAAAGCTCTTTCTCTATAAAAGTATAATTCAATTTAGTGGAGGACAAATTCTTACTAATATAATAAATAGCATAGGATTTCTTATTTTCCTCTTCTCCTGAAGCTGTGCCAATATCCAAATATGAAGCATCAGTGGAAATGTGAAAAGGTAGGGACCAGTTAGGACCTCTTAAAACTAGTGCATGAAGCAACTTTTCCTTCAATGTTTCAAAAGACTGTTGGCAAGTTGTGGACCAAGAAAATTCACTATCCTTAGCTAGAAGTCGAAAAAGAGGGGCAGTTGTATTAGAAATTTTTTCAATGAATATTCTATAGTAACTAGCATGTCCTAAAAAACCTCTTACTTACCTTTGAGTTTTAAGTGCAGGAAGATGCATAATGATCTCAATCGTTGCTGGATCAACCTGGATACCTTTCTCAGAAATCAAATGGCCAAGTACCACTCCCACTTTGCACATTAATATAAATTCCTTGTCACTCAAAGCGAGATGGGCTTCCTGACCATGGAGAAGTATTTTCTCCATATTTTTGAGAGCTTCTAGTAAATAATCACCAAACATAAGAAACTCATCCATATAAATTTCTAGAAATTCTAGATTAGGAAAAATGGCCAGGACTTCCCTTTGAAGGTAGCCAAGGCATTACATAAACCAAAGGGAAGCACTTTATAAGAAAATTTACCCCATGGACATGTAAAATTAGTTTTATCCTAATATTCAGGTGCAATTTGTATCTGGCTATAGCCACTGAAGCCATCGAAAAAGGAAAAATGTTTCTTTCCTACAAGGGTATCAAGCAGCTGGTCAATGAAATGGAGAGGGAAGTAATATTTGAGAGTGGCTTTGTTTAATTCTCGATAATAAATACAAATACACCATATTTCATCTTTCTTAGTTACTAGCACTAATGGAGAGACCCACTCACTGTCAGAAATATGATAGATAAAACCGGCATCCAAAAGTTTATGTACTTCTTCCTTCACAACATCTCTTAGAGTTGGATTCATTCGCCTTTGGGGTTTTTAGACGGGTCAAGTTCCTTCTTGAATATATATATGATGTGTACATGTTCCAAGAGGGACACCCTTCATATCTTCATAGCCCCAAGCAAAGGCACTAAGATGGTTTTGCAACAAATTCACAAGCTGCTCCTACTGAGATGAGTCCAAATCTGAACTAATATGCAAGGATTTACCAGTGCTAATCTCAACAAGAGTGGCATCAGGCTTAATATTACTCAAGTGAGTGGTCAAATGCAGGAGTACATAAGAATGAAAATCTAGGCTAAAAATTTGGCTCAATGACTCAAAATCTGACATAGTGTCTAGATTATTCAGGAAATCTTGAATCTTATCTTCTTGTGAAGACCCAGTATAATGATGAATAAAGGAAATGGGTTGAGTCTCCTCATCACTGCATTGATCCAACCATAAAGTATCTCGAAGGTCATGAATGGATCTGGCAGGGGGGTATAAGGTAACTTTCTTCCTAGAATCTCCATGCGAAATATACATATCACCGGAATGACATCCAATATATGCATCAGCTCTAACAAGTCATGGTCAACTTAAGATCAACATATGTCCTCCTATTGGTTTCTTTGGCTGAAGCACAATGAAATGAACAAGATATTCCCAAGAATATAGTGAGATGATCACATCGTCCAATACTCCTTCTCACTTAATTTTAGATCTATCTGCCAAATCAAGCACAGTGGGAGTAGGGCGAAGATGAGATAACTGAATCTGATCCATGGCTTGCTTAGTCATGACATTAATGGCTTCCCCCAATTCTATAAGAACATTAGAGATAAGGACATTACCAATTTGAAATAAGACAACAAGGTTTCCAGGATCAATATATTTTTCCATAGACACACATCCCATCGTCAACTTTACTGCCCCACCAACAAATTGAATGGCTTTGGGTTCCAATCTCTTCCTCTCAAGTTTCTTGAGATAGAGTTCCTTAATAATATAAGTACAAATGGGGATCTCTTTAATGGCTTGAAGCAAAGGTATATTAATGAAAATATTTCGAAGCTTAGATGCCAAACTAGTCTAAAAAATAGCCTCACTTCTTTCCATTACTAGCTTCTCTGGGAAGGGAGGTTGGTTGGAAGAAGATGGCAAGGATTCAAAGGGTAAAGGCTGCTTAGTGACAACTTTTGTAGAATGGTTAAGAGTTTCCTCTTCTCCTTTATCTTCAACAATCACTATAGGTTTCTTTCGATTTTCTGATGTTACGTTCCTTCTCGCTCTTAATTGAATATCATGAACCCCGATTGGAATAGACTGGTATTCAAATGATAAAGGCGGGTTTGTTACATAGATCATTTGCATTACTTTATCATTGTTACAATTGGGCATAGGTGGAGCAGGAAATCGAGGAGGTCGAAAGGGTCGAGGTAAAGGAAACAGTGGAGTAGACTAACTCAGAAGTTCAGGCATTGAATAAGGTGTATACGTAGATGGATATGATTGCATAGGTGGCTAGTGCAAATATGGAAAATTAGTTGGCCCTTTCCAACCTTGTTGCCATGGTTGAGAAGGTTTCCCATGCTGATATTTATTCCCATACTGCCACTGCTGATTAATGTTAGGATAAGAATATGCATGTGAATTATAACCAAAATAGTGTGGAGAAAATTCAAGATCCTTACCTACACCTACCTGATGCCAATTCCTTCTTTCTCCCATATCATACAAGTATTCAACTTCAAGATGTCCCCCTGTAAATATAGCTTTACGTTGAGGTATAGAGGGACATTTTTCTGTGACATGGTCTTCTGCAAAAATAGCACACTTATTAGTTTCTTTCAAATTAAGAGGACACTCTTTAGGAGTATGATTTTCTGTACATCTAGGATAGAAAATACATAATGACTCTTGTTCCTTCATGAGTTTTTGCTTGAATTTTGAAGAGTCTAACTGTTTGGTAACAGTATTCATTATATAAATTTTCATGTTTTCCATTTTATTTTCTAGTCCAATTATCATAGCATCAGTAGATTGAATTTTTCTATTTCTGTTTCGAGTTCCTCTACCAAATCTATACTGATTTCTTGAAAATTTCCTGCATAATTCAAAAATTTGTTCAAAAGTTTGCTGAGAAACAACACCTTGTCCTAACAGATTTAAATTATTTCTAGCATTATCAATAAGTCCTCTTATGAACAAGGTTATAATAGTATTGGGATCAAACTTAAGTTTCAACATTTCTTAAATATGCAGAAATATATCCACGTAATCTTCAAGAGTTTCATTATCATCCTGTATGATTGTAAAAATCTCATCTTGCATGTCTTGAGTTTTTCAATATTCTTGATATTTAGACAAAAACACTCTCTTCATCTGATCCCAAGAATTTATAGTGTTTCCTCCTAATCCAATAAACCAACATAGAGCTGAGTCCTTGAGAGTAAAAGGAAACAATCTTAACTTCTAAGCGTCAATTGAATAATCATAACTTCTACACAGAATATCAAACTCGAATAGAAAAGAGTCAGGATCTTCATGAAATTTACCATGGAAATGAGGGAGAGTTAATGGTGAAATATTTTTCATTTGCGCCATAGTATCAGGATCCATAATTTTAAAAAATAAAATGGATTGTTCTCTACTTAACTAGTTTTCGCCAGTCCATTCCAAATTGTCTTCATGGTCCACTCTTGTTTCCCTTTTACTTGTGCTTCTCTCAACAGGCTGATCCACACCTGAGCTGTTGGCACCAGAATCCAGGTGGATTGTTCCTGTGTGATGGGTTTGAATTGGATTGGGCTTCCTACTTACAGAAAGAGACCCAATATGAGAATTGTTTTCAAAATTATTTTGGCCCTTAGTGGGCTTCGAACCCTTACCTTTCCTAGGCATTCATTTCAAGAAAAGAAAAATAGCAACAATTTCTAGTAAAAATGCTGTGAGAAATCAATTAACACTAGTAAAATTCCTTCAAAGAAGCTTTTCCAATAAATACTAAAAAAATAAAGGAAAAATTACCTCTATTATATAATTGTAAAATTCTTACCAATTTCCAAATCAAATCGCCTCCCTGACAATGATGCCAAAATGTTGGGTGCATGAATTACACTTAAGAAAAATCCTCAACACTTAATTTGTCAACCCGGGGGATCCATATACTTAGAGACGAAGCACGGGTAATGCCAGAGATGGTATGAATCTCCCTAATATAAATCCCTACTTTCTTTAAAGGAAATATTGCAGAATCAAATTAAAAAGAGAAAATAAGGCAACTTGAACCATCAAAAATAATCTAAGACTGGAACAAGAAAAAATGGATTTGCAATAGGGAATTAAAGATAAAAGGAAATTAGTCTAGCTAATTAGTGTTTAACTAATGAGTGTGTGTTTTTATTTAGCATAGACACTTAGGAGTCTCATCAGATGTGCCCTTAATTCTTCTCCTTTAGAGATTTCCTTCTTGCACTAATCTATCCTGCACTATCGCAGTCTTCTTGCACTAGTGCAAGATTAGAGATTTATGTAGAAGGTATAGATGGTGCCTTTACTAAAGGATTTTTTACTTCATGCAAGGGCTTAAAATTTTCCAGGTTTTAAGCACTCAGATCCCGTGGCAAGAAACTAGTTCTTGCACCGGATCAGAGCTTCCTGTACTTAACATTTAATTCTTAAAATGAGTGTTTAATTATTGAAAGTGCTATTATACATAAAAGGTGAATGTTTTAGGTCTTAATAGAGTGCCGAAATAAAGAAACAATCAATATATATATTTATCCTGTCATAAGCATTTAATGAAAGAAAGAGGATTTCAAGAAGTAGACTAAGAAAGTTTGTTGCATCACACCAACGTGCATTGGTGCAATTTCATTCCTCCTGCTTGGACCAGGAGGGGAAAACCAATCAAACAGAATTGCAGAAAAAGAGATATCACACCAACGTGCACTGGTGCAGGTTCATTTCTGCTGCTTCGACCAGGCAAAGGAAAACCAATCTAAAATCAAGTGCAGGAATAGAAATTGTAGGAAAAGGAAAGTTATCTACTGCACACAACGGATCCGCTTGCACTAAGAAATGAATACATGTGCTTAATATTAAATCACACTTGACAATGTAAACACAAATTAGAAGAAAACAAGAAATGGTGTAAACTTGCTGGGTTGGATGGACCCTAGCCAACCAACACGTTTCCCTTTTAAATAGAAACATTTCTTAGTACCTTAATCAATTCATCAACTCAATACAGAAACGTAATTTTTGAAACATGAGGCAGAGCTCCCTTTTGTTAATTCACTGAGGCAAGTACATACATTAATACATCGTCCAACGAAGATTTGGGCGATAACAAAATACAACGACTTGCTACCGCCTCTTGGGCTGTGTTTTTGTTCTTTTATACTATCAAAAACATAGCTCTTAGTCCTATTTATATTCTACATTATACATACCTTTGACCAAAGGCCAAAATATATCATTTAACTGATTGCAAAACTAAACGCAGAATTTAGCTTTTTGGTCTTCAAAATTAGACAGTTAGCAGAACTAGCCGTAGCTAATCTCCAACTTTCACCCTTCATGAATTCAGTCTCGGCTACCTTTGGATCACTCTACTGTCATGCTTGAAGCTGCTAAAGAAGGGGAAATTATCAAGGAGGTTCAGATCTGCTGCAAGGATTTCATGTGCTAGCAACGGTGCAAGATCCGATCCTGCACTAGGATCAACGGTCACGGTAAGTACTCTAACTACCGAATAAACATTAGAGATATCAATAAGTTACAAACAATGATTAAAAATTATAAATCATGTAACAAATAATTAAATAATGATAAGGTGAATTGAAAATATGAAAAATAAATTTTATACAAAATATTTCATCATGCTTGGACTGGTGCAAGGTGAGGGTGCATAAAAGAGGTAAAATAGAGGTAAATGGTTATGATTTAGGAAGGGGAAAAATGGAAAAAAAGAGAGGAAATTAGGGGGCTAACAATATTATCCAATTATATATTCATGTAATTGAATTTCTCGATGATTAATAATTATTTCAGCAAGGAAACAAGAGTAGGGTGGTTTTTTCCCAAAGAATGGTTTTCCACCAGAAAAATAGTGTGTCTTCTTGTGCATGTTTATTTCATTTTTTATTAGGGTTCTCATATTTATTTGGTACATGTTCTCCTCAGGAAAAACAAGATTTTATTCCATTTCAAATTATACTGGGATTTTTCGCTTATACGTATGATGATATAAAGACTTATGATACACACATCATTGAGCATGTTATTCTGATGAAAGAAAGGATAATTAATTTTTAACAAAACATAATGAAATTTCATCTGGAATTTCAACCCCTCATCCAATATGATTTAAGTAAATTTCTAGATACTAAGATCATTTTTAAATTTTGACATTTCACACGTGTTTCCAGCTCGGTTCTAGTGAGAAAGAATTCTAGCGATATATTCCTATGTGTCAACTTTCGCAACCTTAAGTAAGCTTCAAAAAGGGACAATTAACCCATGCCTTCGATGGCGTACATACTCCACATTGTATTTCGGTTGGAAATATTCGGGCTCCTAGATGTATTCTTAGGATATAATCAAGTTCTAGTAGCGAAACAAGATCAATTAAATACAACTTACAAGATTAAGTGGGGAACCTTTCCGTTTATGTGCATGTCATTTTGGCTTATTAATGATGATGATGATTTTCAATGGGATGTGGATATCACATTCTATGGATTGGTTGGACAGAGTGTATTCATCTACTTGAATGACATAAATATGTTTTCAAAGAAGGGAATATATCATATTTGTTATCTTAAGAGGAAATTTTGAGCGATTTCACAAGTATGGGATATCATTGATTCTAAAAAGGAGCATCGTTGGTGTGCCCAAAGGTAATATCCCAGTACATAACATTTCAAAGGGTGGAAAAAATGTTCATCGAGAAAGGGTATAAGTTATTTCTCAAAGCCATATTTTTGTAAAGAAGAAGGAAATGCAATATTTCTTGGGGAAGATTAATTTCATACGCAAGTTCCTTTGACTATGCACAAATTTCTAAGCCATTAGAAGGGGTGATAAAGAAACATCATACATATAAGTTGGATAAGAGGGAAAAAATTTTCATTTATCAGATCAATCAAGCCATCGTTGATGCTCCAGCCTTATTTAGTCAATATTTCAGAAAATATTTCTTGTTGTATAATTTTTCTTCTCATGCATCTATTGCATTTGTATTAACATAGCCATATAATCCAAGAAATGAATGCCCTATATCTTTCACGATTGTTTCCTTATATGGATCTGCATTGAATTATGCTGCCATTGATAAGCAATCATATGCAGTCTACAAGGCAATTAAACACTATAGGTCTTACCTCTTGCAATTTCATACCATTATTTATGTGCCTCATCTAGTAGTTATAACTTTATTAGTTTTTAGTCTTCTATGGTTATTATTTGTAACAAAAATTCTCGGATTATCCACAGTGTAATAAGAATCATGTCCACATTTCGAATCCCAATGGGGATCCATCTTCAAGACTAATTTCTGAATGACTTAGAATTCCCTTTATACAACAAGAACTAGGAGAGAGGAGAGATAACTTGAAAGCATGCTTACGAGAATATGATCTTGAGTTTAAACAAATTCACAATGTAAAAGGCCACGGTCTCTGTTGGGTTGAAGTCAAAGAAATGGATTCACCAAAAGGACATCCTTCTCGATGGGAATACAAAATTGAGATGTATAATACTGAGAAAGTTCCTCCCAAAAGTACAACCACATCTTCTTATTTAGACATACGACAATATTTATACCACGGCACATTACCTTAGAATTTATGGAACAAATAGAAGAGGAAAATCATCCTAAAATATCTACCTTACAAACTTGTGCATGGTATTATTTTTCAAAGGGACCATAATGATATATTTCTTAGATCCCTAGAGACTCAAAATTCAGATTGGGTGTTCAAATATCGGTATGTTGTACAAATAAGTGGAAAATTCATAGGTGATGCCACTACGCATAAGATACTGAGGGCTTCTTACTATTAGTCCACATTATTTAAGGATACTCATTCTTATTCCCTAAATTTCCCTCTTTGTCAAAGGTTTATTGGTCGTGATCAGAAGACAGTGGCCCCATTTCTACATGTAGTAGTTGGGGAAACTTTATAACAATGGGGATTAGATGTTATCAAAAAAATATTTCCTCATTCATCGAAGCAACATAAATACATTTTAACTACAACTGACCATCTCACTTGGTGGAAAGAAGCAGTTTCATTAAGAGAAGTAAATGATCAGGGAGTCATTTAATTTCTGAAAGAGAACATGATAACCAGGTTTGGCATTCCTACATTGCTTATCTTTGATAATGAAACTTATTTTTATTCGTTAATCCTTTATGAATTTGCACTAGAAATTTTTATTGTTTAAAAGAATGCATCAAATTACTACCCAGAATGAAACGGTTTGGTTTAGTCCACAAATAGAAATATGATCTATATTTTAAAGAAAATTATTTTCTATGAACAAAAGAATTGACATAATGCTTTGCTAAATGCATTATTGTCTGATTGTATCACTCCAAGAACTCTCTGAAATGTTGTCCATACATCCTTGTGTACGAAAATGAAGTTATATTTCTACTGAACATTTACCTTCTTGCCTTGCAGCGTTCTCAGGCATCTCAACACAAACCATGTCTCCTTGCTCAAAGTCAGATATATGCTCTTCTTAATCTTGACGAAGAAAGGTTAAAAGTGAAAGATAATTTTTACATACATTAGAATCATGTAAATCATTGGTTTGATAAAATGTGTGCAAGGAACAAAAAAATTGGTGTTTGTGACCTAGTATTGATGTCGGACAAAGCCCTTAAAGAGAAAGAAAAGCACACTAAGTTTCAATATTTGTATATTGGACCTTATACCATCACTTAAGAACTTGGCCACAATTCTTATAGGTTGAAATATTTCAATGGGAGTGCTCATCCTCTTCCTATCAATGGATGATAACTTAAACACTACTTCCACTAGCAACCCTAGGCAACATTCCTCTTGCTATAAAGTTCTCTTTTTGTGTCTCTTATTGTTTTTTTTTCATCATGTCTCATACCTTTTCATTTTTTTTTGTTAGGATACATAAATAAGGCCTTGGGTGATAGTGCATGTATGGCTCAATATTATGTTCCAAAACGAATAATGATTGTGATAACAACAATGGTTGGCTATCTGTTAGTTCTGCTTCCTTGTTTGGGAAAATGCATTAAGTTAAGTAATGTCCAGATGGATAATACTATACATTAAAGAGGATATAATTGATTAGAACCATGAAACCCACATCAATTATAGCATCATAATTCCTTAACTTGGTATTAAATTTACTTGGTTTTCTACATGCTAATTCAACCGACTAGAGAAGGGGAAGGGGTAAATCAATAGCGAGAAAACCAATATTAGAGGTATATATGTAACCTTCTTTGAAGGAACTCTTAATAAGGCGGGATCCCTCTTCCACCCTCTGAAGTAATAAGTGTCTAAGTAAATTTATATAAATAAAATAAATAAAGGGTGATGAACAGAATGGATTGTTACGGAGACAGGCAAAGCAACTTCGCTGGGTACTAAACAAGCCTCCTATCAGTGAATCAATGCTTGTGTTTTCCTATTGACTTATCTGGTGTACTGAAAAAGCTTTTTGATAGTGAAGAAAAATAAAATATGAAAAATAATGCTCTCATAATCTTTAACTTGTGGTTAAATGTTACTCTTTTCCTAGATCATAATGCTTGTGAAATGGGAAAATTTGTTGTGTGCTAAACCAAGAAAGGGAATGGTTGGTACTACATTTATAAAAGAATTAAATGGGGAATTTAGGGGAATATCCTTGATGAATCAATACATCTGAAAGGGATATATCTTTGATGCAATTTATTTCTAGAAAAAGAATCTCAAATTCACCCAATGTGTAACCAAGTGTTGTTGTTGATAAACCACCCTCCAAAGTTTTGCTATATTTAAATGATGGAGCCTACCTCTTATCATGTGAAGGGTTTGTTTTGGTCATCAAGTGTCACTTCATGATACTACACATGTTATCACTATCCATGTTCCTTCCTAAGTGTCATCGGATCATTAATAGGACTTATAGCACACTATGGGGTCATAATACACTTTCTAGCCACAAAACGACACATTTGCGTTGCAACTACACATACTTTGTATGTTCTACTTGGAGAACATTTGTGAACTTGCGTTTTTATGTATAGTTATTATTATTGGGCTATATCAAAGTTTTACTGATGAGTTGAGATGTGTCACACTTGATTTTTCTCCTAACTCTGTATTCTTTTCAAGGTTTCACCCCTCTAGAATTTGACAATTTCTAACTTTGCAAAACTTGCCATCTCGGCCTGGAATAGCACATTGTGCACTGCTAATACCTATTTGAGACCCCCGTCTTCAATTGGAACTATGCCATGCACCCAAAAAACTTTTCTCTAGTGCATAATGCAATCCTAGTCATCACACCCTTTTCTCATGGCTTGTATTTGTGCCTTGCGTCATCCTTAGCCTTTGTCTCCAAGTTGAGAGTAGTTTGCACTCTTAATGGGTGGTGATTCCTTGTTGTGTGCCTTTTTTTCATGCCTTGCACCCTCCTTATAGCCCTAAATATTCACCTAGTGCACAATACATCCGTAGTGAATAATCATATTGCCCTGTACCTTCAAATTGTGGCATTCACCCTCCATCAGGCCTCCTCCTCTAGAGATGTGCACTACATGGTCACAATGATTAGTGAAGCGTCTCTTGTGTCTTGAAAGTGGGCCTTGCGCCCACAAGGTCTTTTTGTCTTCCCCTAATGCACTATTTATCCAGAATAAAAAAACTTGCATGAAGCATAAACCATAAATTTCCATATATGGTGCCAATATTAAATGTGTTGATTTGTTTATCCGAAGTGTCACTAAGTTTGGCTCCATCACCAACTTAACCATAACTTTTGGACCTCCACAAAGTTGTGGGTTGGCTTGGCATACATGGCTACTTGTTAGGTGCCACATGGCACCATTTCTATGGGCCACATGATGCCTTTACATTGGCCCATATGTGTGCCCATTTTCCCTTTACCTACCACATCATATGCCTAGGAGGACCCCAAGTTATGCCACAAGGATCATCGAGTGGGTGACATGTGGTGCCTCCTAAGGGTTCCATATGGTACCTCCTAGGTGCCTCCTGGATGTGCCTAAAATTAGATGACCATAACATTTCCTAGTAGACTCTGATTGAGGTGTGGGTCACATTGCTGAAATCGTCTTGATGAGATCTACAATTTGGTGTTAGTTTTGCTGAGGTTTCAAGAATTCAAATTGATTTTTTTGGATCCTCCTATATCACTCTAATAACATTAAATTATGACAAAATTCTTTTCTTAAATCATGACAATGCACCTCCTTTTGTGCTTCCGCTCCCCCTTCATCACATTGAAATTGGCTTAACTTTCTACGTATTTCAATACAAACACATGAAAGGGGTAAATATTTTTGATTGAGTCTAACTCTTCATGACTAACCTAAAAAGTACCATTTATAATAACTTTTATATATATAGATAGATATAATTGTTTTAATTACATATTCTGGTTTCTTTCTCACATGGGCACCTCTCATAGAACTTGAACATTGAGAGATGGAGAATGAACCTTGAAGAATTAACTTGGACATGGGAATTCTGCGGCCCTGCACTATCATATTCCTTACATTTTTTAGTGTACGACTTGAAAGAAACTTGTAACGATGTCATGTGGAATATTTTTGTAATTGAACTGGAGTTGCATGAATCCAATTATTTCACCATTACCTGAAATTATTCTTCGATCGTCCGCCCCTGCGCCTTTTCTCGGTGTCCAATGTGGATTACCAATAATAAAATAGTAAATTGGAAAAAAAAAAAAAAACATAAATGAGGGCCTTCACTGTCCATCCAATGAAAGGAAAAAGGAGAGCCACGCTTTCAAATTATTTAGTAGTCATTATCTTTGAAGACAACGAATTTTTAAGTATTTTATAGTTCTTCTTAGAAATTTTTTAATGTACTTTCAAAATATTCAGTCGGAATGCTTGTAACCACCCTCTTAGCCACTAACAAGTTGTTAAGTTTTTTTTAATTATGGGTTAATTATGACTGCTGTTATTTTAATTGGAATTTCTGAACAAATTTAATTTTGGTATGGAATAAAAGGTTTATTGAGAAATTAGTTTTCTTGAGTAAAAATTGATGGTAAAAGTAAATCAGGACCTGGAGTTAGTTGAACAGAAAAAAAAACCAGCTCCACAGTTACCCAAAAAAAAACTCAGGAATAAAGAAGGAATTCCAGGAGAGTTTTGGGGTTCTTGGTGGATGTGAGGAAAAAGGACTCTGCGTTTTTTTGGAAAGAAATTTCCAGAACAGAGTGTCTACTGGGTTGGAGATTTGGACCGGACTATCCCAAGTTCGCCCCAGAATACTGTTCCACTGGAGTTGGAGGGTTGGACAGGATTGTCCCGAACCTCTCCGCCAGAAATCTTGGTGTATAACACTCCAGACGTGAAGCTCGGGGGAGAACTGTGGGATGTAATTGCCCCAGTTCGTGGATGGGAGGCAACGAGCACTACAGTTGGCTTGAATTCAGATGAGTTTAAACCGCAGTATTTTGTTTGAATTACATTTTCTTTTTTTTAAGGAAGGGCAGGAGAAAGATTGCAACTGTTATTTCTGTTATTAAGTTATGTTATCAGTTTATAGTAATTAAATCAATCTTTCTATGGAAAGGTAGGATCTGTGATGATATGACAGATGTTATTTAATTTTCTTCTATACAGTACTGCTGTAGAACAAATAGTTAAAATTGTCTCTTGAAATAAATAGAAAAAAAGAACCGAATACATATTTACTTGGAAGGATAAATTAAACTCTTGCAGAAGTAAAGTAGATCAAACATAGTGCACCGTGAAAGGGTAGTATTTAGTATAGTCCCATTCTTTACTAGTCTAAGAAAGAAAAGCACTTATAATTAAAATTCTTAGAGCCATACTACTGTATAAGAAGGCCATTAAACTGTAGGGCTAGAAAGGCAGACCTTCTGCCTCTGGGTAAATCACCCATTAACTATGATAATGCTCAGACAGAGATGGTGGTCCGGTCACCCCGAGGCTTGGTAATAATAAAAAAACCAGGAGCGGAAACTTGTAAGCACAGTAAACAAGTAGATGCAAAAAAAAAGGAAAATACAAGGCATGTTGAGTAAACTCAGTACCAAAAGATTCATGGCAAGAACAAACATGATATCGAGTGGAGACCCTCGCGGTGATGGAATAAACATAATGAGTTCTTGCAGGAGACTTCGAAGTACAACCCGAGTGGTCTACTTTCAATGAGTAACGGAGAAGCATAGATTTATATGTAGATACATCAACAAATATATATATATATATAACGTGACAGAGAAATTCATAAATACCCATAAAAAATTTCATTTAACAGTTCATGAAAAAGGAAAATTAAATCGTGCTCTTTCGACCACGAGAAAATCATTCATTTTTACACTTCCATTTGCCACTGTCACTGTACAAAAATTGTACGAGTAAATAAAAAGCGATGTCTATCCTTGAGAAAGAAAATCCCTCTGTCGAGGGTTAGAATAGCAAAATAATGGCGATGTACTGACAGCGGGTGTACTAACCCTGATAGTCACAAAGGTAGGAATTTATCAATAGTATTAATAAATTAAACAAGACCCAAAACCCTGAGATATAAGTCTATTGCTCAAAACCCTAAGCTCTAAATTATGGAATAGACTTTCACGCTTTTGAAAATAGACATAACTACTGTGACCACAGATTCTTGATATTCTGGCTATCCAGTAGAAACATTCCTCTTAATGAAGAAAAGAAAAATCCCTTGAAGTGATTCCTGGGGTACTGAACCGTCGACTTGAGGTGTACCTGTAAGTGGACGCCGAGTTAAAACTCTTTTGCAGGCCAAAAAAAAATGGTGATAACTAAAGCTTCACGTTTTGGGGTAAAGGAAGTAATATAGCTGCCATTCAAACAGAATAATCATTAGGTAAGAGAAGAGCAAGTATTTACGCTTCTGTATTAAAACAAAAAGAAAACTGAGCTACTGTAAACATACTAGAGATACCTCAGGAGGATTTTGGTGGGTAAACTGTGCGAAGAAATCCAACTGTAGCTGCCAACAGACTTCATGAGAATGGGCATAGCAAACTGGACATCTACGTTTCTTTCGAGGTGAGCCATCGATAGACAAACGAAATCTCTGGAACGAATGACAGTAAACATCAAACACTGAAAAATAACTAGTCAAAAATCCACAAGCCGCTTAAGCGCAGTAAGAAACGGGAGAAAAGAAGGGTATATTACCGATAATCGGAGGAATAGAAATACATTCCAACTTCGGAGTTGAACCAGGCGACATGCTCGGCCCAAGACCCAGTTTGGCCGGGGTTTCTCCAGAGCCCTCCGTCGAAAAGGAAACAACAAATGAACAGGGAGGCCGATATGGCTCTGAGGTTATTATTCCGCCTTGAAGATTGTGCACTGTTGGATCATGGGTTTGATCAAAGGTGCATAGACTGCCAGATGGAAAGCGTAGGGACCAAGAGATTCCAACCAGAACTTTCGCAGAAAAAATCATAGCGTATTAACCATCGCACAAAGATCCAAATTCCAACAAGCGAGATAACCAAAACTTAATAAATAAGGTGATGCCGTGGCAACTGAACACATAAGCGTCGGGTACAAGATGTAAACTAGAACCAACGTGACTAGCCACATCGTGGAGCGGATTATGGAATTTCGAACAGAGACAATTAGCTCAAGCATTATGCGGTACATAGTTTCCATAAATATAAAATTCAGGGAAGTAACCAAACCATAAATGTTAGGTGTCAAATTGTTTTTTTTATTCCCGTTAAAAATGTAATGAATACGTTAGGGTCAGGACTCGGTTAACAGATGGTAACCATCGACAATAAATTTTTTTTTATTGTGTGGTAATTATTTTATTTTACTTTTTTTTACTTTGAACGTTACAAGTGGTATCAGAGCAGTGTTACAACGCTGGGCCCTATTGGGTCAACTGACATTAAACTGTATGTTACTCATGCACAGTCCAGTAATTAGGTGGAAGGACAAATGAGGCAGACATCGTCGCAACCGCCACCGCGAAATGGTGGAGAAATGCAGCCACCACCAGAGGGTAACCCCAAAATGTGGGTTCAGCCGGGGATAGAACAACATCAGCGATCGAACAGACTGATTGAAGAGCAACAACAGCAGACTCGCATTTTATTACACACAGTACAACAGTTGTAGGAAGAAATGGAGAGGGTACGAAGGGAAAATGCAATAATGATGCAAGATCAGGAGAGGATATTGAAGAGCCTCTCCGATAAACAGAATCACAGGAATGAAAACCCCAGTGCTGGCAGAGAATTCCAAGAAGGGAACGAATAGCAAACATATGAACAAGATATAAGTCGAAAAGAAAGAAGTCTGTCACAGCGAAGTAATCCAAATATAAATTTTAATGAAGCTGAATCTGAAAATGAAACTGAACGGAAGGTAGGTAAAAGGAAGAGGGTGGAATTACATGGAGAATTCAGAAAGATAAAGCCACCTACGTTCGATGGAGAAAAGGAGGAAGTGGCAGAAGCATGGTTGATTAACATGAACAAGTAATTTCAGGTGTATGACTATGACAGTGGTCTTAAAGCTCGGTTAGCCATTTACCAGCTGAAAGATAAGGCCACCTTATGGTGGGAAGAAGTGAAGAACGTGTGGGGGATAGAGGATCAGGATGTGACATGGGATAAGTTTCAACAGTATTTCAAGGACAAGTACTTGACTGAGTGTTTTTATGATGAAAAGGCTTGAGAATTCCATGATCTGAGGCTAGGACAGTTGACCATGGACGAGTTCATTAGTAATTTTACATCATTACTGCGCTATGTACCGTAATTAAGGGACAAGAAGGCCAAATTCCAAAGATTTCTGAGCAGTTTACCCTCCCATATGAAGGAGCGTATCGAGTTTCCAAATCCTAAGACAATGGATGAGGCCATTAGAAAAGCGAGGTTGTGTTATCAGCAAGCGAAAACCAAGATAGACCAAGGGAAAGGGTGGAATACAAGGAAAGAAAACAAGAATAGTGCTGGTTTTAACAGAGGTAAAACCAGTAAATTCAGAAGCTCAGCCAGGAATTCAATTAATAAGTAGTTTGGATGGAACCATCAGAGGATAAGATGGCCTGGGGAGGACAAAATTGTTGAGGCTTCTAGTAAACCTGAGCAACCTCAAAGTCAGAGGCCACCTCTGCAGTGTTGGGGCTGCGGAGAAGCACACCACTATTGATATTGCCCACAACAGGGTAAAATCGAAACAGTATCCAATTTACAGGATGCCTCTACTGTGGGAGATGTTGCCCGAAGCATACCCAGAATTAACGCAGCATTGGAGGACCGGCAAGCTGATTTTCAGCCTACCATGATAGAGCTGGAAGGTAAACTGTTATCTTAAACTGTTTTTGTTTTGATAGATCCAGGAGCAAGTCTAAGTTATATAAGTCCTAAATTAGTAGAAATCTGTAAGTTGCCAAGTCAAAAATTTAAGAAGACCTGATTGGTTCAGTTAGCTACAGGAGCTAAAAGAAGAGTTAGTGTCAAAATACCAGAGTGTGCACTACAAATCGGCGAACAACAACTAATAGTAGAATTAAATATTCTGCCCTTGGGATCCTATGATGTGTTGCTAGGAATGGATTGGTTGGAAAAGCATTGGACTCTCATAGATTGTAAGGAAAAGATAGTTTATTACAGAGATCAGAATGGTAATCGCCAAGAAATTCAAGGCATAAGGAATCCTATACACTTGCGCCCAATCACAGCTTCCCAATTGGGGAAATGTGTAAGGAAAGGATGTCGGTTGTATGTTATACAAGTCGGATTACCTGAGTCTAAGGATAAAGCTGCCTTGCTGGAGAATATACCTGTGGTACAGGAATTTAAGGATGTGTTTCCTAAAGAAATACTAGGATTACCACCCAAAAGAGATGTAGATTTTACAATAGAACTGCTACCAGGAGCTTCGCCAGTTTCACGGACTCCTTACCGAATGAGTGTGCCAGAATTGACTGAACTGAAGATTCAGCTTCAAGAATTGTTAGATAAGGCGTATATATGACCCAGTGTGTCACCTTGGGGAGAACCAATGTTGTTTGTTAAAAATAAGGATGGAACCATGTGCATGTGCATGGATTACCGCCAGTTAAATAAGTTTACTGTTAAGAATAGGTATCCTCTACCTCGTATTGATGACATGTTTGACCAAGTAAGAGGAGCTACTGTGTTCTCAAAGATTGATTTGCGATCCATCTATCACCAGATCAGAATTAAGAATGAAGACATACACAAAACTGCTTTTCGCAAAAGGTATGGCCACTATGAATTTGTGGTATTACCTTTTGGGTTAACCAATGCACCAGCCACTTTTATGAGACTGATGCATAGTATTTTCCACCCTTATTTGGACAACTTTGTGTTAATATTCATTGATGACATACTGATTTATTATAAGAATGAGGAAGAACACAAGGAACATTTGCAAATGGTACTGGAAATGATTAGGAAGCACCAGCTGTATGAAAAATTTAGTAAATGTGACTTTTTCAAAGGAGAAATACAGTATCTTGGACATGTAATATCTGAAAAAGGTATAACAGTGGACCCGGAGAAAATTAAAACTATTATGGAATGGAAGGTACCACAGAGTGTGGCAGATATACGGTCTTTTATGGGTCTTCCTGGCTATTACCGGCGATTTATAAGAGTATTCTCAAAGATAGCCTTTCCCATTACCTCTTTGCAACGGAAGGGGAAAATTTTTAAATGGACCAAGGAATGTCAGGACAGTTTTGAAAGACTGAAGCAGTTATTGACAACAGCGCCTGTGTTAAGTGTAGCAGATCTGAGTAAGGAATTTGAGGTTTGTACGGACGCATGTAAGGAAGGTGTTGGGGCTGTGTTATCACAAGAAGGGAAGGTAATTGCATATGAATCCCGCAAGTTGAAGGATCATGAGCAGCGATACTCAGACTATGACTTAGAGCTGACTGTAGTTGTGCACGCTCTCCAAGTATGGAGACATTACTTACTTGGGAAGAGATTTGTATTAAAAACTGATCATAGTAGTCTAACCAGCTACTTTAAACAAGCTGACTTAAACTCCCGACAAGCCAGATGGAATGCTTTTTTGAGCGAGTTTGATATTGATCTACA
This sequence comes from Pinus albicaulis, assembly GCA_034641835.2. Classification (NCBI taxonomy): domain Eukaryota; kingdom Viridiplantae; phylum Streptophyta; class Pinopsida; order Pinales; family Pinaceae; genus Pinus; species Pinus albicaulis. The sequence continues at coordinate 304,445,007 of CM076581.1, forward strand.
GCATGTAAAAGGGAAAGAGAACAACTTTGCGGATGCATTAAGCAGGAAATTGCATAACATTTATGAGTTATATGTTAATCAAATTGAAACCAGATTCCTAGAACAAATCATAGAAGAAGCAGACAAGGATCCTGAGTATAAATATTTGTGGTAGCAAACACAAGAATCTCGAGAACAAGGTGAGCAAGGGGAATATGATATTAACCAGGACAAGTTGTTAATTTTAAAAAAGAGGATAGTCATCCCAAACAGAGTGGAATTAAAAAACATGATATTGCATGAATATCATAAAAGCAATTATGCGGGACACCTGAGATATCAAAAAATGCTGACAGCTATAAGAAAAGACTATTGTTGGCCAGGCATGAGGAAGGATATAGCGAACTATCTAAACAAGTGTTTAGAGTGCCAACAGGTGAAGGTAGAGCATTGGCATCCGGCTGGAATAATGCAGCCTATACCTATTCCCGAATGGAAATGGGAGGTGATCTCATTGGACTTTATCACCGGATTACCAAAATCAAAAAGAGGTAATGATTCAATAATGGTAGTTGTAGATCGACTAAGTAAGTCAACACATTTCATACCTATCCAATCCACCTATAAGACAGTTGAGATAACAAATTTATTTATGCGTGAGATCTTCAGAATGCATGGCATTCCTAAGACCGTTATCTCAGATAGAGATGTAAAGTTCACATCCGATTTTTGGAAGACCCTGTTTACAGGATTAGGAACGCAAGTACATTTTAGTACTGCATACCACCCGCAAATAGACGGTCAAACCGAGCGACTGAACCAGGTGCTGGAAGACATGCTGCGAATGTATATCATGCAGCAACCAGTGAAATGGGAGGAGTATCTTCACTTGATAGAGTTTTCCTATAACAATGGCTACAAAGAATCATTAAAGTTGAGTCCATTTGAGGCGCTATATGGGCGACAGTGCAGAACTCCCATTAGTTGGAGTAGTCCCGAGAATAGACTCATGCTGGGACCAGACATGCTAGCAGAAATGGAAGCAGAGGTGAGGAAAATTCGACAGAATTTGAAGGCGGCACAGGACAGGCAGAAAGTGTATGCGGATAAAAAGAGGTCATACTGTGAATATGAAGTTGGAGATCATGTATATGTCAGAATTAAACAAAATAAAAGCACGTTAAGATGGGCGTCTTGTGCAAAATTAGCACCCCGGTTCTGTGGCCCTTTCCAAATACTGGAAAGAGTAGGACTGGTAGCATATTGCTTAGCTCTTCCTAGTCATATTCGGGTGCATAATGTCTTTCATGTATCATTATTAAAACGATATATTCATGATCCAAGAAAAATAATTCATTGGTAGAACATATAGGTAGTGGATAAGCCTAATTGTTAAATAATAATGTGATGTTAAGGACTTATTTAATTAACTTAAGTCTACTATGTGTAGGTAGAACTAGACGGAGAGTTTCTAGTGGAGCCACACAGTATAATCGACCGGAGGGAAATCATGCTCTGGAAACGAGCCATTGCCTAGGTTAAAGTGCAATGGAAGCATTTTGGACCCGAGGAAGCTACCTGGGAAGACGAGAGTTTTGTTCTTGAAGCTTATCCTGAGATTTTTTCTGAACTAGAATAAGAACACCGGGGACGGTGTTCTCTTCCAGAGGGGGAAAAATGTAACCACCCTCTTAGCCACTAACAAATGGTTAAGTTTTTTTTAATTATGGGTTAATTATGACTGCTGTTATTTTAATTGGAATTTCTGAACAAAGTTAATTTTGGTATGGAATAAAAATTTTACTGAGAAATTAGTTTTCTTGAGTAAAAATTGATGGTAAAAGTAAATCAGGACCTGGAGTTAGTTGAACATAAAAAAAAAATAGTTCCACAGCTACCCAAAAAAAAACTCAGGAATAAAGAAGGAATTCCAGGAGTGTTGAGGAGGTAAATCCCCTCTGTGGACAGAGGCGATCCCTACTAGCCCAGTAGGGGTCTAGCAACAATCAAACAATGTTACGACGCAAGTTCCTAGTTACGAATGAAAAGAATAGAGATAGAAGCCTACCTGGATTCCAACGCTATGATCTGAAGAAGAAGCGTCCCCGTTCCTCAGCCTAGGCAGATCACAATCCCTCCACGATCTCCGCGGATGAACATCTGCACATGGAAGAAAAAAACAGATACAAGCATAAAACCCGGCATACGTAACTAAATATCAGTCAGAAAGGATATTACTCATATTGACATGATGGAAAAAAGAGTGGAACCATAATCGTAATCATCTATTAAATAACAAACGAAGAGAGATTACAACCAAGTTCTGACGTCGTGGTCTCCTTCGGATGGGTCTCCAGTCATTCACGTCTCACAAAGCTCGCCGGGGAAAGGGAAAACCTCTCCAGATTCTCTCGACAATAGTCTCCTTACTTGAGTCGGCCTTAAGGGAAAAAGAGGGCTCTTTACAGCACAAAGGCTCTTGGGAATATGGAGATCCAAAGCTTAGGCACTTCAAGACTAGCTTGCCATGGGATTGAGCAGGCTTTTATAGATGGGGAAGGAGGGAGTTGGGATCCCTATTATTATGGGATTGGCCCTATCAACAAGGAAGGTTCCATAGAAGGTGGAAAAACTACTTCCCTTCCATAGAACTCCCGCAGCCAAACCTCCCAACTCAGGATAGGCAATGGTTTTTTAGTTTGTTGAAACTCAACTTCCGCCATCCTTATATAAAAAATAGTCCTTAAATTGGGTGGCGCTACTACTGCTCTATGACAGAGCGCCAGTTGGCGTGACCTCTTCGCAGTATTTCCCTCATTGGCGTGAGTTCGGAACTGTCTGCCCGCGCCAATGCAAAAGGAGATGTTTTTCATGATTTTTGCTAGGAGATGTCTTAAGGGAAATTAAAGCTCATGCTTAGAGGAATGCATTGATGATGTTTTCAAGGCATGAAAATGTTCACAGGTCACAAAATGGGTCCTCCATTGTGCGGGATGGGGAATGGTAGGGACGGTGACAAATTATTGTGTAACAGATGCCCCCTAAAGTATGAGGCCCGAGAGAGAGAGGGGTGAAATGCTTTACGAGAACATGTTCAACTGAAGGCCCACCGTCGGAAAACCTACGTAGAAAGACACAACTGATATCTCAAGTATATGATACATGTGTGGTATGGGTGCAGCCATCCGAAATAGAGTACACTATAATCAGGATCCAGGGTATGGGCACAACCATCCAACTAGGATCAAACAAATAGACTCAGGTATGGTCGCGGCCATCCAATCAATGATTCATGTACATAATGATAATAATCCACAATCACAGCCTGGATTACAACAGACACAATCCAGGGTCTTGTGCTCCATCTCGACCCAAACAAAGTACAAGTTCAAGCATGCGAATATGTGAGCTGAAGTCGAACATGCAAGAACATCGTCTGATTACCAGCCAATGATGAAAGCTGTTAACAGACGCGAGAGAAACCACCAATAATGACAATGGTCCTCAAGGTACTACAGGTACGATCTACGACGTGCGAATAAATGAGTTGACGTCGAACACCCGCAGAACCACTCGATCGGAGGCCAATGATGTAAACCTCACGTCGAATGCGACGAACCTACCATTGAGGCATGCAGGCTCCAAGGTACCATAGGGAGTCTCTAGACCAACTTCCTGGATAATGAGCTGAAGTCGACAGGAAGTGACCTTGATCGAAGGTGGGCCATAATGTTTCCCACATCATCGACACGAGACATAGGAACATGATGGTTTTGTTGTGAATCAAGATCATATGAGAAACAGAGGAAGGTTGATATCTGCAGAGGCCAACTTCTCTTGAACATATAAACGGCACGACAGTGGACTTGGCAGTATTTGACATCAATGGATCAGAGGTCATGGTGACGAGGCAATGAGCAGATGAGAGGTCAAAAGGGATTATCCAAACCCATGGAGGCAAAGTGAAGAAACGAGATGAGATGTCCCCAACCCGACACGAATGTAGACAAGTGCCATGTTCAAGAGCGACATACTGCCGACGACAACGACGATGGTTCCATTTTTCCCCCACCATTTCTGGCGAGTACCCCAATTATTTTTGATAACAAGCTTGAAGGGGATAGCATATGCTTGTGATATAAGTCCGCCCTTCGAGCGAATCCATCCTAGTGCATTTAACGAGTCCTAGGAAGGAGAAACTCGGAGAACGTCATTTCGACGAAATCCAATGTCATCAGGGTTTAACGAGTCTGACAAAGGAAGAACTCGGCGTCTTTTCATGTTTAGAGAGTTTGAAAAGACAGCGGAAAAGAAAACTCCAAAGGTCCCTTTTCGTAAATAGTTCCCCAGATCCGAAAAGGTAGAAAACAATATCCGGGAAAACCTCCTAGTCGCGATAGGCTAGGGTATTCCTTTTTCGTAATCGATCCAGCCCAGCCCGAAAAAGGGTTAAACTTATACTGGGTGAATGTCGATTCGTGTCCATTTTAACAAGATCGAAACGACAAGGGCCTCGGCAATCTTTTCATGTTTAGAGAGTCAGAAAAGAGCTGAAATATGACTCCATAGTGACTTTTTCGTGTATTTACCGAGTCCGAAAAAGTATAAAATACAACTCGTTTCCATCGTTTAAGTCGCAAAAACCTGCTGCTGCACATACCAAGCAAGCGTAAAATCCATTTTCGACATACATATGCAAATATTTGATAAAAATAACTTTTTAAAACTCATTTAACGTCGAAAAAGTTATAAATATGTCAAATTGGTAAAAATAAAATTACTTTTACTATTTACCTTGGTAGAAAGCAACAGTGGTCCATTTGGAGCAGAAACTTCTGACGGTGATTGTGACAAATCCAGTTGACCATTCAGCTTCTCGTCTGTCACAGGTAAGAGGCGCTCCTTTGCTCTACATTTTCATTCATTTTTTTGATAATTTTCCCTTGAAAATCAGTTCTGTGTGGCCACTGTTAAAATTTTAGGGCTACGCCCATTGGCGTGGGTATCGGGCACGGACCCGCGCCAATGAGCTATTTTTTACAAAGGGCTCGCGCCACGTGGCGCGACTGTTCACAAAACAGCCGCGATAGCGGCCGAACCTAAAAATCCGCCCAAAATTTCGACATTTAGACCAAATTGCATGGAATTTGAAGCTCATCAAAGATCTAACTAAGGGTTTTTGACCATATGAATGCAGGTAATCACTCAAAATGGAAATTGAATGGAAAGAACGAGAGCACGAGGAAGAGGATGAACAAGCCATGCAAAGCCAAGCTTGTATGAATGCACTTAGAAACTGTGGAATGAAAAATTTCTTCCTCACACCATGTTTACGAGCTCAGCCCGAGCTTCTCCAGTATTTGATCAGTATCTGGGATGAACATGAACATGTGTTCAAGCTACGAGATCAGGTATTAGAACTGGAGGTATCTGATGTTTATTTCATCACCGGATTGTCCCGCAGAGGTCCAATCCCTATATTGACTGGAAGCAGACCATCTGGGGAAAAGATGGAAGAAGTGATGGCACGAGTGTGCCGAGGAGGACAAACGGGATCAGGCAGTAAGAAAGTGGATATCCACACTATCCCTGATCTGGCATTGAGAGTTGTTCTGCATACCATCATGCGGGCTGCAGGGTCGTAGGCACTGCACGAGGCCACAAAGGCCCAACTCCTGCTGGCCTCAGAATGCATGGGTCCCTTATTGTATAATTGGGCAACAGCAGTAACGATCAACATGAAAAGGTAGCTCACAAAGTGCAAACAAGGGAAACTGAAACAGTTCGGATATGGTTCCATCTTGGTATCGTTCATTCTGGAACGCTTACCAATCTTCCAGGGCCAAGGGGCCGCAGTGGCAGATCCGATACCACGAGAGCCAAGAATGGCTCGCTAGGCAGCATTGATGCCCAGATCTGGAGGTGGCCAACAGATGTCCTGGAGGCCAGAGTTCTTTAGGTGGTTATGGCACCAGCTGATTATCATGGAAGACTGGCCCTATGCAGGAACTGACTTTACCGGGGACCCAGATCTCCCACTACCAGAAGGAGACGACTGGGACGAGGAGTTGGGTAAGACCTCATATTTTGATTTTATGTTTTATGTTTTTTTTTTTGTTAATACACATTCGTCCTAACACGATCATCTATGCATGCAGATGTGGGACCTGAGAGACCAGCTGGGATGTCTCCAATCTCCCGGAGGACACAACTCGCCCCTGAGGTTCAGGGAGAGGGCACCGGAGGAGAGGAGTTGATCCAAAATCTCCAGGTCATCGCCCACGGGATCCCAGACTATGCTCGGCTGGCAGACGTACTGATGGCATACCAGCACCACACGGTGCGAGTTCCGAGTTGGATCCACCGAATCCTGAGGCGTTTAGTGCGTGCAGTCACATGCTATCATGAGCACCATGCGGATTAGTCCTTAGGATTTATACCATACCTATTTTTTGAGAGACATACCGTCTCCGGATGTACTGAGACGATTATGTATATTTTTTGAGTTTTATGTGACACACTCTTATGTAAACATTTCGATATCTATATATATGCATATCTATTTCTGGATGAGTCTTCTTTACATGTGATGATGATTTATAAATTACGCAAATTTCTGTCTAATACCAAATTTGCTACTGCATCTGTTAATGTATTCAAATGCCTGGGTATATGATGATATGTAATGTAGTCAAAATTCCTTTCCAGTAATCGAATACGCAAATACAGACGTAATATGGACGGGTTCCTTACCGAATAGTGTCCGTTCAGTTGTAACACTACGAGCTGTGAATCTAGGTACACGAGCAATTCGCGGATACCAAGGTTTACTGCCTCGGTTAATAATTCCAACACGGCACTATATTCCGCGATGTTGTTCGTGGTACGTCCTAGACACACACCTTGCAGGTCAATCAACTCACCAGCAGGATCGTAGATTACCCAGGCTGCGGAAGACAGATTCCTGGTACTGCAGGAGGCACCATCCGCGAAACCAACAAATGGATGAATAGACATCTGCACAACCAGGAAGACCCGATCAGCAGAAAGATGTTTACAAATCACACCACACTATACATGCACACAAATGACAATCACACACCTATGTACACACACCACACCAAGAAATCACTTCAGGCATAGTATTTTTTAAGGTACAGCCCATTTCTGGGCTGCGCCAGCGGAACTCCTTCGTAATCTATAAGCTCGTAGGCCCCATTTTTCAAAACACGCTTTACTATATAGGGCCCGTGCCACATAGGCTGGAGCTTACCGGCTCCAAGCTTATCATGTGCCTGATCGTACAGGAGGACGAGGTCTCCTTCGATAAAAGAACGGGGAGAAACAGATTGATCAAAATGAGTTTTGACCCTCTTCTTTTGTGCTTCGATGATCAAAGCCGCTAGACGATGGGTTTCATCCAACCGTTCGAGATACAGAAGACGCTCTTCCTCAGCAGAAGTATCCAGTAAGAGCTCCACAGCTAATTTTAGCGAAGGAATCTCGCATTCAACCGGCAGAGTAGCTTCCAGACCGTACACCAATTGGAATGGTGTGAATCCGGTTGCACTCTTAGCAGATGTTCGGTATGCCCAGAGAGCTGAGAACAATTGGAGATGCCAACTGGATTTATGAATCCCAACTGTTCGCTAAAGCATGGTGACCAAAACCTTGTTCACCGCTTCAACCTGACCATTCGCTTGAGGGTAGTATGGTTTTGAGCTGTCGTGACGCAAGCCCAACATTGAAGTCAACTCCGCCATCATGTAATCGCGGAAATGAGTACTGTGATCAGTGACGATGGCTTGAGGAACCCCGAACCGTGCAATAACATGGTTGAATATGAATTGAGCAGCCGTTTTCCCGTCACCAGCTAGTGTAGGTATCGCCTCGGCCCACTTAGTGAAGTAGTCGACGGCGACAATGATATACGCATGCCCCCCAGCCGAGTGAGGGTTACACGTCATAAAATCCACGCCCCATTTCGCAAAAGGGCCGACGGTGATAACGGGATGCAATGGCAACGGCGGCGCGCGCATCTTGTGCTGAAAAATCTGGCATGGATGACATTTACGGACTCCAGTGATACAATCCTTGAATATGGAAGGCCAGAAATAACCTGCACACAGAATCTTCTGGGCAGTAGCATACCCGGACATATGTCCGCCATAGGCGCCACTGTGGCAGTCATTTAAGACTTTCTCAGCCTCTTCCAAGGTTAGGCATCGCCAGAGCACCGAATCTACTCCAATGCGATATAAGGTATCTCCTACTATACGGTAGGGTTGGGACTGGTGCCAAATCCGACGGCGGGTAGTTTTATCCAACTCAGACCGAAATGTCGCGGTCTGAAGATACACTATGATGTCGCCGTACCAAGGATCATGAATACTGATGAGAAAAAGCATTTCGTCCAGTATATGGTCTTCAGAGTGTGAGGGAACAGATTCTGTAGGGAGAGAACATATCAAATCTGCGAAGACTAGTGATTTAGTTGACTTGGAAGTGGTGAACTCCAAGTCAAACTCCTGCAGGATCACGATCCATTTGGAGTACTTGCCCCCTAGTAATTGTCTAGAAAGAATATACGTCATAGGGTTGCATTCTGAAACCACTGTTATCATGCGCAAAAGGATATAATGGCGAAAGCGTTGTATGGCATGTATTGCTGCTAAGCCCAACTTCTCGACATGTGCATAACGCGTTTCCAGGTCGAGAAGGTTCCGTGACAGGTAATAAACGACATGTTCATCACCGTCATCGTCATCCTGCACCAAAACCATGGCGATGGTGCTAAATGCGGTGGCTAGATACAAAGTGAAGTCGCGGTGGTAGTCCAGAGGACGAAGCAATGGAGCATTGACTAGCAATGTCTTCAGCTTCTCAAATGATGCCTGAGCAATTTCATCCCAGTGAAAAGGGACATTCTGCTTTAACAAACGGGTGAATCCTTTGGCCACCTCAGCATAATTCGGGATAAAGCGCCTAAGAAAATTCGCTTTCCCTTGCAGACTCTGTAACTGATACAGGGAGGAGGGTGATGGGAGATTTACGATGGCCTCGACCTTTAGAGGGTCAAGGCGAATTCCATCTTTCGAGACTATAAAGCCTAGAAGACGGCCAGAATCAACGCAGAAGACGCACTTATGAGGATTGAGCCTGATATTGTAGCGTCTGCAACGAAGAAAGATCTGGCGGAGATGCTCAGGATGGTCTTCTCGCTTACCCGAATGGGCTGGCAAGTCGTCCAGCTAAGGCTGGACGATATGGTGAATTTCATGAAAAGCGTAGGACATCGCACGCTGAAACGTGGTGCCATCATTCTTTAAGCCGAACAGGAGTTTTTTGTACGTGAAAGTGCCCCACAGACAGATGAATGTGGTCTTATGTTCATCCTCATGTGCAATATTGATTTGGTTATAACCTGAGAAACCGTCCATTAAGGAATAGATCTCACTCCCGACACATTCGTCGATGATCTGGTCGATAAATGGACTGGGATAATTATCCTTTGGACAGGCGCGATTGATGTCGCGATAATCCACACAGACTCGAATTGTGCCCTGCTTTCTATCGACAGGGATAATGTTGGACACCCATTCTGTAAGGGGGATGGGATAAATAAAACCCACGTTCAGAAGTTTTTCAACTTCTGCCTTGATGGCGGCAGCTTTCCGAGGATGCATGGGACGTAAGCGTTGGCGCACGGGTTTCGCACCTGGATAGGTTGGAATCTCGTGCACAACAATACTAGGATCAATTCCCGGCATTTCCTCGTAAGACCATGCGAAAACATTTCTGAATTCTTTGAAAAGATCAGTATAGACTTGAATCTCATCGGGAGAACAAGTCACACTCACATGAATATTCTCAACAATCCCCGGTTTAACAGAGATGTTGATTGGAACAGTTTGAGTAATGTTACTCAGATTACCCTCCGAAAAGACCTCGTGTGTCAAGATCGGTGTTTGAAGAGGAGGGGAAGGAACCTGAGTAGCATAACGCTCCAGACAATCAGTCATTGCCCCCAAGCTGGGCATAAACGAGGAGCGATGATGTCCATCGCCCCAGGGTAGCTCCTCAAGAGACATAGTTTCAATGATAGCCTCATCTGAAGGAAAAGTCTCTCTGAGAGGATCAGGTGAATCAGCCTGACCAAGCCAGGGGGATTGGGAGTAGACATCGAGAGCCATGCTCGTCGGAGCATGCTGAGGAGGTGGACGATCCGATGCAGCAACAATCTCACAGTAGCTGATCTCTACTGGCCTTAAAGACATGGATTCTCCAAACTCATATACCTTCTCAGGTGTAGGAATAAGCCAGGGGTCATCGGTCCTGGACAACATGTTTACTTGAGCGGTATTCGGTGGTGGCGCGGGGAAGATACCCATGAGGACTGGGTCTTTGAAGAGACCAGGTCCTATACTGTCTGGGGGATTCGGAATTTGATCCACGTATGGCATGTTGTTCTCAGAGTTGGAGGTGAAAAATGACAACTGATCCACCGTGACAATCTTGCCCTCGTGAGGGAACTTAATGAATCGAAAGACGGTAGATGGCACGCAGAGCATGGCATGGGTCCAGCTGTAGCCTAGAAGTATATTGTATTTGAGTTTAGCATCAACCACTTCCACTTCCACGTTGAGAGTTTTTCCCTGTAATGTGATCGCAAGACTCTCGAGAACGCCCAGGGGTTTAGATTCCTGACCATCAAATGCCTCAAGGGCATTGGGAGATGACGACAAAGTTGGAGAGCCGATGGCCTTCCAGCAAACGGAGGACATAACGCAGGTAGATGCACCCTCATCTACGACGGCCCTATGAATGTTCAGACCGTTAAGCCCGACTTGAATGACCAAAGCGATTTGATGTGGAAGTCGAGGAGTAAAATTCTCCAGATCGAAGGTGAGAAGGCTCGAGTCGGCGGGATCGATGCCACCGATTGCAGACAGTAAAGCCTTCCGCTGTGAAGGACAACTTTGAAGAACCTCAAGTGTAGACATGGCACATGGCGCCTGTGCCAGATCCTCAACAATGCTGTAATGTTGAGCGGCACGAGCGTTTGGATTATAAGAGGATCTCCAAAGAACACCTTTGGGGGGTGGCTTCACAACGGGTTCGAGAGTCGGCTTCTCGATTTCCAACAGACCAGAGACAGGTGGGCCAGGCGGTCCATCTGCAACTGCCTTCCCGGGTGCCTGTCGCGGTTCGTTGTAATCCTTCGACCGCGTAGCGATAGTGATAGGTGCATTACTCTTCATCATGAAAACTTGAGACCCAAACGGTGCAGATGGTGACGCCTGTTCGACCATCTGGGTCTGCTGAGATGGAAATGGCTCTTTCAAAACAGCCGGAGTCCCTTTAGGGCCCTTAAGAAGTTGACTAACCTCGGACCGTCGTGGACAATCCTTAGTATAATGGTCCCCTTCACAGATGAGGCAAGGAAAATTCGGTTTACGCTGGGAGCCATCCTCAGTTCGAGATTTAGATTCTGGTTTCGGGGCATCAGATTTTGATTTTCCTTTTCCCTTCTTCTTCCCCTTGGAGGATTTGTCCGCAGGATTGGCCTGGACGACATTCACCTCCGCGGTTTTACCAGAATCAGATGAGGCGGGATTAGCAGAGGTATTGTTGGAAGAATTAGCCTTCTGCTTCCCATTCGAAGAATTCTTCGAATTTTGAGAGACGGAACCAATGACACCGTCTACCGCAGGGGTAGGCGGAGCCTTAGAGGTTCCGGGCCGTGGAGCATCAGTCAAGATGTCATAAAGCGTGCCAGACTGCGAATAGACAAGATCCAGGTACTGGGCACGCGAAATAGCTTGTTCCTCTGTCACACATGCTCCCATCGCGATATCCTGAGCGATTTTATTCACAAAGGAGGTGGTGAACCAGTGAGTCAAAATCTGATTATGTATGTGAAACTTGATCAGTCGACGACAACGCCGCCACTCATGAATGTGATCTGAGATGTGAGTGGCTGTATCCTGCTTCAGAGAAGTCAGGAGGTGCGTCCCGGCCTCATATCGGACCGGTAATTGGAAATGCGTGAGGAAAGCCATGGCTAAAGAGTTGAAATCTTGGAAAATGCCACGGGATAATTCTATGTACCATTTAGCAGCAGCTCTTGTTAAAGTACGCTGGAAAAGATGCAAACGGATCGAATCATCAACCCAAGAGTTAGACGAACACCAGAGGTGATACGTCATCACATGCCCCTGGGGGTCTTCACCAGCTTTTCCCTCAAACTTGGGACAATCACCTGGTATCTTGGTGGGAACCGGAGGCCAATATGGATTATGTAAAATCTGATCATTGGTCAACTTTGAAACGTCCGGCAGTTCCAAGGTAGCCAGGAACGAAAATGGAGGGTTAACTACCATGCCAGGCCCAGGATGAGGTCTGGTACCCATACTCCACGATGGTTGTGAATATCCCTGCCCCCACAGGTTCTGTCCTGCAGGATTCTGACCGTAGGGGGCATAGTTCGTATAACCAGACGGATTTGGATGCTGGTAACCATAGTGCGAGGCTTGATAACTAGGATACGGACCCTGATTAGGCATCAGCCCCGTATAAGCATCGTTTGGATTCGGCTGCTGAGCGTAGGTAAAACCGGGTGGAGGAGGATAATACCGAGAGCCTCTGGGGTAGTTATAGTTCGGTTGAGATGGACCATGAGAATAATAACCACCCTAAGGGTGAGTAGGGTACTGAAAAGTGGAACCCTGCGGAGCCTGATATGTAGGGCACAGCTGTTGATTTGGCTGCGGCATTGAATGAACAGGCTGCTGAGCAGAGTGAACGGAATGAGAGGGCTGCCCTGAATGAAAAGGTTGACCCGAATGAAAGGGCTGACCCGAATGACCAGGATGGCCTGGATAAACAGGCGGTGCCGGTTGCACAGGTTGACCTGGTTGCAAGTGAGCCCCAGGTTGTACCGGATGGGCCGGTTGGCCTAGAGGCGGAACACCGGGTTGTACCGGATGAACCGGTTGGCCCATTGGTGGAAGAAGACCAGGTGCTTGCTGGAAACCGGTTTGACCTGAAGCAAAACCATAGGATGGTCCTGGCTGATATGTAACGTTAGAAACAACAGGATACTGTGGTTGCATCGGTAAAGAAGGCTGGATCTGCCCCCAAGGACTATAGACCGGTCCTGGTTGATACCCCAGCTGAGGCTGAGCAGGTTGACCAGAAGGGCTATAATGCGGTCCTTGCGGATTGTACGATGGCCCTTGCTGGCCCGCAGGGTAGCCCTGAATGGGCTGCCCCTGTGGCTCATACAAATAGCCAGGTTGGCCCGCAGGTTGGCCTTGAAGGGGCTATCCCTACGGGTTATAAGCCTGGTTGTACGGTAAACCTTGAGCATACAGATAAGCCTCAGGAGCGGGAAGGCGTAAAACCTCCCCATGCTCGTCATACTGACCAGGGAAAGCATACACGGGAGTGTCGTCCTATGCATAGTGCGAAAAGAAAGATCGGTAAGGATCTTGGGGGAACGGTCCAGCTTCGGTGTTCAGCTGTTGCAAAGACAACCTATACTCCTCCGGAGAGATATTCTCCGGTATAGCAGTAGCTAGATAAATATCTTCTGGAGTTGGCATAGCCCTGGCGGAGTGTGCTGAGACAACAGGAGAAGAGGCAGCCACACAAACAGTGGGCCGGACGGGAACAGACGTGACGGGCGTCGAAGGAGACACCCCGGGTGTAGTAGCAGCTGGCCTCGAAGCAGGAGATGATATTCCCATAGAGGCTGCAGCTGAAATGATCTGACCCAGAGATCTGTATCCCTGTGGTAAAGAAGGACTGACTATTGACATGTTAGCCAACTCAGAGTTGTCTCCCTCAAACAATCTATGCGGGAAGAGTTGATAGTCTTCACCAGACGTCGGAATTTCCTCACAAGAATCACTCATGGTTGATCCTGCCGTTAAATCACGCAAAAGATGGCGAGGACTAGGAGGAAATACAACAGCAACAAACGGTGAACCCGATGTAAGAGAAAGGAAATTAGCTCCTAATCTCAATTCAGACACAGGGTCCAAAAAGGGCCAATTGAACTCAACTGGTCCTCCAAAGGGTTGCTCAGCGAGAACCGGTCGCCCGTCAGGAAACTCGGAAACAACAGGCTGCTGTGGTTCAACAGAAGACTGAGAAGCTTCGGAAGAATCGTCCGTGTAAGGACTACTAGTAGACGAAACCGACGATTCCGCCACTGTGGCAAAAGACCAGAGAAAAAGAACAAACACACACACGGGTTGAAAACGAGTTAAGGCACACGATCAAACGGTCAACAAGCAATGTCTAAACGGGTGTGTAATCGTGGGAGATTAATTTTACCACATTGGAAAGTAAGAAACTCTATCGTTTCATATTTTAAGAGTCAAGAAACAATAGAAAGATGACTCTATCTCTTTCAGATTTGATGCAAGAGTGAAAGGACAAGCGCTCGACGGTCTTTTCAAGTTTAGGGAGTCAGAAAAGACCAAATGACTACTCAGGAAAAAACTAGGCACAAAGGGTGTACCAAATATCCGTGAACTGCCATATACACCTTGGTTTCAATAATGAAACAGAAATCGACCAAGGACTTTCCGTACGTGCAGGTAGTCTCCCCAAATGCTGTGTTCGGTGTATCACGGGTATAGGGCGGTAGACTCGGCTTCCTGTGGATAAAGGATTGAAAACATAGAGGGGTCTCCCTTTATATACGCGATGGTACAGGGAGCACAAGTCCATACTAGCGCTGTCTAAATCCAAAAGGCGAACGACAGCTGCTAGGTTTAACGATGCCGGAACACGTCTGTAGCCTAGACTTTCTAAAATCTGTTTCGTTAAGTTCTAATGTTGCCTTAGGTTAATTGAATAAATTTTACAGTTTATCTTCAATTAAGTTTCAATTTTTAGGCCCTATCGTATGTAGTGTCTTAAAAGACTCCTAAATGCAAAGCTATATGCCACAGTCCAACATTTCGTTCGATGAAAACTAGTTAGAGAAGAGTTTAGAGCTTTTACACAAACGAAATGAATGGAAGACAAACAATGAGATCTCTAATGCAACTAATGAAATTGAAAAATTTTCATCCAAATCACTAATCACTAGCAAAATTGAAAGGATCACAACTTGCACTAATTAACAAAAGCAAAAGAGATTTTTTGTTTGTTTTTTTATTTTATTTTCAATGTCTAATAGCTAATATGCACTGAAAACAAACGGAACAACTTGAGAAATGATATTCGGGAGAGCGAAACAAACAAATTTCACTCAACAACGCAAGCAATCAGATCCCCAAATCGACCAAAGCCTCTCAAATCAAAGAACAGACTCAAAAGCTTCCAATGGACCGTGTGATCTAGGTCCAAGGCAAGACCAAACGAATTTCGAATGAAGGAATGAACAATCACCCAAAAATCGTAACAAAACAATCAGCAACTACTAAGAGGATGTGGAGAATCAATCAGACAGATGACAGGACAATCAAAACACCAAAACTCCCAAGGAGGGCTAGATACACTAAGCCACTAGATGCCCTAGGGCTTAAAACGTGAAATCGATAGATAAAAGCAAACAACCAAAGGACAGAGGTGAATTCCCAGTCAAACAGGACTCCAACACACTCTAGCAGTTGGAAAATCAAGAAGAAAAACACTGATCAAACCCAGAGAGCTCAAAAATGAGGAAACTCAAAAACCTTACAGGAGTGGCGCGACTGTAAGTGTGAAACTGGCGGCAAAAAGCAATTGGTGCGGGCTCAACAAAGGCAACGTGCGCCAATTGGTGCGACTGTCGGGTTAAAAACCGCGCCAGTCGAGTTTCTCAACCAAAATTTAAAAAAAAACTACTCCAGAGACAAATCAATGTAAACTAAGCAAACCAAGAAGTCAAAAACAGCAAAAGAACCCAACCCAGAAGGCTGATCAAGCAAGGAAAAACATAAAATAATCAAAGCGAGACAACACAAACGAGACAGTGAAATCTGGACACTCCCCAGTGGAGTCGTCAAATTGTTGAGGAGGTAAATCCCCTCTGCGGACACAGGCGATCCCTACTAGCCCAGCAGGGGTCTAGCAACAATCAAACAATGTTACAACGCAAGTTCCTAGTTACGAATGAAAAGACTAGAGATAGAAGCCTACCTGGATTCCAACGCTATGATCTGAAGAAGAAGCGTCCCCGTTCCTCAGCCTCGGCAGATCACAATCCCTCCACGATCTCCGCGGATGAACACCTGCACATGGAAGAAACAAACATATACAAGCATAAAACCCGGCATACATAACTAAATATCAGTCAGAAAGGATATTACTCATATTGACATGATGGAAAACAGAGTGGAACCATAATCGTAATCATCTATTAAATAACAAACGAAGAGAGATTACAACCAAGTTCTGACATCGTGGTCTCCTTCGGATGGGTCTCCAGTCGTTCACGTCTCACAAAGCTCGCCGAGGAAAGGGAAAACCTCTCCAGAGTCTCTCGACAATAGTCTCCTTACTTGAGTCGGCCTTAAGGGAAAAAGAGGGATCTTTACAGCACAAAGGCTCTTGGGAATATGGAGATCCAAAGCTTAGGCACTTCAAGACTAGCTTGCCATGGGATTGAGTAGGCTTTTATAGATGGGGAAGGAGGGAGTTGGGATCCCTATTATTATGGGATTGGCCCTATCAACAAGGAAGGTTCCATAGAAGGTGGCAAAACTACTTCCCTTCCATAGAACTCCCGCAGCCAAACCTCCCAACTCAATATAGGCAATGGTTTTTTAGTTTGTTGAAACTCAACTTCCGCCATCTTTATATAAAAAACAGTCCTTAAATTGGGTGGCGCTACTACTGCTTTATGACAGAGTGCCAGTTGGCGCGACCTCTTTGCAATATTTCCCTCATTGGCGCGAGTTCGGAACTGTCTGCCCGCGACAATGCAAAAGGAGATGTTTTTCATGATTTTTGCAAGGAGATGTCTTAAGGGCAATTAAAGCTCATGCTTAGAGGATTGCATTGATGATGTTTTCAAGGCATGATAATGTTCACAGGTCACAAAATGGGTCCTCCATTGTGTGGGACGGGGAATGGTAGGGACGGTGACAAATTACTGTGTAACAAGGAGAGTTTTGGGGTTTTTGGTGGATGTGAGGAAAAAGGACTCTGCGTTTTTTTGGAAAGAAATTTCCAGAACAGAGTGTCTGCTGGGTTGGAGATTTGGACCGGACTGTCCCGAGTTCTCCCCAGAATATTGTTCCACTGGAGTTGGAGGGTTGGACAGGATTGTCCCCAATCTCTCCTCCAAAAATCTCGGTGTATAACACTCCAAACGTGAAGCTCGGGGGAGAACTGTGGGATGTAATTACCCCAGTTCATGGATGGGAGGCAACGAGCACTATAGTTGGCTTGAATTCAGATGAGTTTAAACCGCAGTATTTTGTTTGAATTACGTTTTCTTTTTTTTTAAGGAAGGGCAGGAGAAAGATTGCAACTCTTATTTATGTTATTAAGTTATGTTATCAGTTTATAGTAAGTAAATCATTCTTTCTGTGGAAAGGTAGGATCTGCGATGATATGATAGATGTTATTTAATTTTCTTCTATACAGTACTGCTGTAGAACAAATAGTTAACATTGTCTCTTGAAATAAATAGAAAAAAAGAACCGAATACATATTTACTTGGAAGGATAAATTAAACTCTTGCAGAAGTAAAGTAGATCAAACACAGTGCACCGTGAAAGGGTAGTATTTAGTGTAGTCCCATTCTTTACTGGTCTAAGAAAGAAAAGCACATAGAATTAAACTTCTTAGAGCCATACTACTGTATAAGAATTTCGTTAACCCA
The DNA here is from genome assembly GCA_034641835.2 of Pinus albicaulis. Classification (NCBI taxonomy): domain Eukaryota; kingdom Viridiplantae; phylum Streptophyta; class Pinopsida; order Pinales; family Pinaceae; genus Pinus; species Pinus albicaulis. The sequence continues at coordinate 304,462,816 of CM076581.1, forward strand.
TAGGGCTGGAAAGCCAGACCTTCCGCCTTTGGGTAAATCGCCCATTAACTATGATAATGCTCGGACATAGATGGTGGTCCGGTCACCCCGCTGCCTGGTAATAATAAGAAAACTAGGAGCGGAAACTTGTAAGCACAGTAAACAAGTAGATGCAAAACAAAAGGAAAATACAAGGCATGTTGAGTAAACTCAGTACCAAAAGATTCATGGCAAGAACAAACATGCTATCGAGTGGAGACCCTCGTGGTGATGGAATAAACATAATGAGTTCTCGCAGGAGACTTCGAAGTACAACCCGAGTGGTCTACTTTCAACGAGTAACGACGAAGCATAGATTTATATGCAGATACATCAACAAATATATATATATATATATAACGTGACAGAGAAATTCATAAATACCCATAAACAATTTCATTTAACAGTTCATGAAAAAGGAAAATTAAATCGTGCTGTTTCGACCACGAGAAAATCATTCATTTTTACACTTCCATTTGCCACTGTCACTGTACAAAAATTGTATGAGTAAATAACAAGCGATGTCTATCCTTGAGAAAGAAAATCCCTCTGTCGAGGGTTAGAATAGCAAAATAATGGCGATGTGCTGACAGCGGGTGTACTAACCTTGATAGTCACAAAGGTAGGAATTTATCAATAGTATTAATAAATTAAACAAGACCCAAAACCCTGAGATATAAGTCTATTGCTCAAAACCCTAAGCTGTAAATTCTGGAATAGACTTTCACGCTTTTGACAATAGACATAACTACTGTGACCACAGATTCTTGAGATTCTGGCTATCCAGTAGAAACATTCCTCTTAATGAAGAAAAGAAAAACCCCTTGAAGTGATTCCTGGGGTACTGAACCGTCGACTTGAGGTGTACCTGTAAGTGGACGCTGAGTTAAAACTCTTTTGCAGGCCAAAAACAATGCTGATAACTCAAGCTTCACGTTTCAGGGTAAAGGAAGTAGTATACCTGCCATTCAAACATAATAATCATTAGGTAAGAGAAGAGCAAGTATTTACGCTTCTGTATTAAAACGAAAAGAAAACTGAGCTACTGTAAACGTACTAGAGATACCTGGGGAGGATTTTGGTGGGTAAACTATGCAAAGAAATCCAACTGTAGCTGCCAATAGACTTCATGAGAATGGGCCTAGCAAACTGGACAGCTACGTTTCTTTCGAGGTGAGCCATTTATAGACAAACGAAATCTCTGGAACGAATGACGGTAAACATCAAACACTGAAAAATAACTAGTCGAAAATCCACAAGCCGCTTAAGCACAACAAGAACCGGGAGAAAAGCAGGGTATATTACTGATAATCGGAGGAATAGAAATACATTCCAACTTCGGAGTTGAACCAGGCGACATGCTAGGACCAAGACCCAGTTAGGTCGGGGTCGCTCCAGAGCCCTCTGTCGAAAAGGAAACAACAAATGAACAGGGAGGCCGATATGGCTCCGAGGTCATTATTCCACCTTGAAGATTGCGCACCGTTGGATCGTGGGTTTGATCAAGGGTGTAGAGACTGCCAGATGGAAAGCATAGGGACCAAGAGATTCCAACAAGAACTTTTGCAGAAAAAATCATGGCGTATTAACCATCGCACAAAGATCCAAATTCCAACAAGCGGGATAACCAAAACTTAATAAATAAGGTGATGTCGTGGCAACTGAACACATAAGCACCGGGTACATGACGTAAACCAGAACCAATGTGACTAGCCACATCATGGAGTGGATTATGGAATTTCGCACAGAGACAATTAACTCAAGCATTATGCGGTACATAGCTGCCATAAATATAAAATTCAGGGAAGTAACCAGACCATAAATGTTAGGTGTCAAATTGTTTTTTTTATTCCCGTTAAAAATGCAATGAATACGTTAGGGTCAAGACTCGGTTAACAGATGGTAACCATCGACAATAATTTTTTTTTTATTGTGTGGTAATTATTTTTTTTCTTTTTTTTTTTACATTGAACGTTACAACGCTCCTTCAATTTACGGTGTGGGTTGGACACGTGAAGGAACACAAATGTTTCTTCCTTAATTCGTTATTTCTGAGTTCATTATTAGAGGAAATATAATGGACAACAAATCCTACATTTGAATTCGCAAGATAAACAAGATCCTGAGTAATTTTTTAAAACTTAGGAGTGTAAGAAAATAATATTGTTTATTTATTTCAATTTTGATGGACAAAATGTAAAAAACATAAATTTAATAAAAATTAACCGCTAGCTCAAATATTATAAAATTTCGTCATAATTTATGTTTTTGACTAAAATTATATGAAACAGTTAAAATTTTCCTCAATTACGGATTAGGATAATCGGAATTTCAGAACTTATTATAGATTCAACAATTTATTTATATTAACTTTTATTTTAAAAGCAATTTTTTTTATTTAAAATCTTAATCTATATTTTAAGATTTTAATGAATCCTCAATCACTGTGACGATAATAGTCTTCCCGCAGTTTTAACAAACTATCATGAAACACAACTTTATCCTTCAAAAAATAATTATGACACCCTGGCATCAGATGGAACCCTATGCCAGAACCCTCATTACCAACGTAATATGTGTCTTTAATAACAAATAGCATAGCTGGCTTTCATTATGATGGTTTCAGGGTTTTAGTCGTCTTCCGCGTATTAGTATGTTTCAATTCCGCCGTTAAACTTCTTCTCATTAATTCCATCATGAAATCGAATGATTGGCTATCGTAATATAATGTTATTTTAGAAAATTAGTGATAAGAATGCTCAACCCATGCCATGTGACTTAGTGTCACACTACCTATACATTTAACCTAGCAGAAGTAACAATATTAATTTTTTAAATTTTTTTATCGAAACATTTCATAACATATAAATGTGGCTATACAAATCATAGAATTAAATTTACCCTAAATAAAAAAAACATAAACATAATCCATAAGCACGAATTTAATCATGCTACGGTGTAATCCATTGACATGGTACAAATATGTATAACTCTGTGTACATTCGGCTCTAATGACATTGTCATAAACGTATTGATTTGTTTATCCACCATGCGTATCGTTTCATTGCTTGGTTCATTGGTGAATTCGTGTGACACACCTGTCGAGACTTATAATTAATTCACCGCAATCCGGTCATAACTTTCCCTGTCACCTACGAGATATTTGCTCCGCCATATGGCTCCATCTCTGCCTGGATGGTACATGTGTCACGCGTTAATCTTTTGGCGGTAACCAGCAAATCCCGCCTCGTTCTCCGCATAGATTGCGAGGGAAGATCAGTGTTTCGGGGTTTCTATCCACCTTCTGTCTCACAAGCTCGGAGACTCTGGTGTTCTTCTCGTCCATGGCGCGCCGCTCACCTTAATTCCTTCCGGTCTGCATGGCAATACAGCTCGCTTCGAAGGTAACGTTACAATGAACACTTCAGTTAACAAACAGTGGTGTTTTATAAATGTACCTACAGGTTTTCTGAACATCCATTAAGTCTTATTACTTCGCCCCTGTGCAAGGTATTCCACGAGCAGGGCAGCCTATGCATGAATAGCTGCCAGTGGAGAAAGAATTTGCAGAACGAGTCTTGGCTCTTCAGATTGAAGCCGCCCCAACTCCACAGGTATATTTAGCTTCGGCCTACCAGTTCTTCCATGCTTTACATAGTTAAATCGAGAACCCGTTTAAACCCTATATGAATTGGTGTTTCTCTCTGCTCAGGCTACGCGGGGTTTATTCCTCATTACAGGTACAAATTCTAATTGCCCACCCTTCGGCTCTCTAAGAAATGCTTCCGCTCATTTGCTTTGTTTTTCCGGCGTTAAACATTCAGAGTTTTCCTGACACTTTGTTTGTTGTGTATCTACAGGTATGAAGACTGGATTGTCTTTCTCTCTCTGTGCGGGTTATTCCGTCTAGTTCAACAGATAATGTTGTCGTTCTCCCTTTATACAGGTACTTGGCGCTCATGCTTGTTCCGAGTCATGGCGCATCTGTTCAGTTATTGCACTAGTTGTTTACAGCCCTTTTCTAGCCTAGGTTTTCCTACGCTCGCTTCAAAAAAAGGAAGTCTGCATAATTCCAGAGGGTTTATATCTTGGCATTACACACAATGTATTAACATTTGATTCTCCGCCTTCATGGCCAGACTGTTGTTTTGTCCTGGTTTCCTATCTATCTCGTTGCAACTCGTAATACCATAAGTTATTTTTTAGAATGTTTCTCTGGGTTTTCAGTTCAAAGTTTTCCTTTGGGTAATGTATGTTCTGTTCACATCGGTGAACTATGGCACAGCTCCATTACCACAGATATCTACTGTAATTTTCTTTGTTTCATAAGTGCGGCTATGCTTCTTAATGCGAATCTTTCCTATAACGTTTTACTGTACTCGGCCAGATTTGAAATAGGTCGGTTATTTTTCATGATGGGGCGTAAGCTGTGCATGCATCCAGAAAGATTGTTTTTCCCTGTTTGTATTAACAGTACTATTTCCTCAAATGTATTTGTAAGTATCTTGCGTTTGTGCTTCAACTTTTTATTGTAACCGTTCACAAGTTAAACTTCTATTCTATTATTTGAATCACCTAACCCTAGGTGGCACCGGCCGCCATATACAAGGCCGTGTATAGTTTTGAGGAAGAAGAACGAGAGCAAGTAGGGTTTCTTGTCCCAACTCCGCTCTACAAGTTCAGTGTTATAACATGCACCTGTCAAGAATTGATTATATATTGTTTAATAGCTTATGTAAATCTATTCTTCTCATTTTTCTGTCGCAAACAAGATAAATAGCCACAATTCTCTTTTGTTTCTTGTATATACAGCACATAAGTTTACTAGTGTTTAAGCAAGCCTGTTCTTTCTTTAAATGTAGCTTAATAAGTAGGTTAACCTCCATACTAACCCTTGTGTATTCTAGCTTTTCTGTTATTCTGCTAACTTTCTTAAGCACCTTAAGCATATATATATAAAAAAATATCTGCTACAGTTTTCATAATTCCAGAATGAGCTATAATTTCCCACTATGGGTCTGGGGTTATTTTTACGGATGGTTATCCAATACTCTCTGTCACTGTACTCAACTACATCACCACTAACTAGTGTAACAGATGTTAACTGTAGACATTTTCATCATATTTAGTAATGCAAATAAATATATAAGCGTGAATGTTCTGTAAACATCTACTTCATATTTAATAGAGTAACCAGATAATAGTACTTCACAATTGATAAAATATCCAGATAAACAGTGACTTCTGTACTACAACTTGAACAATTCTAAATACTTATCTGGTAGGTCAAGAATACCCTCCAACTGTGGTCCACCCAACCATCAAGGGAGGCAATGACGTCCTCCGCTTGCCCCCTAGCTCTAGAATTCAGTCTGCACTACGGAAACAGTAGAAATCCTGTTGTGGCCTCTGGACGGCCAATCCAGCCACACACAGATAATCTGAAGTCAAGGTTACAGAAGATTTTCTCCACTGTCCATTTTCCCAGCTCTAGAGAATCCTTCACCTTTTTCCTTTCAGAGGTAAAAACACAGAACCCCTAACCCTCCCCTGGGATTTCTTTTTATCCCTGGAGGTTAGGTAACTGTCCTCCAACTGTTCCCAAGTAACCAACTTCTATTCTTAGATACTTTTTACCACAGTTTAAGAGATTCATTTCGTTTTACCAGCTCAGTAATAAAAACAATGTTTTCTTGTTGAGTTTCTTTTACCAAATAAAATAAACATATATTAAAAATAAATAACTTGTCTTTTAACTAAATCCAAACTAATGAGCTCTAAATGAGGCTGTCACACTTGGCCTCAAATCTGATATATTGAATTTGATTACCATACCATGTGACTTAGCCTCAAATCTGATATATTGAATTTGATTACTTAAAATGCTGTAAAATTTATATGAATATGAAAGATTATTGGATTTGATTGTGTATTTATAAATGAATATAAAAAATTATTGGATTTGATTATTTTTTTCAATTGAGTGTTTGTAAGATTTATCATTGCATATGAGAAATTATGAAAAGTGTTAATCAATGAAAAATCTTATTTTGCACGCAGATTTCTTCCGCACTCTTTATTATTTTTACTTATTCAGATAATAAGTATAAACCATCCAAAAGCAGAGATTGATAGAATCATATGTATTCTCAGAATATTCCGATTCTTGCACTATTAAGTTTTATCATCTTTTATTTTACAGAAGTCTTTAAGAAGTAGTTACTTGTCGGGAAAAGCATTCTATGAAAATTAGTTACTAGAACCTTATTTTTTAACTCATTTCGTGGCATCTTCCATTAAATTAAAATATTGTACCAATATTATAATATTTTTACTCGTTCAATCTGCATTCTTCAGATTATATAAGTTATAATGTTTTTATTTGTACTTCTAATTAGAGAATAAAGGATTTATAATATTATAAATTTAGAAAGATCTCTACTTAATTAAATTATATAATATTATATTTTTAACAATATTGCTCAGGCTTAATTGCTAAATTTATTTATAATCATTATAAATTCAACTTAAATTTAGAAATCAAGTTTCAAATTATATTTTTATTTTTAATTTAAAAATAAGGATGGCTTGATTTCTCTCCAGCCATGATAAATCTGTAATCTATGGTTCAAATGAATATATTTGTGCGTTAGCCTAGCCATGGTAAATCTGTAATTTAGCCATGGTAAATTGTAATTTATAATTCAAATGGATATATCTATATATGTGTTTCTTTTGGTAAACATGTAATGTATATTTTCATTATGTTTAATTTTTTACAAAATGTGTTGTTAAAATGTTTTAATTTTTTTAATTAAATAAAAAAAAATATGTGAATTTTTGTAAGTGTTATCGATATTTATTACTTAGAAATATTAATAATAGAAAATATTTCAAAATCTACTATAATTAAAATATTCTAATATGAACATGTATATATAGTTAAAATTAAAATAAATTTTTAATGTTATTTTAATTAAAATATTTCAATATGAATAGATTTATATAATTAAAATTTAAAAATTTAAAAAAAATTATGATGTTATTTTTTAATGGTCAATATTAATTTTATATTAAATATTTAAGAAGTTGCAAATCTCTTTATAATTATTTAGAAAAAATTTTAACAATAATTTAATAATTATTATTTATTAAATTGGAAAAGAAGTAAACATTTTTTAATTTTAAAATAAAAAACATTTATAATTGTAATTAATAAAATAATCCTACATTATAAATTTTTGTACTTTTGTTTTCTTAAATAAATATTAATTTTAATATTTAAAAAAAATGACATCCACAAAAAAATTAGATAAGATCTATGAGAAGTAAGAAATGACTCATGTTTATGTGGGTTATTCAGACTCATTTTTATCTGGATTACGTTATTTCGGTTCAGATTGATAGATTTTAACTTATTTCTTTAATTTAAGAGATGGTAAGATATATTTGTATCAGAAAATTATTAATAAAGATTTATAAAAAAAATTAGTTTGATGATATGTTTGTGGTTTATAGGATGGTGAGATATATATTTGTATGAAAGAATTATTAATAAAGAAGTATAAAAAAATGCAATGTTATTATATGTTTTGAATGTTTATAATTTCTTAATATAAATTTTTAATTTTATTTTTAAATTGGGTAAAAAAAAATTAATTGATTTTTATATGTTGCCGCTTTTTATTTTCATTTTTGTTGTAATTTATTTTAATATATCACTCTTTTTTATTTTTTTGGTGGTCTAATAAATATACAAATCATATGTTTATCATAAATAAAATTTCACATTTTTATTGGACTTTTTTATTTATATTTTTATTTTAAATAATTTTTTAACAGTTAATTAAAGATTTTTCTTTTTTAAATAGTTTTTTTCTTAATTTGATTTATTTAGTCACTAATCACTATTTTATAACGTATTATGCAAACCATAAAATCAAAGTTTAATTTCTTGTCCAATTAACCAAAAATATACTTTTACAAAATATGAGACCAAATACAATTTTAACATTATGTTATTATTTATCACCATTCAATTTGTATTTTATTTTATAATTTATATATTGTTATAATAACTCTATTTAATACAACTAAATTAATGTTGAAATTATAGCCAAAATATTTTAGATTATTATTATTACTATTATTTAACTAATTTTTTTGAAGTAATTGGAAAGACCTCTACAAATCAATTTTATAATTTTATTTAATTATAAATATAATGAAAATTTTGATATTATAATGAATTTGTGTGAAGGATCAAAATGGCATCAAAACTTACCATGAAGCTATATTTTTCCAACTATGCCAAGTGCTCATATAAAATACATTATGAAATTCATCATGGCTCTTGTTCCTAAATGTATTTTAAATGTATATAGAAAAATAGAAAATGTCCAATATTATACAAATTTAACCTTACATAAGAAAATTATTTAGTGGATCCATGACATGGTGAGGGGCTAGTTTAAATGGCACATTCGGCACATTTTCAACTACTCAGCAAGGAAATTCAAAGTAAATATTGCATCTATGTGTTATAAAAATAATTAATTTGTAGGGTATTGATGGATTCGTGGAAGATAAGATTATGCCCATAACATGAGGAATTTGGATGTTAATGATCCCATAGCATGGATATTCCGAATGAACTAATATATTGATCTACATCAAGTGATAATATAATAAAAATTAAGTATTGCATTCATGTGTTTAGAGAAAGGATTGATTTATGGGGTACTTGATGCATGAGTATCTAGGGGCATCTTCAAAAAGGAAATTTATGAAAGTCCTACATAAAAGTCTCTAGATCTTATAGAAGATGGAAAAATCTCTAGGATTTCTAAATTATGCAAAATCTCTAGAAAAGCATTGTAATCGTAAATTTAGTAAGTAGTTGAGACAAGATCTATTTAGAAGGGATAAGGATTATCTCTTCGGATCTCTAGAGTTTGTATTATCAAGAATAAGTAGAGATGTATATGCACTTTTCGAGATATAGATGTAGAATAGGAGGTAGAGGTAGATAGTAAGGATGGCTAAATGCATGATGTAAATTAGGCCAAGCACTTATACGGTTAATGAATATCATCCATAAATGCTTGTAATCCTCAGTACATGAGGTGGAATTGGTAAAAAAATGTTTCTGCATGTGTGTGAATGGTATTTTTACATGCTTCAAGAAATGTTGTGAAATGAATGCAAATGAAAATATATATATGGAGTGGATTAATGAAATTGGTTGCGAGTGATTTTGGTGCCATTAAAGTGGTATCAAATTTGGTTAGCGCTTTAGAGATGGGAATCAAAGATAATTATGCTCTTTCATATTGAAATAAATGATTTTTTTATTATAAAAACATTAGATTTTCATGATATAAGGAGGTTAGAGAATTGCAGCAGTGAAATAGGTAAACTTATCTTAATATTTCTAAATTCACATTTACTTAGGAATTGATGTTTTTTGTTAGCAGCTAAAGGAGAGAAATATAGGATCATAACTTGAAAGTTGTGAAAGAGAGAACATGTGAAGAAAAAAATGGGGCATGTGACATGGATTAATCTGTCTTGTGGACAAGAGCGATCTCCCTAGTACTCGGTGAGTAACTAGAAACAAACATCCATTTGAAATCCTTTTCCTCTATATTAATTTCATTTCAATATTTTAATATTAAAGTAGAGAGGGCATGCCCCTACCTTAAAATCCAAACATTTGATGTAGCATTTTTTCTCATCGTTCCAAAATGGTTTCTCCAATCAATAGAACCTACAATCAAAGACACGATAAAGGATCAAAGCATCTGCAACATATAATAATCATAAAACACTAATCCAACTTAGTAATCAAGGAGTCTAAGTATTGATATTATTCCAATAAGCATAGAAAAAAAGAAATGAGAAAAAGAGATCCATATGTATTATCTTGAATAAAAAGAGTAATCTTACAACCTAATGCCTTGATGTTGTACAAATTTCTCCCAAGGCCCAGAACAATCATTTCTCCTTCATTTTGATAAGCCTTCCTCTCTGAATACCAACATGGATTTATAGACATAAGGGTATGATCATTCTCTTGCCAACAACAACTCACTAAAGTATAAATTATGCACTCTTATGAACTCCCTTAAGCTTAGAAACTGTATAACTCATCTTCTATCATTCACAATCTATGTGTGCCTACCCTTTAACCTGAAATTTGATCTCAATTTATAAACAAATGGAGGTAGTTTCAATTCCATGAAGAGGGGGATGGATTCCTCTCATGAAGGGATTTAAGCTCCATGGACCAATTGATAAGCTCCATGAGTGGAGGGATAAAACTCAAACTGATCACAACTATAGAAACTTACAGTTGGGAGAATAATCAACCAACTAGGCTTCTTGAATTTACTTTTTATTTTATTTTATTTTCACAGGGGTGCGTAGGTAATAGTGGAAAAAAGTGCAGGATTTTCCATAGTTTATGGACAGAAAAATAGTGCATGCATAGGGGAAGGCTATAAAAACCACGGAGGTAGAATTTTAATGGTTTTAGAGAGCTATTCTCCAATTCCAAGACCTGATTAAAGATCATTAGTGTTTTTTACCTCTAATGGAACATGATATAGGTGGTGATAGATGCATATGAACAGTCAAATGTCATGGTGACAAAATGACGTGGAAAAGGAAGAAGAACCTTGTAGTAGAGGAAGTTCTATGAAGAAGTGAACTGAGTAAGGTAAATAGGCAAAGGTGTAGTGGAGTGCTCGAGAAGTTTCTAAGGTGAGAACCAAAGAAAATACCAAAAGGTCAAGTTATTGAAGAATTATTGATGAGTTATTAAGTATCAATGGGAGGAGACTTGCGACATAGGAGAGGGTTGATCGAATTTTACTTTGGAGCATGGAGAGGCTCATAGTGATAGAGAAAAGGATGAGCACAAAGGTTCATTACAAAGGTTCAAGTGAAAGACACAACAAAAGGAAATAATATGTAAAGGAAAATGACATAAAGATAAATATGACCGATGAGGATTTTGTTAGAGAAATCACTGAGATTAAATTACAGGTTAATGCACTTATGGAGCGACTATAGAAACATGTGGAATACTAGAAATGCAGATGGATTTTTAAGAAGAAAGTTAAATGGCCAATAATTGTTTTTTACAAGAAAGTTGTGGAAGAAGATGAGGTGCATGATAAGAACCTCATTGGAAGAAGGGGAAGTCAAGGTAGTTTAGTGAGAGATAGAAAAATAGGTCTATTGTGAACCAGAGAAACTGACATTGCTTCGAGAGAATAAGGATGATGCAGTCGATGTGATAAAAGATTATCATATTTTTAAAACTAATAAAATTTATATGGATGTAGGTATTGATGATGGTGGAAATTTATCTTACAGTTGTCACAAAATTAGAGGAAAAGAGGAATGCAAATTATTTTACAAGTGATGAAGGTGATGAGGATAAAAATCTTACGTTTCTCTAAGTGAGGATAAAGAGAATCACTTAAATGCAATGCTCGTCAAAGGAGGTACAAAGAGAAATAATGAACATGAATTTTCGATTAGGAAGGTAGAATGTATATTATTTCCTAAAGATGAAATCCAAACTCACATACAAAATTCAAAGAATGTTTTCAAAATTTTAAGGAATAGATGACATGTTTGGAAAGCTGGTTGGAAAGAGATGAAGGTTGAATATAGGTTGCAAAGTTAGATTGTTTGGATAAAATATTAGTGTTTCATACAATAGTAACATGCCTAAAAAGAAGATGCAACTGACATAATTTGACAACAAGATGAAGTGAGTAATAAAATTCGACAAAGAGATTAATGAGATGTGGAAACTTATGAAGCAACATTCTAAGACAATGTATGCCAAGGAGAAGAAAGAAGTTAGTCATAGAATGCATTCAACTAAGAGAAATTAGTTTAGAAAATTGGATGGACAACAACAGAATAAAGTATGAGGCAAACGAAGAATACTTAAAGTATTTTTTTTCTTTTTTTTCCCCAGAAATAGTTAGTTACAAATTAAAGTTTGGAATCCTCGAGGATTTGTTACATTCTTACAGAAAAGTGATAGACCTCATAGACATGAGTCAATTAATAATTTTATACCTTAGGTGTATGATGGAGGAGCATCTAGCGGTATCTTAAAAAAGGAAATTTCTGAAAGTCATGCAGAAAAAGTCTTTAGAACTTATAAAAGATGAGAAAAAACCTAATATTTCTACAATATGTAAAAGCTCTAGAAAATCATTGCAATCATGAATTTAGTAAGTAGTTGGGACAAGATATATTTTGAATTGATAAGTATTATCTCTTGGTATCTCTATAGTTTTTTATTCTCATGAATAAATAGATATTTTTGTGCATGTTTAGAGATATAGAAGTAGAATAGGATGAAGAGGTAGATGGTGAGGATGACCAAATTCATGTTGTAAATCAGGCCAAGAAATTTTATATTTGAATGTTGGTTAACATATACCATCCTTATATTCTTATTATACTCAATGTAAATGGTTGAATTTGTAATAAATGTTTGTGAAAGTGTGTGAATGGTACTTTCACGTGCTTCAAGAAATGTTGTGAAATGAATCCAGATGCAAAGATATGTATGGATTAGATTCATGGATTGGTACCAACTCATTTTGGTGCCATCAATATTTATGGCTTCATGAAAGATAACTATATTATATTGTATCTTAAACCACTTTTACAAATTAATTAATATGACATTATAGGGATATTTAGAAATATGTATTCTTCGGTTAATTGATAAAAGTAGAACAATTAGATCTAACTCTGGAGTGCATTCAACAATTCTAAAAGTTGAATTTCACGGTAGTGAACATTCCAAATGATAATTTTATGATAACTTTATTTATAGTAAACTTAAAGAGAAACATCCAGTTTGACATACATCTCTTTGAATCTAAATTCCTACAGTGTGCTTTCAATCCAGAAATAAAATTTGGAAATAAAATTATGTCTACTAGAGGATTGGTCATTGAAAATTGTAGATCATGATTCCTCTCCTAAAGTCACTCTAATGACAAGGATGACAGCTCAATGAATTTATGGATGAATAAATAATATAATATTTTTTAGTCACTACAACAAGAGTAATAAGAAGAAGAAATGTAGCATGAATAAGTTATTTTTACATGGACTATGAATAGGAGGAAGATCAAGAATTAAAAATTTCATATGATGTAGAACTAGAAAAGAGACTACTCCAAAAATATGTTGTCATAGATTGACCAATGTTGGTAATCCATAAACCATCAAAATAGAAGAATATATATAAAAAAAAATCTGACATTATTGATTGATTATGGTAGTACGAATAGCTTCATCAATTAGAAATTGGAAAATATTCTTAGTTGCTTTGTATTTACATTAGTTGAATTTCATGTAATGATTGTAGATCAAGGTATCATAATTTCTTTAGGGAAGTGTTCCCATGATTAAAATCCAAATGGGTGGTGATGAAAATTTAATATGGGTCCAATGGTTTTAATCATTGGGAAAAGTGTGCCTTAACTTCTAAGAAAGTTTCAAGATTATTTTCATAGAGTGTAAGGGAATTGATCCTAGAAGAGTCCAAGGGAAACATTGTAAAATAATAAACTCTAATAGAATAACAAAAGTGATGAAAAAGTGACATGATGCTGTAATAATAAAATTACACTCATTATTTTTTCAAACATCAATCTCATCTATTCTGGGTTATCTCTAAAAATTCATCAACAATAATTTCCAGATATTTAGAGAGATATGTGAGGGTCGTCAAGATTATGAATATCATGAACATATCATTGATTTCTAACATCAAAGAGTTCCACTTAACTTTAGGCCTTATAGGTACCCATATGCCTAAAATAATAATATTTAGTTTCTAATTAGATAAATGTTAAAGGGCCGAATCATTCTATTTAGCCACAACCATCTCTCTTCACTAATTATGATGATTAAATTAAAGGATGGAGAATGGAATTCATGTCCAAATATATTAACACAAAGGTGTTATGGACTCTTTAATGGTTAAGGTTCATGGTTCATAACAACTTATATGCCACTTAATTTCTTAAATACATTTAATGGTCTAGTCGACCCTCTTTGACTTTTGATCTACTAGTGGATGATATGTTTTGTTAGAAATTATAATTATAAAAAATCATTTATTTAATCCTATCCAAAAGTTTGAAATGAAATTTGGATCTTTGTATGAATTAATTTGTTTAAGTATTTGATGAAACCTCGCAATTTATTGTAGGTGTATTTTTGCAATATTACATGCCTTAGGACTTATTTTTAGCAGAAAAATGTGAATCATTTATCAAATTATGCACTTCCACCATTTTTTGATGATATTTCCTTATTATTATAGGTAAATGAATGGTAAAATGAATTCTTTACCACTTCCCATTTCCAGTCGATGACTATAGCAAAGATCATTGGTGTCTATTATGAGCTTTGACTCCTCAACATTCCATTCTCCTAGGGATGCACTAACAGGTGAGATTTGGTATTGCACCAAGAATGCTGCAACTCCCATAGGCTTCCCTACTTTAATTTATCATCTCGAGTTTCGTACTAAAGTGGAGGTGATAGTGCTATAAACACAACATATGAATTACACTCATGTCATCCTCTTCTGAGCTTTAGGAAAGGGTGCTAATTATAGGGTTTCTAGTTGAAGTTTGTCACATTTCTGAAATTAGGCCTAGGGATAAAAATGATTCAAAGACATGGCACTATCAGTAAGTAAATTAATATAAAATAGAAAAGAAATACATCCAACTATTCTGCAATGAAATAACTCTACTTATTAAACTATGATAAGAATTGAAAACCAACTTAGGCATCTTACATGAAGTAAATTACTGAATAGAAATGGAATAAAGGAAACTAAAGTAATCACACTTTGTTGGAAAAAATGGCTAAAAACACTCTACTTACCCTATTCTATATCTATCAATGTTTTTATTCATGCAACTATTCATGTCCTAACTATGATTGAAAATGTGTTGTTTTGTAGCTAGGAGAAGAAAGTGCTAAGGTGGCTCATGGAGGCCTGAACACATAGGGGCAAGGATGGAAGTTTATGAGTGGTTTTTCGCAGGTTTAGAATATTGTGATGGTGGTTTCTGGGCTTAATGAGGGGCCCACACATGCATTTACAAGTGCTACTACAGGTTTCCTTTAGCGCTACAAGAAATTCCCAAATCGCTACAAGAAACAATTTGAGGGAAATCTGAGGCCAAAAATAGGTGGAAAATGGGTATGGAAGTTGGTATGAATGTGGGTTAGGAAGAGTGGAAGGTGGAACCCCCCTGGCCAAGCTCAGAACCTCTTGGGAGGCCTATCTTGTATCCCTAGGGTTTTCTCACGGTGTAGGGATGAAAAATCTGAAAGCAGGGTTGATGGTGATTTTGATGAATGGAGTGATGATGGAAGATGAGAGATGAAGCTGAAGGTGTTGGTAAATTTCAGCTTCGATGTTTTAACTGTACTTGCAAGAAAACTACCTATTTATGCAAGAAAAATGGACAAATTCATGATAAAGACAATGGAAAATATGACTTGAATCTATAAATAAAATCCACTCTAATCAAAAAATAGAGATCTACCAAAACATATTGAGCATATTCATTGAATCACAACAACTAATCTCATACATTCCAAGAAATCCCAAACTAAGAATCATTTTTGGTCTATGAAAAGGTCTACCCTCCTCAAGCTCTATTGAAAGAGGTGAGAGGGGAAGGCTTGAATCCCAATTTTAGGAAGTTATCACCTATTATACCACTCATGTAAGCAAACTAAATCTACAACAAAAGAAAAATGGAAGCAAACTAAAACATTAAATGAAAATACAAACAAGCTAGCTGATTATGGATAAGAGAAACTAACTAAATTACATGAAATTAAAGAATTATTACGCAAGAGAGGCTGAGGCACGTGGATTGGGCCCTAACCCACAATCATAGCTCTCTGAAACTAGATCAACAAAGAAAAGTATGAATACTCATTTCATTTCAAAATATAGGCTAATTACATCAGTATAAAAGTCTTGAAAAACTTATTACAAGAGCCAAGAGCCTAATGGCTTTCTCCAACCTTCGAATCCTAATAAGATCTTCTTCCTCTCTATTTAACCTAAAGGGTAGCTACCAAAAACTCCCTATAAAATAGGTGACGAGTCCACTTGACTCTGAGTGAAGTATGGATTGAGTGCACTTGATCTTGAGTTTTCTTGGCTACCTTGGATTTCAATCTGTTGGAGGGAATATCGAGGATCTCTTGCCTTCCTTTAAAAGTTAAGGAGGGTGGAAAACCCCCTAAAATATATCCTTGTTGTATACTCTGAGTCTTCATGACAAAATATCCACAAAAATGCCATATATTCGTGATTTTCCTACATTTAATCTTATTTTAGGTAATCGAAGTATGTTAATCCTCAATCACCACCTACACTAGCATCATAAGATCATAATATAAATAAAATGCAGGAAAGGAGACTCGATAAGGAAAAAAGGTGGCCATTAACCCCTAAAAATGTACCTAATTATGGAGCTCATCATCACCCACCTACTAAATAGTTTCTCATCCTCTAAGAAACTAATCATCCTTATGCATTTTTGTTAAGGCTTTGATGGACTCTTTGAATTCCCAACGAAGAAGTGTGGGAGTCCCTTTAGGAGGGTAAAACCCATCATTATTTTCTTCACCCTTTGATTCTATGTTCTGTTCATCTTGGTTCTTCCCATCACTTAGCCCCAGCAGGAAGGGTGGACTGAGCTTCAAGCAAGGTCGTTGAATATTTTTGGCTTGCATGGCCCTCTTGTATAGTGGTGCTCTCTCCAAGGCACCCCTCAATAATTTTTTTGTGTGGTACTCAATGTTTCTAAGGCTATGAGGGAGGCTATTCCATCTTATTTGGCTAGCCATAATGCACTCATCCCCTAATAGCCTAGAAACATCATCAAAGTGGGTCATTTCTTGAGCTTGTGTATGGAGGTATATTTTAGCTAGTTCAGGATCATTTTAAATATTCAGATGGTTAATGATGACTCGTGTAGGGATGAACAGATGTGACCTAATGTGTAAGGGTTTTCATTTTTCTCTTCTCATAACCATGTCATCTCATGTGCTCTTGTCTCCTCATTCGCCATCCATGATACTAAAGCCATTAATTGCATATCCGCCATCCTAGGATTGGGGTCACAAATATTTAAATCTATTAAGACATGGTTATGCATATAAAACTCCTATTTTCACCTTGTTGGCCATCTTAGCTAGATTATAGAAATCAATGAACTGTCTACAATTTCGGAAAGGTAGGGATCCCTGTGAGGCTAAAGTTTTAATTTGAAACAGGAACCACTACTCCTTGAGGTAAAATTCATATGAATATAATGGATACCTATATTGAATGGCCTCTATGCATAAATATTCCATAATGGTCACTTGTTTACCTTTTTGTTGAAGTTTCTCTTGTAGTGCTCCGTTCTTTACCTCTGCTTTCTGAAGTTGCTCCAAAATTTACTCTTTGAACCTCACATCCAATAAATCCTTACCCAACTCAGCTAATTTTCCTTCCATGATGCTTATTTCACACACTCCTTTAGTTGTGGAAAGATTCATCCAATGATGAGTGCATGCCCTCTCTTCCTTCAAGTGATAAAACAAAGGAATTGGGGAATTTTGAGGAATTAATCTACCGCCATCAATGTATGCATAGTAAGAGCTGAGATTGGGTTGAGGGCTAGGGTTTGGCACCATTGAAACATCTTTGGGGATTGATTTTTGTGAGGTGGCTTCTTCTTTATCATCCTTTCGTCCCTTTTTTTCATCATATTTTTCCTCTTGTCTCTTGCCCTCATCTTCCTTTACATATTTCCCTTCAGTGGATGTATTTTCCTCTTCAAACAAGGAATTTTTCTCCAAAATTGTGCTTGTTGGAGTTGCTTGCAGCAAAAATAGATTTTCCTGTAGAAAAATCAGTTTTTCTTGCTAAATATCCTCTTCTCCTTGTTTTCCACTCTTTTCAATCCTTGGAGGGTTTCTGGAGGATGCATCAGGTGTATGGGCTGCCAAACTAGTTGAATGTCTCCTTCTATAGGTTACAAGGTCCTTATGCATGAAGTGAATTATTGCACCCTTCCTTCCTCTCATATGATTTCTTCCTCCTTCTTTGGTGATTCTTGAATGATGATACGGTTCTTGGTGGGAATTTTTGGTTTTCCCTTTCTCACCCTCTGAATCTTCCTAGTTGTGAGGTACATAGGTTTCAACCTCTTTCTTTTTGTTTTAACGAGTGTGCTCAAATTAGTTAGGGTGTAAGCTACCTCTTGATCTGTGATGTTAGGTAACATGCTTCTATCTTCAGGGGAGGTTTCATGGCCTAAGACAGGGTTCACATCTTCTTTTTCCTTCATCTGTTCTTTTCTCAAATTCCGTCATTTCCTTTACTTCTTTCTTTACTTCCTCTTCTTCCTCTTCTTCTTCCTCCTCTTATACTTCCTCTTCTACTTCTTCTGTAGGGCTAGAGGCAAAGGTTTTCCCTATTTGGGTAGATATAAAGGCTTCCCTATCCATGACTATGGAAGAAGACCAAGATACATGTGGGTTTAACCTTCTCAAATCATAATTTACAATTAATTTTATTAGGCCATGATGGGACAAGTGCGATATTTCTTTTGTATTGCTTTATGGCTCGTGTCAGTGTTCGAGTTTAGGAGGAAGTGAGGGAGACTTAATCTCTATTCAAGTGGGAGCTCTCCTTGGAACCTAAGTTCATTTAATAATATGAAATGATACCCATAAGCCAAACTCAATCTACCTTCACAAGAGATGAATTTCATGATGTGGAAGGAAACTTCATCCTAGTGGTATGGAAGGATCTCTCTCCTTAATCCATTTTTATATTAAATATACTCCTCTCCTGGTAGAAAGAAATTATTTTTGGTAGCAGTGCTATACATTCTTTCCTTATACCATTTGACTCCTAAGGTAAAGGTGGTAACTTTTCTTATGAGCTCAGGAGATAGAGTGGTGGCTAGGCCTGTAATCACAATGGTGGCTCTCTTTTATGAATGAGACTACAGAGCCACTAAAACTTCTTTATCTATATCACCATCATAACCTTTTAATAGCTCAAAGAGCCCTAGCCATTGGTGATTTTGGAATATTTCCATAACTTGAGGGTGATGCCTAATTCTCTTTTTGTCTATGTTGGGTCATGGAAAAGGTTTTATCCTCATAATAGATTAATTAATAATTTACTTTCTTGTATTTATCTTTGTTCCTGGGAATAATCTAGAACAAAATATTGTGAAAGATGAATAAAATCAATTGTCAAAAAAATGTATGACTTTATCATAAAAACTAACTTTTTCTTGTCCTTATGTGCAGAAATAAAAATTGGACAGATATTGCTCAAACGGTGGGACAACAGTGGCCAAAGAAATAAAAATAGCATCTCTTGATTGCACGGGCTAGTGGAAGAAAAGGAGAATCAAGCTAATTTTACAATGAAATCTGATCATTAGTTGTGAAATCCTTACGATCTCCTAATCCTAAGGAGTAACTCTCATATATTAGTATGCCATTTGGTTATATAAGGATGATAGGTGAAATAAAAGATGGGTTGATTTCTGAGTTGTAAATTTCATTTGAACATGATTATTTCTGCTAAGACAGATTATTTTCACTATTGTGATGTTATATCTTTCCTACTGCAATTAATGAGAAAAAGCGTGTTTTCTTTATAATTGTGTTTTGATTATTCCTAGCAGTTGCTTCTAGAGGCTTTGGGATCGGTCGCTAGTAGACTTGATGCTTCTTTTTTTCCATAATAATTTCTATCCTTTTTACGATTATTAATTGTTGTATGTCATTATTCTGATTGTTGTGTGATGTTAGAATTCATTTGCATAGTTTACCTTTACCATTGAGATAAATCTTAGATGTTGTTACTCTTACAGTTTCATATCATTCTTTAATGAATTGTTCAAATTAGTATTAAAATTGATTGTTTCT
Organism: Pinus albicaulis; assembly: GCA_034641835.2. NCBI lineage: Eukaryota > Viridiplantae > Streptophyta > Pinopsida > Pinales > Pinaceae > Pinus > Pinus albicaulis. The sequence continues at coordinate 304,482,868 of CM076581.1, forward strand.
CCTTTCAATTAATGTTATCATAGATATCTTATGCTTGATTAATGTTATTCTTCATTAGAGGTTTGAATAGTTGATCGTTGTTTCATTTACTGTAGTTTCTCCTTTCAATAGCTAATTGTTAAGAAGTGAGTATTTAAGTGTGATTCTTGCAATTCATAAGTTGGATTAAGTTTCTTTACAAGTAAATTGAAAGTATATCAAGATTTATGGTTTATAAATTCTCTAAGGTTTGCTTTTGAATTATTCCATGCTAAACTTCGAGAATTAGAGATTAATTAGTGAAACGATTTAGATTCATTCATTCCTAAATAGATTTCAATTTCACTCTGCATAAATAGTGCAAACACTCCTGAAATAAATAGAAGAATTCTTGGTTGATAATTAACGTAGGTATTAAAATTGATTTTCATATTCATCTTAGTTCACCAACATTTTGGCGTCATTTTTGAGGAGAGTGTTTAATATTGATTTCTTTTTTGGATTTGATTTAATTGCTATGAAGGACTTGGGTATTAAAAACGAGAGGCAAGAAACTCTGTACCACCAAGTAAAACTCTTTTTCAAAACCCTCTTTCCAGCGGATGCATAAAGAAAATATAGGAATAGATTTTTTTTATGAATGACTAGGAATAAGAAAGTAGAAATAAATCCAAATCCACCAGCTAAATCCATGAAACCTAAGGGATCAGTGACCCTTGGAATATTGACCTTTATATACAAAATCATAAGAAAAGCAGAATCTCATGCTTTAGTAAGACCTCGGACCATATCTGAAAAGATCTCTATTGTAATCCCTGAAGAAGTAAGCACACCACCTGCAGCTCATGCTGAGATCCATAACAAAACCAAAGGGTCTGAAAATAGCTTTCAGGCTACAAAAAATTTTCATTTTGGCCCTTCACATGAGAAAAATTCGTGCAATCTACAACAAGGAGAAGGGGAGAATAGTGGTGATGTAGGAGAAAATATATAGTCACCATAACCTAGATCTCTTAAGATCTCGGTTGAAGAAAAGATACTGGATATCCCAGATCAAGGTAGTGTTGTAAGATTCATTCCAAACCTATCTACCAGTCCTGCCCAAATCAACTTCCAAAACCAAAAGATTCTTGAAGGTTATTGGGACATATTTGATCATACGGTGCATAATCATCCTCAAGGAAAAACATCAATGTTGGCGTATCCTATCATTGACCTAATTTCTAATTCCCCCACAAAATTCATTCCTTTACGGAGCATTCCTACTTTCCATGGTTTAACCTCAAAATATTCCATTTCTTTCCTATTCAAATTTGAAATTTTATGTAGGGGATATGATTATACCACTGATCCCCAAAAGCTAAGACTATTTCCCTCTACATTAAAGGGAGCATCTTTGTGATGGTTTATAGGGCTTGGTGGAGGAACTATTAACTCTTGGGATCAAATGAAAACTTATTTTCTCGCTAAATATCAATATTAATACATGAATAGATATTTGAACGATGAAATTTTTATTAATGAGACTCTAGAAAAATATGTTGAATGTTTTCAATACAATTTAAAAAGGTCTCCTTATGCTGCATTATCTAAATATTTTTTAAAAGTAACTATGATAAAAGGGATGAAGGATGAATGGATAGAAACATTAAATTTAATGGGAAGAGGAGATATTTATTAGGAAAATTATGGTGATATTATTCATCTATGTATCAGGTTCTCTCAATGAAGTACATGCATCGGGCGAATTGGATGAGATACTATTTGTAGAAATAATAAATCTACTGGTGGTAGCATGACTCAGACAGATATCAGCAATCTCTTAGAATATTTTAAGACCGATATCATGTGCACCCTCATAACACAGTTGAATTTTCTGCAAGCCAAACAAGGAAAATATATACCAGAACAAAATTTAATGGTTTTTTTCGCCCGATGTAGAAAGTATCTCAATCAGAGTGAATTTCCATTGGACATGGTCCAAACATGTGCCACCTGCATTAAAGACCATGGCATGGAGTAGTGCCCATAACTTCCATGATTAAAGGAAGTTTTTAAAGAGGTAGAGGAAGAAAAAAAATCAGTATACTTAATGAGCCAATGTCGACAGTGTGAAGCCGAACCCATAGGTATGTCACAAAATCCTTCTTTGTTATTTTCTTCTCCACCATTTAATCAACAAAAAAATTCTAGAACAACATTGCAAGGCCAATCACCTTTCTCTACTTGGAAGTCTCAATAATTTCCTATATCACCTTGGCCAAATGAATAGTTTCCAATTTCTGGTTGTCCAATTTATCCTTTTTCTACTCCTTTCTGGCACAACAATTCGTACCCTTCCTGGTGGCCTACCTCCATGTCACAAAATCCAAACTGGTCCTAAAATTGGTAGCGACCTCTATGGATAACTAATCCACCTATGAGTATGGGTTCTCAACCTCAACCGAAATTACCAGCTCTATATCCATTACAAAAAAATCCTCAGCCTCTTATGCGTCCCCTATTACCGGCTCAACAAAACCTAGAACCCAATAATAGACCAGTTTATCTAATACAAATTGTTGAAAATTCAGATCCAGAAATAAATCATATGGAATTCAGTGAACTTAGGTTGATATGAGGATGCATCATTACCCCTGAGGAAAATAATAAACCAGCAATAATGTGAGACAAAAAACATCTTCCATAAGTAAAACCTTAACTGTAACTAAAACATAAACAAAACAGGAAGGAGACACGGTCGAGCAACAAGATCCTGAAAAAATTATAATCACTTCTCCTTTATTCCCTGAAAGATTAATGATACCTAAACCCATTGTTTATCTATAATTTTATCTCATAGGGGATCCCAATACTTTATTTATAAAAATTCTTGTCCTCAAGGCTATTCAAGACATTCCCATTTATGCTAAAATGATTAAAAAATTATGTGTGAAAAATTATGCAAGGAAAGTAAAAACTTCACTAACCATCCATGTCATAGGGACCTTATCTGAGCTACTTATAGTAAGGGAAATTCAAGTAAAATGCAAAGATACATGGAACCCCATATTTATCGTTAAAATATATGGCGACTCTTTTCCAAACATACTAGTTGATTTAGGTGCAGCCATTAACATTCTAATGGAGGAAACTTGTGAGGCACTCGGTATCACAGCTCTGGAACCGACCACTAATTTTCTAGAACTTGTTGATTGTTATGTTGTTAAACGAGAGGGAACTCTAAAGGATATTATTGTTTCTGTTGACTCATGGGAATACCAAGTATATTTTCTAGTGATCAACCCAAGAATTCAATTAGATGGGCACCCTTTAATTTTGGTTCGATCTTGGTTAGTAACAACTGATGCTTATATAGGCTATCGTGTTTGTAGCATGACCATTACAAAAGGAAATTTTGTAAAAAATATTTTTTTATATCCCCCTATGAAGCTGAGTCTGCGCATCCTGAAAAATCATAAACATCCACCTACATACGTGGAAGAATTTTTTTTTTCACCTCTTATGGTAGCAGAAGCGCTTGAGTTTAAGAATGCGATTGAAGATGATATAATTAATAATTTTACTAATAAATCAACTACTATGAACAATGTGAAATGTAAAATGTTGAAAGTGGTAGTTGACAATGAAGCCTTGGAAGATCCTTGGGAAGATGTTCATGATAACCATATACCAACTACTGTTGTTCATAATGGCAAACCTGTTGAGATTAAATCAGGAAATATTGTGAATGTTTATGATAATTTGGATAGTGATCAACAGAAAAAACTTATTCAGGTTCTATAAAAACATAAATGGGCTTTTGGATGGGACTATCCAAACATGTATGGCATAGACCCTCAATTATCTACACACCACATTTTCACCAAAAAATATGCATGTCCTATCCAGAAACCTCAACAAATACTAAATATGCATCTGAAAGATATAATAAAGGAAGAATTTCTGAAGTTGTTGGATGTGAATTTTATCTATCCTATTTCCGATAGTAAATGGGTCTATCCATTTCTAGTTGTTCCCAAAAAGAATGGGAAATGGTGGATCTGTGTGGACTACAAGGAATTGAACAAGGCCACACAAAAATATCACTTTCCTCTTCCATTTATTGATCAATTCCTCGATACATTGGCAAGGAAGAAATTATTTTACTTTCTTGATGGCTTCAACGTCTACAACCAGATATAAATTTCTGCTGAAGACCAAGACAAAATTAATTTTACCTTGCCGTGGGGTACATTTTCCTATAGAGTGTTACCTTTTGGTTTATGCAATGCCCCAGCTACATTTCAGAGGGCCATATTTATCATTTTCTCTGATCTGATATATGAGGGGTGTGAAATTTACATCAATGACTTCACCCCATACAGGAATGATTTTGAGCAAGCGCTACAAAACATAGAAAAATTTCTGTAACGATGCATCACTATGAGGCCATGTTTAAGTGACGCGAAATTTCACATGATGATGACATAAGGAGTAATCATAGGACACTACATCTCTCTGGGTGGAATACAAGCACACCTAGCAAAAATTGAGGTAATTCTTCTACTATGTATACCTTGCACTCAAATTGAGGTACGTCTTCCTTGGATATGTAGGATACTATCGTAGATTTCTAAATATTTTTTTACGAATTTTTGTGCCTTTGTATGCTTTAACAGGAAATGTTGAATTTATATGGTTTGATAAATGTGACATTTCTTTTAAAGATTTGAAGAAATTAGTCTCGACTACTCTAGTATTGTGTGGACCCAATTGGGAGCTGCCTTTTCATCTTTCTAGAGATGTGTCAGACACATCAATAGACATTGTCCTCAGGTAAGAGGAGGACAATAAGCCCTATGCTATTTATTATATCAGAAAAAATATCACTTCTACTCAACTCAATTATACTGTAACATAAAAGGAATTTTTAGCTATCATTTATGCCATAAATAAATTTAGACATTATATAACATGCTACCAAGCTTTTATGTACACTGATCATTCTACAATTAGATACTTAGCCAATAAATCAATTACTAATGGGCAGGTAACCCGTTGGATGCTAATTATGCAGGAGTGTGATATTGCCCTTAAATACTATCCAGTAAGGGAAAACAAAGTGGCAGATTTTTTGTCACGAGTTATGAAAATGAACGATCTACTCGCTATGGATAATCAATTTCCAGAAAGAAATTTTTTTTCCATAATGGGTAAGGTACTGTGGTATGCAGATGTAGTAAATTATTTGATGGTAGGAAACATTAGGGGAATTTTGAGGTCTGAAATGGGCCTCCTAAGGAAATTATAAAATAATAGTGGAAATAATAAAATAATATTAGATTATATCATCAAATTTTACAAGGAAAAAAGGAAAAACTACTTTTTCAACTCGTATTTTCAACATATCTCCTTATTGGTTCACTCAAATTTCGAGCAAGAGCACTCGTTGGATGCATAATTTGATTCCTCATCCAAGGATTACCAATGTTGCATACTTTCAATCGACTCTTCTACATTAAAAATGAGAAATACATGAAAAAATTTATTGCAATCACGATTTTTCATGTATTTCTAATTTTCATGTAGTAGGGCCCATTATAGGTATGCAACCTAGGTAATCCTTTGATGGGGAATTAAATTTTTCATCAAACAAGTACTTCCACTTGAAATCTGAGTAAAAAATTAGAGAGGTAAGTTGAAAATACAAGTTGAAAAAATAGTTTTATTATTTTATTATTTTCAAATATTTTTATTTTTTTACCCCAAAAATGGTGAATCATCACCCATGGTTGACATCATCATATTGAATCCTATTGGTTCTTATAGAGTTTATTTTTGTTGTATATTTTTCTTAGGAGGCCATTTTAGAACTCAAAATTTCTCTAAGGACTACCAAATAATTTAACAACTAAAGAGAGGAAGTTGATTGTCCAATTCAACGCCTGATTTTCTTGGATTGGTGGATAACCTTTTCACACAAGATCTGATATGAAAATACATAGGTGCATCTGTGAAGATGAAATTTATGACATTGTGAAAGCTTTCCAAGAAGAGCCTTGTGGCGGACACTTCAAAGATCCCAGAAATGGACATAAAATACCACATATGGGCTATTACTAACCCATTATTTTTTACGCCAAGAGGTATGTCCAGCCTTGCGATAGCTGCCAGAGGATGGGTAGTCGTATTCAATCTGATGAAATGTCGTTACAACCACAATTGGTAATAGAACCTTTCAAATGATGAGAATTATATTTTGTTGGCCCATTAAATCCACCATCAAACCAAAATACCTATATACTGATTGCTATAGACTACATGACAAAGTGGTCCTAAAATGTTTCTTTTCCAAGAGCTATGAAAGAAACTGTAATTAATTTCCATTTTGAGTTATTTGTGTGGTATGGTTTACCCAGGTATGTGATAACATATGGGGGGTAACAGTTTGTAGGAAAAAAGATTACAACCACTCTAAGGAACAACGATATCACACATACATCTATTTCTCCATATCACCCGCAGGTGAATGGGTAGGTTGAGAGTGCCAATAAGGTCATTGAAGTAATTTTGACAAAAATAGTTCCAAAACATCAGCAAGACTGGGCTACTAGACTGCCCAAGGCCTTGTGGGCCTATCACACAACTTGGAAAAATACTACTAGTTATTCCCTATACCAAATTTAATTTGAAAAAGAACCTATTTTTCCTATTGAATTTGAAATAAAGACTCTCAGAACGACCCAGGAAGTGTGATTGGACCTGACAGAAGCCTAAACTAAATGAATTCAACAAACAAATGAATTAGGTGAAGCACAGTTACCTTCCCTTCAACGCATAACAATTATTTAGCAGCAACAGGCTAAGTGGCATGACATTCTGATAAAAAAAAACATTTCAGGAAGGAGACTAGGTGCTCTTCTAGGATTCCGAATTCCAAGATTTCTCAGGTAAGTTGCAAACAAGATGGCTTGTCCTGTATGAAATTCAAGAAGCACACAACAATGGTACTCTAACTTTGACTACCATGGATGGGTCTCACTCTTCTTTCCAGGTGAATGGACACCGGGTACATCTTTATCAAAAACCACTCACCAAAGAGTCATTTTGTGAAATGGTATGCAATGATACCGCTATGCAATTTTAGGTATGGGGAGTAATGACCTAGTAGCTTTAATTTTGTAAAAATAATTATTTTTAAGCTGTAAATAATGTATATATTTTCTTTACATAGTTAGTCTATAATTTTTCATTTCTGTGTTTATTTTAGAATAAAACATTGTTGTATAAATGCATGGATTTTTTCTTTGAGACAGTTGCTTACACACAAAGTAACTACTATTCCTCTTTTGCCGAGTCACGTTATTGTTTTTAGCAGTTGTTGTTCAATTATTTGGATATTTGTTGTTTCCTTCCAAGTGAAAAACTATCGTTTCTTTTCTTTAGCTTGAGTTTTCCATTGTTGTTGTTCTTTTTCAAAATTTATGAAAAATTATTGTTCAATAGATTGAATAGTTATTGTTCAATAAAATGAACAACTGATGTTCTCTTAAATGAGCATTTTTTGTTCAATAAAAATGAATAGTTGTTGTTTAAAAGTATGAACAATTTTTTTTCAATAAAATGAATATTTTATGTTCAGTTAAACGAACAACTACTATTCAGTAGAATGAACAGCTACGGTTTCTTTTGTTGACGACTTTCACATACAATTGTTTTTCATTAAAATGAGAAACTTCTGTTTAGTCAAACAAAAATTTGTTGTTCAATATAATGAAAAACTATGGTTTTTTTTTTTCTATGGCTTTCACATACCATTGTTGTTTGCAGTTTAACATTTATATGTTTAACATTTTCCCTGTCAAGAAATCTTCCATCATGGCCACTAGAACACCAAATTTCTCACCAAATTTCTTCCTGTTTTGTATTTTGTCTCATCCTTATAGTTACAGTCCCTAGCTGTGGATCCACCCATCAATCTAAACTCACTTAATAGCCTTATTTAGGAGCAGACAATGGTATTTCAAAATAGCTCAGACTAAATTGGAGCACTATTTTAACTATGGTAATAAAATTATCGTTTAATCGTAGTAATAAAATTATAGTTTCCATGGACTGATTATTTTTTTTGGTATTATTATTGCTTAGCCACTACCCTTTCACCACCAATTCCTCAGAAAATAGAATTTTAATCTAATCCCCTTCATTATATTCCCTTCCTTCCATTTAAATTTTTCCACCTTGTTATTTTGTCATAATATAAATTCAATAAACATCTCCCACCTTTAAAATATTTGGGTGTAGCATATAACTGATCTCACTTTAACGTAACTTCGTTTTTATGTCTTCATTTTTCAAAGTATTTATGCCCATCATATCTAAACTTTTCCCTCCCTAAAGTTACAACTATCAATACAGACAGATGTGTGCCACATGCTAGAATGCCCAAGCCACCAAGAATGGGACCAACTCAATCAGTTCATATAGTGGTTTTGTCATGTTTACCTTTGTATTCATTCCATGTTCCAGGTCACTTGACCATCTGGAAAACTAGACACTAAAAAATCATTGACTGCTTAGAATTGACTGTTCATTAAGGCTAAGTTCTTCTCCTAAGAATTGGTTGTTCATATATCATATTAAAAGTAGTTAAATTAAATTTACTCAGAATTTAAGGCTCTATAAAAAAATATTTAATATTTCTTATCATAATATTTCTTGAAATTCCTTCATGATATCAATGGTTGCACACCTTCGTTCCATATTAAAGAATAGCCAATACTAGTTATGTAATCTACACTAGTCTATGTGTTCTATTCCTTCTGTTAACTAGTGTAATGAGAGCTTCTAGTATCATGCAAGTGGTTATAGTGTATTTAGCCTTATGGAATGTGTAAAACCTTTGTTAGAATAGGTAATAGCTTATGCTAGTTACAGTAAACAAAATATTGAGATCAATGGTCTTTCAACATGCTATTATTGGTTTTATTAGACCCGTAGACCTCGTTAACGCTCATTTCTTCTGCTAAGAATTGACTGTTCATATCTTATATTAAAAGTAGTTAAATTAAATTTACTTAGAATTTGCAAAGATATTTAATATTTATTATCATAATATTTCTTGAACTTCCTTCATGATATATATTTTTTCTCACCTTCATTCAATATTGTGTAAAAGGTCATGGTATTACTTTAATTTCTATTCTAATTCCCTTTCCTAACTTTTATTTTCATTTAATATTTATTATCATTATATTTCTTGAACTTCCTTCATGATATATATGGTTGCTCACCTTCATTCAATATTGGTTTGAAGGTCATGGTCTTACCTTAATTTCTATTCTAATTCCCTTTCCTAACTTCCCAGCTTTGATTTTCATAATATTTATTGAACTTCCTTCATGATATATATGGTTGCTCATCTTCATTCAATATTGGGTAAAAGTTCACAGTGTTAACTTAATTTCTATTCTAATTCCATTTCCTGACTTCCTAAATTTGATTTTCATTTAATATTTCTTATCATAATATTTCTTGAACTTCCTTCATGATATAGATGGTTTCTCACCCTTTTTCAATATTCTGTAAAAGGTCATGGTCTTACCTTAATTTCTATTCTAATTCCCTTTCCTATCTCCCTAAATTTGATTTTCATTTAATATTTCTTATATCATAATATTCGTTGAACTTCCTTCATGATATATATGGTTTCTCACATTCGTAAAAGGTCATGGTCTTACCTTAATTTCTATTCTAGTTCCCTTTCCTAACTTCGATTTTCCTTTTGACCATGGAGATAAACCCAATAATTAAAAATGATAGTCATCCCTTCTAGGGAACTTGGTATGGGTTTCTTAGTGGTTTCAATCCCTTATGATGATGTGAGGTGGTGTTTCAAACATGGGAATAACTTGTGTTTGCATGTGATGCTCACGGGCCATGGTTTCTTTTGTGGGTTATAGAAGGTTTAGTTCTACCTCCTAAGATAAAATTTCTAAAAAACATACCTTTATTCCTTAAAGTAAAAATATATCTTTACTAAGGATTAATATTTATATGTATTTCTACAATATAAATTCTAAGGATTACTCTTTATATGTATTTCTATCATATAAATTCTAACGATAATTAATCACATATATGTGTTAAAGTAGAATATGAAATAAGCCCTTTTTACACTTGGCTTGGCTCGTAGGTACATAGATGTGTGGGTTTGGGAATGTGGTTCACATGAAAAGTAATAGGGATGGAATTAGTGGAAACCTTTTATAATATCAGGAATCAAACAATTTCGATATTTTCCCTTTTTTCAAAGTTAGTCTATCCTTCTAGAAAAATCGCTTTTAATGAAGGAGATATATCCATATTGATCCACTAAAATTTGTTCACCAACAAATATTCTATTTTGGAATTTTATATCTCAAAACTATGCTCATTGAATTTATGTATCTATATCTTTAAACTACTTGAAACTATTTTATTACACCATAGGAATCATTTCGAGAAAAACACATTAGCCATAAAAGTTTCCCATTGAAAACAAAAGTGATTCGATACAAAAAATAGGTTTTAACCTTATCTAGTTAATTGTTTCAAATAGATTTTTAATAAATTAAAAAATATTGAATGTAAAACACATACACACATTAACATATAATTGTGATGTTCTCCATTCTTTCCAACTTAGTGGACATCCTTCCAGAAAAATCCTTTTTAATGAAGCAGATATATCCATAGTGATCCACTGATATTTGTTCGCAAACAACTCTTCCATTTTGGACTTTTATATCTCAAAACTATACTCATTGAATTGATGCATCTTTATTTTTAGACTACTTGAAACTATTTTATTACACTATTAGAATCATTTTGATATATCTCCCATTTTAATGGGGTGTATCAAATTTCGAGAAAAACACATTAGCCATAAAAGTTTCCCATTGAAACCAAAATTGATTTGACATAAAAAAGTGATTTGATACAAAACATAGGTTATAACAATATATAGTTTAATTGTTTCAAATCGATTTTTAATAAAATGAAAAATATTCAATGTAAAACACAGTGTTTAGAAACAAAAAGTAATTTGATACAAAACATAGGTTTTAACCTTATACTATGTTAATCATTTTGAAAATAGATTCTTAATAAAATGAAAAATATTCAATGTAAAACACATGCATATTAACATTTAATTTTGATATTCTCCCTACTTTTCAACTTAGTCCATCCTTCTAGAAATATCCTTTTTAATGAAGCAAATATATCCATAGTAATCCACTAATATTTTTTCACCAACAACTATTCCATTTTGGACTTTTAGATCTCACATCTTGCTCATTGAATTTATGCAGATCTATACCTTTAAACTACTTGAAACTATTTTGTTACATCATAAGAATTATTTTGATATATCTCCCATTTTAATGGGGTGTATCGCACTTCGAGAAAAAAACACAAATTAGCCATAAACGTTTCCTATTGAAACCAAAAGTGTTTTGATATAGAACATAGGTTTTAACCTTATATAGCTAAATTTTGTTTCAAATATATTCTTTTAATTTAAAATGAAAAATATTTGATGTAAAACACATGCGTTCTTATACACCCTTGTGTCTACGGAAAGTAGTTTGAGTGATTCCACGGGTCCTCTACACCCTTAATTTGTATAATTGGGACATGCAGTGTTAACTTCTACAAGTTATATAGGTAGAGTCTGTAAAGGGCCAGGTAGACTCTAGATCTCATCTTTTATGAATGGTGACATATCCATTAAATGCCCCTACAGTCAATCTCTAAAATAGATCTAAATTCAAGTTTTTCATTTTCATATCCATGGTTTCAAACAATGAGAGAGAGAAAATACCTTTTATATTCAATGTAAAACACACATGAAAATTAAAATATAATTGTAATATTTCTCCTTTCCAACTTAGTCCATCCTTCTAGAAAATCTCCTTTAATGATGCAGATATATCCATAGTGATCCATTCATATTGGTTCATCAAAAACTATTCCATTTTGGAATTTTATATCTCAAAACTATGCTCATTGAGTTTATCCATCTATATCTTTAAATTACTTGAAACTATTTTATTACAACATAGGAATCATTCCCATATATATCTCACATTTTAATGGGTGTATCTAATTTCGAGAAAAACATAAATTAGCCATAAACGTTTCCCAATGAAACCAAAAGTGATTTGATACAAAACATAGGTCTTAAGCTTATATAGTTTAATTTTTTCAAACAAAGTTTTAATAAAATGAAAAAAATATTAAAAATATTCAATGTAAAACATGTATAGTATTTAGAAACAAAAATTAATTTGATACAAAACATAGGTTTTAACCAAGTATATAGTTTTAAATATTTTGAAAATAGATTCTTAAAAAAATGAAAAATATTCAATGTAAAACAAATGCACATTAACAGATAATTGCGATATTTTCCTGTCTTTCCAACTTAAGACCATCCTTCTAGAGATATGCCTTTTAATGAAGTAAATATATCCATAGTGAACCACTAATATTTTTTCACCAGCAACTATTCCATTTTGGACCTATATATCTCAAAACTATGCTCATTGAATTTATGCATCTATATCTTTAAACTACTTGAAACTATTTTATTTCACCATATGAATAATTTCAATATGTCTCCCATTTTAATGGGGTGCATCACATTTTGAGAAAATAATATTAAAGCCATAAAATTTTCCCATTGAAACAAAAAGTGATTTGATAAAAAAAATAGGTTTTAACCTTATATAGGTAATTGTTTCAAATAGATTCTAAATTTAAAATGAAAAATATTCAATGTAAAATGCATTAATAAACATATATATATAATTTTGTGACACTTTCCATTCTTCCAAACTTAGTGGACATCCTTTTAGAAAAAATTCTTTCAATGAAGCAGATATATCCATAGTGATATGCATAGTGATCCACTGATATATGTTCACAAACAACTATTCCATTTTGGAATTTTATATCTCAAAACTATGTTCATTGAATTTATGCATCTATATTTTTAAATATTACACCACACGATTCATTTTTCTATATCTCCCATTTTAATGGGGTGTATCACATTTCGAGAAAATCACATTAGCCATAAAAGTTTTCCATTGAAACCAAAAGTAATTTGATAAAAAACATCTAGGTTTTAACCTTATATATAGTTTAATGTTTCGAATAGTTTTTTAATAAAATGAAAAACCTTCGATGTAAAACACGTGCATTAACATATAATTGTGATATTTTCCCTTCTTTCCAACTTAGTGGAAATCCTTCTAGAAAAATCCCTTTTAATAAAGCAGATCTATATCCATAGTGGCATTGATATTTCTTCACAAACAACTGTTCCATTTTGGACCTTTATATCTCAAAATTGTGCTCATTGAATTTATGCATCTATATTTTATTACACCATATGAATCATTTTGATATATCTCCCACTTTAATGTGGTGCATCACATTTCGAGAAAAACATATTAAAGCCATAAAAACTTCCCATTGAATCCAAAAGTGATATGATACAAAACATAGGTTTTAACCTTATATAGGTAATGGTTTCAAATAGATTCTAAATTTTAAATGAAAAAATATTCAATGTAAAACACATAAATTAACACATATATATAATTTTTTAACACTTTCCCTTCTTCCAAACTTAGTGGACATCTTTTTAGAAAAATGTCCTTTAATAAAGCAGATATATCCATAGTGATATGCATAGTGATCCACTAATATATGTTCACAAAAAACTATTCCATTTTGGACTTTTATATCTCAAAACTATGCTCATTGAATTTATGCATCTATATTTTTAAACTACTTGAAACTATTTTATTACACCATAGGATTCATTTTGATATATCTCCTATTTTAATGGGGTGTATCTCATTTTGAGAAAATCACATTAGGCATAAAAGTTTTCCATCGAAACCAAAAGTAATTTGATACAAAAAATCTAGGATTTAACCTTATATATAGTTTAATGTTTCAAATAGATTTTTCATAAAACGAAAAATATTCAATGTAAAACACATGCATTAACATATAATTGTGATATCTTCCCTTCTTTCCAACTTAGTAGACATCCTTCTAGAAAAGTCCCTTTTAATTAAGCAGATCTATATCCATAGTGGCATTGATATTTGTTCACAAACAACTCTTCCATTTTGGACCTTTATATCTCAAAGATATGCTCATTGAATTTATGCATCTATATTTTATTACAGCATATGAGTCATTTCGATATTTCTCCCATTTTAATGGGCTGCATCACATTTCGAGAGAAACATATTAAAGACATAAAAGTTTCCCATTTAAACCTAAAGTGATTCAATAAAAAACATAGGTTTTAACCTTATATAGGTAATTGTTTCAAATAGATTCTAAATTTAAAATGAAAAATATTCAATGTAAAACACATGCATTAACATATATAAAATTTTGTGACACTTTCCCTTCTTCCAAACTTAGTGGACATCCTTTTAGAAAAATATCTTTTAATGAAGCAGATATATCCATAGTGATATGCATAATGATCCACTGATATATGTTCACAAACAACTATTCCATTCTGGACTTTTATATCTCAAAAATATGCTCATTGAATTTATGCATCTATATTTTTAAACTACTTGAAACTATTTTACTACTCCATAGGATTCAGTTTGATATATCTCCCATTTTGATGGGGTGTATCACATTTCGAGAAAAACACATTAGCCATAAAAGTTTTCCATTGAAACAAAAAGTAATTTGATACAAAACATCTAGGTTTTAACCTTATATATAGTTTAATGCTTCAAATAGATTTTTAATAAAATGAAAAATATTTAATGTAAAACACGTGCATTAACATATAATTGTGATGTTTTCCCTTCTTTCCAACTTAGTGGACATCCTTCTAGAAAAATCCCTTTTAATGAAGAAGATCTATATCCATAGTGGCATTGATATTTGTTCACAAACAACTGTTCCATTTTGGACCTTTATATCTCAAAATTGTGCTCATTGAATTTATGCATCTATGTTTTATTACACCATATGAATCATTTCGATCTATCTCCCGCTTTAATGTGGTGCACCACATTTCGAGACAAACATATTAAAGCCATAAAAACTTCACATTGAAACCAAATGTGATATGATACAAAACATAGGTTTTAACCTTATATAGGTAATGGTTTCAAATAGATTCTAAATTTTAAATGAAAAATATTCAATGTAAGACACATGAATTAACAAATATATATAATTTTGTAACACTTTCCCTTATTCCAAACTTAGTGGACATCCTTTTAGAAAAAAATATTTTAATAAAGTAGATATATCCATAGTGATATGCATAGTGATCCACTGATATATGTTCACAAACAACTATTCCACTTTGGAATTTTATATCTCAAAACTATGCTCATTGAATTCATGCATCTATAGTTTTAAACTACTTGAAACTATTTTACTACACCATAGGATTCATTTTGATAAATCTCCTATTTTAATGGGTTGTATCTCATTTCGAGAAAATCACATTAGCCATAAAAGTTTTCCATTGAAACCAAAAGTAATTTGATACAAAACATCTAGGTTTTAACCTTATATATAGTTTAATGTTTCAAATAGATTTTTAATAAAATGAAAAATATTCAATGTAAAACACATGCATTAACATATAACTGTGATATCTTCCCTTGTTTCCAACTTGGCGGACATCCTTCTAGAAAAATCCATTTTAATGAAGCAGATCTATATCCATAGTGTCATTGATATTTGTTCACAAACAAATCTTCCATTTTGCATCGTTATATCTCAAACCTATGCTCATTGAATTTATGCATCTATATTTTATTACATCATATGAGTCATTTCGATATTTCTCCCATTTTAATGGGCTGCATCACATTTGGAGAGAAACATATTAAAGACATAAAAGTTTCCCATTCAAACCAAAAGTGATTTAATACAAAACATAGGTTTTAACCTTATATAGGTAATTGTTTAAAATAGATTCTAAATTTAAAATGAAAAATATTCAATGTAAAACACATGCATTAACATATATAAAATTTTGTCACACTTTCCCTTCTTCCAAACTTAGTGGACATCCTTTTAGAAAAATATCTGTTAATGAAGCAGATATATCCATAGTGATATGCATAATAATCCATTGATATATGTTCACAAACAACTATTCCATTTTGGACTTTTATATCTCAAAACTATGCTAATTGAATTTATGCATCTATATTTTTAAACTACTTGAAACTATGTTATTACTCCATAGGATTCATTTTGATATATCTCCCATTTTAATGGGGTGTATCACATTTTGAGAAAAAAACATTAGCCATAAAAATTTTCCATTGAAACCCAAAGTAATTTGATACAAAACATCTAGGATTTAACCTTATGTATAGTTTAATGTTTCAAATAGATTTTTAATAAAATGAAAAATTTCAATGTAAAACACACGCATTAACATATAATTGTGATATTTTCCCTTATTTCCAACTTAGTGGACATCCTTCTAGAAAAATCCCTTTTAATGAAGCATATCTATATCCATAGTGGCATTGATATTTGTTCGCAAAAAACTTGTCCATTTTGGACTTTTATATCTCAAAACTATGCTCATTGAATTTATGCATCTATATTTTATTACACCATAGGAATCATTTTGATATATCTCCCATTTTAATGGGGTGCATCACATTTTGAGAAAAACATATTAAAGCCATAAAAGTTT
Source organism: Pinus albicaulis (assembly GCA_034641835.2). NCBI lineage: Eukaryota > Viridiplantae > Streptophyta > Pinopsida > Pinales > Pinaceae > Pinus > Pinus albicaulis. Next base: position 304,499,597 of record CM076581.1, read on the forward strand.
CCCATTGAAACCAAAAATGATTTAATACAAAACATAGGTTTTAACCTTATACAAGTAATTGTTTCAAATAGAATCTTAATTTAAAATAAAAAATATTCAATTTAAAACAAATTCATTCTTATATGCCCTTATGTCTAAGAAAAGTAGTGTGAGTGATTCCACGGGTCCTCTACAACCTTCATAGTGTATAATTGGGACAGGTAGTGTTAACTTCTACAAGTTCTAAAGGTAGAGTCTATAAAGGGCCAGGTAGCCTCTAGATCTCATCTTTTATGAAAGGTGACATAACTAGTAAATGCCCCTATAGTAAATCTCTAGAATAGATCTAAATAGAAGTTCTTCATTTTAATATCCAATTTAAAATAAATGCATTATTATACACCCTTATGTCTACATAAAGTAGTGTTAGTGATTCCATAGGTCCTCTACACCCTTCATAGGGTATAATTGGGATAGACAGTGAACTAACTTCTACAAGTTCTATAGGCAGAGTTTGTAAAGGGCCAGGTAGCCTCTGTATATCATCTTTTATGAAAGGTAACATATCTCCTAAATGCCCCTACAGTCAATCTCTAGAATAGATCTAAATAGAATTTCTTCATGTTAATATCCATAAAACACAACCACTTTAAGGTAAATTGTGTACATGTGTCATTTCTCCCACAATCTAAAGGCTTCCTCCCATTAATTCTAGATGTGAATTCTACCACAAAATTTTTAATTCAAGCTTTAAGATAAACCATGCACATGTCATTTATCTCATGATCTTGTGTCATTTCTCCCATGAATTTGAATTAAATTTCAATTTAATATATATTTTTATTACATTTTTTTTTTTTCATGGATAAAAAAACCATTAAATATGGTTGAAAAATGGAAATTATGCATACAAATTTATATCTATACCAATCTAGGGAAAGCAGTGATTACATATGTGATTTCCAATATTGCGACTAGCAAAGTCGTGTTGAATTCTAAGTTAAACTGAGAAGGGGGGGTGAATCAGCTTAACACATACATGAGCTTTTTAATTTTTCATCAGCTTATTTACAACTTACTTTTATAACCAACCTTAATATGTGAACAGTCTTAATATGTTGCAGCATGTATTAAATTAATGTGACATCAAACTTATTTTGAGAGTAGCAAACATTAAGCAGATTTGGTAAATCATCTCAGCACACAGGCAACACAGATAGAGACAACAGATATAAGTGGAAACCCAAAAAGGGATAAAACCACATCTTATTATTGTTGTGATGCAAAGGCAAGCTCCAACTCCCTCTCACCACAATTTTTCTGCAGGCACCAACGTACAGGAGGCTCCAACCTCAATTATGCAAGCTACAACTTGCACGGAAGCTCCAACTCCCTTCAATTTTCTGCAGGCACCAACCTAGAGGAGGATCCAACCTCAATCAGCTACAACTGACAACTATCAAGTTTCAAATTGATAGGGAATCTCCAACTTCCTCAATTTGTCAAAAGAAACATTTGTTGATTTACCTCAGATATTAGCTCTGTTCTCTAGAATCTCTTTCTTCTCCTCTCGTTCTTACATTCTCTGCCTCAATCTTCTATGCTTTGCATTCTCTATCCTTACTCTCTCTAACCTCTTTATGCATATCAATGTGATATTATATATAGAGTTCATCACACGACTCTTTATATTCCTCAGGGAATTTGAGGTGAATAGTCCTGACTCTTTTCTTTCTGCCTTCTCATTTCTTTTACCCGTTCACTCAGAAAAATATAACAATATGCATTGATTTCAATATTACAGTGGGAGTTTTATTTTCCTACTGGAGACTTGACAATCCATCACAAACAATAAAAAATTACTTACAACATTTACATTCACATTTTCAGTTACACACTTCAATTTCACTCAGCTCCTTTTCTGGATTTTGGCTTTACTGGATTTGTTTTTTCTGATGCTATTGAGTGACTGTTCTGTATAATTTGGTTCACCTCTGTGTCTATTCATATGTTCACTGTACTTGTGTGAACCAGCTACATATATAACAGCTTTTTAGGTTTTATTCTCAAATACATATGAATCTAGGCGATGTCTATTCATTACCAATCTCTGTTCTCGGGCTACCTGCTTACATTCTCTATTCATCTATGAGCTTAAACTTGATGGTTGAAACTCACATTATAATTTCAATTCATCTTTTTCCTTATACAATTTTTCTGTCGCTGTCTCTCTCTCTTTCGTTCTTGCAGGCTCTCTTCTCCATTGTAGTTGTATAACTGTTGTACATATAACTGTCTTTTAATATAACTACTGGGAAATTTCAATATTTTTTAATTTCTACACTGGAAACCTTTATATGTTGAATCCCTCTTCTTCTCTTTTTGAACTGGGAAATCAACTTTAATTAGAAATGCTTAAGTTGGCATTCTCAGTTTCAGATGCCCACTTTTAACATACTTTGAAGTGAAAGCACAATATCCCAGCCACAATTTACTTGGCTCATTCACTGTTTCAATGGCCCTTCATTCAATGTTTAGGACTCAATTAAATATCCTTTCCATTTCGGCCATACCTTAATTGAGAACCAAATAGTCAACATATATTAAGGTTTGGGCCCCACTTTCTTAGGTTTTATTTATATGCATATACAGTTAAATCCAAACTCTCAATATTTTCCAATACACTTATAAGCATTTGGGTCAACCTTCGACCTTTATAATAAAATGTATTATATAGTGGCCACTTTGTACAATGTGATAGCCCACTTTATAATAAATTGAATAAAGGAAATGCCATCACACATAAGTATCTGGGTTAATCCACCATATTAAACCTTCATATCAATCAGATCAATGTTTCATTTATCAAGCTTTGGATAGCCCATATATTCCATTTTTACCTCCTAATCAAACCTTATTATCAAATACATTAATATCTGAATTAACCCTCGACTTTGTTTTTAAATCTTAGGCATTTAAAAATGTATCCATATGCATTAAACATATAATCAGCTCCAGGCCATTCTTATGCACGCATTCCACTTTAATATATCAAATATTGCAATATATATCAACCCCGATGCATATTATAATACGTACATGTTCCATGGAGCCCACTTGATAATGCATTTCTTCAATCGATGGTTAATAGCATATCGCGCAACCAACACTGATCTGACGACAACCAACTATTGTCGCATAGATTAAATGCAAGAGTTTTAAACTTCAGACTCTGTGCGATGAGCTGGGGCCCAGCCACTTATCACGCCATCTCTTGAGTTATCTTCCTTGCTAGTTGACGTGCGACTACCGTTTGATGGACTCGCCTCTACATCGGACGACGTACATCGATATCGCGTGAAGTCCACAGTCAAAAGTTAATGCGCAATGGCACGTGATAAGGGTGGTTTCTCCAAACCACTTAAGGCCACGTTTCAGCCGATGGCTGTGATCGCGTTGATTTCACGAAAACCACTTACCGCACAAAAGCAATGCGATGAAAACTGTCGGGTGGTCGTTATTTTTCCTTCATGGTTCCACCTTCATTCAGGGTTTCACCTCTGCCCCTTTTCTATGGGCTCATTCACTCCTTTCATATATTAACCATTTTTCCATCAACTCTTCAACACTGCATTTCCACATATTATAACGCAAGGGTTTATTACCATTTCGATTCATAATTTGTTGTATTCATTGTATTTGCCACTGCCTCTACTGCTCGACCTCTGCCTCCACTGCTCGAATATTTCTCTACCTCTGTACATATCCTATCACTGAATCGCCATTCCATGCAGGCTTCATTCAACTCTGTATTTTTAATTTCATGTCAGGGCTCCAACCAGGAACTCTCATCAATTGGCTATTCTCTTAGGATATCTCCTACAGTTCTACGTGGCCCTCTACAAGCTTGTGCTTCAATTCACTGCTTGCTCTACTCCTTCACTAATGTTGCTCCTTGCTTCTACTGTTGTTGTTTTTCTTTCTCTGCCTTATCCTTTGCCATCAAGGACAACATTTCCAATAGTCTCCCCCTTTGGCATTGATGGCAATACACTTCCTCTATTTTCCTTTCAGAACCCTTTCTTCTGTTGCTCCCTCTTCCTCCCCCTTTGCAATCAATGGCAAGGGGTTGCTCATTTTTCAGTGTTCTTTTAACTCTCACCTTTGACCTGTCTCATGCTTCCCTTGCTAGCTGATCTCCCCCTGGAATGATATTTTACTTGTGCTTTTCCTGTCATCCACACAGCTGGCCCAATCTTCATCTGTGTATGCTATCAAAGTGATACTTCTTCCTTTAGGATACCAAAGAACATGCTGTGCAGTTCCTTGTAGATATCTGAATATTCTTTTGACTGAAAGAAGGTGGTTTTGTTTAGGTCCTTCTTGATATCTAGCCACTAGTCCTACTGCTAGCATGATGTCGGGTCTTCATGCTGTCAGATAAAGTAGACTTCCTATCATGGATCTGTAGAGTTTTTTATCTATATCAGCAGATGCATCATCAGCACATAGCTTGCATCCCGTGATCATGGCAGTTGACACAGGTTTGCAGTCTTCCATTTTGAACTTTTTCAACATTTCATTTAAATATTTTTCCAGTGATATGAATGTACCTATGTTATTTTTCTGGATTTGAAGTCCTAAATAGAAACTAAGCTCTCCAATCATAGACATCTCAAACTCTGATTTCATCTCCTCAGCAAACCCTCTTGCTAGTTCATCTCTATTGCTTCCAAACATAACGTCATCAACATATACTACAACAATCAGGAGTTCATTTCCATGGGCTTTTATGTATAGATTGTTGTCTACTCCACCTCTCTTAAAGCCTTGTTTTTGCAAATACTTATCCAATCTTGAGTACCAAGCACGAGGAGCCTGTTTCAGTCCATATAGAGACTTCTTTAGTATGCACACATAATCTTCTTTATCTGTTAAAGAGAAACCTTCTATTTTTTCCATGTAGACTTCTTCTTCTAGATCTCCATTCAGAAATGTAGATTTCACATCCATTTGATATACCTTGAAGTCTTGGTAGCATGCAAAGGCCATAAACATTCTGATCGCTTCCATTCTGGCTATAGGGGAAAATGTTTCATCGTAATCAAGTCCTTCAATTTGTGAATATCCTTTGGAGACAAGTCTGGCTTTATTCCTGATTACCTGTCCTTCCGCATTCATTTTATTTTTGAATACCTATTTTGAGCCTATGAAATTTTTCTTAGTGGGTCTAGGAACTAGTTCCCAGGTACTGTTCTTCTCAATTTGGTCCAATTCTTCATTCATAGCATTCATCCAATACTTTTCCTTGGTGGCTTCTTCAAAATTATTTGGCTTTATTTTATATAGCATGGCTATGTATACCTCTTATGTCTGTTCAGTTAGCTTCCTTCTTGTCTGGACCCCTACTCTCTTATCTCCTATGATCTGATCTTCAGGATGGTTCTTCTAAGTGTATCTAGAGGGAGATTTCGAGCTCAGGTCTGCATCTTCTGTTGTCTTGATTGTTTCATCATCATCTTGTTTTTCTTCTTCATGACTGTCTGATGGATTGCTGCAGTCTGTATCTCTTGTATTTTTTGGAAGTTCTTCATCAAATCTCACGTCAATGCTTTCTACTATTTCTAGAAGAGTCTTTTTGTAGCACCTGTACCCTTTACTTTTGGATGCATATCCTATAAATATCCCTTCATCTGCTCTTGCATCGAATTTCCCAAGATTTTCATCATTATTCTTTATGTAACACTTGCTTCCAAATATTCTAAAGTGTTTGATTGAAGCTGGTTTCCCATGTCATAGTTCATAGGGAGTCTTGTCACTGCTTGGTCTTAAGTGAGCTTTATTAAGGATATTCATCGATGTGTGTACTGCTTCTGCCTAGAAGGTTTGAGGAATATTACTCTCATGCATCATGGCTCTGGCTATTTTCTATACAGATGTGTTTTGTCTCTCTGCTACACCATTTTGTTGAGGTGTCCTTGCAATAGTAAATTGTTGCTTTATGCCATGTTCATTGCATAGCTCTACAAAGTCATAATCAGTGAATTCACCTCCTCTGTCTAATATGATGCATTTTGGCTTGCATCCTGTCTAATTTTCTACTAAAGCTTTGAATGTTTTGAATTTTTCTAGAGCTTCTAATTTATTCTTGAGAAATGCAACCCATGTCATTATGGAGAAATCATCTATTATCAGCATGAAGTAGGATTCTACACTTGGTGTTTTAGTTCTTGCAATTCCACATAGGTTCATGTGCACAAGATGGAGTGGTATTCTTGTGGTATTCTTAAATGATGTGCAGGTCTGTTTGCCCAATTGACAAGATTTTGATATGGTATTAGAAGGCCTTTTTACTTCTGGCATGTATCTGACTACTTTCTTCTTTCTTAGTCTGATGATGTGATCGAAACTAAGGTGTCCCAACCTTTTATGCCATAACCATGACTCCTCAAGTTTGCTAAGATGACATGCTTCATCTTCCTCTTTCAAAATGTAAACATTACTCTCTGTTCCAACTCCTTTGAGCAGAGCCTTACCTGTGGTGCTTGATCTAACTTCACAATCTTGTGCTCTAAAAAGAACTTCACAGCCTTTGTCACACATTTGACTGACACTCAGAAAATTTTCATTCAGCCCATCTACAAATAGTACATCTTGGGCCTTTCCCCTGCCATTATCTAGGTTGACTGAGCCTTTTCCTTTTATTTTTCCAGATTTATCATTGCCAAAAGTAAGATTGCCATATTTCTTTTCATCAAGAGTTATAAAATTGCTTCTGTCTCCAGTCATGTGTTTTGAGCAACCACTGTCCAAGTACCACTGGCTTTTCAGGTCTTGAGTAGTTAGAGCCAAGTCACATCTATTCACCTTCTTTATCCACTGGAAGCACCCTTTTGTTTGGTATCTTTTGTGAGATGATGAACTACATTTTCTAAGAGGACATTTGGAAGGCTTATGTCCAACTTGATTGCATACACAAAATTTGATCATAATTTTTGCAGAATTGTGAGTATCAAAAAAATTTCGTTGATTCATAAACCTCCTTGAGGTGTTGAACATCAATCTTTGTCCATACTTTCTACACTCAATGATTTTATGGCCAAATTCCTTAAAATAAAAACAATACCCATAGAAACTGTTTGCATACCTTATGTAAGGTTGTCTACTCCATTTGTTTGCTTGAGACAATCTCTTAACTGTTTTCATATTTTGCTGGTTTGAATTACTCCTCCTTGCATGACAATATGTAGCAATTTGTCCCAGCTTGAGGCAGACATAACAGGTGGCATTATTCATAGGAGGGAAGAATCTTCTTTGATGGCTTCCAAATTTGACATGCTCAAGGGTATATGATCCTTTTTCTGTTGTCTTAGTATTAATTGCATTCTTTGTTACTAGAGGTTTCTTCTGATCCTTGTCCTCCTCATTACATGTTTCTTCTTTTGTAGGAACAGTTTGACCTGCTTCATCAACCTTTTCTGCTTTTACAAAAATAATATTTTTGTTTTCCTTTTCTTTTCTTTTACTTGATTCTCCTTCATAGCCTAGTCCATTTTTTATAAGAGGAGATCTTTGAGCATCCAGAATTTTGTTAAACTTACTAGAGCTTGTTGTTTGAGAGGAATTTGTAGACACTTTCCTCTGAGCATTTTCTAATTTCTTCCTCAGACATACTACTTCTTCTTTCAACTTCTCCTGTTCCTGAGTTTTCTCCTTGATTTGATGAAGTATCATGTCTTCTATCTTCTTGGCTTCTTCAAGCTCTAATTTCAGCTGCATCAGGACTTCTGAATTTTTCTCTTCTCGTACATACTTGAGGAGGATGTCATTTTCTTTTCTTCTCTTCAGTTTGAGTCTGTCAATCTCCTCCAGGGAACTTTTTAGCTCCCCCTGAAGATCAACTTCACCTTCTTCCTCTTCATCTTCTAGCAGGAGTCCTTCAAGTTCTTCTATGGCCATCAATAAAAATTCAGAGGTTCCTTCTTCACTTGAGGGTTCATCTCAGTCTTCAGATGTACTGCTATCTTGTTGAGCATAGAAGGATTTTCTGCTGAACTTCTTTCCTTTCTGCCAGTTCTTTGATGTATTTTTCTCTGATTCTTGAGCCTAATTCCTTACTTTCTTTTGATGACACTTAGCAACATAGTGTCCAAATCTTCCATAGTTAAAGCATTTGAAAGGAATTTTACCTTTGTATTTACCTAAGCCTTTGTCTAGTTTCTTGACAAATCTAGCCTTTTCTTCATCCGAGCAAGAGCATATGTCTTCCTTTTCTTCTTTCTTCTTTTCTGTTTTAAAGGATGCCTCCCTCATACTTGGCTTCTTCTGTAGGAGCCTCATCTCATATGTTGTTAGATTTCCAAGTAGCTGGTTCATGTTCAAGATTTCCCAATTAGTTGTCTCTTCTATTACAGACACCTTGGGGTTAAAACTGGGTGGAAGAGATCTTAGAATATTTTGTACAATTACAACTTCTTTTATGGTTTCCCCTAGAGCCTTCATGTTATTTACTATTTTTGAAACCCTTAGAAAGAAGCTGGCAATATCTTCATGATCATTCATTTTTAAGTTCTCAAACTGGGCTCTATAGACTTGAAGTTTGGCAGTCTTTACCTTCTTGTCTCCCTCATGGATGTTCTCTAGGGTATCCCATGTCTCTTTGGCAGTGTCTTTGTGCATTACTTTGATAAACTCTACCTCACACAATCCATTTCAGATGGCATTCATGGCTTTTGCATTAGCTACAAAATATTGTTTTGTTTCTTTCTCTGAGTCAGTTGCCTTTGGGGTATATCCTAATTCCACAGCAGCCCAAACTTCTCTTCCTAGAGGCGTTATGTATGTCCTCATTCTGATTTTCCAGAAGTCATAATTTGCACCAGTAAAAAAAGGGGCTTTATTGGTTGAGTATCCTTCTTTACTAGCCATCCTGGGAACCTAGGATCTCCTTTCAGTTGTTAAACTGATACAAAAGGAACCTGCGCTGATACCAATTGTTGAATCCTAAGTTAAACTGAGAGTGGGGGGGGGGGGGGGTGAATCAGTTTAACACATACATGAGCTTTTTAAATTTTCATCAACTTATTTACAACTTACTTTTATAACCAACCTTAGTATGTGAACAGTCTTAATATGTTGCAACATGTATTAAATTAATGTGACATCAAAATTATTTTGAGAGCAACAAACATTAAGCAGATCTGGTAAATCATCTCAACACACAGGCAACACAGATAGAGACAGTAGATATAAGTGGAAACCCATAAAGGGAGAAAACCACATATTATTATTGTTGTGATGCAAAGGAAAGCTCCAACTCCCTCTCACCACTGTTTTTCTGCAGGCACCAACCTACAGGAGGATCCAAAATCAGTCAGATAAAAATGAAAACTATCAAGTTTCAAATTGATGGGGAAGCTCCAAATTCATCAATTTGTCAAAAGAAATGTTTGCTGATTTACCTCAGATATCAGCTCTGTTCTGTAGCATCTCTTTCGGCTCCGTTCTTTCTTACCTTCTCTGCCTCAATCTTCTATGCTTTTCATTCTCTATCCTTACTCTCTCTAACATATTTGTGCATATCAATGTGATATTATATATAGAGTTCATCACATGACTCTTTATATTCCTCAGGGAATTGGAAGTGAATAGTCCTGACTCTTTGCCTTCTGCCTTCTCATTTCTTTTACCTGTTCATTCCGAAAAATATAAAAATATGAATTGATTTCAATATTACAGTGGGAGTTTTTTTTCCTAATGGATACTTGCCAATGCATCATAAAAAATAAAAAATTAATTACAACATTTACATTCACATTTTCAGTTACACACTTCAATTTCACTCATCTCCTTTTCTAGATTTTCGCTTTACTGGATTTGTTTTTTCTGCTGCTATTGAGTGGCTTTTCTATATACTTTGGTTCACCTCTGTGACTATTCATCTATTCACTGTACTTGTGTGCACCAGCTACATATATAGCTTCTTTTCAGGTTATATTCTCAAATACATATGAATTTGGGCGATGTTTATTCATTACCAATCTCTGCTCTCGGGCTACCTGCTTACATTCTCTATTCATATATGAGCTTAAACTTAATGGTTGAAACTCACATTACAATTTCAATTCATCTTTTTCCCTGTACAATTTTTCTGCCACTGTCTCTCTCTCTTTCATTCTTGCAGGCTCTCTTCTTCATTGCAGTTGTATAACTGTTGTACATATAACTATCTTTTAATATAACTTTTGGGCAATTTCAATATTTTTTAATTTATGTATTCGCAACCTTTACGTGTTGAATCCCTCTTCTTCTTTTTTCAACTGGGAAATTAACTTTAATTAGAAATGCTTAAGTTGGCAATCACAGTTTCAGATGCCCACTTTTAACATACTTTGAAGTGAAAGCACAATATCCCAGCCACAATTTACTTGGCTCATTCACTGTTTCAATGACCCTTCATTCAATGTTTATGACTCAATTAAATAGCCTATCCATTTCGTTCATACCTTAATTCAGAACCAAATAGTCAACATAAATTAAGGTTTGGGCCCCACTTTCTCATATTTCATTTATATGCATATACAGTTAAATCCAAACTTTGAATCTTTGTCAATACACTTATAAGCATTCGGGTCAACCTTCAACCTTTATAATAAAATGTATTATATAGTGGCCACTTTGTAGAATGTGATAGCCCTCTTTATAATAAATTGAATAAAGGAAACACCATCGCACATAAATATTTGCATTAATCCACCATATTAAACCTTCATATCAGTCGGATCAATGTTTCATTTATCAAGCTTTGGATAGCCCATATATTCCCTTTTTACCTCCTAATGAAACCTTATTATCAAATACATTAATATTTGAATTAACTCTCGACTTTGTTTTTAAACCTTAGGCATTTCAAAATGTATCCATATAAATTAAACATATAATCAGCTCCAGGCCATTCTTGTGCGTGCATTCCACTTTAATATATCGAATATTACAATATATATCAACCCCAATGCATATTATAATACATACACGTTCCGTGGAGCCCACTTGTTAATCAATTTCTTCAATCGATGGTTAATAACATATCACTCAACCAACACTGATCCGATGGAAATCAACGAGTGTCGCATACATTAAATGCACGAGTTTTAAACTTCAGACTCTGTGCGATGTGCTGGGGCCTAGGTTCTTATCGTGTCCTCTCTTGAGTTATCTTTCGTGCTAGTTGACGTACGACTACCGTTCGATGGACCCACCTCCAGATCGGACATCGTACATTGATATCGCGCGGAGTCCAGAGTCAATAGTTAATGTGTGATGGCACGTGATAAGGGCGGTTTCTCCAAACTGCTTAAGGCCATGTGATAGCTGATGGCTGTGATCGCACTGATTTAATGAAAACCACTTACTGCACAAAAACAATGCGATGAAAACCGTCGGGTGGTCGTTACTGTTCCTTCACGGTTCCACCTTCATTCAGGGTTCCACCTCCACACCTTTTCTATGGGTTCATTCACTCCTTTCATATATTAACCATTGTTCCATCAAATTTTCAACATTGCACTTCCACATATTATAACTCATGGGTTTATTACCATTTCGATTCATAATTTGTTGTATTCGCTATCTCCGCCTCTGCCTCTACTGCTCGACCTCTGCCTCCACTGCGCGACTATTTCTATACCTATGTACATATCCTGTCACTTAATCATCATTCCAGAAAGGCTTCATTCAACTCTGCATTTTTAATTTCATGTCAGGGCTCCAACCAGGAACTCTCATCAATTGGCTATTCTTTTCAGATCTCTCCTACAGTTCTACGCGGCCCTCAGCAGGGCTGTGCTTTAATTCACTGCTTGCTCTGCTCCTTGACTAATGTTGCTCCTTGCTTCTACTGCTGCTCTTTGTCTATCTCTACCTTGTCCTTTTCCATCAATGACAACATTTCCAACAAGTTGTCCAAAGGAAAATGAATATACCAAGAAGAGCAACAAGCAACGACGAATATTATATTGGATTGATAGAAGGCTTGGGATCAATGATGGAGTATGGATCAAATGGAATTATAGATTTCACCAATTCTAAACTTGTGTGTAACCAAATGAATGGCGTGTACCAAGTTAAGAAGGAGAGTCTGAAATAACTGCATGGAATAGCAAACAATATTTTTAGCCAATTTCAAATTTTTAGTATAAGTCATTGCGCAAATATGAATAATATGTCTATTGATATATTGCATGGGGAAATTCCAATTCAGGATTCATCTATCAATGATGAATTAATACATGAACTAGAATTATACGGGGCAATGCCAATGCAAGATTCATCTCTCAAAGATGAATTGGTTTTGAGACGCTCTTCTTCAAAAATTCAAGATTCATCTCTTAAAGATGAATTAGTTTTGAGACGCTTTTCTTCAAAAATTCAACATTCATCTCTCGAAGATGAATTAGTGTTGAGACGCTCTCCTTCAAAATTTATTGATGGAAATTGTAAAATATTTTGGATATGTGTGTGTTGTGTACTTATAAATGCATCCTTTTTATTGACCATGTGTTTTTTTCAATTATATACCAAGTGTGCTCCCACCACGCCATGCAAAGCGCAACTTGGTGAACTTCACATTTGCAACAAGTGGTGAACTTCACATTTTTATAAAATTAAAATGCAGGGACTTTAACAAGTTTTTATTTAAATGGAGTTTCACCTCTTCTTTAATGACAATGTGTTCTTTTAAATTTTATACCAAGTGTGCTCCCACCATGTAAAGCGCAATTTGGTGAACTTATCATTTTTATAAAAAAAAATTTCCTTAAATTGAGTTTCACGCATCAATTAATGCTTTGAAAGCTATGTTTTACATAATTTTTTTCCATTAAATTACATTAATTTTCTGAAATTTATTTTGAATTTTATTTAAATTAGTTATTTAAAAAAATAATTGTAAATGTCCACCGTAGATATATATATGATGGAGGACGAACGACGAAGATAAACAAGATTCCATATCTCTACGAGAGGGAGGGATCAGGGATCGAGGGATGTTCATGGTATTTAAATATAATCTTAAATCTCCATACATGTCTGTACATATGGAATTGATTTTTTATCAACTTTGTGAGTTAAATTAGTTGTTAATAACTTTTATTTTTTATTTTTTAGGAGCTAATAAGAGGAGAAGGGTCTCTACTCCATCCATGGAGCTCGCCCATGGTTCACCTAGTCATGGTATGGTTTGAACGCAATTTAATCAATGAGTATGTATGTGTGTATTTATATGTATGAATGTATTTTTCAATTGATTATAAATTCATATTTGTTTATGAATTTTCTCTCTCCTCTTGAGAGGTTGGTGGTGGTTTAAATCCCCTTAGAGGGCCATCAATAAGTTTTTAGCAGGTTGCGTGAAGGTGGTGATATTTATTTCCCCAGAGGCCAATCAATGACTGGTGGTGCTGGTTCTCAGTAGGGTCATTCTAGTTCTCAATAGTTTCGGGGTGGAGAAGATGCTAGCCAACCACGTCAAGGTTTCCATCAATTTCAATATTTTTTTCATTCAATTTGTAAAAAAAAAATTACGTGTTTTCTCTAATATACAAAATTTTATATATATTGATGCAGAGACTGAAAATGATCCAAATGTTGGTCAAAAAAGACACAGGGCAGAATGCTACATTCAAGAACAAGGTTGTCCACCCACCACAACTTAGCCAGCCCACATATCTGATATACCGTGTGAAATAAACATGGTGCAATGCACCTTAGAAAGGTGTCAACAACTTCATGCAAAATTGTAGAGAGATCTCGTGGCTTTGACTCTACCTGCTGAAACTTGACAAAGCCTCGAAATAGTTACATATTCATCAGATGAACTAGTAGTTGTGTACAGAAATATTGGGCCAATTACTGATACATTTGTAGAAGTCATGAGAAAAATAAAGGAAACAGTAATGGGTCTCGATAAATGGGAGGATGTAAAACAAATATTTACAAAATAAATGGCGAAGTCAATGTTTAATTTCAAATAAGGGCCGAAAAAAAAAGATGCTGAAGGTGGAATATTTTAAGCACCCCAATATAGCTCACTATTTGTATGATAGGCACCTTGCCACCTATGGAAGACTCCCATGGAATGACGAGGCTCCTCGTTATTTTTCAAAACTGTTTTACGCAGAATTCTTTTTGGAAATGAAACCCAATTACAATGACCTTCCATCAAAACTTTTTAGTCCTGGGAAAGGTCGATTGTGTGAGCGTAAGGCACTAGGCATGATGTTAAGTTGCCTCGCCCTGAGCCACCATCGGTGAGTCGACCTTTTCGGGTCGAAACTTTGCAGTCAGTGATGAATGCCACTTCTCAAATACGTCGAGAAGAAAGGGATGCCATCATCGACAATGTTCACAATAGATTGGGTGGAGTCGATTCTTGTCTAAATCAAGAAAGAGCACATGAGAATGCATGTGCCAATTTTGTGTATTATACAGATGAAGAGATTTACAACATGAGTGTTGACGATCTCAGAATATATGCAAAGAGTTGTCGCAATGGTTGGCAAAACCTAATTATTCATGTGGAAGAGGGTAGGGGAACAATATGTGTTAATTTTTAGGGTTCAATTATTTTTACATGGACATGTACAATTTGTAATAAATACATGTATGTTGATGTATACATTTATTTGTATGTACATTAATCTAACAAAAATGTATCATTATATGTTAAAACACCATTTTCAGTTCTCACGCATGATGAATGACGAAAATGTTAATATCACGTTTGGGGCCACCGGTTCAAACAATCAAGATGGGTCTCACCATCAAGATATGTTGACAAATTTTATTGTTTTTTAAGTGATATTTTTAGAATAAATAATTGTGCACACATGTATATGTACATATATAATAATAAAATGTTTAAACAGATTCTGATTTTGTCCGATGTTTTTGGGATGGTGGTACCTTCTTCTTCCTTGGGAGATGAACATTCTACTTCCTTAGGAGATGTGCCAGATCCACAACAAGTATGGACAATTTTTCACTTTTAAAATTTATGTTTAAGTTATATATATTCCACCTCAAAATGTTCCATTAAAAATTGAGATATATATCTATATCTTGAGTTATTTTAAATTTTTTGAATTTTAGGTTTTTGGAGATATTCTTTTGGAGACTCTCTTAGGAAATGTCCCAAATTCACCTACAAAAGTATTCAATTTTTTGCTTTTAAATATATATATATATATATTTAAAAGTTATAATTTATAAATTCAAGTTTAAAAGTTTTTTTATAAATTGAGATCTTGATCTTGAGTTATTTTATACTTTTAAAATTTTGAATTTTAGGTTTCTATAGAATATTTCTTTAATCCACGAAATCATGACGGAGATAGGAACATCCACACCATTTCAACCATTTCAACAACTTGTCTAACTTCTTTTTTTTAAATATTGAAAATAAGTTTATATATACATGTGCATTTTCATCGAAATTTTTTAACATACACACACAGATATATATATATATATATTGTACAGTTTACTGAAGGAGATGTTCCCATGGGGGAAGTTGTAGCAGGCAACCAACAAATGGAGAGGGAACCTCATGAGGTATTGCATGACTTTTTTTAATATTTTGTTTTTTACACGAAGTTCTATATATTCTCACTCATTTTTAAAACATCAAATTTTAATGTTTGTATGTAACACTATTGCCGATAAAATAGGTAACCGCACTATTACCTAGTTTTTTTTGGTAGCATAAAAAGCACCCGATTTTGAAAAGTGGTGATGCAGAATCACCCCCCTTTTTTTTTTGTGCACATTTTTGACACTCTAATATTTTTATTTATTAAGTATGAATATTTGTTTTAAAATGTTAGTGATTTTCATGCTAATTTTGAAACGTATTGATGCAGCATCAACTTTTTTTTTAGAGCGGTGATTTTCATGCTAATTTTGAAACGTATTGATGCAACATCAACCTTTTTTTTAGAGTGGTGATTTTCATGTTGGTAATAAAACAAAAAACATAGAAATATATATATATATATATATATATATATATATAAACAATAAACAAACCAATAAAAATGTAAAAAGAAAAACAAAATTAACTCGTAAAAATAAAAAATTTAAACAAAAATAAATTTAAAAAAAAACAAAAATATTCGAAAATTATATCAAAAGAAATGACAAAATTTGAAAAAAAAACACATAATTTAAAGGAAAAAACAAAAATTAACTTGGAAAAAAAAAAAAAAAAATTTAAAAACATTTTTTTCTAAATTATTAAAAAAAACCATATAATTAAAAAAAAAAAAATCTAAACAGAAAATTTAAAAATAATTGAAATTACAAAATTAAAATTTAGATTAAAAAAATAAAATACAAAACAGAAAAAATTAAATCAAAAAATTTAAATTAAAAAAATAATAATAATAAGAAAAAAAAAATACAAATTTTAAAATTAACAAAAGAAACAAATTAAAAAAAATAAATAAAATAAATAAAATAAAATAAAATAAAAGAATTAAGAAAAAAAAAACTATCATTAAAAAACAAAAAAATGAAAAAAATCACGTGAAAATAATTATTTTAAATGAAACAATTTATACATTGTAAAAATGAAAAACTAAATAAACTAAAAGAAAAAAAAAATTAAATTAAATTAAAATTTAATAAATAATTCTTAAATTTTAAAAAATAATTAATCTAAAATATTAAATTAAACATAAAAAATAAAAAATAAAAAACAAAACAAAAAAATTAAAACAAATTAAATTTAAAATAAAAAATTTGAATTAAAACAAAATAATTTTAAATTTTTTGAATTAAAAAAAAAATCAAATAAAAACAAATATATTAAAATTAAAAAATAAAAAATAAAAAATAAATTTTGATCGTGGTGGCGCCGCTAATCGGCCTCCCTCTCGAGTGGCAGCGGAGGTAGGCCGCTTGGTGGGCGTGGAGGCTGCATGCAGCGCCCCGCCCACCCAGTGGTCGGCCTCCGCTGCCACCTAGGCGGGAGGCCGATTCCGAGAATCGCCTTCCGGTGGCCGGAGGCTGATTCCAGGAATCGCCATGTGGTGGTAGGCGGTGGGAGGGCAATTTCGGGCCGATTCCGGGAATCGCCCTCCGACGGCGGGAGGGCGATTCCAGGAATCGCCCTCCCATCACGGGAGGGCGATTCTTGGAATCGGCCTCCCGCATCGCCCTCCTGCCACCGGAGGGTATTCCGAGAATCAACGTCTCGCCGTCGGAGGGCGATTCTCGAAATCGGCATCCTGCGCAGGTGGTGGCGGAGGCCGACCACTGGGCGGGCGGGTGGCTGCATGCAGCCTCCCCACCCACCCAGTGGCCATCCACTACCGCCACCTGGGCGGGAGGCCGATTGGCGGGGCCACCACGATCAATTTTTTTTTTTTTTTTTTAATTCAAAAAATTTAAAATTATTTTTTTTAATTCAATTTTTATATTTGAAATTTAATTTGTTTTAATTTCTTTTATTTCTTTTAATTTCTTTTTTTATTTTATTCATTTTTTTGTTTTTAATTTTTTTCTTTCTAAATTTTGTTAATAATTTTTATTAAATTTTGTATTTTTTTTATTTAATTGATTTTTTTTTAAATTTTTTCATATCTCTTTTTATTATTAAATTTTATGTTTAGTTTTTTCATTTAATTTTTTAAAATTTAATAAACTTTGTATTTCTTTTTTTTAATTTATTTGAATTTAATATATTTTTAATTTTTTAATTTTTTTATTATTATTTTTTTAATTAAATAAAATTTTTATATTTTTTTTATTTGAATTAAAATTGTGTATTTAAAATTAGATTTTTTTTTTAATTAAACTTAATATTTTCAAATTAATTTATTTTTTATTTTATTTTTTATTTAATAGATATATTTTAATTTATTTTTTTCAATTTTTTATTTTTAATTGATTTTAAAAGTTTTTTAACTTTTTATTTTAACAATGTTTTTTCTTTTTTTTCTTTATATTTAAAATTTATTTGTTTATTCATTTATTTATTAAAATTTAATATTTTTTTTTTTAATTTAATTTGTTATTTTAATATTAACATTTTTTTTTTAAATTTAATAAAATTTAATATATATATAATTTAAGTTCATATATATATATATATATATATATATATATATATATATATATATATATATATATATTTTATTTTTTATAATTTAAATTTAATTTATTTTTTAAAATTTATTTGTTTTTTTAATATATATATTTTTAAATTTAATATTTTTATTGTATTTTATTTTTCATTTTTTATTTTTAATTAATTTTTCATTTTTCTACTTTTAAATTAAATAACGTTTTTTTTTTTTTTTAAGTTTTAAATTTATTAAAATTTAATACATTTCTTTAAATTTATCTTTTTATTTTAAATATTTTTTTTTTAAATTTAATAAACATTTTTTTTTTTTTAAATTTAATTTCTATATTTTATTTTTTATAATTTCTTTCTTTTTTTAACTTGTTTTTTTTTTTAATTTAATATTTTTATTTTGTTTTTTTATTTTTTTTTATTTCATTATATTTTGAAATTTTAATCTTTAATTTTTTTTTTTTCTTAAATTTTAGGTTTTTTTTAATGTTTGAATTTTAAAAAAAATGTTATTTCTATTTTTAAAAATGTCAAAAATATGACCAATTTTTTTTTTTAGTTATTCTAGCATCAATTGGTTTTGTTTTGAGGGTGTTTTTTCAATCCTTTTTTCAAGAAACAATTTTGTTTTTAGCATAATTTTATAAAATGTTGAAATTTGACCTTAAAAAAAAACCAAGTGCATTCTAGAATACAATTTTTTTTGTTTTTGGAGTGTTTTTTCATGTTTTTTTATTCTTTTTGGGCTAGAGTTCCCGTTTTGAGGTCAGGTTATCTATTTAATCGGTAAGAGTGTTATGTGCATTATGTACAGGTTCCCCATGCTTCGCAAGATAGCGCGCGAATTAAGACTCTGCTAGGAAAGACACTACATCCATTTGTATTTGATGGACATGATTTGTAGATTTGATTGATATTTCTAGTTTTAAATTTACCTTTTTATATATTATCTAGATGCACAGTCATATATATATGTATGTATGTATGTATGCATAACTTGATACTTGATACTTGTGAGATCTACAACTTTTGGACATATTTCATTGTGTTAATATAATTTGTTTTGTTTTTGAAAGTTATGTTTTGGATGGTTGAAGTACTTTTGGTAGATGAATGTGAAGTAATGTTGTTATATAATTTTTTTTGTTTTTAAAACTTAAGTTTTGGATAGTTGAACTACTAATAATGTTGTCATCTATAAATTATTGTTTTTCTTTTGAACTACATTAGGCATGTGAAGTAATGATGTGTTATAATTTTTATTTTTTTTTTAACTTAAGTTTTGGATGGTTGAAGTACATTTGGCATGTGATATAATGTTAAATTTTTTTATTGGATAGTCGAACAATAATTGGCATTGCATTCTAAGTAATGTTGTGATATAATCAAAAGGTTTTTAAAAATCAAGTTTTGGATGGTTTCAATCTACATTTGGCATGTGATATAATGTTAAATGTTTAATGTTTTTATTGGATAGTTGTACAACAATTGCCATGGCATGTGAAGTAATGTCGTGATATAATCAAAAAGTTTTTAAAAATCAAGTTTTGGATGGTTGAAGTACATTTGGCATGTGAAGTAATGTTGTGATCTATAAATTTTTGTTAAATTAAAGGTTAAGTTTTGGATGGTTTCAATCTACATTTGGCATGTGATATAATGTTAAATGGTTTTATTGGATAGTTGAACTATAATTGGCATGGAATGTGAAGTAATGTTGTGATGTATAATAAAAAATAAAATAAAACTAAAGTTTTAGATGGTTTCAATCTAGATTTGGCATGTGATATAATGTTAAATGTTTTTATTGGATAGTTGAACTAGAATTGGCATGGCATGTGAAGTAATGTTGTGATATAATCAAAATGTTTTTAAAACTCAAGTTTTGGATGGTTGAAGTAAATTTGGCATGTGAAGTAATGTTGTGATATTATCAAAAAAAAATTAAAATTAAAGTTTTGTATCCTTTCAATCTACATTTGGCATGTGATATAATGTTAAATGTTTAATGTTTTTATTGGATAGTTGAACTACAATTGGCATGGCATGTGAAGTACATTTGGCATCTTAAGATTGCTTTTGATCTCTACATACTCTTCTCTTGTTTGAGTGAAAATTTTTCCAATCCGAAGAACATAGATTTTCAATGCAACTAACCATATCAATTGAGCTCTAATTGAAAAAAGAGTAAAGAAAAGTTAACATGCCACAAAACATGTCAGCAAAATAACATTTGTGGTTGTCATTTTTGTTGGAATAGCTAAATCATATTTTAAGGATTCTCCATCCAAAAACAATTTCAATGAAGACAATCCTTAATATGATTTCGTTAATCCAATAAAAATAACGTCCAAGGATGTTATTATGTTGGCTTTTTGGTTTTTTTACCTTTTTTTTCATATAGAGCTAAATTGGTAAGGTTAGTTGGATTGGAAAGCTATGTTCTTTTCATTGGAATTTTTTTTCACTCGAACAATAGTATGTAGTATGTAGAGATCAAAAACAATATCAAGATTACTTTCAAGTATGATCAAGTGTTCAAAACGTTTGCCCACATGATGATACCTTCATTGACCTCTAAAAAATAGTTCATGGGCTATATGTTCTGCCTCTTTCCCATATAAATCCCTTTAATTTTGATTGGAAATATAAGAAGCAAATATATGTTTGTTGAATTGGGGTCAATGTCATTAATGCACTCAACTAGGTAGCCTTGTTGATTTATAAATTGGTAAATTGATGACATTCAATTAATTGCATTCTAGAAAATATATATTCAGTTGCCTCTTTCCCATATAAATCCCTTTAATTTTGATTGGAAATATAATAAGTAGATATATGTTTGTTGAATTGGGGTCAATGTCATTAATGCACTCAACTAGGTAGCATTTTTATTTATAAATTGATAAATTGATGACATTCAGTTAATTGCATTCTAGAACATATATATTCAGTTGCCTCTTTCCCATATAAATCCCTTTAAATTTGATTGGAAATATAAGAAGCAGATATATTTTTGTTGAATTGGGGTCAATGTCATTAATGCGCTCAACTAGGTAGCCTTGTTGATTTATAAATTGGTAAATTGATGTCATTCAGTTAAGTGCATTCTAGAACATATATGTTTAGTACGTGAAACATTTTTCATCAATGCACATGGGTAAACTACTTGAAAAATTAATTGCATTCTAGAAAATATATATATATATATACCCAATACGTGCACAACATTTTTCATCAATGCACATAGAGCATATCAGACCATTGCACAGACAAATTTTGTACTAGATTTTCAATTAGGAATAGAGATGTCGGTCAAATCCTACCAAAAGTTAGAGAAGTGCTCCGAGTCTCTTGTCTGAAAAGAATCTTCATACAAAATTATATTGTGGATGATTTATTTACATTGTGGATACTTTTTTACAAAAAATCCCACAAGGAAAACTGGGTATGCATTCAATTCATGTATATATCCAGTACGTGCAACATTTTTCATCAATGAACATAGAAAAACTACTTTCAGTTAATTGCATTCTAGAACACACACACAGACACACACACATGTATATATCCAATACATGCAACATTTTTTGTCAATACATGTATAGAAAAGCTACTTTCAGTTGATACTAGAGTGTGCATGTACAAAAGGAATTTGTACATGTGCAAACACTTGCACAGATAACATAACAAGCCAGCTCAATTTTTAGTTGATTACTGGAGTTTCTAAAGCATATAATCCAAAGAGAATAAATTGTTGGGCAGTTCAATCAAAAAAATTCCAATGGAATGCCATCTTCAATAATTCGTTCATGATCGGTTTTTGACATTTTGCATTTCTTAATTTTCGTTTTTTTCTTTGATTGAACCTCTATCAACTTTATGCGTGTTGTGCACACCAAGTGAATATATTGAAAACTTATTAAATCAGGTTCATAGTATTTAAAGTAAAAAAAAACCCCACTTTGATTAGTTTCTCTGAAAAAATAACCTTTCAGTATAATAGATCCTCTTTCATATGGAAATCTGTGATCATTATTGTCTTCTAATATTTTCATTTTTCATTCAGTGCAACGCATAAAATAATACTTCACATTTTCATTGTTTTCAGTAGGTGCAATTACAACAAAAACATTTCCTGCACAATAAAACAAACTTAACAAAATTATAAATATTTACATTTATTTCTAGATCTTTATCATTAAAAATAAATTCAAATGTTACCTTCTCTAACAAGATCAGAAACTCGATCACGATTAGATGATATTGTAGTCTCCTCTGATTGCATTTGTTCAAACATTCCAATGGAAATTTTTCCCTTTGTATTTAGCTTTGTATGTTTCTGATCTTTTACCAACATTTTGTTTTCACAAACATCATTGGATTTTGTGTTTTCTATGAAAACATTACAAAACAAGAATATTTTATTTTATCCAATGCAAACACATTTCTGGATGACTTTGTTTTAATTGAATGAAATTTTCGAGTCCCTTTTATTGTTTCAACGCCATTTCCAATTGATTTATCTACGTCTTTAATCCCAATATACCAAAAAAACTTTATATGGAAAATTTAAAGAAGAATGTAAATATGATATCAAAATACAATCAAAGATAATCATTGTGATAAATGTACACTGTTTAAAATTAGATATCCAATAAAAATTAAATTGAATGTACCTTCGCACTTCCCTTGGTCGGTTAGACTCATGGCTTAGAGCAGCAATGCACCATTGAACAACTTCTTGCGCGTCCACAAGTCAGCTTGCAGAGGGGTCCATTTGATATCTTCGAAGTGCTCATTTTATGCATGCCCCTGCATCATCATGTTCTCCTTTTCCATAGCCAGTCTCAAATAAATTCCAACAATGTTTAATGTATGTTTTCTTATGAAGACAACACAACCAAAAGAATGATCATGTAGATTTGAATTGACCTACACATCAGTCTGACCATATCCAATATTCATTGAATGTTATTCCATAATTTTTCAAGGAATCATATTTTTTTCCAAAACAATGTTGTACAAAATATGTATTATGTGTACGATCGTCACTGATATAAAAGCGTTATTCTTTAATAATATGTTGATTTTCACTGGTGCTTTCTATATGATCGATGTTTTGTTCAGCATGTCTATCTATAATATGGACGAGCATGGAGACTTGGTCAGAATGATAGTATTCACTCTAATTTTTTTTTTGTGGAACAAATGTGTAGTTTTCTATAAAATCAATTACTAACAAAATTGTCCCTGGTGAAAAAAATTCATGATATTTTTTTAATTGCAAGTCTTGCCATCGAGCTCTATGGGAATTCTTGGTGTATTTGTAAATTTCTACCTCCAACTTTCTCAAAAAGTCTATCACAAAAATTTCTTCTTCTCATAATTCAATTATTTTAACACTATTTTCACTTTGAATCGATGTATGGATATATTCATATCTCTTCCATTTCACTTTCATGTTGGACAATGATTGACCATTTATATCAGTATGATATTTGTTTTGAAATTTAGTCAAATTTCCACAATCATCACATTTTTTACCACCAACACATTTATTTTCATAAAATAGTTCATCGATTTCTCTTTCACATAGAATTTGAGATATGAAATCATGGATAGTGGAAGGAGGAGGTGAATCCTTCCAAAATGTTCTACCAAAATCAAGGAATGTGTCATAATATAACTCAAATTCCACATGATAATGGCAACAACAAGTGTCGCGTACAGTGATAGGTTTTACATACCATGGTTTTTGTTGAACAAAAGCACTGATTGAAACATAAATTTCGTGATTCTCATCTTTTTTGTTGAGCAACTCTATCTGAGTGGTTTCCAAGAAGTGTTTTTCATGTTCTTCGTACTGATTTTGTGCTATTCTTCTTCACATCACATGCTCGTAGTTGGAGAAACACGCAAACCGTTCTTCCAATATTACTATATTATTTTTTTAACATTTTCTCCAAGTCTATCTTTCTATGGTTGCCTACAAATAGTTCTTCAACAAGCGAGTTCATCATTCACATCTATTTGCAACCGAGATTTCCGATGTTTGTGCAAATTTTTTTGCGAGCTTCCTAATGCTCGTGCCATAGATTTTACCAAGCGATTCTCTTTAGTACTTGATGAAACCACTACCATATGTATGGCTTTACCTACAACTGAAACATTTTTCTGTCTAGATATTCTAATTGAATTTATAGCACTATTTATATTTCGCATCAAATTTTCCTTCATTTTTTCATCTTTGGTTGATTTTCGAATACCCAATAAAGTCGTAGCTTCTTTTAATTTCCTTAATGATAGGAAACCTTTCAACATTTGGGCTTGAACTATCACCTTTTCCTTTATGAAATACCTATAAAAA
The DNA here is from genome assembly GCA_034641835.2 of Pinus albicaulis. Taxonomy (NCBI): domain Eukaryota; kingdom Viridiplantae; phylum Streptophyta; class Pinopsida; order Pinales; family Pinaceae; genus Pinus; species Pinus albicaulis. Next base: position 304,524,082 of record CM076581.1, read on the forward strand.
ATGCGGTTAACATGATATCGTATATAATGATCATCTTTTTTATCTCCATACGTGTGAGTGTCAACATTTTCTAACATCTCATTATCGAAATTGATTTCATTTGTACATATTCGAATGAATAGTACATAATAAGTTTACATATTCAATAAATAACTAAATTAATAAATATATGAATAATTTCAATAATATGTGCATGTGTTCAACATATATATATATATATACGTACCTTGTGATTCAATTTCTTCACTTGAATTTCTTTCAACATTTTCACCATCTTCAATCATTGGTTAAATATCTCTTTCACTTTCTCTTTCAAAATTTTGTATCTCATCATCAATGTTTTGAGGAATATCTCTCTCTGTTTACATTGCAAAATATTTTTCAAATTAGTTCATCAAATAAAAATTAAGCTTCACATTTTACACTAGGAGAATTTTAAATATATCAAAATCATAATATTTACATTTACATGCCTGCTTCAACTTCTAGTTGAGGTTGATTTTCCACTTCAATATTTGAGAGTGCTTCTATCTTTATTTTGGGAGATTGTCTTGTCTCTCCTCTACATTCCTCAAGCTCTCTTTTTCGATCATATTTTCTCTTACAATTCCTTCGATTTCCCATGATAATAGAGTATGAAGTTCAAAAATTTTCCTTTAAAAATTTAGACAAAAACTCAATTAAAAAAAACTCATTTTAAATTTTTGCAAAAAATACATACTCCGATCCAAAACACTTACTTTAAAAAATTTGAGAAAACAATGTCATATAAAAATGAAACGAAGCTCAAAATATTTCCTTCCAAGTCCTACAAAAAAATTTCATTTAAAAATTTAGAGAAAAACTCATTTTAAAAAATCATTATAAAGGATTTAATTCAACCCAAAACATGTACTCCAAAAAAATGTGGCTTCAAAAAATATCAATTTAAAAAATACTTCCAAAAACTATCCTTTCGAAATTAAGCCAAAATCCATACACTACAAGAAAAAAGCACATTGGTGAGGGGCGAAAATGGTCACCATAAGCTCATTAGTGAGGGTCAAAAGAGCCTTCGTCACCAAAAATTGAACGTCACCAAAGGTGGCATCGCTGAAAGTATAGGTGTTGTGGTGACATTCAAGGTCCGTCACCAATAATGATTTATAGTGACGAATAGTGACCGTCGCCATTCCATATGAGCAATGGTGACGGACAATAGCCTCCGTCACCAAAAAAATGAACGTCACCAAAGGTGGTGTCGCCGAAAGTATAATGTTGTGGTGAAATTCAAGGTCCATCACAAATAATTATTTATAGTGACAGATAGTGACCGTCACCATTTCATATGAGCAATGGTGACGGACAATAGCCTCCGTCACCAAAAAACTGAACGTCACCAAAGGTGGTGTCATCGAAAGTATGTGTTGTGGTGACATTCAAGGTCCGTCACGAATATTGATTATAATGACAGATAGTGACCGTCACCATTTCATATGAACAGTGACGAATTTTCGTGATGGACCTTTCATGGCCGTCACTATTGGTGCATATATATGGCGACGTTCATTGACCACCACCATAAACTCATTGGTGACATCAAGGCCCATCACGAATATTGACTATAATGACAAACAATGACCCTCACCATTTTATATCAACAACAACGATTTATGGTGACGGAGCTTTAATGGTTATCACTATTGATGCATATATATGGTGGCGTTCGTTGACCGTCACCATTTCATATTTTGGTGAGAGTCAAAAAAATGTCACCATAAGCTCATTGGTGATGGTCAAAAGAGCATCCGTCACCAAAAACTGATCTTCGTCATTCCCTATATATGAATATCAGAGCACGATGGAATCGAACCACCAACCCCCTGCCTGTAAAGCAGGTGCTCTTCCATTGGGCTAGCACCCTTTAAAGAATTAGACTTTAAACTAGAAATTTCCCCTAAAAGTGCAAAGATACACCAAAGGAATAAGAACCAGGAAAAAATGAAGGAATTCAATGTCCTTGCTCCTATTTTTATTCTACGACACTCTACAAAGTATGATTTTGATCTATGACGTATTTGTGCCGAGTGGTTCTAATTTAATGGTAAATGTTATATTCAGATAAAATAAATGAATAACTAAGAGGCCTTATGGGCTAATTTTTAATCCTAACACCAAAATCTATTAATATTCAAGTCTATGGAACAACTCGTTCAAAGTTCAAACTGAAGTAGATTTTAAATGGAAAGCCTAAAACCAGCTAAGCATTTTACAATTTAACATTTTAGATATAGGTTCTGTTCAATTTATATGACAAGTTATGCCATAGCCTTGAAACTAGTTTCCTAGCTAAAAGATTTTCTTAAGTCAACAATGACAAAGAAAGATAATCATGGAAAGAAAAATTCTCTTGTTTTTTCTAATGAGGGTGCATGTAACTAGTTAAAAGATCTATGGGAGTATCAAACCGTAAATAGGTTCACTAAAACATGGAAATGAAAAAGTCTTATTAAGCAACAAAAATGTAGCAAAGAAAGACACCAGAAACAAGAAAGCTAACCAAAACATAAAAGCAAAACTAATTAATGATTTTACCAAAATGGCATTCATCCTCAACCAAAATTTAATGCAATTTGTAGCCCCACTAGCCTATTTTTTTATCATATCCAGTATCTAACGTTGCCTTATTGTGCTGTGCTGCAACAGGAAGAGCATATTTTCCTTGGAAATCTAAACCTGAATCATAAATAAAGTAATCAGTTGTGTTTCTTTGTATCATGCAACAAAAATCAAACTAAATTAGGATTTATGGATCAAGGAACTTACACTCACCATTCATGTTGATGCCATAGTCCCTGCCAGGTCTGGTTTTAGCTTTTTGTTTACCTCTGAAGTGATTCCATCCAATTCTGAGGCAAAACTGAGATAAACAGACAATTTATAATCATTTTTCAATATTACACAAGGAATTGCCCTCATGTATGCTTCCATATATAATAAAGTTCCAATTAAAACTTGATTTATGAAAAGCACAAAGGCAAGAAACAAATATGATCTTGATCATAACATAAAAAGAAAACAAATAATACTTTCAGAGACAATCATTGAAATAGAGTTTACCTTGCAACCTTTGCTTTTTTCTTGTCATTTTCCAAGGAAGCATATTTCACATCTACTCCAAATCTAGCCAAACGTGCTTTCTTCTTTGCTTCATCATCAGTAGATGAGCGCAAAGCAAGTCCAAACCTATTTAATAATTTTGGGCATTGTCAGATTCCAATTATTCTAGAGTAAAACAAATGCATATCATAATTTTGGAACAAAATATTAAGCAAATTAAGCTGACGGCAAATTAGACACACAAGATAAGGAAAATAGCATCATCATAATCTCAAGAATCTGAAGACAGAAAATAAATTCCTGAATTTTGGAAGAACAAACCTCTCAGCCCTCACTTTCCTCTTTCTTCTTCCGATATTTTTGCTTCTCCTAGTCTAGGAGAGGTAGGTTTTGGAGTACCATTTGCTGACTCACCAAATCTGTCAATAAAACATACCCAAAGGTAATTTCTGTCAATTAAGAGATGAAACATATTGACTAATAAGATTGGGGATCATGTGCACTAATCATTTAATACAGAAATTACTTTCATATCTATTAATCACTTTAAATATTAGAGCAAAGTCCAGTAGCACCAGAACTGACACAGTCCACCAAACTTAAAAAACACCATTATGGCCAAACATTGTTTAAAATAAAATACATCATATATTTAACAGAGATGCTGAACATTTAAGTTAAACAAACACAAGCCTTGAAAATGCCAGAATCACTAGAACCTAAATCATACAACAAGATTTTTCCACCATTCCAAAGGGTGGCAATTCCAGGTCTGCAGCAGTAATTAGTGCCAGAACAAGAGGCTAATCATATAAACTATACAGAGATTATCCACTGCACTCCATGCCTTCGATGACCACCCATTTCTGCTAGCTATTGTATCAGTACGAGTCTTGAGAATGATCTGTCATGATCTGTCACACATGAGGTGTTGCCCTTTGACTGCATAATCAATGTAAACAGGCCTTTCATAGTATCCAAAATGATACAAGAGCCTCACTAGTTCATGGGCAATCCTCACGGCCAAAAATAAATTTTGTTTCCAGTTAAGATTTTGATAGATTCTCCACTGATCTTAACTGAGCTGAGAATTTTTACATTGTGATCAGGATTTAGTTATAGAGATCATACGCTGTATAGAATTCTGGTTTTGTTCAACACTACCAAGGGTTGCATCACGTTTTGAATGGGTTACATTCTCAACAATTGTGATTTGTAACCTTTGCTGTTGGGTTGAAAAGCCACATGTGTCCTCGTAGTTGGGAGGTAGTGTGTGGCACTTGCAGAGGCAAGATTGACTCTGACAACCATTACCTTGGAGGAAGATAAATGGTCCAAGATTCATGTCGGGACCTTTCAAGGGAATATCAACTCCCTTACTTAGTATTCCTGATAGTCACTAGACTTTGATAACCATTACCTAAGAGAGAGATAAATAGTCCAGGATTCATGTTGGGGCCTCTCAAAGGAATATCAACTCCAACACATTCATAATCACCGCATGGTGCCTTCATAATCAATGCCTAAGTTAATTTTGGCTGCCAGGATATGTAACACATTTTTATTTGGGTACTGAAATAGGTCAACATGGGAGTCAAGGTCTGAATCACTGATTCACATTTGCTGGAGAAGGTGGCTTATTTAACTGTTTAATGGCTTCTTAACGTTCCAAAGTTTTCTACACTTTAAATATTTCCTAAAGTATAGTTAGGCATAAATTTGAAAGGAAACATGTCTTACTGGCTCTTGGCCCTCAAGTCTCTGCATGAAGATTGCATTAAAATAAAGCTTATGGTTCTGTAGTGGCAATACGGCTTCTGTGTTGTTTAAATTTCTACTGTGTAAATAATTTATGTGCTTCCAGAATTTTTGTGCACTGAATATTGCAACCTGTAGATGCACCATAAAACAAGTTACAACAAATATGAAGCAGAAGAGTTTTTTGCCTTCACATAGCTTCTGTGTAAACATGTAGCCAGCCAAAAACTTATGCACTTATGCCGAGCCCTAGACAACCATACAAGTTGAAAATTAAGTTATAACATAAAAAAAAAACCCAACTTGAAAAGAAATAGAGAATAGATGCAAAACAAAAATGAAACTCAATTCAAGATATCATTATAAAGCCTCCGATGGTTATAAATTATCACAGGTGTGGGTCAAGTAAACTCCATATAACCATATAACCTATGATGGAGGTTTAACAAGACCATTTTCAAATTTCAACAATCCTATCATGCCAATCAGGTTATTTTATAGCATTTTCTTATTTAGCTATACTGCACCAACATAACTATTCAAAAAAAGGTTACCACAGCTCTAAATCAAGAGAAGCTACTTGAACTGGACTAGTAAATTCCATGTAAACATAACCTCTGAATGAGGTTGAACAAGACCATTTTCCAATTTCAACCATGCTATCATGCCAATCAGGTGCTTTTATAGCATTTCTTGTACTGCAGAAACATAAAGATTCAAAACAGAAATCATAAAACACTTTTTATAACACAGTAAAGCTCAAGGAAAAAAACGCTACCATATATTTCAAGATTTTTTATCAAAACATGGTAATATAAAATTCAAGCTTCAACAAATAATTTGGGTCTTAAAGCTTCATACAATGCACTATAAGCTTATTTATCCAACTTCGTTTTTTTCTTGAATCGGGTAGCAGTAACACTAAGTTACATTGGGTTGACAACAGCAAAATTTTAAATTGAGAAACTTCATAAATTTGCTCACAAACCAGTAACACACATTCCAAGTTAGCCTAAGGCCTTGTGCAGCAATTATCCCTGAATTATCCCTTTCTAACAAGAGGCAAACAACTCATCATGGTTATAAGGGATAGAAAATATAGGAAATACATCAACTAAAACATGGAAGATAAATATACTGAATGTTATATTTTTTGTTAATCTTCACATATCCTGTAGACCTGCATCTCCTACAAAGCAAGGTTTGGTCTTACTGTCTATGTCAGGACAGTAGAATAGTACTTTAGGAAGGTTAACTAACCTTTACTTTATGAATATACCTTGAGGAAGAAAAAATTCCTTTTAGCCTTTATCTATAGAGAAGTCTTGAATACAGTTAATTAAATAATATAAAAAGATATAATGATACAACAAAAATTGTCACAAAAAAGACAAACAGAGGAGAATGCAACAGAGAAGACAACATGATAATCAGAAAACTTGCATAGGTAAATTGTAGTCACAGTCTGGAAGTGTTGGAGAATTCCAGATTATGTAAGGTTGACTCATGCATTTTATTTCCAAAGCAGTGCAATTCTCTATCAAATATTTTACTCTCTAATATTTGTTCACTGTGAATACATCATACTTTCTGCTGAAATTAAAATATTTCAGTGGATGGTATGCCTTTATTTGCTGTGCATTCATGCCTTAATCTATAAATTTGATTCCAATTGTTGAGCATTGTAGTGTTGGGAACACAAGATCAATATCTCTCTTAGAGCACTGAATTTTTACAGTCATAAGCCTTTACAATGAACCTCTACGACCATTACAATCATCTACATCTGACACCAATAAATGAGCAACCATCTACAATGTCAGAAGCCCAAGTTCATGTGACAATCCCACATTTATAAGTATAGTGAATTACTTTAATAAGTTGAAAATACTTGTTTTCAAGACAATATTTAATATATTTTAGTTTTTAGAAGCTTAGGAATTCCAATGGGTTGTAAAGAATTGTTTTCAATATAGTTAACTTCTACATTCTAACTCACTAACTCCCTAATTCCCTAATTCATTCATCCTAGTTGACCACGAAGCCATTAAACCCTTAGTCTCTAGTTCACTAATACCATAAATTTAAGTTAATCATAAACCACTAATCCAATAACCTCAATCCATTACCATAAACCCTTTAATACATAATTTATTACCCATTAAATCAATAAGCAAACCACTAATCTATTGAACCCTTCACCATTAATGTAATAACCAACACATTTTCTAATGATTCATCCTTAACTCACAATTCCTTAAACCATTAATCAACTAACCAATATTCCCTTATAAATAATCCATTAATTATTATAGTTTTAATTATTCATTGACTATAATTAATTATAATTCAACATAAATAAAATATAACTATTTAATTATAATTCAACATAAGTAAAATACATGTTTTTTTGTTTATTCTTAAGGAAATTTTGCCTATCTAATACGAAAACACAGAAAATTAGAGGCAACAATGATAGTTCTAAACAGATTTGATTTATCTTGATTTACCTTATATCCATTGGAATTTCTATAAAATTTTACCTCCGGGTTAGGCCAACGCCTTTTTTAAGATGTAATGAAAAATATATGTTTCTGTAAAAAAATCAAGCTCGCAGTGTAATATCCAGATCAATCATGGTTAAGAAAAGCATAAACAAGAGGTGGGATCTTGATAAGACTCAACAGAATCATGGAATAGTGTCGGAGCATTGGAAAATTGTAAGATGATAAAAAGTAAGATTTGTAGGATAATTATTAATTTATTTCTGAAGGGTGAGGAGATGAATGATCAAAGCAGATTATTGTAGATATTACAAAACACACCAAGCTAATAGCCTATGGCCTCTGCTTTTTTATTTGGCTTGGGATTCTAAATCAAGTGTGCAGTGGAGTTCCTCCAAGGGATACTTTAACATTGATGGGCAAGGATTGCAGGCAGGAGAAGAAGGTCAAGGATGGGCGGATTGTAGGCAGGAGAAGAAATTCAAGGGCCAAACAGCACAAGGAAGAAAAATGTGAAGATTTTTTTTCAAAATAGTTAGCAAATATATGTTTTTTTGGGGTTTATTTTTTGGAGGACAATTTGTCTGTCTAATACAAAAACACAGAAAATTAGGGACAACAATGATAGTTCTGAAACAGATTTGATTTATCTAGGTTTGAACCGGGTACTCCACACCTTCTATCCATTGGAATTTCTATAAAATTTTTCATCCAGGGTAGGCCAAAGCCTTTTTAAAGAGGTGACGCAAAATATCTGTTTCTGTAAAAAAACCCAAGCTCGTGGTGACACATCAAGATCAATCATGGTTAAGAAAGCATAAAATAGAATTGGTATCTTGATGGCACTCAAGAGAATCATGGAATACTATAAGAGCATTGGGAAATCGAAATATGAGAAAAAGTGATCTTTGTATTTTAATTATTTCTAAAGGAAGAGAAGATGAATAGTCAAAATAGATTATTGTAGATACAAGTGTACAATGGAGTTCTTCCAAAAGGGTTGGGTCTTGCATTCCTTGATAGCTCAACATTGTGCCCAGTTGTTTTGAAGATTCAGATTTTAAGGGTAGGTCCTATTATTTATCCAATGCAGCTTCATAGTTTTAACTCCACTTTTGAGGTGTCTTTCCACCTGGTGTTGCTTCACAGTTTTTCTATATTGTATGATCCTTCCAATTGACTAGTCATTGTTTATTTTTTTTAAGCTCATACCACTCCATGCTTCATATTTCATTTACCTCACAAGCCTGAGGCTTTGTGCTTTTCTTTGACTGCTTGAGCCTTGTCATGAACAAAAGGGAAAATTTCTTTAGTGCGAGAAAGGAAAATGTGTAGAGCCGGACACTTTGATTCTCAAAGGGGTTGCAAATATCTCTTCCAAAAGAGAAATATATGATGAGAAACCTACGAAGCAGGTGGTAGACAGAATAGGCATGTTGCTGAAATCTATGTTAAAGAATCTTCAAGACTAGGGGCAGAGTGGGAACCCAAATAAAGAATAGGAGAATCCCCAATGTATTCCTCACAGATCCACTCCCCAGAATCCTAAACAGAGACTTGGGAGGTATTTTTATTGGCTACATTGGAATCGGATTCACATTCAAGATATTCTAGCTAGCCAGTGGTATACTTGGCTGAAAAGGTATGATGATGCACAATACAAGCACACTGAATGGAGCATCAATCCTGCAAAAGAAATATTGGAGAATGGAGCTCTAATCAAGGGACTAGAAAAAAGAAGTGGAATCAAGGTTGTACAACTTGAGGAATCCCCGGTATCCCACTGTGATGAGAAAGACAAAAAATCCATCCAACCAATTTTTGAAAAATGGCTACAAAGAAGTCAAGGAGGGATGGAAAAGGCAAGGAGAATGAAGAAAGAGAGACAAAACAGAGTACATACATTGCAAATACAACAGTGATTGAGAGAGAAGAATGAAGAAAAAAGGCCCAAGGAAACAATCCAAGGAAGGTTTTGTAGTTGTTTAAGAAGGTTTTTATATGTTATCAAAATGTTTATCACGGGTTGCAAGATGGCACCATCCAAGATAATAAAATCTTAAAGGCTATCAATCTGATCTCTAGAAAGAAAATCAGTCCAACTATAAGGAGGTCAAATTTTGTTACAGGGCAGAAATATATAGTGGAGAAAGTCATATAATGCCATTGGAAATATGTCTAAAATATAATGCATTAAATCTCTAAAGGCCACTTCCAAACCACAACAGGGGATTTGGTTGTGGGCATTCCGATTTTGTATTAAAAAATTTGAATCAATAAAAGGAACATCTTTTAATTACCAAAATAAAACAAGCTGGTATCACTATTGATATCAAAGAACATTGTAAGGCAAGGAAACTTTGGAGAGACCAATATAGACCTAAATAAGAGAGAAATCATGTTTAAAAAGAATGCATACCAGGCTTCACAGAACCTTCATGTCAGGACTTGGTTCAAAGGCCATACCACTGCCTTTCCATACCTTGTGACCAGTTCCATGAAAGCTGGAAAGACTAATCCATGTCTTTGTTTCCTCATCTAAATGAAAGATGGGAAGACTTTTCCATGTCTTTTCGCAAATATTGTAAACAACAACCTCTATCACTAGAAAATCATTAGTTACAAAACACGCACGATCCCCAACGCCTACGCAGCACATAAATGGGTATTCGGGCTCAATGAAAGTCGGGTATTCTGGCACATAAATGTTCACGTTAGGAGGCTTCTTTCTCCACATTTTTCTGATGAAATTGTGTGATGACATGTGATTATTCCACTTCTTTGAGACGCTACGAAATCTTCACACACATTCCACTGGCAGCAACAACAGTATTTCTTCTTTCAAATGATCATGCAGATCATTGTAGGTCATTGAGCAATTTTTCGACAGAACCATTTTCAAACAGGTTGTAGAACCGAGAAAATTGTAATTCAAGGCGTTATAGTTAGAATGCCTTTTTTCAATATTTGATAACAAAGCTAATGGTCTGTTCATAAAGAAGGTCAGAAAATTTAATTTGCAGGTTGGTTACGTAATTGAAAAAGAACAAGCAATACACAACAAACACCCATGCAAATTAGAAGGCTCAAATTACACTAGAGCCATGGCTGTAGCTAGTGTGACTTTCTTCTTTGTCTAAAATGGATCTGGTTGAAACCACAAAAGGCCACATATAAAGCCCTGAAAATTTCAGGATTAAATCTCATTGATTTGAAAAGGAAGAAAAATGTATTCCTTGAAACCTTTATTTTGAGAATTCACTTTTATAAGACTCTACACACACATCGTACTACCCAGATTCTGAAAAATAAATTTTCAACTATAAATTTAACATTCAAGCCCTTGAAATTCTTAAGGGAACAGAAATAGAAGATGAATACTGAAGAAAACGTAAGTGCATACCCTTCATTCACTACAAGGCAACTTCCCGTAACCATTCATCTCTCAACAAAGACAGAGCTGGTAGAGTACTTGGGGAAGGATTACAAAAAGGTCTTAGCTATTCATAAGAAGTTACCACCTGGTGGTATACTGGTATTTGTCACAGGACAAAAGGAGGTGGAATTTCTATGCAGAGAGTTGAGGAAAGCCTTTGTGAAAAGAAGCAAAAGCAATGTTAAAATACAAGATATTTCTGAAAAAATCAAACCCCAGTGTAGACACAAATGATGTTGCAACTGAACCCAATCTTGAGGGAATTTCTCAAGCTGTGGATGGCACAAATGATAGTGGGAAACACAAAGATGGAACTGATAGGTTTAACTCATTTGACGATGAGGGGTTTGAATTTCAATCAGAGGCAAACTCATCTTCCTCTGATGCTGAATTTGATTCACATTAAGATAATGAAGAAGAAGAGTGTCTTGACAGTGGAAGAAATTGCAGTTGATAGTGTTGAAGCAATAAGTGAGGGAGTAGATATGAAATTGGGAAATATGCTTGATGTTTCAGAAACATTAATGTCTCTCCCATCCAATCAGCCTAATATGGAACCAGATAAGAAGCGCACTGTGGTAGTTGATACATCAAATGAAATAGCTGGTGATGGAGACATCCCTCATGCATGCATTGGTCGGTCACAGAGAATGCAAGTACCAAATGTTGATATGCAACATAAATTCATGATTGAATCAGTTGAAAATCATATGCCTCAAATAGTTATTACTGATGAAATTGGAATGGAGCCTGAAGCAATGGCAGCCAGTACTATTTCTCAGCGTGGAATCCATTTGGTTAGAACTGCACATGGAATGACTATTGAAAATCTCATAAAGAATCCTTCTTTAGAGATGCTTGTAGAGGGTGTGCAGAGTGTTACCCTTGGAGATGATGACGCAAAGAGAAGGGGAGTTCAGAAGGCTATACTTGAGAGAAAAGGACCATCCTCATTTACTTATGCTGTAGAGATGACATCAAGGACCGAATGCCATATTCATCACAGCTTAGAAGCAACTGTGGATGCCATATTAGCAGGTGCTCTATAAATTTTTTCATATCCATCCCAGGGGATAAATATGCTGTATGATGCAGTATGCAATGTCAATTCAAAAACAGAAATAATTAATCAAGTATCTATCTTGGCCTGTTCAAACTTCATATAAAATTTCCATGATATGTTGTGAATAGGAAAATCTCCATCATTTGAGGTCCGCCAGATGGTTATGAAGGTAGTGACAGATGGAAGTTCTGCCACAACAGAACCAGACATTGGAAGCCATTTTAGAAGCATTTGACATGTTTAGAGTCTAATGGTGTTTTTGAGGCTAGTAATGAGAGTGGTGATGATGATATTTTTGGGTTGAAAGGTATTTATGAGCAATTTCGGAAGGATGATGATTGACCACTTATTTTAAATACTTATAAAAGATCATGGAGGCTGATCTGGAGCAAGTAGTGGAAGTAATGGGCCTAAAGAATGCAGTTAAATTCACAATGACATTGGAGCAGCTGATGCAATTCTTGATTTACATTCTAAGCTCAAGGAGAATTCATGGGTTCGAGGAGTGGCTAAATATCAGCATCTACCCATATTTTTTATGAAGACAAACATTATGGCGGAGATGGTAAGGGTCATGTGTACTATTCTTGGTTTGGAGACTCTTGGTGCAAGTTATTTTAGTTCATTCAAAACGCTTAAGAATGATATTTAGATATCAGATGGAGCAGCCAATAGAAGATCTTCCCAAGAAGAGATTGATGCTTTAGAAGAGGCCAGGCTTGCTATTGAATATATTGTGATCCCTGGAGGGCAGCCAGTTGAACTTCTTCCAATATGTGCTGACATTATTGCTCGTCAAATAAAGCTGGTGGAGAGCTATCAATTAGTAATAGAGAAATCAGGGAGATAGCGAGAGTGACAGCCGATGACTACACATGTTTCAGAGATATGACATTGCAAAACATTGAATCAGCAAAAAAAAAAACAATGAAATAATAAGCCTCAGTAAAGATTCTATTGAGCATATACATAGAGGCTGTGAATATTCTCAAATGATTGAGCTGGTGGTTCAATGTTATAAATATGAAAACAAGTCTTTTCCCCACACTATATCAACAGTGACAGGTGTTTCTAAAAGCAATATAAACAATGAAATGGCTGAATGTTTTGTCAATTCAGAATCTATAATTACAAATTAGCAGAGATCTCCTGAAATGGAGGAAGATAATCCCAAGATGAACCTGATGCAAGTAAGGCTATGTGTATTGGTGTTCCGACAAAGGATGGTCTAGTAGAAGGAGATTTAAGAGCTAAGAACTATAACACTATGGTAGTGGAGCTTTTGCCGATATTATGCTAAACCTCACGCATGTTCGACTTATGAAGGAGAACCATTGGTTTCGATTGACAGTTCAAGTTGATTTCAGACCCCCTCGGTGATTCGAATTTTAATGGAGGAGGGGGGGTTCGAAATGGGTACTTTTCAAACCCAGCCATTAACCACGTGGCAAGCGAAGGATATGTTCGCACACCCCCCCCCCCCCCCATCACAATATGGCTTACCATCTGTTGCACTCTCCAAATTCCGGTTTCAGGTTTTCATAAAACAAATGCTCAAAGTCTATACTTGGAACAAATTTTTTATGTTGGGAAAGGAAAGGAGGTTTGAACTATCATTACCCAAAAAGAGAGATTTTGCACGATAATGTACACTAATGGCACAACTGGTGAACCTAAAGGCATATTGATTGCAAATGAAAACATTGTTTCTATGGTGACTGAAATTGCTTATTTTCTTAAATGTCAGAATGAAGAGCTCACAGAGAAGGATGTTCATTTTTCATTTCTTCCTCTAGTACATATATTTTATCGAGTGATAGAGGAATTTTTCATATCAAAAAGTGCTTCAATAGGCTTTTGGCACGGGGATGTGAAGCTTTTGGTGGAGGATATTGCAGAACCAAAATCAACTGTCTTATGTGGTGTCCCACGTGTTTTTTGATCACATATATTTAGGTTTAAACCAGAAGATTGTCATTGGAGGATTTCCGAATAGAAAGGTGTTTGAATTTGCATACAAATACAAGCTTAATAATATGCGCAAAGGGTTGAAACATGAAAAATAATCTCCACTTTTTGATCAAGTTGTCTTTAGCAAGATTAAACAAGGTCTGGGAGGACATGTCCGTGTAATGTCATTAGGAGCAGCTCCACTTGAAAATGTCATCAGGAGCAGCTCCACTTGCTAGACATGTGGAAGAGTTTCTATGAGTAGTGACATGTTTCCATGTTGTAAAGGACTATGGTTTGACATAAAATTTTGCGGGAAGTTTTGTTTCCCTTCCAAATGTTATTTCAACAATTGGGACTATTGGTCCACCTGTTCCAAATATTGATGTTTTCCTTGAGTCTATCCCTGAAATGGGATATGATTCACTTTCAGAAGTTTAAGCTTTCATAAGGAGAATATGTTGTAGTGGAAAATCTCGAGAATGTGTATGGCCAGTGTTCTGGTATTGATTTGGTTCGGATGTTGTTGAGTTCATCATTCGTCATGTAGAGTTCTTAATTGCCTTTGTCCAAGAGGCAAAGCTTCCTGCGATTTTGAAATGCTTTAAGGTATTAGTTGTGCATGAAAATGCTGTGAGGAAGGCTACAAAGGAGCAGAAAAGGTGTTCTGATTATAAACCCATACTTGAGCAGGATGGCCTTATATGGCAGTGTTCTTCCTATCAGGGGACAAAGAGGGAGAAAACAAGAGAAGAATAATTAGCTGAAGTAAGAGATTACAAGCGGCAACAAATGTCATACTGTGGAAAAAACGTCAAGCGAACTCCAACACAAGTGTTGCAAGATATAATTGAGGGCCACATGGAGGAAATTAAGATAGCAGGAGGAATTGATTGTTTTGTAAAGGGTATATTTGAGATACCATAGAAGGCAACACAATCTCTTCCTTCAGATAGTGTGACTGAGCATAAATAGCAATGTGAAGCCACCAATTTAGTATTTCCTAACAAGGGTGAAGGATTCTCTGTGTCTGGCTATCAAAGGATGCAAGGTGTCATGCGACTAAAGTTTCTGTAGGAAGCAATGTTTCGTCTTCTCTGATAAATAGGATTGATGCTATGCTTCACAAGCTAGGAAAAGAAATTGACAATGTAGATGCAAAAATTGGTGACTGATGGAAAATATTGGACAGAGATATTTGAGGGTACACATGGTAGCCAGCGTCGCATTAGAACTAATGATCCAGCAAAGGCAGTCTGAATGGCAGAGCCAGATGTCATAGCCACCCAGCGTTGCCTCTTCGTGACCACCTTAGCCACTTTCAGCATACCTTTTTGATTTATGAAGAGCTACCAAAGTTAATGTTACAGTCAGTTTTGCCAGAGATATTTTTTTTTCGGGACTTGCATGGCCACAGTTGTGAAATTCTCATTAAATTGTAGTTAATGAAGATTGCCGAAGTATATTAGGGCAACCAGCATAGTTGCAGTTAAATACTGCTTGTATTTTCATTATCAAGGGTTGGACCTTGTTAGACTCTGCATTGTAAAGATCATTGTATTGGAGCACTGTAGTTTTTGTTGGGGCATCAATAATAAGAGACCGTTCACAGGATTCTTGAGATATGTTAATGGTGATGTTTCTTTTGTGTTAATGTTTTTCTCTTCCTTTCATGCTGAGCATCAATTTGTCTGATTGTGAAACAGAAAATCTAGATTAAGATTTGCTAAGAGAGCACCTTAATTTTGTCTGTGTTTACTATCTTAATGTTTTCTTCTGAATTATAGTTAAATAATTCTTCACTGCTCTTTATTTATTACTGAACTCATTGTTTTCTTCCATCTCATATTCACACTGCCAGTAAGATCTAGTTTGCATAGTTAGCTTGCCTTGTGAATGCCCTTGAAAAGTTGATGCACAATTCAGCCTTTTATGATTCCATAGCCCAATAGATTAAGTTTCATAGCTGTATCTTTCCAACCACATAATCAATCAAAACAAATATCCCTCATTATTTCTATAACTAGCCTAATATTAGCCTTTATAACCATCGAGTTAAATCATAAAAACAGAGAGAGCCCTCTCTGAGTCTAGGAAGGATAGGTTATGGAATCCAAAGAGGTTTGATGTTGTCCTCTATCGTTTATTCTTGCCAATCTTATAAATTATAGGGCCACAATAGGTGGCACTAATTTTGCACGCTAGCCAGTCAAGATAGTCCTAGTCAACTTCTATGCCCATAGGGAATAGAAGCTTGGTCTCTAGCATCGAAATTGGTCCAACTTACCACTAGACCAAGCCCTATGTACGCTAAATATTGATGTTGAGAAATCACCAGAGGGAGCCACTGATGTTGGAAGCTAGTCAATGGGGATAAACCTGGTCACTTTTGTGCCAAATAGGAATAAAAAATTAGTCCCTAGCATGGTATATGTTCTTAAATTACACTAGAAAAATCCTAATCAACTCATATTTTTATTAGTAGGAATGATAGAGACGTGATTTTGAAGGATGGTCTGGCTTTAATATCTTCTCTAGGTTGTTATTTTATTTTTGGTCAAAAGCAGGGGAAACACTTCCCCACTATAACATGGGGAAGAGCATTGTCAAACACAGTGGAACATTGGCTAAGTTGCCACATTTGAGGGGTTTCTATGCCCATACAAAATCCATTGGACTTGAATTTTGTATTTTCCTCTTGGCCTCATCATGGGCCCTTAGTAACACAATGGTGTGCACTTGTCATGGTTTGAACCAAAGTCATCATATGCACTCCCCCTTATTGGTAGATCCTTTTTTCTTGCAGCTCATGTTGATGGCCAGAAGCCCTCTTAAGGGTGCCACTAACGTTGAAGGCTAGCCAATCAAGATAGTCCTAGTAAACTTCTATGCATATAGGGAATAGAAGCTTGGTCTCCAGCATCAAAATTGGTCCAACTTACCACTAGACCAAGCCCTATGTAGGCTAAATGTTGACGGTGAGAAATCACCAGAGGGAACCACTCATGTTGGAAGCTAGCAATGGGCATAAACCTAGTCACTTTTGTGCCAAATAAGAATAAAACATTAGTCCCTAGCATGGTATATGTTCTTATTGCACTAGTACAAGCCTAATCGACTCGTATTTGTATTAGTAGGAATGATAGAGATGTAATTTTTAAGGAGAGTCTGGCTTTAATCTCTTGAAGAATGTTCCTGTTGATTTCCCTTTATGTGTGAGATTTTCTAATCTGGCTCCTTAAATTTTGATGAGTAGAAAGACTTGAGGATATATGTAATTCCTGGGAATCTAGTTAAAGCTTTAAGTGAAAATGTTAGTAGCTAGCTATAATTTCTTGTTTTTTATCAATAGTGAATTGAAGGAATTTGGACGCTGGGAAATTGGACTTCACCTGTTGATTTTGGAAATGCACCACTTAGGTACATAAGATGTTATGGATTCTGTAAGTTTTTTGTAAACTTCCAAAGTAAGATGTTGGACTAAGCTAAACAAGAATCAAGATGATAAGAGGAAAGAAAATTCAACTGGGTTTTGGCATATGTAGAAATGGAGAAATCCTGTCTGGAATATGAGTGATGTATCATTTTTTGTTTGTCACAAGAAGGAAAATTCAACTGGGTTTTGGGCCCTGGCACATGTAGAAATGAAGAAATCCTGTCTGGAATATGAGCAGTGTATCTTGTCTTTTTTTTATGATTAACCTCCATATTATCATCTAGAGGATCAATGGAAGAAGGAAGGAGTCAAAGAATAGATGCAAGGTAACAAGGTTGTTTTAGATATTTGTGTAATAAAGAAGGGAAAATGGGCACTTCAAAGGTAGCCTTGTGCTCTCAAGGAAATGAACTGTTAAGAGCAGATAAACAATCCAGGTTGGAAAGATAAAATAAGAAATAAGGACACAGTTAAATCTTTGCTCCATCAATCATACTGCAATAGCTAAAATTCTAAGGATGGTTGGACAAAATTCTCATTGTAGCATCTGCTTGCCATTGAGAAGCAAGGACTGTAAGAAGATTCGTGTACAATAATTTCTTATAATTTGTGAATTCCATTACTGAAACTGCATCTAACTTTCATGTGTGTCAGGGAAGAGTTCAAAAATTTGCTTCCTTATGCAGTTAGAGAGGAACATGCTAAGGCTTGCTAAAATCAGCGATATGCCCGCTGCACAATGGGAAACTAGATAGAGACAGTTACTATTTAACTTTCAACAACTTATGCTTCACTAGCTGAAAAGTATTGAATTTTTTTTCTCATGACCTTGAGTCAAAGTCTTATAATCAACTGGATGAAAAATCAAGTCTATCTTTCAAATGTTTGAACCAGGACTATATAACTGATATTACAGCAATAAAAGAAATAATTCCAGTCTATAGAAAGGTAGCACAGTAGCAACATACTTGAATTTTTTGGGTGCTTCAAACAATCTCCTCCTGAAGATAGGATTCCAGGTTGTTTGCAGTTTTTAATTGGAGAAGTTGGCTTTAATTTTGGAACTTTGTCGGCTCTTCTACCGGTATCATTTTGCACCAATTCTTCGCCAAGTCTTTTTCTTGGACTCACTAAAGGAGTTTCATTTTATGCATCCTTTGTATGATTAAACCTTCAATAGAACATTGGTTTGCCATACAAGCTTTCTTAGAGAGAAACTGGCAACTCGGAGTAGGTTACAAGACCTCCTTCTATAATGGACAAAGGTGACCCCAGAATGTGGCAACAGTTTTCCACTTCAACCGTTGTAAAAGAAAACAAATAGCTTCTCTCTGTAACTTGTAAGGCCTACTTAGATGGCCTATTTTGGCCAAAACAACAAAAAATTACCTCTACATTGTTATCTTGTGAAGGATAACGTTTCCCTCCATTAGTAACTTTTTCTATAGTCCCTACTTCTTGATCCATTAGTTTTGACTTATCCATACACTAAAGAGCATTAAAGATTGTATTCTATTGCACAAAGAGGATCTGAAAGGGAAAACCTGTTAAAGCATAGTATTTCAGTTGATGTATCAAATTCTCGGTTGCATACAAACAGAAACTGTTTGTTCCATACAAATATAAACCACTTGAAGATATCTATGAACCACCTGAACATAAAAAATGTTCAGTCTCATAATTCTTAATTAAATCCGTAAATAATGTGACATTAGCCTTCTTCGATTAGTGAAAGCCCTAATGTTCTATCCTATTTGACAGTCTTAAAAATCTCACAAAAACCTATAAATATTTTGGCATTCTGTACGCATAGCCTCTAAAAGCCCTAACTTTCTATCTTCCTCTGTGTAACTTGAATAGAATACCATCAAATACCAGAATAATCAATGTCCATTCTCCCAAAACATTGAAATGTGTAGAACAGAAAGAGAAATCATTCAATCAAACTACTCGAAATGTATCAGAATCGCCATCCTTTAACTCAATGAATTTATTCGCAAACTCTGTCGTTTTTTTAAACAATTTTTTTAGCAAAACCTCCTCTAGTCCATTTATAAAGAGCCTTAGCTTATGAAATATTGTCTCTAAGCCAAAATAGGGTTAAATTTTTCCATTAAAAGCTTAGAATAATTGAACGGAAAGAACCAAAGAACCATTGTAGATACTTTAATCAACTTGTTTTTCTTTAATTTTGCTGCTTAAAACAATGTTTTGAGCAAGACCTATTTCGACAAATTTAGTTCAGAGAATACAGTGGCTTATTTAATGAATTTTCTCCAAGACAGAGCATACAGGATTCGTGACAGCCATAAGAAAAATGATGAGATTTTGCAATTTAAGCATTCTCTTGCAGAAAAATACCTTTCTGAACTCGTTTTGATGATGAAGAAACGCAAAAGATCGATTGGAAGTCATGCATGAAGAGATCTGGGGGCTCGGAGATTTATCCCAGAGCGATTGCAAACCAGGATTGTACAAAAGCGAGCTCCTGAGCTCGTTTCAGTGCGTGAGCTCGTTTCAGGCCAGGGAGAGGGATCACGCAAAAGCGAGCTCCTGAGCTCGGCGTGAGCTCGTTTCAGGCCAGGGAGAGGGATAACGCAATAGCGGAAAAATACAGAGGCATTAAATGTAAAGGCACCATATATTTTTGTTTGAGTTAAATGATTTCAAAGAATTTGGAATAGTTTAATATTTTTTTTAATTTGGAAAAATAAATGGAACAAGAGGGCAAAGGAATGAAACTAAGTGATTGGGTGGGATAATTATAATGGCTTGAGTTTTTTTTTTTTGAGTGAAATTGAATTGATATATAGATTAATTATAAATTAAGTAATTATTCATTATTAGAGTGGGATTTTATATAAATTATTTATTTATTAAAGTTAATTTGTAGTTTTTAATAATATATTTGTGTTTATGAAAATTATTTAAATTAATGTTGTATCAAGATTTTTGTTAATTTTTCTATATTATATTCTAATTTACTTTAAATTTGTTTTAAATATGTTTTTACCTTCATATATGGAGGTTATTTATTTGCATATTTAAATTTTTGTTGTATTTTTTTTTCCTAAAAAAATGACTATTGTGATTGTGATGGTGAGAGGGTATTCTATAAATAACATTAAGGATTATTTAGAATAAATAGGAGATTCTTTCTCATTATCTAAGACTAATATTTGAGAGAATGGATATACATTCCCTAATTATCACATAAACAATAGGTTAATCTTGCATTTATTGCTTTCTCTCCATGCAGGTTCGCTAAACAAAGGGAATACCTCCTCTTATGTGAATTTGATTCTCTCCACCTCTTAAAGGATTTTCAAACATTAATAATTAAATTTTCATTACTTTAAAGATGTATTCTTGTCGAATATACCAAAAACATAGTAGGATTCTTTCATTGTGGACAAAATCAAGTACATGTCTTCGGGAAGTATTCCTCTATGGATGGTTAACAAGTTCATCAATAACTACAAGCAAATGCTTCAATCTATATATTTAATGATCTTTAGGCATCATCTAAAGAGTTCAAGAATAAAATAAATTCCAACCTAAGTTCTAAGTATATGGTAAGCTTGTACTTAGAGGATCTATTATTGTAAAAATTGACAACTATGGAAGTTGTGGCAAGGTATTGGAGGAGGGACTGTCATTTTGGGGCAGATCTAGCCTCTTTTTAAATGATAGTTTCCAAAATTGAATCCATCTTCAATGTATGTACGTTGTCTAGCTTTGAGTTTGGTTTCCCTTTCATCCTAGAGATCAGAGAAATACATGCAATGTATTATGACTTTCTTAGCCGTTTAAGTTTGTCATTTTTAGTTCGGTCACTTAAAATTTCTCAAATTTAGTATTAATTTAGCAGGTGAACTTTTACAACTTGTAATTGTAATATCATTAGATGAGGTGATCCTCTAACTCAATGTTGTGTATATGGAAAAGCTAGAAGATGTTATTGAGAAGAGGAATATCATGATGTCATTGGTTTCAACTAGACACTAATGTAAACCCACTTTGAAACCACCATGGGGGATATAAAGGGCAACATCTAGTGCTCTTTTGTGTATGAGGGTTCAAAATTAAGGCCCGCTCTTATTTGCATGAAGTGTTCCTAGTACAAATCCATCTTAGAGTCAAGGACATGAAAATATGAAGTCCAAGTACTAAATTTATTGTTTATAAATAACCTCTTTAACAAATTGACACAAACGTATAATGATGTCATTTACATTGGAGATGTATGTCACCTGAATTGTGTTACAACTTTAATCGCTCCCACACAAAAAGGTGTCATGCTCCCTTGTGATGGTGCATCAACCGTAATGGAGAACAATCTCTTGATGTAAAAGGAATTTAAACATGATGTAACTTTAATAGTTCCCTACATTCACCCCTTGGCTCACCACTCATGGAAAATGTGAGGTTATTTCAAGAATTGATGTGGATAATATCATTTTAGTTTCTCTTATGTATAGTATTATACATTGACACAATTGTGGTTTTTTAGCAAACAAAATATTTCTATCAAGGGTTAGCTCATTGTTCATTAGGGTTGAATAGGTTGTGTCATTATGAGTGATTTATTCATTGTCAACTCCTTATGTGGGAGAACACTACAAGCTCCATGTCAACATGAAGAGTAGATATTGTGAACAACTCTTATCGAGGTTTTTCAAATTATCCAGTTTTTCTACATTTGGTATACATGTTATAAGCGCATTACCTACAAACGCACACCCTCGAGACCAATACCCAGTTCTCTAAAAATAAAATGGTACCAATATTCTTAGTTAGAGGTGAAGGATTCTCCTAAGAGGTTATTTTGTTGGTTTGAGGTGTTGTGTTTTGCCTTAGATACTAAGTGGTTAAGGGCTTCAAGAGTTAATATTTAAGGGCCAAGGGCTTGGGGGGGAAGGGATTTAAGGGTTAAGGGCTCAATAATTAAGGGATTTAGGTGTTAGGTTTTAAGGTGTTTGGGGGTTATGGATTAAGGTTTAAGGGTCACAGGTTAAGAGAATAAGGGGTTAGTGCTTAGGGGGTTCATGGATTCTAGGTTATGAGTTAATAGCTTAAGGTTTAATGCATCAAGGGGTCGGTGGCTTATGAGGTATGAGTGTAGGGGTTAAGGGAGTATGGCTTCAGGGTTAAGGGATAGGGAATTTAATGGTTATGGGTTAATGACCTATTGGTTGTGATAATGAGACCCCTAATGCCCTTATCACCACTATGAGGGGTTCCCCTTTCAATTTCTCTTGTTACCTTCCCTCTAGGCCCCCTAGCCCCTATGACATTAGCTCTTAATCCCCCTTCTCATTCTCTAATGCCTGTATTATAGATCTTAGTAAACCATGCTTGGACATCCCACTTCTACCCATCCATGCTAAATGTGTGTCCCCCAGTCCTGTTCAATACACCACAAAATAATCCTCCCACCTTTTTGATCATATCATTCAACTTATCCTAACATTACGGTTAAAATTGGTGTTTATGTTGTAAAGTGAACAGAGAAAAAATATTACTTGTTTTTTCTATTGAGAAGATGTAGAAATAAATTGTCATGATTGGAATGTGCATGCATCAATCTAGATTAGCTTGTTTTTCGAGCTTAGACATGAATAATCATTTGGTCATACTCCATCCTATTTATGGAGTCTGATACCACAACGGTATCGATGCAAAATTTGAGAGATTCTTTTGAAAGCTTGTATGTTGTGGTATTTATCTCCTTCAGAATGTGTCTGAAAGATAGCTAGTCCAAAGAGTTGGGGGAATCTATGATATCTTGTAGGATGGGGTGTAGGTAGATGTTTTCTATCATGATTAATTGACCCAATTGATCATGATATTTGAATCCCCCATGATCTATAGGGATTTGAATCTTTTGATGGATGCAATTTCCAGAAGGGTACAAAGAGCAGTGGAATCAACTCAGTTGTTGGAGCCTTCACTTTGGGTATGTCTTACTTTCTCGCTATAATAATGGGAGAGGAAGAGTACCACACCCACTTTCCAGCTAGGTGGGATAACTTGTGCAACACCATCAAATAAGTCACAAGGGCATCCAAGAGGGAGTGGAGGAATTACCAAAATCCATTATTTTGTGGTTTAGGATGAATCTTGTCTTCCAAACACTATTTTTTATCAATTTAATTGTGATCTTTGCTAGAATTTCTCGTGAAAAAAATTTGTTTTTGTTCCAATCCCACAAGATATTGCTGATTATAATGCATGAGACACGTTTAGAATAATCTTCCATGATGTTGAGCAGCTAAGTTTTGAAATTTTATTCCAAGCTTAGATAGGACAACGAGCCTGTCATGTTCAATTTTGCAAGGGTGGTGGTGATGACCTACACTGTGTTGGGACAAGAGATAAATAAGTGTGAAGAAATATCATCATATGACTTGCATAAAGGATAGATGTTAAGGTGATTCGTAAACTATCATGGATATTTATCGTGAACAAAATGTGTTGTTGTTCCAATCCCACCAGATATTGTTGATTAGAATGCATGGGAAACCTTTTTAATAAATATTCCATGATGTTGTGTAACTAAGTTTTGAAATTTTCATCCAAGCTTAGATAGGACCGTGAGCCTATCATGTTCAATTTTGCAAGGGTGGTACTGGTCATGACCTGCACTGTGTTGGGACAAGAGATAAATAAGTGTGAAGAAATATCATCATATGACTTGCGTAAAGGATAGATGTTGGGGTGATTCATAAACTATCATGGATATTTTTCGTGAAAAAAATGTGTTGTTGTTCCAATCCCACCAGATATTACTGATTAGAATGCATGGGAAATTTTTTTAATAAATCTTCCATGATGTTTTGTAACTAAGTTTTGAAATTTTCTTCCAAGCTTAGATACGACCATGAGCCTATCATGTTCAAATTTTCAAGGGTGGTGGTGATGACCTGCACTGTGTTGGGACAAGAGATAAATAAGGGGCGATTCATAAAATATCATGGATATTTCTCGTGAACAAAATGTGTTGTTGTTCCAATCCTACTAGATGTTTTTGATTAGAATGCATGGGAAACCTTTATAATAATATTCCATCATGTTGTGTAACTATGTTTTGAAATTTTCTTCCAAGCTTAGATAGGACCAAGAGCCTATCATGTTCAATTTTGCAAGGGTGGTGGTGATGACCTGCACTGTGTTTGGACAACTAGAGATAAATAAGTGTGAGGAAATATCATCACATGACTTGCATAAAGGATAGATGTTTGGGTGATTCATAAACTATCATCGATATTCCACTAGACATTTCATCATAACAGACCAGATAAAACTATACTTAAAAATGAACGAATAAGAGTTTGTGATAGGAAATTTCAGTGAGTTTCGGATGTGCTAAGGAGGGAGTGACCAATAACCCAATATTCTCCCCCAACTTTTCAAACTTCCCCTTTGTTAGGAGCTTTGTCAAACTATTAACCACATGCAACTTTGTCAGAATGTGGTCCAACACTACCAACTCCCTAATGAACTTGGAATCTTAGGAAATTGTATTGAATATCAATGTTTTTGAAATGGTCATGACACATTGGATTTTCATAGAGCTTGATGTAACTTTGATTCTCACAAGAGACAATATTAGGTTTCAACAACTGATTGGTTGACTCTACAATCAAGTTGCAAATCTAGATAGCTTCATAAATAAGTATATGAAACTTCCATATACTTTGCTTCAGTGGAACTGAGTGTAATTGTTGCTTGCTTCTTGTTGATTTGATGAAAATGATTTATAAAATGATAATAATGATGTTTAAAATGAGCCTTATGATGGTCTAATTATACACATTGATTGTTCACAAGGTGTAGGGGTATGTTTATAACATCACTGCCCTTGAAAGCTTTGTCTTGAAAGCAAAATAATTAGAATTTTCTTTAGTTAAGCACATTTTTGTGGTGGAATGAAGTTTATCAGATATCTATTTATACTTTGTAGAGGTTTGACTTTGTTTGTCCTTTGAGTGTTGGTGAGGTTTCTTTGTATTTTTGGCATCTTAGTCTAAAGTCTTTTGACCTGATTGTTTAACATGATAACTTTATGCTTATTGGCAATATATTTGAAATACCTGCATGATCAAGAAACTATTATGGTTAATTAAATTACTAATTAGGTACTACAGAAAGAGGATGATGCTGAGAGGGCTTGCCTGGGTGAATCTGGGAGCAACCCAGAGGTGGTCAGAAAAAGCTCTTCTAAGTTACAAATCTGAAGAGAAAAAACTGGTGATATATATGTGGTTGCTCAACCTGGGTTGTATGGAAAATCTTGGCAGAGAGTGTTTACCTTTCCGTGTCTTCACGAAAGTAGGTTGTCTGGTCACAGAATAAGATCACTACATGTAGGTGATGTTTCTGTAGTAATTTCTCAGTCTTATCTGCAAAATGGCTAACAGAGAGGATCAGGTTTGAATACAGGATATAATTTGATGAATTTGGAGATTTAGAGTTCAAGAAAAAATTGTGGTGATGTTTCGATGGGTGCTAATTTGTAGGGTTTTCCATTTTTATAATTTTCTTTGTTGTGCTTTCTACCATGCTACCTAGTTGCTTTCCTGTTGCCCTAGAATTTTAACTTTTTTCGATGTTTATCTCTCTATTGTTTCTTGCCCCTTTTGAAATGTCATCCTTATTTGGTAGGTGTTTTCTTCAATATAGTGTGAATATTTTTCCATCACACAGCTTCTGTGGCATTTGTCTAAGCAAATATCTTGTAAGGCCCATTCTTCAGGGTATTTGATGAAATAAAATGATAATCGACGATCACCAACTAATGGTACCTGCAAATATTTACTCTAACAATTCTATAGTTTTCATGTACCAACAATTATACAACATTTTAACCTCATGAAATAGTTTCCTCTATTCTCTTAGCTGATGCTATAATCACTTATTGCTGTAGTCAAAGCTTTACTCTCTAGTCCCATTGAGCTATTTCAGTTATTTGTGGACATTGATCTATTTTCATTTCATTTCTTCAATTTTTTTTTAATGTTATGTGTTACCTTTGGCCAGTGCCTTATTTTTTGCCTATGCTTTTTCTGCATAAGCATTCTAGCCAGCCAGAGCAGCAAGGGTAGTAGGAGCCACTCATTCCAGCCAACGCCCACCAGGGGCGGCGCAGAGGCAGCAAGAGCCACGCAGGGCTAACGCAAGCCCAGTCAGGGTAGCACAGGGGCAATGTAAGCCCTTTAGGTGTGACATAGTCCCTTACTGAGTAGCGCATAGGCTAAAAAAGTCCAGTCAGGCTGACGTAGAGGGATTCAAAGCAACGTATTATTGCCATTTTTATTTCTTTGTTGGGTGAACCAGTTTTGGTGCCCAAGATTGTTGTACTTAGATTATGCATAATAATGAAAACCCTCCAGAGCTAGCTGCACTAGTTTTCCTACATTGGGTTTTTTCCGGGGACAGTTGTCCAAAAAATCAGTGTGTCACTTTGTCTATGAGCATGTTATTCAATATTTGATCTGTATGTGTAGGTTGCTAGTTGTATTTACTATTTACTTCGCTAATTTATTGAATATTCAGAAATTAACTTGTAACTTAATTCAAGTAGGAGAAGTAAATCAAGATACTGCAGTAGGGTTTCTTAGATTAAGAAATTTTCACATTCCCTAGGTCTAGCCCCATTAGGTCACCTAGGGCAACAATTTCCCATGAATCTAGCTAGAGGAAAACTTCTATATCCTACAAGAAGTTGCGTTGTTGGGTGCCCTCACTCTCCTCAGAACTTGGGCCAATTCTGACAGTGGAATCTCCAGATACCTCAAGCCCTAGCTCTAGGATCAAGTTTTTCCTAGGTGTTCCCAAGGATAGAACCTAGTACGATCAATTTGACCTATCGAAGTAAAAAATCTTGTCTGATCCTTTCCCCTCACCTTGTCCAGGATAGGAACATCATTTGTTGCTAAATTCCATCCCCGAACCTGGGTTGGGTCCACTTGGCCCCGTGCGGTCCCATTTGGTGTCAAAGGCATTTCATCAAGGACCATTTGGGAATCCAAGTTCCCAAAGGATTTTATGGATTGAGAACTTCCTTCATAAGTCTTTTTCTTCTCCCTCAACCCTTCAATCCCCCTCCTCTCTCCCTAGAAGATAAATTCCCTTGCTTAAAAGGAAAGCAAGTCCCACTCTTTATTTTATCTTAGGGAAATGGTTTTGAGGGTCACTTCCCACCTATTCATTGACCTATACTCTACAAGTGACTTCCTAAACTATGGGACTCCACCCATCAGTGAAATTCTGTGAAGAGCAAGGAACCTTAGCTATGGTGACAATGGGCTAAGCCTCCATCGTTTCCCTTGTCCTAACAATTGCCCTCTAAGGAACCCATTTTAGGTCCACTACTAGTTTGAGTGGTAACAAGTTGTTCACAATTCCATTTGTGAACAACTGTTTGGTATGCCCACTTTTTCCATACTACAACTCCAAGATGAGCAGTCCAGGGCTATGGAGGCTACCCTTCTTCTCTCTGAATCAATCCTCTACAATATAGTGAACTAGGGTTAGTTGGTTAGCCCACTTGACTATTACTTTAGTCCTTCAAAGTCTGCACATCCTTAGGCCCTATACACCTACCCTTCTACCAATTTTGTTGTCCTTAACCAGAACAACAGTCAAGGCTCTTCTTTGACAATAACCTAACAACCCTCCAACTGTACTTGGACTACCATCAATCTGCCCAACCACAGTCAATTGTTTTTACTAATCTAGGGCCCACAATATTGTCTTCATCTAGGGCTCTTCAAATCTGCCACCTAACAATGGTTTGAGTCCTCTCAAGATAATTGTTCTTGTGTATCAACAATTTGATCTAATGTTTTTTCCAATCTATGAAAAAATATGAACTAATCCTCTTATCATACTTCTAACAATCTATAGATGATTGAACAAGGGTCACAAATCAGCCACTAACAGTCCATTTACTAATTTTTCATAGGTTTCTTCAGATATTTGTCTAAAAATATATGGAAATTACACCAAAATCAACTTCTCTGCATGTCAATCCATTCTTCATGTGGCACATTTCTTCTACATGCTCAATCTTCTGCTTAGGTTCCACCCTCCTTTGGATCTGGTGTCTCCACACATACTGAATCTGAAAACCATCTTCCAGATCTGCGGTCTTTATTACAAAAATAAACCTCACTCTAAGGGTCACAACCCGTCTTCTTCTACGAAAATTTGTCACAGTCTTAAGGGTATACCTTATGAACTAAACACGTTAGGAAAATCTCCTAACTAGGGCATTATACTTATTTACTTCTAATTATTGTAGAACAAACCCTATTCACACATAGAAAAAACACAACTTTTTCCTCCATAAGAGACTCGACCTAGCTCATATGGATCCATATATTTTGGGAATTTCTTTGACTGAATCTTGACATGAACTACAGATCTCAATGTCGACCCTCAAACTAGGGTTAACTCAATCAATATTACGCCTATGTTGACTTCTGTTATGGCTCTAAATTACAGTGCAATCCCTCCTCCATTTATGTTGGTCTTTATCATAGACCTTGCGGCCTACTAACCACCACAAGGCAAGATGGTATCAACCCTCTCTTCTATTTCATGTAGAAAATCTAACCAACGGGATTCAATCTGATCTTGTAATGTACTAGAACAAGATACTGAATCCTTCCTACAATTTGTGGAAACAAAACACGATCACACAATCACATATAAGTAAGAGAAACAAGTTATAAAACGCACAACACAAGATGTATCTGGGGAAGCAACTGCTCAAAACCCTCTATCTCTATTTTGTATTAATTCAAGGAATCATTAAACAATACAATGCTTAATCTCTCTTGAGATTCTCTAGCACTCTGCCAATTGTCTCCTGCTGATCTAGGAAAAATCGGTCTAATACTTAAGCAATTATCATCCTTCCTTTAGCCTGCCTTGCTCACACAATTCTTATGGAATTATCTCCATATTAATTAGGAAAATCAACCTTCCTTGATTGCGCAATCCATCATGGCATCCCAATGACTTTATAATTGCACGTGGAAAATTTTCTATAAATACAACTGATAGTTATGTTCCTTTGAACTGTGTTACAATAAGGATGAAGGGTTTTTTTATTATTTAAAAATAAGATAAAACCCTAAACAACCAAAACCCTAACCCGAGGAGATGTAACACCAAGATTTTAAGGGCCCCATTGGGGTTAGTTGGGTAGTCAACTTCCCGGGGTTGTAACTTGGTTATATTATATTCGTTTGACGCACATGATACCTCGTTAGAAAGATCTCTCCGAGGACTACAACTACTAATGCAATTTCTATAAAATCATGAAACCTTTCATGCCCAAAAAACATCGTTTGGGGCCTCAAAACGGCGCTGGAAGTTCATGACCCAAAAAACTGACAAAAATAGTAAATTGTGCTATAATTAAGGAAACTGAAAAACTGAAAGAGACAATGGCGAGGGCCCACATGGAATAGGCGGGTGGCCAACAATATCCTCCTCGAACACCTTAAATCGAATTTCTTGAGCTAACTCAATCATCATGACTTAGTTAACTGACACAAGTTGTTATGAGACGAAATTACAATTTATTGTCCAATTTATTTAAGGGAAAAACAAATTAGACACCTCACATTCTTCACTCCTGGTACATAAAAATTCCTCACCAGTGTGGGTGCATTTTTTTTGTCCTTTCTAGTTTCCAATTTCACTATTTATTGTTCCAAATTTCAACACTCCCTCTCAACAAGAAAGGAATTCAATCTATCCCCATTCGGCACCTTTGGAATGTTCTGCATGCTACACTTCTCTAGTGTTGTTTACACCTACAAATCCTGAAAGTGAATAGCCTCCAAACAATTGAATCAATATAATGCATATTTCATTAGAGTCTTTTGACTACTGCTAGCTACTGCACCTGTCTAGTACTGGATTCTCTGTGCTGCTGCTAACATCTGCATCCGTGCCCTTTGAACTGTTGCTAACTCTGATTTGTGCTCCAGTATTTGACATCTATCACTCTGATTTCTGTCTTGTTGACATCTAACTACATCAATCTAACTGATCCTTCCTACTACTATTGTACTGTGGGATCCTCGTAGCCAGGTTCGATCCATGAGACATGCCATCTCAATGGACCTTGCCCAAATTTCCTATCTTGGGATTATGTCTACACATCACCCCACCATACACCTCAAGGTATGGTTTCTCCCTCTTCCCATCTGGCTCGAAATTTCCCCCTCATGGAGGTCTCTACTTGAGTGGATGCTTCCACTCGGTCTCCTCTCTGGTTCTCATGGGGATGCATGTTGAAAGGTAATTTATGCTCCCTCTAAACCACCAAGTCTCTAACTTCAGCCTTTCTCCTAAAGTATTTGCATGCATCTGGTACCTCAAGTACATATAGGTTCTTAACTCGCGCATTGTCCCGACATTACAAAAATTTTCTAAAAAAGAGTTGATTTTAAATCGATGATATCTCCCTCATCCGAGCTTCGATTCAACCGGTTTTTTTTTTTCCATTTGGGTATATTTTCGCAAGAAATCCAAATATTATATTTGTTTTTGAAAATTTCACACCAATATATTCAGATATTCTCTACAAACTCACCGCCCAAAAAATGCATGCTCTGATACCATGTAGAAAATATAACCAACGAGATTCAATCTAATCTTGTAATCTACTAAAACAAGATATTGAATCCTTCCTACAATTTGCGAAAACAAAACATGATCGCACAATCACATATAAGTAAGAGAAATAAATTACCAATTGCACAACAACATGATGTATTTGGGGAAAGAAACTGCTCAAAACCCCTCTATCTCTATTGTGTATTAAGTCAAGGAATCATGAAACAATACATTAATGTTTAATCTGTCATGAGATTCTCCAACACTTTGTCAATTGTCTCCCGTTGATCTAGGAAAACTCAGTCTAGTACTTAGCCAATTCTCATCCTTACTTCATCCTACCTTGCTCATGAAATTCCTAGGGAATTAAATCCTTATTAATTAGGAAAATCAGTCTTCCTTGATTGCGCAATCCATCATGGCATCCCAATGACTTTATAATTGCTCATGGGAAATTTTCACTGAATACAACTAATAGTTATGTTCCCTTTAACCTCTGTCTCAGCTGGGTATTCCTAAAAACTGACATGCATGCAACTATTAATAGTGAATTTTCAGTTATATGATTGATCACTCATTGTGAATTAAATCTAATTTAATTCACTAGACCTCTCACTAGCTCATCACTTAGTTAGAACTAGTTAAACTAATTTTAACTCATTTAATTGAGTTAAATACACTTGCACCCCACTAATGCATCAACTTCAACTGGACCCCAAAAATATTAGAATCCCTCTAGATGCCTCATCTTAGACCCTCAAGTACTTGAATTTCTTGAGCTAACTTGGTCATCATGACTTAATTAACTGACACAAGTTCTTATGAGATGAAATTACAATTTATTGTCCAATTTACTTAAGGGAAAAATAAATTAGATGCCCCACATTCCTCACTCTTGGTGCATCAAAATTCCTCACCAGTATGGGTGCATTTTTTTTTTGTCCTTTCTGGTTTCCAATCTCACTATTTCTTGTTGCAGATTTCAACATTTCAGAATTTGATGCGGCCTTCACACAAAGACACCATTAAAATCACATGCCCAGATTCTCATGAGAAACCTCTCTTAAGCTCGATCTTCTAGAAGAGAACCAACAATATGCCATCCTACTTCCTAGCACAAACTGACCATTAAGGTATGCAACATTCTTTTGAACCGTCACATGATGATCTTGCTCTTGGAGGATGATCATGACCTCCCTTTAGCAAGTACCCTTACTTGGCCCTCATACTAGACCTACTTTAGGACTACATCTCTCTTCACCCCCTTGATGTGCCAGATAGTGGGAATACATGTCAAACATGTTAAGATGTGCCAAGTGATAAGGCATGCCAAGATGTGCAAGGGTGTGTCAATGCTTGTCAGGGTCTGCCAAGACAACAAAAGGGAGAAAAAAGTTAAACTACAAGGAAATGAATAGATAAGAGGCTTAATAAGCCATCAATTTACCTTTTCCAAGAGGAGCATGCTAGGCACACCAACACTAGGGGGAAATAGGTGCCAAGTACAAAGTCTTAGTGCATTCTAAGTGCCAAGTATTCCTTTGTTGCTTCTCATCTACTTTCCAACAATTGATCATCACAAATAAATTTAATATTAAACCATGCCAAATCATACCAAGGCATCTCAATGTATTCCAATCATGCTAAGACTTTCCAAGCGCCAATATGTGTCACGGAATAGTGTTATGCATGTTATGAAGTGGAAGGGAATGTTGAAGAGTTATAAGTTGTGCTAGAGAGTGATAATGCATGTTGATGAGTGTTAAGGATTACTAGGAAAAAACATTAAGGGAGCACTAGGTAAAAATTCATGGAAGTTAATGAATATGAGGAACTTGTGCCAGAGACTAGTGTTAATGAGTGTTAGTTGTCATGCCAAGGAGGGAGTTTCAAGGTATGCTAAGCATTGGTAAGACATGCTAGGGAATATCAAGGCATGTCAAGAATTCCCAAAGTGTGCTTGGGAGTTCCAAGGTGTGCTAATTATATCATGTGAAAATTAATAATGCCAAGATATGTCAATACATGCTAGGTGCTAAGGATGTGGCACAGGATGCCAGGGTATGTCAATATGTGTCAAGGAAACAAAAGGAAGAACCAATAACACGGTTAATAAGTCAAGACTTTATATTTTTGAAAAGGGGCATGCTAGGCACACTAATAATAGGTCCCAATACATGCCAAGTGGCATTGTGTGCCAAGTGCTAATGTATGTCAATGCATTAACCAAGGCGTTCCAGGGCATGCTAAGGACTATATGTAGCATGCCAACACATGCTAGGAGAGTTCCATGTTGTGCTAGTGCATGCCACCATTTGCTTGGGTGTCGGTGTCATCACAATATGTTCTAAGTACAATGATGTTCCAAGACATGTGGGGTGCTAAGAAATGTTAGCATGTGCCAAAGCATTAATTTAAGGTGTGCCATATTGTTGAGGATTGTTAGGTATTTCTCATTAATAGAGTTGTCAAAGCTTGATTATGTATTAAATAATATGCTTCCTACACACAATAGTGGAGCTTTATCTAAAGGGAATTTGCTAGATAATAAACTTAATATATATGAATCATGTGTTGACTCATAGGAAATCTCTATTCGACTAGTCATTACTTGAGAGAAATGATACACACTAATTACTTCTTAAAAAATTGACTGACTCTAACCAAAATGGCCTTGGACATATTATAAAAAATACTCCACAATAATGGTCTTAAATCATTATCTTTTGACAAAAAATATATTAACAGGCACATAGCGTCATCAAAAACTCATTGGAATGATCAATGATGACGGGCATTTTTTTACCGTCACCAAAAGTAACAAAAAGAGCATTGGTGAGGGTCATTAAAAGTTCACCACTAGAAGTGTCACCAAAGAGAGAATTAGTGATGGGCCTTTAACGACCCTCACCAAAAGTTTCATTGAAAATGTCTTTGGTGACGGACCATAAAGGACCATCACTATATACACTTACAGTGATGGTTTTTTAATGATCAATGATGACAGACATTTTTTGACCGTCACTAAAAGTAATAAAAAGAGCATTGGTGAGGGTCATTAAAAGTTCGTCACTAGAAGTGTCACCAAAGAGAGAATTAGTGATGGGCCTTTAACGACCCTCACCAAAAGTGTCATTGAAAATGTCTTTGGTGAAGGACCATAAAGGACCATCACTATATACACTTACAGTGACGGTTTTTTAAGGACCGTCACCATATGTGACATTGGTGACGGACCTTAAAGGTCCGTCACAAGCATGACCCTAACCAATGTGATTTTTTGTTGTAGTGATACCTTCAAAAATAATGAAAATTAAGCCCAAACCCATACTTTCAAAAAAAATGAAGCCCAAAAAACATCCAAAAAACTCTATCACATACCTCCAAGAAAGTATATCCTACCTACTCTTTGACACGATTACAACTCAACTATCTTATTGCACGAGGACATGAAAATTGGGAAGTAGGGGATTATGTTGGGTCATGGAAAAGGTATGTTTTTATCCTCATATTAGCTTAATTAATAATTTACTTTCATTTATTTATCGTTTTTCTTGTGAATAATCTATATGAAACAATTGTTAAAGATGAATAAAATCAATTGTCAACAAATTTTATGATTTTAGCATAAAAATTAACTTTTTCTTAGTGCACCAATAGTCTGTAGGTTCCCTTCTATCGAATCCCCCTCCCATTTTAATGCTATCAGATGAAGGTGGTGAGAGGTTATTAGAGGTATATCTTGGAGATGGAGACCTTGAAGAAAAATTCAAGAAAAATATTTTGCACTTTACCTGTCAAATTTACTTTTGCTGAGTGTGAATTATATGGACAAATTTCAGTGTTTGAGGATGAAAATTAACTTACCTTGGTCTTCTTCTATTTTAGTTTGATATATGGATGCTTTGGGAAGCCAATTCACTCACAGATAACTCTTTGTTGTCCTATAAGCCTTTGTTGGTATATTGCTAAAGTTAAGTATAGAAAAACATGGTTTCCTCTACCATGATGGTGCATGCATGCCCAAAACTCAATGTCAGTCTTGTAATGGATCCCACTGCTCTCCTACTCTTTCTGATATTAAAACATTCTCAACAAAATGGTGAAAATGAGACAAATCATACCTTTATTCGATTTTTAACCAAATTTGGGGTGTTGTGCTGACTCGTACTTAACTCGAGTTTCGTATTAGATACCATTGGTCCCCACTTCAGTTAATCATTTCTGACCTCGTGATCACTTCTCTTCATACTCATCAATTCTTACTTGATTAAATTTGACTTGCCCAACTGGAATGCACTTTCACTTTTCCTCCAGTTTCACTTTACGAAGGTGGCCAAGTTAACTCGACACCTTTTTTCCTTTTAAATTTCCAACTCTTGACATTAAACTATTTTTGCCATTAGGGATGCACAACGAGAGGTAAGAGTCGATACTTGATCTTACCTAGTGTTGGTGAGGTGTTGGAGTACCTGGTGCAAGGAGATGGAGCTGGGGGTGGTAACCTTAGTCTTTTATTTATTGTGTCTTCATTTTTTTTATTTCTATTCTTAGTGACCAACTTTTTATGAGTGAGCTGCATATCTTTTCTATGTGATTTGCTTACCCTTTTATTGTTTTCTTTCTTTTTCAAGTACTTCATGGAGGGCCTCATATGACATGGTTGGAGTGCTTATCCCTCTAGACTATGTTGGTGGTCTCCTGGAATAATCTACATTAGATTTCCTTCATCTTTTGGCATTGTTGTGCCACACATAGATTTCCTAGAAGAAAATTTATGATACCTATAGCAATCTATTTCTTACGACTTCTTGCTTCAGTTTGCTCAGAAATGGAGGGATATGGTTTATTGAGGCTATGGAGGAGGTCATGGAATGAATGGTGTGAAGTATAGGAAAAATAAAGGGTTCCTATGCCAAGTTTTCAATGATCTAGCTTTCCAAGGTGCAACATAGGGTTTCGATAGGGAAACCTTGCACATGGAGTGAAATAGGGGTTTTGGAATGGTAGTTATAGAAAAAAATTGAACTATCATACCCTAACTCAAGTTCATAAACCCTTAGGAAACATTTTTTCTTCGTAAATGAGTTTCATGTAGAATTTAGAGGACTTTGATGTTGTGCTACAAGAATCGTGTAGTTGCCAAATTTTCATGTAGCAATCACAATTTAGGGAAAAAATTAAATTTTTGCCTAGATGAATGGTGAAATGGATGAAGGGATGGATGATGGAGTGAATTATTTATTTTTCAAGTAGAGAAGAACACATAGTGAAGATAAATCTCTCCTCTGGATCCAAAAACCATATTTAACTATTATCATGCGAAACAGAAAAACACATAAATACATAGCTATTTCTTCTTTTTATTTATTTTTCCTGAAGGAAAGTGGGCTACCTCCACAAAGATTTTCAACCTAGAGGCCTAACATGGGTTCCATAGAGAGGTTTTAACCCAAGGATTTTCATTCTTTGTTCTTTTATTTTTTTTCCTTGCTCCAGGATGCCACATGGAGGTTTTCAACCATGGAGTTGGCCTAGCGCACCTCAAGGAGGTTTTCACCCATGCCGCTTTATTATTTTTTTCTTTTTCTTTCTTTTTTTTCGAAGGAAATGGAAACTATGGATTTTAACAAGACATACACCTCCTTGTTTATGTAATTTATAATTCCTTCCCTAGACAGGGATTCGTCTAAACTTTGAGCCTGTAATTGTTGACAGGTAGGGAAATTCCTTCCTCATCTATGGTTTTGATCTGAACCGTGCAATTATCATAACATTTTTCGAATTTGTAGGGTCATATCCATATTTTCATTAGTTTTCTTTTGAAGTCCTTGACCCTTGAGTCATACAACAATGCCCAATATCCTTCTTGAAAGGTCTTTTCCTTAGTGTTCTTGTCACTCCAGACCTTCTTTTGTAGTTGAATTACCTCGGTGTGAAGGCGGGCTTACATCCTGAACTCATCCAATCCATTTAAATTAAGAAACCTCTCTTTTTGGAAATTTTATATATCTAGGTCTAGCTCAGCTTGTCCTTAAGGTGTTGAATACAAATTCAAGTGAATGGAGAGATTTCTTTCCATAGACTAGGTCGTAAGGGGTGAATCCTGTTGTTTTTTTTCCAAGTAGTGTTATAGGCCCGGGTAGCTTGTACCAATGTGTCTGCCAAATATTTCTTGTTTGTACTCACAACCTTGGTGAGGATACTCTCCAATGCTCTCTTAGTAACTTCCACTTGCTTATTCACCTGAGGGTGGTAGGCAGTAGAAGTCTTATGATTTATCTTGTGCTTCCTCAGAATATTCTCAATGAGATGAGAAGTGAATTATGCCCCGTGAACAATTAATACTTCTCTAGGGTACCCAAACTTCTAAAACACATTCTCCCTAAAAAATTATTCCACTTTCTCCTTAGTTGCTACCTTCACAACTTTTATTTTTTCCCACTTTGTTAGGTAGTTAGTGAAGACTATGATATAATTTTTCTGGCCAAATGGTGGATGAATAGGTCCAATAAATTCCATGGCCCATTCGTCGAATGGCCTAAGGGCCACCTGAGGGTGAAAAGTCTGATCCATTTTTGTAGATATCCCCATCCTTTGGCATTGGTTGCACCTGCTAGTGTATCTTCTGGAATCCTGGTGAAGGGCAGGCCAATAGTAGCCTTCCTACAATACTTTGAAGGAAATCTTGTTTGTAGAAAAGTGACCCCCATAAGGGCTATCAGGACATGCAAAGAGGATATCAAAAAATTCTTCCTCCCTCACACATCTTCTGAGAATTTGGTTAAGGCCCAGCGTGAAAAGATTCCCCCCAATCCATGTGAAAGGGGAAATTTTTCTAATAATCTTTCTTTTCTCCTTGAATGAGAGATTAGGAGGGAGATTTCTAGCAACCAAGTAGTTAGCTATGTCATCAAACCATGGTGAGAGTGTTGATATAGCAAAGAGATCCTCATCTGGAAGCTAGTCATCCACCATTCCT
Source organism: Pinus albicaulis (assembly GCA_034641835.2). Taxonomy (NCBI): domain Eukaryota; kingdom Viridiplantae; phylum Streptophyta; class Pinopsida; order Pinales; family Pinaceae; genus Pinus; species Pinus albicaulis. The sequence goes on from CM076581.1 coordinate 304,561,951, forward strand.
TCTTCACCTGCAGATAGAGGTAACCTAGATAAAAAATCTACAACAACATTCTCCTTTCTAAGTTTATCAACAATGGTAACGTCAAACTGCTGTAAAATTAACAACCATGTAATTATCCTAGCATTAAAATCTGGTTTGTCCATTAAATATTTGATAGCTACATGGTCAGTGTGAGAAAAGGTTTGATACCCAGTTACATAATGTCTAAATTTGTTTAAATAATGGACAATGGCTAGCATTTCCTTCTCTATGATAGTATAATTGAGCTCATCCTTAGACAGTTTCTTACTAATGAAATAGATTGCATAAGTTAATTTGTCTTCTAACTACCCTAATGCTGCTCCACACCATTGTCAGATGCATCTGTGTGTATGTGTAAAGACAGAGTCAAATTTGGACCTCGAAGGATGAGGGCAATAGTCAAATTTCCCTTAATGAGCTCAAAATCCTATTGACAAGGGCTAAACCATGTAAACTTAGAATTTTTGGCCAATAAACCAAATAGTGGGGAAGCCATCTTACTGAAATCTTTGATGAATCTTATATAATAACCATATAACCCTAAGAAGCTCCTAACATCTCTCTGCTTTTGAGGAGTAGGTACCCTTTTGATAATAGTGGTTTTACTTGGGTGCACCTATATTCTTGATTTTGAGATTGAGTGTCCTAAGACAACTCCTAGTCTTTTTAATAATTCACAATTTTCTGGGCTCAAGGAGACATGCATATCAAGGAAAATTCTAATCAACTTTCCCAAATTAGAGATAATTCCTGGAAGTCATCTCCATAGGGTGTGAAATCCTCCATGTATATTTCAACAGAGTCATGGACTAGCTCAAAGAAAATGCTCAAGAGAACTCTTGTGAAGGTAGTTGGGGCATTGAAAAATGCAAAGGGTAGCACTATGTAAGTGAAGCTACCCCAAGGATAGGTGAAATTATTCGTATCCTTGTCTTTAGGGCCCATTTGGATCTGGTTATACCCACTGAACCCATATAAGAAGGAAAATAAATTCCTTCCTACCAGGCCATCCATGAATTGGTGTATAAAGGGAAAAGGGAAATGGTCCTTCTTGGGGATTTTTTTAAGTTCCCAATAATCAACACAAATTTTCCATTTTCCTTTCTTCTTCGAGACTAGGACAAGAAGAGATACTTACTCATTTTTTGATATAGGATAAATGAAACTGGAATCCAACGGTCTCTGTAGTGTTTCCTTGACTATGTCATTTAGAGATGGGTTCATCCTTCTTTATCGTTTTTGCACAGGCTTGCATCCTTCTTTGATGTAAATATAATGTCTGCATACTGAAGGATGCACCCATTTCATGTCCTTGAAATCCCAAGCAAATTCATCTAGGTTTTATTTTAAAATCTAGTGTAACTAATTTTCTTCTTCATATGAGATGTTCGAGTTGATTTTGATATATCTGGATGGCCCAAAATCAACAACCTCGGTGGTTTCATAGGTTGAATTTAATTATTGAAATTCCATCCAAGGTTGGATTTCAGACTCTTTGACTTGGTTTTCAAGTGGATTTTTTGTGGGGGACTCGTTTTGAATGGCATGGTCGATGAGTTCGTATTCATCAAGCTACCCCCCCTCTAAGAACACCATCTATTGTAAAAATAGGGGTATTTTTATATACCTCACCTTATTCATCCTCCAACCATATAGGTATATCATGATCAATGGAAGGCTGCACTGGAGGATATAATACAATTTTTTTAGACAAAGGTCCATTTTTAATTGTCATGTTTCCAACCTAGTAGCTGATATAAGCATATGTAGTTGCTAACCAAGGTTTCCCTAAGATGAGAGGATGTCCATTGAACTTGGTTTTCAGTTACAGAACCAGGAAATCAGTAGGATACTCCCAAGAGTCAATTGAAACCATAACATCCTCAACAATTTCTTCTGCAGTTACTATGGACTGATCTACAAGTTGTAGAACTCTTGCGGTTTTCCTCAAAGTCCCTTGGAGATTTATTTTCAACATATTTTTCTTATTCATGACATTAATGGGAGCTCCTATATCAATCAACGTATTGGGGACTGTAACAACATCTATGTGCACATCTACAAATGGACTTCCAGGGTCCAGGTACTTTGGAAGGATCACCCTTCCCAACATTAAGTCAGACAGTTGTCCTACTACATTGATGATGGGGGTATATTTCTTCTTTCTGCAAGGGATTTTGAATGAATTTTCCTTGATGAGGCTATTGTAAATAGGGACATCATTAATGTCCTAGGAAAGTGGTCACACAAATTTTTCAACTCTCTAAGAATTTTAGTCACCTCTACGATGTGCTGACTAGGATGGATGAAGTTCTTAGGAAAAGGAGGTTGTTGGATCTGAGTGTTAATTTCTTCATTTTCCTCCTCAACCTGTACAGGTGGATATAGAGTGTGGTTTTATGGTAGTAATCCTCCCAAACTGAGATTAATCTCCTCTATCTCCACAACATAAGCTAGTTAGGATGTATCTCCACTATAAACCTGTCGTGCCTACTTGTTGTTTATGTTCGGACTTGGCTATGCGAGAAATTGAGGCAGATTGGGTGGAGTAGCATGAGTAAGCCAAGGTTGAGGTTGGGGTGGAAGCATTAGATCAGGTGGTTGATTGTGTTGAGGCCTCGACCCTTGGAATGGATTGTTCCAGTGAGGTTTCTGAGGAACATACTGCTGAAATTGTTGGTTCACAGGCTAAGGATGATATGGAGGGTTGTACGACCAAGTATGAGGTGTAGGCTAGGATGGAGGAGTGGCGGTGTACTAATGTTGCATGGGTGAACTCTTATTATGATAATAAGAGTAAGGTGCACCTTACATACCATGTTGATATGACCTAGGGCCTTGGGACCTTCTCTAGTTGATGAAACAGAGTTTCTTTATCCCTACTTCCCCACCTTGATATACAACTTTAAGTCTAGGTAAGGAAGGAGACCTGTCTATGGCATTACTCTCCTCATAGACTAAGTGCACCTCTATGACACTTAGTGGAGATTTATTTCGATGGTTATTTATGGTACATCTAGGGTAAAATATAATCAAAGATTTTTTTTCTTCCTCTTGCTTCATTTTCACCAAAATTGTGTCCATTTGTATAGAAAAGGTGTGCAACATGTCACTCTTGAAGTCCTCCAGTATGTTTCCAATATCGTGTTTGATGGAGGTGGAAGAGGAAGGCATATTAGATGTAATTTTTGCAGCTCTTGCTTTCGTCTTGATTTCTGTAGAATGGTTCCTGAAGACTGTCGTGATTTTTTCATAAGGAAGTTGATAGATCTCTCATCCTAATAATATATTAAATTTTTATATCACCTCCTCTCTAATCCCTCAGAGAAGTACTAGTTTAAGTGATCGAGAATCAAGGGTACAATTGACTCTCTTATATTTTAACTGAAACCTCTCTTCATAATCTTCCAGGGATTCATCAAGTCCTAGAGTCATTATGAATATCTCATCCTTAGTTTCCTTGGATGTACAGTATTATTTGTACTTGTTTCTGAAGGCCAATTGAATATGTGCCCAGGTAGTGATGTTGTTCCTAGGTAGACCCATGAACCAGTGCAAGGCCGCATCCTTAAGGCTGAATAGGAACAACTTTAGTTTATGATCATCTAAGGCATAGCCATAGGCCCTACAGATAATAAAAAATTCAAACATGAATTTGCTTGGATCTTCTGGGGTAAGGCCATGAAAGTGTCGAAGAGATGAGTGTTGTGAAACCAGCTCCAAAAAGAGAAGAAAATAGATATCAACGCCTTAGAAATAACCACTTCGAGGGGGAAACCTCCAATACATGACATGAATGAACAATTCTTTGATGATTCAAATTACAAAAACTCCTTTTTATATATAGGATTCCATGGGGCCATAATGTAATCCTAGTAGGGCCACAATGTAGTCCTAGCCGACCTAAAAATAATAATTTAAGGGCACAATAATAGCAATATGTGGGTTACAAGGGTACCATAATAACAATAAGGGGGTTACACTAACAACAATAAGGGACTATACTAGTAATATAAGGACCTAAAATGCCCCTCTCCTTCAAAAACGTGTTGTCCTCAATGCTTGAGTAGCTCTAGGTGATTTTGTATAAAATTCTCATCCTCCCATGTATAATCTTCAGTGGGTAAGTTCTTCCACTTGATGAGATACTCTAAAATTGATCGATTCTGTAGCTTTCAAGTTCTTGTTTCCGTGACCGCTTCAGGTTCCAATATGATTTTTCCTTCCTCATCAAGTTCTGGAAATATTGTTTGAACTGGAATATTTTCACCTATAACCTTCTTTAACCATGAAACATGGAAAATTTGATGCACTCATGAAGAAGCAGGAAGCTCCAATTTGTATGCCATAGTACAAATATTTTGCAACACCTTGTAAGGACCATAGTACTTTGGCAATAATTTATTATCCTTCCTAGCTTGCTTGTGGGACATTTTTTTGTATGGTTGTAGCCGTAAAAATACTTAGTCTCCTACATAAAAAATTCTCTCGCTGCGATGTTGATCTGCCTATTGTTTCATTCGATTTTGTGCCAAATTCAGCTTTTCGTTTAAGAGTTTTCGAACTTCTTGTTGATGCTCGATGTGATCTTCCACTGCTTGAACCTTCGAAATTTCTCTTAAATATGATGTGTTGAATGGTGGATGATATCCATCAAATGCCATAAATGGCTTCATTTTTGCTGCAGTATGGAAGGAAGTGTTATACCACCATTCAGCTAGAGGTAACCACTTGACCAATTTTTTTTGTTTATCAGATACAAAACAACGAAGATATGATTCCAAACACTTATTTTCTATCTCAGTTTGACCATCGGATTGAGGATGATAAGATGATCTATGACCTAATTGACTACCCAAACAAGAAAAATAACTTTGTCCAAAAATTTCCATTAAAAATGGGATCTCTGTTGCTCACAATAAACCTTGGTTTTCCGTGTAGCTTTTGAATTGTGTCCATAAATGTAGTAGCAATTGTACTTTCTTTAAATGGATGAGATAATGCACAAAAGTGTGCATACTCGGTAATTCTATCAACCACCACCATGATTACACTCTTTCCTTCGGATTTAGGTAAACCAATGATAAAATCCATTGAAATCTCCTCCCAACGTTGACTTGGAATGGATAAAAGTTGTAGAAGATCCGAGGTCTTAATTATCTCAACTTTATTCTGCTGGCAAACAAAACATTCTGCCACAAACTTTTGAATATCAGATTTAAGGCAATCCCAAAAAAAATATTTCTTCACCCTGCAGTAAGTTTTTAAAAATCCTGAGTGTCCTGCTAAAGTAGAAGTGTGAAATAATCAAAAGAATATTTTGTTTTAGTTGGGAATTATTACAAAGATATAAGCGATCTCTGTACCATAAAGAATTATTTTTCCAACTAAATGTATCATATGTACTAGGATCTTGCTGCAACTTTTGAATAAGTGTCCACACTTCTTTGTCCTTCCATTCATCTCTTGCTTCAATATCCAATCTGGTTGGATACTAGAAATGGCATGAAGCAATGCTTCCACCTCTTCATTATTTCTTGAGAGTGCATCTACAACAACATTTAGCTTCCCTTTTTTGTATATTATTTCAAATTCATAACCCAACATCTTTGTGACCCATTTTTGCTTCTCTTCTGAAGATAGTCTTTGTTCTAAAAAGTGTTTAAGACTATCATGATCAGTTTTTACCTTCAAGTGTCTTCCCATTGGGTAAGTTCTCAATTTATTTAGTGCATGCAGTATTCCTAACATTTCCTTCTCATAAATAGGTTTTTGTAAATAGTTTCCATTGATTGGACGACTTTCAAAAGCAATGGGTCTTCCTTCTTGCATTAAAACCGCACCAATTCCATTTCCCGAGGCATCACATTCCACAATAAAAGTTTTTGTGAAGTGTGACATTGCTAAGACTGCTACTAGGAACATTGCCTTTTTAAGATGTTCAAAGGCCTTAGTTTCTTCAAGAGTCCATGAAAATGCATCTTTCGTCAATAATGTTGTTAGAGGTGCTGTTATTCTCCCATAATTCTTAACAAAATTTCGATAATACCCTGCTAACCCGAGAAATCCTCGCAACTGCTTTATGGTTGTGCGAACTTTCCATTCGTTAATGGATTTAATTTTGTTAGGGTCTACCTTAACACCCTCGTGAGATACAATATGACCCATATATTCCACCTGTTGTACTCCAAAGAAAAATTTGGATATTTTTGCATATAATTTTTCTCCTATAATAGTTTGAGCACCTTGTCAACATGTTGAACATGATCCTTCCAAGACCTGCTGTAGATTAGTATATCATCAAAAAATACTAGCACAAATTTTCTAAGGAAGGGCTTGAAAATGGAATTCATCAACCCTTGAAATGTAGAAGATGCATTGGTAAGGCCAAAAGGCATGACCAAAAATTCATAATGACCCTCATGATTTCGAAATGATGTTTTCGGAATATCTTCAGTCTTCATTCTAATTTGATGATACCCTAAATGAAGATCCAATTTGGTAAAATAAATTGCTCCATGTAATTCATCCAATAATTCATCAATCACAGGAATGGGAAATTTATCTTTAATGGTGAGCTTATTGAGCTCTCTATAATCTCGACACATGCACCATGATCCATCCTTCTTGTGTACCAATACTACAGGAGCATAGAAAGAACTTTGACTAGGTTTAATTACACCCGCCTCTAACATTTCTACAATCATACATTCAATTTCGCTCTTTTGGACATAAGGATATCTATAAGCCCTGATGTTTGGAGGAACACTTCCTGGAATCAAATGAATAGCATGATCGTGATCACGAATAGGTGGGAGTCCTTTTGCAGTTTCAAAAACCTTGGAATGTTTGTCCAAGACTTTTTGGAGATCTATAGAAATAGATGATTTTGATGTTGGAACTTCTAGTGAGCATAATTGTGAAATTATGCCTCATTGTTCTTTATTTAGAAGCTTTTTCATGACATTAGAGCTTATTATCTTTCCCAGATTCCATGCAATACCCCGTAATTCAACTTCCTTTCCTTTTGAAAAAAAATTCAAGAAAAGTTCTTGAAAATTAAAAGCTACTGTCCCCCGAGATTATAACCGTTGTAAACCTAGTACAACATCAACACCTTCCATAGGAATGGGAAGCATTGGAATATTCAATACATATTACCCTATGGTTAGCTTGATATTATGGCATTTTCCAAAGCAAATTTTAGTTCTTCCATTTGCAACAATCGCTTGACGTTCTGGTGTTGGGTATAGGAAACAATTCAATTCCTTGGCTACCTTACAATGAATAAAATTATGGGTACTACCTGAATCAATCAACAATTTTACCTTTTTCTTCTTGATATGTCCTTCTATATTGAGAGTTTTAGGAGTGGTAATTCCTGCAAGTGCATTACACGATATGGTTGGACTCATTTCTTTCTCTTCTTGGGCTGGTTCCTAGTGTATATCCTCTTCTTGTTCATTTTCTTCTTTCTCTTCAGAACCTATGTAAAATAATATCTTCTCATCACACTTATGACCTTTAGTGTATTTTCTATCACAACTATAGCAAATCCATTTTACTCTTTTTTCTTCCAATTTTTGTGGTGTCAACCTTGTAGGTTGTGGAAATATAGGAGTAGCAACACTTCCCTCTTTATAGAAGTGAGTGGTAGGCTTCCTTGTCGCCATAATTTTACATTTAATTTTTCTTGCCGACCTGAATGCCTTCTCCAATGAATCAAGTTCCAAAATGTGAACTTCATGTTGGATGTTATCCTTTAAAGTACCTATGAAGAGATCAATCCTGTGTTCCTCTAGAATATCAGTCTTGTATTCAATTTTTGGTTGTCATCAATGTGCTCCCGCATTAAACCCTTTTGTTTGAGATTTATCAATTGGATAAAGAAGGTGTTGCTCTTTTTATCCTCATAATGTGGTATCATTTCCTCCGTAAAAATTGACCACTTGACAATTTTTTTACGAGAGAAAATCCATTGATACCATACAAATGTATTTTGTTCTAAATGTAAAGTTGTAATGTGTACCTTTTGTGTGTTTTGCCCATTATGGAGATCAAAATATTGCTCCATCTGTAGTATCCATGTTACAAGATCCTTGCCATCAAAATTACTCCTATCCATTTTTGGAATATTATGGTTCTTCTCGCCAACATTAGATGTTATGAAATCATGATTAACATTTATTTTGTTCCCATCATGAGTTTCCTCTACTATCTTTTCACCATTAGGAAAAATTTATTGTATCAACTTTGTCAAGCCTTCCATGTCTGCTTTTAGATCATTCTTCATGTTTTCCATTTTAGATTGCATGCAAGCTTCCATGCCATCTATCTTAGATTCCATGCCATTCTTCAAACCATCCATCTTTGATTCCACACCTTTCTTCAAAAATTCCATGTCATTTTTTGTTGCTCTTTGTGAGAGCAAAATTTGTTGCACTTGCTCTTGTAATTTTGATATGTCATGTGTCCATTCTTTTTCTTCATGAGTCATAGTAGAGATTTCTAAAGGCTTAATGGTTTGAATTATTTTTAGGGGCAATTTTAGAATCCAATACTTATATCTAATCTACAATATTCCCTTGTAATCAATTCAACTTCATTCTTCAAAGAAGACTTATGCAATTCGGAAACAAAATACACACATTTTACTTTCTTTTGAGGAGCTCGATATTGAAATTGAATTATATCTAAAATTACGGAGCCTCAATATTTAAAATTAAGCCTTGTAGTAGCCCTCTGAAGCTTATTTCAAATGCCATAGGTATGATTTTATTTGGATTCTTAAAGGAAAGGTTATGTCCAATCTCCCACAATGACCCAATTTTGGACTGGTTCGGGAGAGCAAACTTGTATGACATGCCACGTGTCACTATTTCCTCCTTTGGCTCTGAAATTGATTTACCAAACACTAAAGTATGTGCACTTGTAGCCACTTCTTATAGCATTCAATAAAATGCTCAAAGAGAGAGCTATGAATATTTTCCCATGATCATCTCCTTGAGATGAAATTCAAAAGCCTCAAAAAGCCCTAACTTCCACAGATCATATCTCCAAAAATATTGCAAACCAATATCTGAATTTTTTTGAAAATGTGCCTCAGGATTGTGGCTTCGCACTCTAAAAATTTCAACTTTTGAACCTTCGTAGAAAAAATGTTATTACAAAAATACCACGATGACCTGTTTAGGTTAAATTTAGGAGCCTGCAAAATGACCTAACTTGCACAAATCATATCTTCGAAAATATTGTGAACCAAGCTCTGAAATATTTTTACGATGTTCCTCCAGATTTTGGGTTTGTACTCTAAAAATTTTAGATTCTGACCCTTCGTATAAAAACAGTTATAGAGAAAATTCCACGTTGACTTTTTTGGAGCAAAGAAACCCTATAATCTCAAACCTCTGATACCAAATGCTGTGAAACTAGCTCCAAAAAAAGAAGAAAAGAGATATAAACACCTTAGAAATAAGCCACTTTGAGTGGGAAACCTCCAATACATTAAAAAACCTCCTTTCTATATATCTGAGTCCATGGGGCCATAATGTAATCCTAGTAGGGCCACAATTTAATCCTAACTGACCTAACATTAATAATTTAAGGATACAATAATAACAATATGGGGGTTACAAGGGTACAATAATAGCAATAAGGGGGTTACACTAACAAAAATAAGGGACTATACTAGTAATATAGGGACCTAACACTGAGGGGCTAATGTTTTTCATCTTAGTTTCCCCAACTACCTTTATAATGGGAAAGGCTTCCTAGGTTTCAGTGTGAGACATGGTTGAGATAGGTGAAACAAGTTCCTCAGTTGAAACAAGATCTTCTCCTTCCCCAATATTTTCTTCAAAATTTTCAGAAGGCTCACGTATGGTGTGTTCAACCTCACATCCACTAAGGAAGAGTGAAGGATGACTATGTGGTGATGTGGGGGTTTTAGGTAAAACTTTTCCTTGAGTATCCATACACCTACAATGCATGAAAATCATATTTTTTGTATTTTCTTTCAATATTTATGAAACAACATGAAAAAGGAAAGAATAAAAGAATGATAAAACAAAACAAAAGCATCTAATAAACACCTCTCTAACAACGGTGCCAAAAGGTAGTGAGCCCTAGTAGTGCACTAAGAATGCCGCAAATCTCAGAGGATGATCTTATTTACTTTATAAACCAAGGGTTCATACAAATTTGGAGGTGATAGTGCAATATACATAGTAGATGCATTCTACTCATGTCATCCTCTTTTGAGCTTTACGAAAGGGTGCTACTTCTATGGTATGTAGGTGAAGTTTGTCACACTTATGAAATCAAGCCTAGGGCTACAAGTGATTTGAATCCATGGCACTATCAGTAAGCATAGAACTATAATACAGAAAAAAATTGCATCTAACTATTCTCCAATGAAATAAATCTACTTATTATACTATGATAAGAATTGAAAAGCAACCTAGGCATCTTTCATTAAGTACATTGATGAACTAAAATGGCATAAAGGAAACTAATATAATCACACTTTTTTTGGCTATATGTCTAAAAAAACTCTACTTACACTATGCTCTATCTATAATGCCTTTATTCACGCAACTATTCATGACCTAACTATGGTTGAAAATGTGTTCTTTTGTAGTTAGGAGAAGAAAGTGCTAAGGTGGCTCATAGAAGGCATAAATAGATAAGGGCAAGTTTGGAATTGTATGAGTGATTTTTTTAGGTTTATAATAGGGTGATGGTGGTTTCTGGCCTTAAGGAGGTGGCCACAAGTGTTATTTCAAGTGATGTTATAGGTTTCATGTAGTGCTACAGGAAAGTCCTGAATTGCTATAGGAAATAGTTTGAGGGAAATCTGAGGCAAAAAATAGGTTGGAAAAGGGTAGGTAAGGTGGTGTGAAGGTGGATTAGGATGAGTGGAAGGTGGCCCACCCCTTGGCCAATCTCAGAACCCTTTGGGAGGCGTGTCTTACACCCCTATTATTTTCTCACGGTGTAGGGATGAAAAATCCGAAAACAAGGATGATAGTGATTTGATGAACAAAGGGTTGATGGAAGATGATATATGAAGTTGGGGGTTTTTGTGAAGTTATCCTTGGCTATGCTACCTATACCTAGAAGCACACTACATATTTATGCAAGAAAAATGGAAAAATTCGTGATAAAGAATGAATGGAAAATATGACTTGAAATTATAAAAAAATCTACTCTAATCTACAAACAAGGATCTACCATATCATAATGAACATAGTCATAGAATCACATCAACTAATCTCATCCATTCCAATAAATCATAAAATAAGAAGCAGTTTTGGTCTATAGGGAAGGTCTAACGTCCTCAAGCTTTATTGACATACGTGAGAGGGGAAGTCTTGACTTGCAGCTTTATGGAGTTAGCACCTATTCTACCATGCCTGTAAGAAAACTAAATCTATAGAAAACGATAAATGGAACAAAACTAAAACATTAAATTAAAAATACAAAAAAATAGCTATTTATTCATAAGAAAAACTAACTAAATGACATGAAAGTAAATAATGATCACACAAGAGAGAATGAGGCACATGGATTGGGCCCTAACGCACAAACCTAGCTCTTTGAAACTAGATCAGTAAGGCAAAGTCATAATGTTCATTTCATTTCAAAGGATATTAAATCAATATAAAATTCTTGAAAAACTAATTACAATAGCCAAGAGCCTAATGGATTTCCCAAAATTTTGAATCCTAATGAGCTCTTTCTCATATCTGTTTAACCTAAAGGGTAGCTACCAACAGCTCCCTAGAAAATAGGTGATGATTCCACATGACTCCAAGTGAAGTATCGCTTGACTGCACTTGATCTTGAGTTTTCTTGGTTTCCTTTGATTTTATGTTGTTGGAGGGAATATCAAGGATCCCTTGGCTTCATTTGGGAGTTAAGGAGGGTGGAAAACCCCCTAGAACCTCTCCTTCATGTCTGCTCCAAGTCTTTATGAAAAAATCTCCACAAAATTTCCATATCTTCAGGATTTTCCTGCATTTAATCTTATGTTAGGTTCTCGAAGTATGTTTAGCCTCAATCACCACCTACACTAGCATCATAATACCATAATATAATTAAAATGCAAGAAAAGAGACCTAATAAGGAAAAAATGTGAGCATTAACCCCTCCAAATGTACCTAATGATGGAGCTCATAACTAACCATATCCAATTCATTCTTAGCAATAAGCATTTGACTCTTATTACTACAACTATATTCTAGCAACTAGCATTTCCTACATATGTAACATATTACATTTTCTTAACGATAACTTTCTTAACTATCTAATGCTAGGAACATACACATTATTTTCGTTTTTAAATACTCAATAATCTCCTACTACCTTATACTCTTTAAAAAAAATTACATCTTCCTATATAAATCCTTCTTTTAACTAAAAATAATTCTTGTATATAATATAAGAATATAAAGTTCTACCCTTCATATTTGTTTTATGCATATTACTAGTTGTAGCATTCGTGACATGTACCCTTTTTCTAAATATGTCAATAAATTTATTTTATTTTCATTTACTGTAACACAACTACTAGATCCTTGCATTGTAAATGGCATGTATATTTTAAACATAGGTTGGTGAGTAGATGATTCTTTTATAATTTTTGTTCTTCTGTACATGAGTGTTTGTGTTTTGGAGTTGGTATCCCAATGCACACACATTGCTAATTGTATATGTGTTTTAATGGTAGAAGGACTTGAAATAAAAAAATGATAAGACATTCATGTTAATAAAATAATATAATGGTTACATAGTGATAAAATGTAAATAGTTTGGGTGGGTTGAGACTCCATGGGTGATAAAATGGGACTCGTATGATTTTATAATCATTAAAAAAGAGAACATGCATACAACCAATCTTCGTTAAGTGTCATCAAAGAGCGTTAAGTGTAAATAAAAGCATGCGTATAGAGATACAAATGTTGCCACTATGATGATTCATTCATTCAAAATTATTTCATTTACTAAATGAAGAATGGAAAGAGCTATGGACGGGAGTCTGGAAGGGTACCTGAAAGACCCATGAGAAAAGTGAACCTCTTGGAAGAAGCAAGGCTCAATAAATTTCCTTTGCAACCAACTAAGGTGCCTTGGAAGTTGGGGGCGTAACACAAGGGACCATAGGTATGGGTTTGAATCACTTGGGTGGAGGTTAAAAGGGACTGTGATCTTGTTGGTCAGAGGTTTTTCGCTTTAGTACCCTAAATGTATGAGCACCTAGAAGGGTACCTACAAGCCCCATGAGGGAAGTAGAGCTCCTAGAGTCATAGGACTCTAGAAAACCCATGACTAATTGGGATACAATTTTATGGTTGATGTGAGCTTGCAAGTTACAGTCTACCAAATTTCAAAGCTTGGTTACTTGATGGTTACTATGCATGTACTAGGATTTACGTGAGCTAATGCCCATGGATTTAAAACACCAACATGGGGGTGAATCACTATTGAGATAAAATTAAGGGTATGATCTATGGGTAAATGGAATATTGAAGGTCTACAACCGATTGGGAACAAATTAGAAGATAAGTATTCATCTTCTTTATTTATTTTTGTTGCAATGTTTTAGTGAAATGTGTGTAAATGTTAATTTAAAGAATTCAATTATGCTAGGAATTATAGAAATATATTTTCATTGTATTATACATAAGGAGGATAATATTGGGTACAAAGGGAATTACCCAAGGGATTAATATGATTTAATAACTTAATAGTGATAAATAAATGGGAAATAGTTAATAAATAAAGTTGTTAACCTATTTTATGCAGCAAACCACAAGTAGCTAGAGAATAAAGTGATAATCCAATTGTATTAGATGTATGGTATTGAGAGACCCATGGTATTTAACCATTTTATTGTATGTAAGAAGCCTATAGAGAGGCTAGAGACTCTCCATTCAGATATTTTAAGGATTATTGTATTGACAAGAAAATGGATTGTGGAGAGGTCTCCTTTGTTAAGTAGTAGTTATATGGTGTTACCTTACCTCAAGGGCTTGATATTAAGAAAGAAGCATTGAAATTTTATACTCTTCGAGTGATATTGATAATTATTGGGCATATTTTTCATTTTATTATATTTTCATGTCATATCTATTACAATTCCCAATAATTATGAACATTTTTGGACGAATATAAAATATAAATACTTCTTTCTTAATATCAAACCCTTGAGGTAGGGTAAGACCATATAACTACTACTTAAGAAAGGAGACCACTCCACAAGCCATATTCTTGTCAATACAATAATCCTTGACATGTCTCAATGCAAAGTCTCTAGCCTCTATATAGGCTTCATACATACAATACCATGGGTAATTACCATGGGTCTCTAAATACCGCACATAAAATACAATGGTCTTATCACTTTATTCTATAGCTACTTGTGGTCCCTTGCATAATGTGGATTAACCACTTTATTTATTAACTATGGCCCATTTATCTATCATTATTACATTATGACCTCATAGTACTCCCTTGGTTACTTCCCTTTGTACCCCATATTATCCTCCTTAGGTATATTAGATTACATCCCCCTTAAACATGTTTCGTCCCTGAAACATGGGATGAACATAAATAATAAGATCTACTAAAAGTATTGGTCCACTGCTACCATGCACAGGCATAAAGAAATCCAAGACGAAGTTGAACACTCGATCTAGCCGATGTCTAGCTCACTTGAGATGGAAGTTGGTTCTGGGGGTTACTCTATGTTAATGTGTTGTGGGTGGATAACTGCACCTTTGTATGTGTCTTCCAGGGGTTTTTGTTCTTGTTTCTACTTTTTTTCCACCTTTCTAGTTTTTGTATTAGTGGGTGATGCATGTAGTGATATGATGAGGCTTTAACTAATGAAAATATTTCAATAATTCCTCCATTATTGGTGCCTCAGTGGTATCTAGTTATTTTTCAGGTACCTACATTGATGTCTGTGTTTCCTTGTCTACCATCAAAGGCTAATCATATGATGTTTCACTGTTGTTTTGTTATTATGCCTCCACATTAGCTTCCTAGTTACTAATGGAAATATCCTATAATGTAATTTTCTTCTTTTTATATGAAAGCTTCAAGAATTTATTTTGTAAATTAATACTGATAGTACCAACTGAATCAATCTATGGGTAACCCAAAATAATATATTCCTAATCGATGGTCACCCTCAAGGCCTTAAATATTTTCATATGTGCCCCATCAACCTATGTGCTTTCAATATGCTATGCTGGAACTTGCAAGCATGTGGAAAATTTCAGATTAGTTAGATTTTTCTTGCAAGTAGGGTGAATAGCCACAATGATATTATCCTTATGAATATATCCATGAACCCATAATATAGAGATATTAGTAGAAAATAACCCTTTATATTTCTTATTGTATTTATTTTGAATATGAAACCATTTTTCCAAAATGATTTTTTCTGGTTTTTCTCGAGGAAGTCGTCGCACTAAATTGTCAAGTGAGAACCACCATTTATAAGCCACATCTTTCATATCGTGAATTGTGTCAATTATAAAACAGTATGGGGATCTATACTTGTGTTATTGTATAAATTATTCAATATTAGTGGCATCACCTTTTCCTATAAAATTCATCCTGCTATAACCCTTAAAATAAACTGATGTTTTGTAAAAATTTACCTACTTTGGGTGACAAATTTAAAATTTCCACAACTTCGTCAATATGGATAAGAATCATTATTATATTATATTTTTGGAAACGGATTTCCCATTATTAATCTTCATATGTGATTGAAATCACAATTTGGGCACTCTAGTTACTAAGATTTGCATTGTAATCATCCCGTCATCACAAAAATTTCTGAAAAAAACATTCATTTTAAATCAACGATATATCCCTCAAATTTCCACAACTTGCTCAATATGGATAAGAATAATTATTATATTCTATTTTTGGAAATTGATTTCCCATTATTAATCTTCATATGTGATTGAAATCACAATTTGGGCACTCTGGTTACTGATATTTGCGTTGTAATCGTCCCGCCATCACAAAAATTTCTGAAAAAACATTCATTTTAAATCAACGATATATCCCTCATTTAGACTCTGGTTCTACGGATTTTTCTTTTCAAATTGGGTAATTTTTAGAGAGGAGATAATATATACAATACTATTTCTCGAATGATTCATAAAATCTGAAAAATTTGACAGGAGAGACACCATTTGTGAATTATCACAAGAAATATTTCTACAACAGAAGTAATTTTAACGCACTAATATCTCACTCATCCGGACTGTGATGTAGGAGATTTTTTTTTTAATTTGGTTTTTTTTTCAAGGAATTTTCACATATTATCTACAAACTCGTAGCCAAAAAATATCTTGCAAAAAATGAAAAAATAATTCTTCCCTCTTTGCCCAAGAAAGTGCTATGATACCATTTGGAATAGATCTAAACTAAAAATATAATAAAAAGAAAAATATACCAAATAATTATCAATATCGCTCCAATAATATAAAATAGAAATGCTTCTTTATTAATAGTAAACCCTTAATGTAGGATAACACAATTCAACTACTCCTTAAGGAAGCTGACCACTCCACATGCTATATGATTATCAATACAATGATATTTAACATGTCCCAAAGGAGAGACTCTAGCTTTCATATAGGATTGATATATATAATACCATGGGTAATTTCCATGGGTCTTGTTATCACTCTAGTAATTTCTTAAGTTGTGGGATTTGAGCTTTTAGTCTAAGAAAACTAGAGGTAACCACAAACCTACTTCAAATCCTAGGATCTAGACTTCCTAGAATTCAGAGAGGGCTCTATATTAAATATTTATCTTTGTTTTTTATTTAAAATACTAGGCTAGTTATGATAGAATAATTGGTTCTATTTTTAAAAGGTTTTGGTGGGAAAAAAAATTAGTTAGAGGTAAACTAGAGAGAAATCTACTTGTCCATTGGGCTATGGAATCTAAATCTAGCTAGTAGCACCAGAAGTCAAGGCCAAAAAGGAACAAATGTATTAAGGGAAATATAGATAACCCCTAGGGATTTGGGAATGTGTTTTTTTTGGTGAAATGGTATGATGAGGATAAAGGGCTTATGAAGCATCCTTTGATCCAAAAAATGGAAGGAGGAGGCAGGGGTCAAACAGGAGTAGGAGCAATTAAGAATTCCTAACATCGAAAATCAGTGGAAAACATTAAAATGGTAACTAGTTAAAAACAGGGAGCATAAAAATAGCCTGTAGTAATTGTGACACCCCTAGTTTATGTGTTTGAAATTCAAAACTAGATATTTGAACTTTAGTCCTAAGGGGAGTGGACCCCAAAGGACAAGTATTTTGTGAATGTAATTAAATATTTAAATTTGAGGAAATGAATAAAATGATTGACCAAAATGATATTTATGAGATCACTTGCTAAATCCATGAGGATGGATAAGGCAAATACTTTCCCCACAATCTTTCAAAAATCCTTCAAAGAAATTATTTCTAATTTAGAATTTTGAGGAAAAATCTAAATTCCCAAATGATGAGGAAAATAGTTGGGAAGAGGTAAAAAGATGGAAAAGCTGGGAAAATCATAAAACAGATTTAAAGAATCCCTAAAATGGGAAGCCTAGGCAAACAAGAAGAAAAGCATCCTGATATTCTGGACACAGAATTAGAAACAAGCTTTGGGGAACAATAACTTAAATAAGTTGCTCCTAGACAGATTAGGGGTTGATCTGTTCTAGGAGATGATCTCAGCTCGGGGATGAGTTCTGGGAGACAGAAGGACTCTAAGGTTGGGAGGTTGGTCAATTGCAAGGGTGGTATGTCTCTAAATTTATTGGTGTTTTTACTTCATGTGGTATGAATTGGCTACATATAATTGTCTGATTTGTATGTTAGACTTATTAGTGCTACATTGAACAGAATTAATCATAAGGAATTCACCTTTATAATTCTGTATAGTTGTAGAAAAGAAATCTATAGAGAAGAATCCAACAGAAACTCTAAACCGAGGTTGGTTTAAATCTGAGGATACATATTCCTACACAGATAAATTAACCTTAAACTGCTCCTGATCTACTAGTATAAATTTATGAGCATGATTAGGATAAAATAATATGAGAGTTCCTGTACCATACTTGCAAATAGTAATAGATGAACTGTCATCTGAACTATGCATTAAATGAAAAAAATAATAATATACAGACTAACTTTCAGGGTCAATACACCATCCATACATATCCAGAAGCACAATAGCAAGTTATTTATGCATATAAGAAATTAATTCCACACTAGAAGGAAGCAAATATCAATTAGCATGAGACTGCCCATTAATACTTATTCAAGGAACCATTCCTACATTAGAGGCTAAAACTGATATGTGAAAGGAAGTTAAGTAAATAATCAACATGCAGATTTCATAACAGCAGGGCATATTTAGCTGTACATATTCTATTATATCTTGTGAATTAAAGGCAAGAGTGTATAGTGTCATGTTATAAATGCAAATGTCTTCCAGACAAAAATATATATACATATATATACATATATATATATATATATATATATATATATATATATATTAACACACCTCATGTAGGCAGTCACGAAGCATGACGAGAGGGGATGCTAAACATGTAGACAAATATCAATTTCAAATTAATTATAAGATACTTATATTAAGTACTGAACCAATGTAAAGAGCATAGATGGTAATACTTTGTACTATTCCAAGAATATTGAAGAGAGTTAGCTCACTGTTATTATCAAAACTACAAAGCAGTGTAGTATGAGAAACATATACAAATGCCTTTTACGACTAACATTCCTGGTACAAGAATGGTCTAGGTTGAAAAATTAATCTAACACTATAATAAAAGGTGGAGTTATAAAAATACATGCAACTGAATTTACACTATGGAAAAGAACAGTTACATTATTCACCAAAATATCACCATGTTCATGAGTATAGTTAAACCATGTATGGCCTGAATGTTGGGAAAAATACTGAGAGGGGGGGGGGGGGGGGGGGGGTGAATCAGTATTTATGACTTTATCAATTTTTTTTACTTTTTCACTCTCTAAAACCCATACGCTCCTTTGCTGAAGCCAACTAGCGTATACACGCGGATATGCTTCATAAAACTCGCGTATACACACAGATCTAATTATGCCATTAATTCTTCACTTATATCATTCCATCATTCATTCATTAGATGTTCAATAAATAGTAAACATGTGCAGTAAGAACAGAATAAACCATCACACATAAGCATCACACATGAACACCAGGATTTTAGGTGGAAACCCAAGTTGGGAGAAAACCACCGCTGCAGTTGCTCAACCTTCAATATTTTATTATAGAGAAAACATCTTACAACATATGTGCTGGTGCAGACTCCTACCAGCATGCAGGTACCCACCTGCGCTCGTTTACCAGCCTCTCCTGGAAGGGAGCTACGACCCCTGCTCTCGTTTACCAGCCTCTCCTGGAAGGGAGCTACGACCCCCTGCTCTCATTTACCAGCCTCTCCTGGAAGGGAGCTACAACCCCCTGGCTGAAGGATACAACCCTCATCACCACCATGGACCACGTTTCATCAATTTTCACACTGGATCCAACCAACAACTTGCAGGCCTCGTTTCATCATATTTTTAGACTGGACCCACTCCACACATTTAAGCTCAATCATACAACCAAACTGATACAGAAAACTCAGAACTGTAGAATACATATAGCAGCAACACAGCAGAACAGATCAGACATTTCATACCCCATTCTTCAGCAAACCCTAGTTTTGCATACGCGCTTTCCTTTTACTAATTCCGCGTATACACGCGCTTCCGTTTACATCAACCAGCGTATACATCTGTTTATAATTCAGGTCAGATACGCGCTTTCACTTTACCAAAACCGCGTATATACGCACTTCCATTGTTCCGAACTAGCGTATACATCTTCAGTCATTATAGAGTAGCATACTTCTTCAGATCAGATATTCAGTTCAGATTTAACCTTTTTACTTCAGACAAATGTTCGCCTCATCTCAGATCTAAGTATTCCATTAACAGATCTAGCAAATACAAGTACATTTCAGATCTAGATTCCCTTCTTCATCATTTTCTTCATAGGTGCTTCATGCATTCATATCTATCATTCAACTGTAACCCTTTCCATTCAGATATACTTCAGATAGAAGTATTCATTCAAGCTCAGACATCTTTCACCCACACTCATGATATGCATAATGAATTTCTTCTCTTTATATAGGTTTACCCTTTTTCAATACCATGAGCCAAAACCACATTACTTCCGATGGTATTCCTGGACGGGGTCATTTAGATGAATCGTTACCCAATACAATGGGGCAATACCATGGTGGTTACCCCTGGTTTTGCACTTTATGAGCGCTTTTGCCCATACGTGACTTGGAACGTTATTTCCCGCGTGCATACGTGACTTATCCTAGACAAATCCACGTATGCCTTGAGACATACTCTTTTCATCATAGATCTAACACATACTGAATTCCTTTCTTCATTACCTTCTGTACTCACTGTAGATACATCAGATTTAATTCATCAAGACATATTCTATCAAGCACAACTTCATCAAGTAAGTTTCCATCATCTTCATCAAGTGGGTTGCCATTCAAGGATAACACTCTATCAAGTGGGTTGTCATCAAGGACAACACCCAGCATCATATTGCCAACAAACATCATATCGCATCATATTTACATCATTTACCAAGTCCATCAAATCAAGAATAACGTCATCAGGTGGATTGCCATCAAGGACAACACATGTCAACAATCTCATGTCTTCATCTTCATTCAGTGGGTTGCCATCAAGGAAAACACTCTGCATCATATTGCCAACACTGAAAGCATTAAGGCAATAAAATACCAAAAATTTGGGATATACGTAATGGCAGGAAAATGCCATAAGTAAGTATTAAGCTGGACCAAGCTAAAAAGAGCAAAGAGAGATCACTGCTGGAAACACATAATGATACTTGTAATCAAAATTTCGATTATGGAAAGCAGGAACACGACAGAGATATACAAACAAAAATTCAAATGATAAAAGTCAACTGTGGCATGGGGATAGTATCATAATGTTCCAGGAATTGATATAAGGGAACATTTAGTGCTGGAACGCAAAAATTCTAATAGTCACAGTTATACAACTTCTTCAACAAAAATGTTAAACTGTCAGAAACAAATTTATAAAACAATGTGAGGAGAACTGGCTCCTTCTAACCAGTGTTCGGTGAATACCAACCTGTCAATGACAAGAGGCGTTAATGTTAATGCTAAAGAAAGCCACGTCTCTCATGGTTCAAGTGAAAGGAAGGAGATAGCCGTAAATACCTGTAAGAGAAAAACCCACAATATGAATACGATGCAGAAAGTGACGAGGAAGAAGAATGTGATCAAGGATAAAATGATAACTGAGGAAGGAATAGCTACCTGGTGAGGGAAAATATTCATTCCTTCAATGACCTGTCATATAAATAGGAGCATGACATAAATAAACACCAATTGGAGGTTGGGCATTTCAAACTGGAATAACGCAGCTCACCCTCTTGTAAACGAAAATTTGAAAATTATACTTACACAGATCGAGGAAAGGAGTGAACTAGAATGTCGAGAAGGGTAGAATCCCTCTATCGCCCTGCCAATGACCTCGGAGAAACTATGATGGGTGTAAAGGAAAGGGTAAACATTCCTCCCAAACCATAATTGTAGTAGTTCAGGCTCGTTCCCGAGAATACATATAAGGGAATACAATAAATATGAACTTAAACCAAGCAAATCGAATCCCTTGAAATAGAGAAAACAATCTCTCTGCTAAAAACTAAAGAAATTGTCGGACATGAATTAACTGGAAAAAAACGATGAGATACTATCCATCAAAATCCGAAACCTGAATCCTTGCTCGAGTCAATGAGCATAACTCTAAACAAAAAGGGGAAAACCCATATTAAACGGCAAGCACAGAACATGAACTTCACAAAAGAAGTAATTATCATACCTGAATTTTCATATGAATCGCATGGATACGCTGAATACTAGACATAATCACGCTCAATTCTTTAGGGCATCGAATTTCACTGTTAAGAGACAAGTTGAGCAAGTATGAAGGGAAAAGAACCGACAAGCAAAATAACACTGCGAATTTATATGAATGTTCCCGGAATAGGTTAATAAAACCCTAATGAGCAGGGTGAATCCTCTTCGTCCACATGGCAAGATCCCAAAGGTGAAGCCACGGATCGAATGGTTGGAGGTAGCAATTATACCATGCGTTCGCCATTCAATGTGACAAGCAATGCAATGAATGTCACTGCGTTATGGCTGTATCATAGAGTTGACTTGGTTCCAGGGTAAGTTGGCGTGGTGAGTTCTAGAGCTACGTGGAGCTATTTCACATGACCGTGAATGGAATGAGACCCATCCCAACCCTCGCAATGAAACTGAAAATCATACATAAGCTTACATGGAAAATTGGCATCATGTCCCAAATTCCATACTGTGTTGAATCGACTTTGCCAAGTCGTATTACGTGGAAGCAAAAATAAATGAGTTCAATCTTGATATAAATGTCGACGGGAAGGATACGTACAACCAGTTGGGAATGATATTAGCACAGATCTTCTGAAAACTATGACTACCGAGTCAATAAATGGCCATAAGTGCCATATACCCTAGATCTCAAAGTAGGTAAATTAAATCCAACTAAGGTTCATATGTTAAAACGAGTGGGAGCATAGAGTGGTAGCAGATGCCATGATAAACGTGGGTATAGTCAAATTGGTCCCATATATGTCTATTAAAATATAACAATATGGTGAATGTTCAAAGGTTCAATAATATAAAAATGAAGGTGAGACATGGAAGTGGGATTGTGATAAATAAATCCACTATGTTGTTATTACAAATATAGTTATATCAAATTTGGTTGGATATAGTTGATATATGGAAATAAATTGTAATTGGGGAAATAAATATGATCTGATTAAATCAACATAATTATAGTATAATATCTTGCTAGAATTATACTTGAAAAGATGAAATGCCTGAGAAAAAAAATAAAATTGGAAGGTAAATGGGAGGTGTGACAAATGGTATCAGAGCCCAAGTTATAAAACTGGCCTGGTGACATTGTGCTCACTGTTGCTATGTGTTCACTGTATAAATTGATTTTTATTCTTACTGATCTATGCTGTGTAGTGTACAGTGGTGCTGGAATGGTAGAAGGGGATGAAATTTATGTTGATCTGCGTGATGAGGATAATGCACCAGATCCTAATGTGCCCATGATGGCTATGTTGCGGAGGTTGCAACAAGAATTGGCTGAGATAAAAAGCCAGAATGACAGATTGTCATTAGCCAGTGGGGAGTAGGTAAAGCTCATCAAAGAATTAACTTCGTGGAATAGCCAAGAAGGTGAAGGTTTCGGAAAGATGAAGACTGATGAGTCTGAGGATGATGATGCTGTTAGGCAGCAGTATAAGCAGAAAAAGGAATTATAGGGGGAATTCCGAAAGAGAAAACCTCCCTATTATGATGGGGAGAAGGAGGAAGATGCCGAAGCCTGGTTGTTGAACATGATTAAGTACTTCCAGGTCTATGAATATGAAAGCAATATGAAGGCCAGATTAGCTGTTTACCAGCTACAAGGTAAGGCTACTTTGTGGTGGGAAGAGACAAAAATGGTGCATGCCGTTGATGAAAAGATAGTTACCTGGGAAGATTTCCAAGTTAATTTCAAAAACCGCTACCTAAATGAATGTTACTATGATGATAAAGCCAAGGAATTTCATGAACTTAGACTGGGATAGCTCACTATTGATGAGTTTGTTACTAAGTTTAAAAATTTGTTGAGATATGTACCCTTCATAAGAGAAGAAAAGGCAAAGGTACAAAGGTTTTTGAACTGCTTTCCTACACTGTACAAAGAGAAAATCGAGTTTGACAACGCAAAAAATATGGACGAGGTAGTGAGGAAAGCTAGATTATGTTACCAACAGTTCAAAGGAAAAACTGAACATGGGAAAAGCTGGGTAAATAAGACTGAATTCATAGGGAAGAAACAAAAACCAACATATTTGAAGAATTTTGGCAGGGATCATCAGCGGAAAAAGTTTAATAAACCCAAAGAAAGTCAAACTGTTCAATCTCATGTGGCTTCAAAACAAATAGATGGAGACAATAAAAAGGAAGGTACAGTCAAATTGAAGGAACCCTTGAAATGTTGGGGCTATGGAGAACCCCATATTCTGAGGGATTGTCCTCATCGAAACATTCAGATGATTATGAGAGATTGAGAAGCTACCACAGTAAATGACATAGCCAGAAATATACCCACCATCAGTGCAGCCTTGGAAAATCGACAAGCAGAACATCAAGCTACCATGGTTGAAATGGAGGGTAAGATTTTTGACCAATCTATTACAGTTTTGATTGATCCGGGTGCTTCCTTGAGTTAAATTAGTCCAAAAATTGTAGAAAAATGTAATCTTAAAACTGAAAAATTTCAATAGTCATGGTTGGTACAGCTAGCCACTGGAACTAAGAGAAAGGTAACAAATAAATTTCCCCGAACAGTAATTAAATTAAATGATTTTCAAACAGAAGTAAATTTGAACATTCTGCCCTTAGGTTCATATGACTTACTGATAGGAATGGATTGGTTGGAAAAGAAGAAGGCCCTGATGAACTACTGGGATAAGACCCTGCATTGTGTAGATGAGGAAGGGAAGCCTTTTATTCTTAAGGGAAAACAAAAACCTATCTTCGTAAGACAAATATCAGCACTGCAATTAAAACGAACAACTAGAAAAGGATACCAATTTTATGCAGTACAGGTGGAAGGAACAGAACAGAAAACTAAAGAAAAATTGTTGGATGCTTTACTAGTAGTAAGAGAGTTTAAGGAAATATTTCTAGATGAGATCCCTCATCTTCCCCCCAAAAGAGAGATTGATTTTTCAATTGATCTGGTGTCGGGAGCGGTACCTGTTTCCCGAGCCCCTTATCGAATGAGTCCCCCTGAACTGATGGAACTGAAAATGCAATTGCAAGAACTGTTAGATAAAGGTTATATCAGACTGAGTCTATCTCCTTGGGGAGCACTGGTGCTGTTCGTGAAAAAGAAAGATGGAACCTTTCGGATGTGAATTGATTATCGTCAATTGAATAAGTTGACCATTAAGAATAGATACCCTTTACCTAGAATTGATGATCTTTTTTACCAAGTGACAGGAGCTTCAGTATTTTCGAAGATTGATTTAAGGACTGGTTATCACCAGCTCAGAATTAAAGAAGAAGACATCAGCAAAACAGCCTTTCGAACCAGGTATGGTCACTACGAATTTGTAGTCCTACCTTTTGGTTTGACAAATGCCCCTGCCACATTTATGTGCCTAATGAACAAGTGTGTTAAATAAGTACTTGGATAAATTTTTCCTTGTGTTCATAGATGATATTTTAGTCTACTCAAAAAGTGAGGAGGAACATAAAGAACACTTGAGGATAGTATTGCAAACTCTGAAGGAAAACCAGTTATATGCCAAGTTCAGCAAATGTGAATTTTATAAAGATAAGATCCAATACTTGGGTCATATTATTTCTGAAAAAGGGTTGTATGTTGACCCAGAAAAGATAAAATCTATTAAGGAATGGCCTATACCAACTGATGTTTCAGCAGTGAGATCATTCATGGGGATTGCAGGCTATTATCACAGATTTATGGAGAGATTTTCTACCATAGCATATCGCATAACCTCCCTACAAAGGAAAGGTGTCAAATCTGAGTGGACTGAAAAGTGCCAAAACGGTTTTGAACAATTAAAGCTGAAACTCACTACAGCCCCTATACTGAAGATTGCAGATCCTGATAAAGAATTTGTGGTATGTATAGATGCCTATAGAGAGGGGTTGGGAGGAGTTCTTTTGCAGGAAAATTCGGTTATTGCATATGAATCTAGGAAACTGAAGATACATGAACAAAACTATAGTGCCTATGATTTGGAGTTAGCTGTTGTAATTCATGCTTTGAAAATGTGGCGACACTATCTCCTTGGAAAGAAATTTACATTGCTGACTGATCACAGTAGTCTTAAATATTTCCTTTCCCAAACTGATTTGAATACTAGACAGGCCAGATGGCTGTCTTTTCTAAGTGAATTTTATATGGACATAAAACATATCAGGGGGAAAGAAAATAGAATTGCCGATGCCTTGAGCAGAAATGCTTGTCAAAATATAAATAGCATTGGAAGTAGTGCCAAATTTGAATTAGAAGAATTAGTGAGAAAGGCAGCAGACCAGGATCCAAATTACGGGAATCTACAAGTGAAAATCCTAAATAAGGAAATGACTGATTTCACTCCAAACCAGACATGACTGATCTATTATAAAAACAGATTATATATTCCAAATGTAGAGTCCTTGAAAAAAGAGATTCTAGATGAATATCATAAAAAACCATATGCAGGACATCCAGGATATCAGAAAATGTTAACAGCTTTGAAAAAGAAGTTGTTTTGGCTAGGAATGAAGAGATATGTAGTAGAATATTTAACTTTATGCATGGAATGTCAACTAGTTAAATTTGAACATCAGCATCCTGCTGGTCTTTTAAACCCTTTGCCGATTGCAGAATGGAAATGGGACACAGTTTCCATGGATTTCATAGCAGGATTACCCAAAACCAAATACCAACATGATTAAGTGATGGTGGTAGTAGACACTTTAACAAAAGCTGCACATTTTATACCAGTGAAATCTACCTTTGGGACAGCTAAAGTAGCGAATGTGTTCCTGAAGGAGGTAGTACGGCTCCATGGGGTTCTGAAGGTGATTGTTTCTGACCGAGATGATAAGTTTACATCAGCTTTTTGGAAAGGACTATTTGGAGGTATGGGTACTAAGTTGAATTTTAGTATTGCTTATCACCCTTAGACAGATGATCAAACGGAGAGAACTAATCAAATTTTGGAGGAAATGCTGAGAATGTATGTGATGGATAGGCCATCAAAGTGGGAATATTACTTGCATTTAGCTGAATTCTCTTATAATAACAGCTAGCAAACCTCCATCAAAATGAGTCTGTTTGAGGCACTCTATGGAAGAAAATGTCATACTCCCTTGAGCTGGAGCCAGCCAGAGGATAAAATAATGTTGGGGCCAAATGCCTTACAAGAGATGGAGAGAATTGTGAAACAGATACAGGAAAACATCAAGACAGCACAAGATTGCCAGAAAAACTATGCTGAAAAAAAAAGGACACATCGGAAATTCAAAGTGGGGGAGCATGTGTACTTGCGTATTAAACCCAAAAAGAGAACACTTTATGCTGGAAGTTGTGCAAAACTAGCTCCTAGATATTGTGGTCCTTTTGAAGTATTAGAAAGGGTGGGACCAGTGGCTTACAAGCTGGCCTTACCACCTCATGTTAGAGTTCATGATGTGTTTCATGTTTCATTATTAAAAAGATATATACATGATGCTTCTCACATAGTTTATTGGAATGTTGTATAGGTGGAACCAGAAGGGGATTTCCTTCCAGAACCGCTTCAAATTTTGGAGCGGGAAGAAATTGAATTAAGGAACTGAACGATAGCAAGAGTAAAGGTGCAGTGGAAGCACTTTACTGCTGAAGAAGCTACCTAGGAAAGAGAAGCTGAAATGATGGAAATATATCCATTTTTGTTTGAAAAAATGAACTCTAGTAGTTAAATAGCAACACCGAGGACGGTGTTTGCTTTAAGAGGGGGAATATGTGACACCCCTAGTTTATGTGTTTGAAATTCAAAACTAGATATTTGAACTTTAATCCTAAGGGGAGTGGACCCCAAAGGACAAGTACTTTGTGAATGTAATTAAATATTTAAATTTGAGGAAATGAATAAAATGATTCACCAAAATGAGATTTATGAGATCACTTGCTAAATCCATGAGGATGGATAAGGCAAATACTTTCCCCACAATCTTTCAAAAATCCTTCAAAGAAATTATTTCTAATTTATATTTTTGAGGAAAAATCTAAATTCCCCAATGATGAGGAAAATAGTTGGAAAGAGGTAAAAAGCTGGAAAAGCTGGGAAAAGCATAAAACAGCTTTAAAGAATCCCTAAAATGTGAAGCCTAGGCAAACAGGAAGAAAAACATCCTGATATTCTGGACGCAGAATTAGAAACAAGATTTGGGGAACAATAACTTAAATAAGTTACTCCTAGACAGATTATGGGTTGATCTGTTCTAGGAGATGATCTCAACTCAGGGGTGAGTTCTGGGAGATAGAACGAATCTAAGTTTGGGAGGTTGGTCAATTGCAAGAGTGGTATGTCTCTAAATTTATTGGTGTTCTTACTTCATGTGGTATGAATTGGCTACATATAATTGTCTGATTTGTATGTTAGGATTATTAGTGCTACATTCAATAGAATTAATCATAAGGAATTCACCGTTATAATTTTGTATAGTTGTAGAAAAGAAATCTGTAGAGTAGAATCCAACAGAAAATCTAAACTGAGGTTGGTTTAAATCTGAGGATACATATTCCTCCACAGATAAATTAACCTTAAACTGCCCCTGATCTACTGGTATAAATTTATGAGCACGATTAGGATAAAACAATATGAAAGTTCATGTACCATACTTGCAAATAGTAATAGATGAAATATCATCTAAACTATGCATTAAATGAAAAAAAATAATAATATACAAACTGAATTTCAAGGTCAGTACACCATCCATACATATCCAGAAGCACAATAGCAAGTTATTTCTGCATATAGAAATTAATTCCACACTAGAAGGAAGCAAATATCAATTAGCATGGGACTGCCCATTAATACTTATTCAAGGAACCATTCTTACATTAGAGGCTAAAACTAATATGTGAAAGGAAGTTAAGTAAATAATCAACATGTGGATTTCATAACAGCAGGGCATATTTAGCTGTACATATTCTATTCTATCTTGTGAATTAAAGGTAGGAGTGTATAGTGTCATATTATAAATGCAAATGTCTTCCAGACAAAAATAAAATAAAATATATATATATATATATATATATATATATATATTAACAAACCTCATGTAGGTAGTCACGAAGCATGACGAGAGGGGATGCTAAACACGTAGACAAATATCAATTTCAAATTAGTTATAAGATACTTATATTAAGTACTAAACCAATGTAAAGAGCATAGCTGGTAATACTTTGTTCTATTCCAAGAATATTGAAGAGAGTTAGCTCACTGTTATTATCAAAACTACAAACCAGTGTAGTATGAGAAACATATACAAATGCCTTTGACGACTAACATTCCTGGTACAAGAATGGTCTAGGTAGAATAATTACTCTAACACTATAATAAAAGGTGGAGTTATAAAAATATATGCAACTGAACTTACACTGTGGAAAAGAACAGTTACACTATTCACCAAAATATCACCATGTTCATGAGTATAGTTAAACCATGTATGGCCTGAAAGCATTCAGGCAATAAATACCCAAAATTTGGGATATACGTAATGGTAGGAAAATGCCATAAGTAAGTATTAAGTTGGACCAAGCTAAAAAGAGCAAAGAGAGATCACTGCTGGAAACACATAATGATACTTGTCATCAAAATTTCCATTATGGAAAGCAGGAACATGACAGAGATATACAAACGAAAATCAAATGATAAAAGTCCACTGTGGCATGGGGATAGTATCATAATGTTCCAGGAATTGATATAAGGGAACATTCAGTGCCGGAACGCAAAAATTTTAATAGTCACAGTTATACAACCTCTTTGATAAATTGTCGGAAACAAATTTATAAAACAATGTGAGGAGAACTGGCTCCTTCTAACCAACGTTCGGTGAATACCGACCTATCAATGATAAGAGGCGTTAATGTTAATGCTAAAAGAAGCCACGTCTCTCATGGTTCAAGATAAAGGAAGGAGATAGCCGTAAATACCTATAAGAGAAAAACCCACAATATGAATACGA
This sequence comes from Pinus albicaulis, assembly GCA_034641835.2. Classification (NCBI taxonomy): domain Eukaryota; kingdom Viridiplantae; phylum Streptophyta; class Pinopsida; order Pinales; family Pinaceae; genus Pinus; species Pinus albicaulis. Next base: position 304,591,997 of record CM076581.1, read on the forward strand.
TGCAGAAAGTGACGAGGAAGAAGAACGCGATCAAGGATAAAATGATAACTGAGGAAGGAATAGCTACCTGGTGAGGGAAAATCTCCATTCCTTCAATGACTTGTTATATAAATAGGAGCATGACATAAATAAACACCAATTGGAGGTTGGGCATTTCAAACTAGAATAACGCAGTTCGCCCTCTTGTAAACGAAAATTTTAAAATTATACTTACACAGATCGAGGAAAGGAGTGAACCAAAATGTCGAGATGGGTAGAATCCCTCTATCGCCATGCGAATGACCTCGAAGAAACAATGATGGGCGTAAGGGAAAGGGTAAACATTCCTCGAAAACCATAAGTGCAGTAGCTCAGTGTCGTTCCCGAGAATACATATAAGGGAATACAATAAATATGAACTTAAACCAACCAAATCGAATCCCTCGAAATAGAGAAAACAAAATCTGTGCTAAAAACTAAACAAATTGTCAGACATGAATTAACTGGAACAAAACAATGAGAGACTATCCATCGAAATCCGAAACCTCAATCCTTGCTCGAGTCAATGAGCGTAACTCTAAACAAAAAGGGGAAAACCCATATTAAACGGCAGGCACAGAACGTGAACTTCACAAAATCATTAATTATCATACCTGAATTGTCATATGAAGTGCATGGATATGCTGAAGACTGGACATAATCACGCTGAATTCTTCAGGGCGGATAATTTCACTGTTAAGAGACAAGTCGAGCAAGTATGAAGGGAAAAGAACTGACAAGCAAAATAACACTGCAAATTTATATGAATGTTCCCAGAATAGGTTAATAAAACCCTAACGAGCAGGGTGAATCCTCATCGTCCACATGGCAAGATCCCAAAGGTGAAGCCACGGATCAAATGGATGGAGGTATCAATTATACCATGCGTTTTCCATTCAATGTGACAAGCAATGCAATGAATGTCACTGCGTTCTGGCCGTATCATAGAGTTTCCTTGGTTCCAGGGTAAGTTGGCGTGGTGAGTTCCAGAGCTACATGGAGCTATTTCACGTGACCGTGAATGGAATGAGACCCATCCCAACCCTCGCAACGAAACTGAAATTCATACATAAGCTTACGTGGAAAATTGGCATCATGTCCCAAATTCCATACTACGTTGAATCGACTTTTCCAAGTCATATTACGTGGAAGCCAAAATAAATGAGTTCAATCTTGACACAAATGTTGACGGGAAGGATATGTACAACCAGTTGGGAATGATATTAGCATAGATCTTCTGAAAACTATGACTACCGAGTCAATAAATGGTCATAAGTGCCATATACCCTAGATCTCAAAGTAGGTAAATTAAATCCAACTAAGGTTCATATGTTAAAACGAGTTGGAGCATAGAGTCGTAGCGGATGCCACGATAAACGTGGGTATAGTCAAATTGATCCCATATATGTCTATCAAAATATAACAATATGGTGAATGTTCAAAGTTTTAATAATATAAAAACGAAGGTGAGACATGGAAGTGGGATTGTGATAAATAAATCCACTATGTTGTTATTACAAATATAGTTATATCAAATTTGGTTGGATATAGTTGATATATGTAAATAAATCGTAATTGGGGAAATAAATATGATCTGATTAAATCAACATAATTATAGTATAATATCTTGCTAGAATTATACTTGAAAAGATGAAATGCCTGAGAAAAAAATAAATTTTGGAAGGTAAATGGGAGGTGTGACAGTAATATTCGTAATTACTCATTAAGATAGAACAAACATATCATGAAATGCATGAAACTCAGGAAAGAAAACAATGACAAGAAGAAAATACTTCACTCATCAGCTTATCACAACGATCCTGAATTATGATGCTAGTTTAGCTTTATCCAGTCTGCTACTTCGAAATCAACACATAATATCCTCCAATATTTTTCAAAAAAGTATATAGTAAAGTTTAGCAATTTTATTCCACACTGAATACTTCAAATGTAGAAGTATTTATACAAAATGTAATTACAAATATCCTAGGAGACATCTAGGAATATCTTTAGGAAATAGAAAATATATTTACAAAATAAGAGGGACAGCTGCTTAACAAATTAGCAAGTTGTCCTCTTACCCAAAATAAATAGAACTAATTTATCTAATCAAGGAGCTTTTGAGTGATTTTTTGTCCTGCTTTGCTAGCTACTAGAAAATATCTTCATTTGAGTTGCCTTAGCTGATACTCTTTCATTTGATACTCTTTAACACTGCTCTTTAAATATGATACACTATTGACTGATATTTCCACTGTTTTACTACTATAAAAATATTTCTTTCTGCAATAAAAAATCAACAGACTCTCCTTTTGCTTCACTGTTTCTTCTTGAATGTTTTCAAGGTAATTTCTTCACTATTTTACCTCTCATTTTCACATTAAATCTGTAAATTCTTGCCACTATTCCTCATTGGGAATTTTGACATTCGTAAGCTTTCTAAAATTCTCATCTACCGCCGTGTATTTAGTAAAATTGGGTTTGAACACAAAAATACGTTTGATCTGATGTTATAGAAAGAACAACTCTTTAAAGTGTTGAAGGAGGAATTTACCTGTAGGAGTTCCTTGTGGCAATGGTTTGCTGACTTTCTCCTCGAAGAATTCTCTGATTTTATTATCATAATCTTTTTGGGGCATTATTTTTTCATTGAAGACATGAATGTCTGGCAAGCCCTTTTGTCTTACGTTTGTATATTTCACCATAAAATTTGTTATGGAAATATTCATTGATTCACACTTTTCTTCTAGGTACTTCATTAAACTCTTCCTTGTTACCACTTTCTTAATCTGTAAAATGGTCTCTGTTCTATCCAATACCTGTAATTCTTCTAATTTTTCTATGTTCTTGCTATTCAGGAATGTGATGAGTTTTAAAGCCTGAGTTGGCTTATCAGTGAACAAATCCTTGGTCTTCAGAATCTCTACCTGAACTGATAACAATAAGTATATTTTTTCATCTATAATATAAATTGAAGGCCATTGAGTGTGAATGGCCTCAATTATGTTTGTCCATAGATGATTTTTGACCAATGAACTTCTTTTAGTGAATTTTAGCTCATTTTGTCAGCCCTTGATTTTCTCTCCAAGTCTAATTGCCTTCTGCTCATGGGTTTTAACATTTATTTGAGCTAACTTATTTGTGGCTTCAATATTTTCAATCATTTTCTTTAGGCTTTTGATTTCATTAGTTTTCAAGGAAATTTCTTCCATAGCCTTAACAGTTTGACCTGCTCCATCGGTTTGTTGGACTTCTGTTGTAGAAGAATATGTGTTTGAAGTACTAGTTCAACTCACTGGCACTGCAGTTGCTAGTGGTCTCTTTGGTGCTAGCTTTTCTCCTAATGTGGAAACCACTGTTTTGGTAATCACTCATATAACTGAAGGAATCATAGGAGTGTTAGTCTCTTTCATAGTTTATTTCTCTTGTACAAGCTGGTCCATTTGAGATTCCATTTCTTTGATTTGAGAAGTTAGTTTGAGGATGAGCTTCATCATCTCTTCTTTTTCACTTTTCTCTTGAAGGATTTCTTTAGTCTGTGGATGCTCACTTTCAGGAAGCTTAAGCTATTTCCTCAAAGCTACAATATTATCATTCTTTTTCTTACTCAACAATTATGATGCTTGGAAATTTGAGGGATCTTATCCCACCTGGAAAAACAAGTCCTCTAAAGCTTTAATCCTTAGGTCCTTTACATACAAAGATCCTTTGTCTAGCTTCATTTGATCCTGCATGTTAAGAATAGTATTTTTCAACATGGTAGCACTCATTTCCTTGTTCACTAGAGTTAAATACAACATTTCAGAGCTATGTCTGTGGAATTCAATTTGATCTAGCTCATGCACATTTTTAGTGTCTACTTCAAACTCCACCTTTTTATAATTTGCCACTATCCTTGGTGTTGAAGTAGTTGGTTGTAGAAAAAACATAATCATTTTGTTTGTAGAATAGTTAAAGGTTATTAATAACCTATTTTTATTCCTTAGTTGTTTCTTGAGGAATTGAGAATATATCTCTGATTTAATTTCCTCTTTCTTTTTCTTCATCTACTTAAATTTTTCTTTTATATCTAAATCCTTTTCCTGAATTGTCTGTGAGGAAGAGGCCTCCATGTTTTGTTTCTCCGTCATCTGACTATCACCTTCACCTGTTTTTTGATCTTTTTCAATCTCTACAAGAGTTTCATTGATTATCAATGTAGCTTCATCATTATTTACCTCTGGCTCTTTTGTATCCTCAACATCAATTACCTTTTCTTTCCCTATAGAACTGAACTTAATCCTTTTGTTGTAAATCAGTTTGAATTTTGTTTCTGTAGTTGTTTCAGGTGTGTATGTCCCTTCTTCTCTGCTTCTTTTGGTTGAAGTTTCTAGTGGCTTTACAACTTCCAAGGCTTGTGTTGTAACCATTTTTCCTATTGTCTCTGTATTGATTATTGTATCTATCAGTGTGTTATCCACCCATTCTTCTTTTTTGGAAAAATTTTCAATCTCTGGCTTCGGCTCATGTATTAAGGGTGTATGTTTACATTTTATGACTAATTTTCTCAGGATCCCTTGAGGATCATAGTTCCATGGAATACTTTGTTGAATTTTGAATTCTACTAGTCTCTTTGAGATCTCTTTTTCTGCCTCTCTTTTATTTATGATAAAAGGACCAATCTGATTCTTCAACTTGACTTGAGTCTTTTTCCTTGTAGCTAAGAAGTTGATAGAGTCATAATTAAGAATCTATCTTAAATATTCCAATGCAAAAATTATAAAGTTCATGTATTCTGGCAAATTATAAGGTAATAATTTGGATCCAAAAATTCTTATCTCTCTATGCTTTTCATAAAGAAACCAGTCTCCCATTTTAGTCTATTCTAATAGTTGTAAGATCCTCTTCATTTTTTCATTGACCCTCGGTTGATCTGCTTTTTACAAAATGTTTGTTGATGGATGGAGGAAGAGGTCTAAAAAATCTGTATAAGTGAATTCAGTATTTTCTTTCGGTAGTAACGAAGTCCAGAAGACAATAGATAAAGGTTTACCCTCCAAGTCCATATTTTTCAATGCAATTGGAAAATATTCAGCTTGGAAGAATAAAAAAAAATGAACAAATATGACGAGTATCTGAAAACCCCTTCAGTGGGTATTTTGGTAAGCTAATGATGAATACTGTCTGCTATGAAATCGGCATACTAAAAAATGAGTGCTGGAGGTTGGCCTGGAGATAAGGTGGATAGGAATTGAAGAATCGATTCATCAGTGAATCCATCTGCAAAGTATCCCAGTATAAAATATAGCATTGAAATAATATGACTTAACCCTTCAGGAAATTCGGTAGTGGAATAAGGAGGGTTCAACTTAGGAATGTCAACATGAGAAGGAAAAAATTCTCGAAATATCGTAAACTTCTTTGGGTAATCTAGGCTTAAGTAGAACTTGGTTAAAAATTCAATAGATAGGGGTACTAATTGAGGATCAGACTGTAATTGCAGCATTTGATTTATGGAATCTGTTGTAATAGTAAAAATGATTTCTCTGTCTGAATTAAAAATGGCCCTTTTCTCTAGTTCATAATTCTTTTGACACAGTCTAACAAGGTCTTGTTCAGGGTGGGTCAATGGAACTACATATTGGCACAAATGAGTCTCCCCAATAGGCATTTAATCTTTTTCCAAGTACTTATCATAGCACCAATTATGTATTTCTAAAAGGTTGAATTCTACCAGACGGTCAACAATATTGTAGTCCATATCAGTTAATGGAAGGGTTTCTTCAGCAGCTACATGCGGCTGGAGGGGATTTACTGATACAGTGGATGTAGCAGTGAGAGTTGGAGTAGCTTTAACATTTTTAGGAGTAATATATTTTGGAGGTTTGGATCCTATAGGCTTGGTTGGATTAGAACCTCTAGGTTTAGCTGTGATCTGCTTTTTGGTCATTTTGGACTAACTACTGCAAGCATAAATTGTTTGCAGGAGTGAAATTTCTTTATCAGAGGATATAAACTAGGATAAGACAGAAAACGAGGGTTTCCTGAATAGATTTGCTGCAAAAAGGGGTTTTTAGCATCTCTAAAAGCTTTAAACCATTCTCTTTATGTAAAACTGATCTTCAGAGGTCACAAATTGAGGAAATTGGCTTAAAAAGTAGTTTTTCAAATTCGAAACTTTCTAAACAATCAATGTTTAGGTGGACTTCATGTTCTGGACCCCGCGCTCCTGCTCCAAGCTCTGACTAGGGTTTGCTTCGGCCCTCTGGCGCGGCGCTCGGGCCTGGCCTCCTGCCCGGACCTTCTTTCCAACTCTCTCTCCCCACGCGCATTCGCATGGCCCCTCTGCTACTGTTCTAACAGCTCCATCCAGCTCCTCCCTCTCCGTGTGTTCCTCATGGACCCGGGCGGGGGCTCGGCTGCTTCCCCTCCGATCCATCCTGATCTGGAGGCTTTTAAATCTTTGATTGCAGCCTCAGGGAAACGGACTTCTAGTTCTCTGTCCAAATTTGTCAAAAAATTAGGAAGCATTCCCACGGTGGCTTTGCCAGTGGACGAAACATGCAGAACTGCGTTGAATCTCGTTGAAAGAGGCCTCATTGGCCAGTTTACAGGGTTATGGCCATCCCCGAAATCAGTAGAGGAATGGATCAAGCGAAACTGGACACCGTTGGTCAAAGAAGGAATTAAGAGTCACTTTGTAGGCAAAGGCTTCTTTGTGTTTGTGTTTGAAAACACTGAAGATAGAAGCCTGATCTTCAGAAACGGGCCTTACTTCATGGGCCCCCAAGGACTCTACCTGAACAAATGGACACCCGATTTCGACCCTGCTCAAGACGTTCCCACGGCGGTTCCTGTCTGGGTGCGTCTCCCCCACCTCCCACTCCATTGCTGGAGCCAGAATTCGCTGCAATCCATTGGCAATACTCTCGGTCGATACATTGATCATGCGCCGAGGAAGGATCAATACTCCTGTGCCCGTATCTGTGTTGAGGTTGATCTGGAGGTCGGTTTACCTGAAGCAATCAACCTCTCAGTGGCAGATTGGACTCATATCCAAGAGCTCGATTATGAGCAGCTGCCATTTAAGTGTCGACACTGCCATGATTATGGGCATTTTGCAAGATATTGCAAGAAAAAAAATGAGGAAATGGCAGAGAAGGAAAAAGGAGAACAATGGAAACAGGTAAAGAAACCGACAAACAGTAGGCAGAACAATAAAAACAAAGGAAAGGAGACAGGGAGCAACTCAGGGCAAGAAAATGCAAGCGTGCAAATTGTGGGAAGCAAGGAAACTATCAGTATAGAAGAGGACAAAAACCCTTTTGAATCTCTCACTCCACCAGCAGATCCTCCAGATGCAGCTCGGGAAGACCTTCCCCAACAGAACAACATCGAACTCTCAGACCCAGGTATTTCTCCTATCCTGAATCCCAGCAATAATTCATCCCCTTCTTATGCTGATATAATCAAACAAAAGAAGAAGCTTGTAGAAAATGAGGGCTCTTCGGATGAAGAGATCTTAGAAAGAACTTCAAAGCGAGCAGGAAGGAAATCAAACAGAGAAACCAGGGAAGAAGAATCGGAAAGACAAAAAACTCTGGGCAGTCAAGCTACCATAGAAATGACCCTCGGCAGGAACACTAGGCCAAGAGCTCCTAAGGGAGGTGGATCTACCCCAATATGTCATAAATGATGCAGCTAGTCTCTTGGAACTGCAGGGGTCTGGGGAATCCCACAAAAGCAGAGGCCATCAGGGATTTATTGAAGATGGAATCCACAGACATTCTCATGCTTCAGGAGACAAAAATAGAAGGGGAAATCCTTCTAAACACCAGCAGTACAAGATGGAAATTTGACTCAGGAAAGGTAGTCAGTGCAAGAGGCACCGCGGGAGGTATTGGCACATTCTGGTCCAAGAGTTCCTTCACCTTAGAAAACTCCTTTGTTACTCAACACTGGATATACACAGAACTTCGCCATATAGCTAGCAATATGAAGATAGCCTTGTTCAACATGTATGTCCCGGTGCACTACGAGGAGAAGAAAGTTTGCTGGAATACACTTTCGGACTATATGGAACTCCTCACCCCTATGAATATAGTCATTGGTGGAGACTTGAATATAATTTTAGATCCAAAAGAAAAGAGAGGAGGGACCTCTTTGAGAGACCCCTTCCTCAATACAGTGGAGAACCTCATTCAGCAATGGGACTTAGTAGACTTTAAACCAGTGAAAGGAGAATACACCTGGTCTAACAACAGAACAGGTGAGCACCATATCTCAGCAAGGCTGGACAGATTTCTCACCAGCAGCACTATTATGATGGACAGAAGAATAGTTTTCTCCAAGATCCTTCCTAAGCTTACCTCAGACCACAAGCCAATACTTTTATGCCTTAAGGAAGAAGAAGACCTCGGCCCTCTCCCTTTTCGCTTCAGTCCTCTTTGGGCAGAAAGAGAAGGGTTCTATGAAACTGTCGAAACAGCTTGGAGAACTGAGGTTTTTGGTTCATCAAGCTATGTTTGGGAACAGAAAATAAAAAACACCAAAAAGGCATTAAAAGTCTGGATAAAACAAGATATCAACACTCCCACTAGTCAGCGAAAAGAAGCATTCAATCAGCTGGAAGATCTTCAAGTGGGATTGGAAGAGAAAGTCATCTTCCCCAGGGATCTTGACAATGAAAAAACTGCCCAAACGAAAACATATAAAGCTTTCAGACATGAGGAAGAGTATTGGCGTATCAAATCACGCAGCTTATGGCTCAAAGCTGGAGATAGGAACACCAATTACTTTCACAGGCAATACAGGGCGCGCCTCTCGCGAAATCATATTGCAGAAATCATCACAACTAATGGACAGGTCTGCAAAGGACATGAGCAAATCAAGGATGCTGCAGTGAATCACTTTCACAACCTCCTCAGTGCAGAAAAGGATGGGAGTGAGGAAGATATAGTTGATTTCCTCACCAACATTCCAAACCTGGTCAGCGCAGAAGACAACAACATTTTAACAAGCCATGTCACCGAAGAAGAAATTGCAGACATTGTTTGGTCCATGGAGCCGGACAAAGCTCCCGGGCCCGATGGTTTTTCAATACATTTTTATAGAAAATGCTGGGATCTTATAAAATCTGATCTCCTGAGAATGGTCCACGGGTTCATGAGGAAGGTGAAAATTGGAGGAGGTATAAACTCTACCTTCCTCGCCCTAATTCCAAAGGAGGCAAATCCAAGTTCTTTTGAGAGGTACAGGCCAATATCTCTGTGCAACTCTTCTTACAAGATCGTTGCAAAGCTGTTGGTGAACAAGATTAAAACTCTCCTGCAAAAGTTAATCTCCCCTGCCCAAGGAGGATTCGTTCAAGGTCGGCATATACTGGATAACGTTATACAAGTTTAGGAAGCTCTTCAGACCAGTCACTCAAGCAATGAACAAGGTATGCTCATAAAACTCGACATGTGTAACGCTTTTGACAGAGTCAATCGATCATTCTTGTACAGAGTTCTTCTTTCATTTGGGTTCAGACAGACTTTCATTAACCTTATCAAAGCATGCCTGGAAGGGATTTGGATAGCGCCCATGATTAACGGTCGTCCAGCTTCATTCTTCTTAGCCACCAGGGGCCTGAGACAGGGTTGCCCCCTCTCACCCTTCCTCTATATCCTGATGGCTGACTCGTTAAGCAGGAAATTAAATCTGGAAAAATTACAGGGCAGTCTTCCAGGGATCAGAATCGTGAAAGGATATGAAGCAATGAACCACGCTCTGTTCGCTGACGACTCCTTAATGCTCGGAGGGGCATCGCCACGTATAGAAAAATCCTTCAGATCGATATTACAGAAATATTGCAGCATCTCCGGAGCTCTGGTGAGTGATCGTAAAAGCGCAGTGTATGGATGGAACACAGCGCAGCATCAAATCGAGACAATTGCTAACGAGATGGGGTACGCAGGCCACTCAGAATGGGAAAAAATTAACTATCTGGGGCTTCCTATCACGCTCGGCTCCAACAGAAATTATCTGTGGGAAAATGTCATTTCGAAGTTCAAGAGGAAGATCACAGCGTGGGGAGGCTTTTGGCTTTCATCTGGAGGCAAATTAACGCTCCTCAAATCAGTGCTAACTGCCCTGCCCACTTATCAAGCGTCCCTCATGCTTGCTCCAAAGCTCATCTCCGACCAACTCTCCAGTCTCATGCGCAGCTTCTTGTGGAAGGGCGGCAGAGGAAACTCCAACAGGTTCCACTTAATCAATTGGGAAACGGTAAAACGCCCTTTGGCAGAGGGAGGTCTCCAAATTCGAGACCATGCTCATGCAAACATAGCTCTAGGCTGTAAATTACTATGGCAATTACATGCAGATCCTTCTCATCCAGTAAGCCAGATCTTTAACCTGAAATACCTCAAAAACCAACCTATTAAATCCTTTAAGACAGAGAAAACTCCAAAAGGCACTCAGGTTTGGAAACTGTGTTATAAAGCAATCGAATTCTTCAGATCCCACTTATACAGAATCCCTGGCAATGGGAAAAAAACAAAATTATGGACAGACAGTGTTATGGGGCATCGCCCTCTTGCAGAAAATCAAGGAATTAAAGAGGTAAGAGTCTGGTTACAATCTAAAGGCATACGGAAAATAGAAGACATCTCCTGCTGGGACAGAAAAGGGAATTGGCAATGCTGGTCTTTCCCCAGAATTCCTGAACATTTAAACACTCAGCTCGACACTCTTCAAGCAGCAATTTCTGATTTCGCACCGGTTCACATTGAAGATGAAGATGGCTGGGGATGGGGTCGGACTGGATTTTACACAGTCAGTCATGGTTATTACCAGCTGCAGAGTCAAAAAGAGTCATCACACCCAGCAGCTGTGTGGAAAAAGATTTGGGATTGCTTTGGCATCCCCAAAATCAATTTCTTCTTTTGGACCCTGTTTCACAACAAAATCTTAACTGGAGATAATTTGTGCAAGAGGAACATAGTCGGACCACATAGATGTGCCCTTTGCAAAAAAGATTCGGAATCTGCTCCCCATCTGTTCTTAGACTGTGAATTTGCAAAGGATGTATGGTCTTTATTCCTCGCAGGTTTGAATGTCTGCCCCCCATCCCAAAGTACAATCAGCAACATGTTCTCCTCTTGGAATGATAGATACCCCTACAGCATACCCAGCAAGTCAATTTGGCAAAAGGTCTGGACTGCAGCTCCAAAGTATGTATGCTGGAAGATTTGGTTAGCAAGGAATGAAACAATTTTCAACAACACAGATTTTCCTGCAGCAAAAGTGGCAGACCAGTCAAAGAAACTCCTCTTGGAAACTCTTCACCATTCTTCAGTCAAAGACGACAACTCTTTACGCACCGATGAAAGGGCTTGGCTGGATGGATTCACAGGAAACCCCAGGCCTCCTGCATCCAATCGGCCTACGCACATAAGAAAATGGCAAATCAGAGAAACAGAGGACAGCTTCCAGCAGTGGTGGAAGTCTCAAGGCAAGTGCTCTATTTTTTTCGATGGAGCCTCAAAAGGCAATCCAGGGAAGGCAGGTGCTGGTGGGGCGATCTTTTATCAGAATGGGAGCAAAGATGTCTTCAGCTGGGGCCTTGGTACAAAAACCAATAACCATGCTGAAATCCTCAGCCTCCTGAAAGCCTGTCAAATGGCAAGAAAAGGAAATTCAGATGAAATTCTAATCTTTGGAGATTCAGAATTGCTGATAAAAACGCTAGTTAACAAGACAAGACTCAAGGACCCAGTGCTCAACAAGCAACTTTCACGAATAAACAGAATTCTGAAAGATTTATCTTCAGTTCAGGCCTTTCACATTCTTAGAGGCTTAAACAAGGAAGCTGACAGCTTGGCGAACATTGGCTGCTCTTTACAGGACGGGATGATTAGCATCAATGCAGATACTTCGACCGCAGCAAACATTCCTTAAGCTGAAAGAAAGCAAATGTAATTTCTAAAAAGTGTACTGGATGTTAGGCTATGCCCAACTCACTCTTTTTCAATAAAATAACCGTTTCAGTTAAAAAAAAAAATTTCGAAACTTTCTGGAAAAAATTGGCCAGGGTTTGGCCTCTTTTTTGGTGTTTTTGGGAAATTTCTTCAGGTAAAACCGTTATTTAAAAACCTGGTTCAATAATTCTTGTTCTAGACTTTGAAATTGCAAGTTTTGATTGTCAAGAAATACCTTTAAACATGGGTATTTGGTTTCTTGAAGGGTTTTTTAGAAGATATTGGTTTAATATGAGGAGTGGTCTAGATTGCTGGTGTAGTTGAATGGCTTTAATGGTCTTCAAGGGGGAATTTGTGGTCAATTTTGACTTTTTTGAGGTATAAGTCGATAATTTTGATCAAAAGGGTTTTTTCTCAGTCGAGCAAAAGTTTTTTATAGTTTGAAGCGCAAAAATAAACATAAAAATGATATATCAAAGGTTTTTAAACTTTGATTTTTAATTATCGTAGATGTATTAAATGTGGGTCTTACCAAATGACAAGAGTAGTTTGGATTTTCTATGTGAAACCTGCAGCATTTTTTGCATTCAATTATGGTGGTAACTTGTTTTAACACAAAAGAACATGATCCAACATAATATTGACACGTCGCTGCAGGTGGAATGGATACAACCACCCATTTCACGCTCGATTGGTGTTGGAAATGGCATTTGACTTTTCTACGCAATATTGATTAAGAGGCATTGGATCTGGAGTATTGGAGTGAAGGGTCACGATTTCCTTGAAAGCTGCGAGCAAAAAAGATGTTGGGACTGGGCCTTACATGGGTGTTGGTGGTTAATCAAAGGTTTCATATATGTAAATTCGGGGTTATAAATATGGTAAAAAAGGGTTAAATGACGGTGATTTCATATATAATTTTTTTTTTATATATAACCGAAGGTGCATGAGGCGGGGTTAGGTTTGGTAAGTGTATTAAAAATTCTAGGGGGGAGGAGGTTAAACCTTTATAAAAGATTTAATCTGTTGTAATACCTTAGGATAAAAAATGATGAGCGATTCAATTCTTTTGCATTTTCCAAACACATAAAATATGCATGGAAAGCCATATTTTCATTGTTTATTTTATTTATATAGTTGTTACACTTGTTTGAAGGGTCTAATAACTATAGGGGGTGGGGTATTTAATTAAAGTTAGTTTTAGACCAAAGGGGATATTATTTGGGTTTTTAATTTAGCATGTACACATAAACTTTGGTCTAAAAACTTTATAATAGTGGGTTTTAGGGGGTATTTTAGATAAAGGGAATTATAGAGATAGGATAAGGTATTTTTAGGGAATTAATAAAGTAAGTTAGTATTTAATATGACAAGGGGAGATGGAATACACAAAATTACACTAAATGATCAAGTAGATTTAATAAATAAAATCATAGCTTATTATTTCATCATTTCACTAATTTACTTAGGATAGAGTGTTTTTTGAGGGTTTTTGTATTTTTTATGAATGAATGAAGTAAATTAAATGGGATTTTAAGCTTCATTAAGTAAGAAGGATTCTTTACTTATGAATATGACTTAAAGGTATGAATGAGGGAGAAATAATGGTAAAGGGGATTTTATCACAAGAATTCAACATTTTCCACTATATAGTCATTGAGCCTTGGGTCCAGTCCCAACAAAAGTCAGAGAAATGCTCTGAGCCTCTTTGACTGGAAGTATAGAATACTGAATACCTACAGTGGGAGGAAAATTAGTGATTTTTTCCTGATGATGAATATTACATGATTTTTCCCACTTCTTTCTACCTACCCAACATCAATCTAACATTTTTTCTTCCTTTTAGCAAGTGCATTTAATCTTTCTACCTTGAATAATTTTATTGTTTTGAAAGCATAAAAATATCTAATTCTACCTTATTTCATCCGAGGCCTCAGATTAAACTGATGAGCTCCTCATTATTCTCTTCCTATCTACTGATTTTTCAGGATTAAACTGTCTGATAAAAATTTATTCACTATCTAAAACATGGAAATCAAAAACATGACAAGTCAAGTTTAGAAAGTTTAAATCATCATGGATTATGGAATTTATTGACACTCTACCATAATCATTTGCAAAAAGTAAAAAGTAGTGGAATTTGGACTTGCACACTTTCATATTTTATTTTCATCTTTTCCTTTTGGGGTCTAGATATTTTTTAAGTCCTTTGACATTAATTTTATGACTTTTACCCTCTTTTTGATTTTTAATTTTTTGATTTTTTCAAAATATGGGAAAACAACTTGCAGAAATAAAGGTATGTACATATTTTACAGGACTATCCAAGTCAACTCAAAATTATGAATCCTATATTTATAGGACCCTAAGAGGTCTCTCAATACCATACATCCAATACAATGGCTTATTACTTTATTCCCTAGGTACTTTTGGTCCCTTGCATAATGTGGGTTAACAACTTTATTTATTAACTATGGCTCAATTATTTATCATTCTTATAAGATTGCATCATATTATTCCCTTGGATACTTCCCTTTTTACCTGATATCATCCTCCCTAGATATACTACAAAAAAAAATAACACTTCACTTCATTAATATCAAATAACTAAAATATGCTTACAGACAGAATGGGAATAGACTAGCTCAGGTGATGGTAGATTATCTATATGAATAGATGTGGTCGCTACATGCCTCTAAATCATGTTACAATGAGGCTTGCAGACCTATTTACTATTGAGACCTAATGGAAAACCATAAATATCCAAAAACATAACCCTAGGAGATGAAGCTCCAAAACTATGGGCCCCATTTGGTTAAATTAGTACATGAACCTCTCGGGGTCGTAACTTTGGCATACGATCTCCATTTGATGTAAAAAATACCTCGTTATAAATATTTATCTGATGAATACAAATTTCGTGTTGCAAACATTAGACAAATCCTAATTTTCTTCCCGGTTTTCCCAAAAAACATCGTTTAATGCCTCAAAACTGCTCTAAAAGTTACGACTCGAAAATAATGATAAAAATAGTAAATTTTGCTACAATTAATGAAAAGAAAATAATGAAGAAACAATGGTGGGGCTCCAAGTAGAATATATCAGTTGCCACCAATATCCACCTGGATCATTCCCAATGAAAATAATTTTTTGTTGAAATATACAAAACCAATGAATAACTATATGATATATTTATATTCTGGTTGTGCATATGCACATCTTCACCAATTGTTATTGATTGGTAAAAGGGTATATAGATACCTCCAAAAATTACTATATTTTATAGGTATATATTGGACATTCGTTAATGAGATAGAATTTAAATGAAACCTAGAATAAGCTCAGAAATTTATGGTCGGACTAAACATAGTACTTGGTAGATGGTAAAGAAATTTGAAAAAATTTCAACAATAAATATTTTAGTGGAAGGCGGTGTAGGAGGTAGCTTTAACATGTATGTTATGGGTTTTTTGGCCCCTTAATTTTGATGATGGACATGATGGTGGAAAATTTAAGAAAAATGTAATTAGATTTGAACCACAAATCTTTGGGAACAAAAGGATAAATAGAGGAAACATCAATTGCAAAGGAATACAATTTATTTAATCCCATACTTTCAGAAGAAAATTATTGAGCATTGACATGAATCACATGGATATGCGAGAGATCAAGAAGAAGATGTTGATAAAACTTTCTATGTGATGATAATCTAAATCATTGAATCGGTTCATGTAATACAAGGGAAAGTATGTATGATGTAAAGGGTTGATTAGTTGTTGGTTTTTGAGGGATTAAATATTTTTTTGGTTACATATTTATAGAGCCTTATGTCCATATATTGACTAAGTGCATAATATTGTACAATAATGTATTTTTCCATTTGAATATCAACGGAATGAGTCCGCATTTTTAAATATGTTTTATACTATCAAAAATGTATTTTTAAATTGCATCTATTTCCTTACATTACATTCTTCTATGTCGGCATTTTCTTTCCTACTTTTGTAATATATTGTCTCTCTTATATATGATGATGTATGATAGCTATTGTGAATAACATATATGTTTTAAGCTCTTTTACTACTGATGTTTTTCTCTAGTTTATTGTTAACTCTCTCCTAGCAACATTAATTTATGAAAATATAATTTCTAATTCATAACAATGCACCTCGTTTTAGTAGTGCATCTCCCCCTTCAACAAGTCGAAATAGGTCTATCTTTTTAACTATTGCATTCCAAAAGCATGAAAAGAGTAAATCTCTTTGTGGGAGTGAAACTTTTCATGAGTAAAATAAAGAGAGCCACTTTAATAGCATATAAATATATTTTTTATTTTTTTATATAGGCTAAGTAAACTAAGCTATACAAGTACTTGAATCCTGATATCACAACAAGATAATGAGAGAAATTGTGCATAATGTACAAAATGAAGGAAGATAATTGGGTTCTTTTTCTTTATATTATATAAACATTAAATGTAAATGTGAAACTAAAGAAAAAAATAGATTTACACTTGTAACATATATTCAAAACGTGATAAATGATAAAAATGATTAAATAAAAATGAAATAAAAATCAGATTTAAAGTAACTGTGAGCTATTCAGGATTCTAGGCCAAGACATTTAAATCTAAATACCATAAGTTGTGAAAAATAATTGATTAATTTAATTCAATACGAGAGGTATAAATAAGTATAGATTGTATAAATAACATGTCGATTTTATTTAAAATGATAGGAAAATATTAATAACAGGTCTCTCCGAGGACCACTGACTAGTTCTAAGGCTCAAACTACTGCAATATACAAGTTCATATACAACAACCAAGGAAAACACATGAAAATGGTAGAAAATTTATCCTCAAAGAAATTTATGAGTGTCCAACTTGCTTTCTGTAGAATAATCATAGTTAGCAATGATAAAAATAGAAACTGGGCCTTCAAAACAAAAAATAGATTATAAAAAAGCATGTAATATACCTTCAAAAATCCTTGAATAAATGAGGTAAGTCACCTTAATTGTTCTCTCCTATAGAGCTATAATTGTTTTCACAATTAATATGACCTTTTTAATTTATGGAGAATAAATTCAAAATAACAAATAGCAACCTAGCTATTTTGCAACACACCTCTTTTGAAAACTTTCTCTCTCTTTCCATCATAGTTCTCTCCTTTAAAGAGGCCTTTAGTTGTTTTAATAGTTTCAATATTAAAAAATAAAATTAGTTGTTTTCCTAATTTGTGTGATTAGTATTCGAGGGAGAGACTTCTAAAGAATGGTTTAGGATTTTTGTAAGTTAAGGATTAGGCACTAGTAGGTGGGATCCTCAATACCATTCAATTAGGCCTCATCATACTTATAAGTTAAATTGAAACCATCTATCTATTTTTCTCATAATTTTTTACCACTAATAAAAATTCAAAATTTTGCCATTGTCGGAAAAGAGAAATTTTCTTTAGCAGTTTCTTTATTCAAATAAATTATTCCATTGTCAGAAAAGGGAAATTCTCTTTAGCAATTTCTTTATTCAAAGCTCTATAGTCAACTTAAGGACTAATATCCCCATTTTTTTTCCTAACTGGGACCAAATTGGCTACCCATTCTGAAAACTTTACACAGAAAACGATATGAGCATTCAACATTTTACCTACTTATTTATGGTTGGTTGCTTCAAGAGCACGGTTGACAGGTCATTGGTTTTTCCTAATAGGATTCACAGTTTGTTTGATTGGAGGATCATGGTGTAGAATATGAGGATCAAAACCCTAAAGGTCCTTAGAAAGGGAAATGAGAATCTCTTTTCCATGAAAAAAAATTGGGCTCCAATGTGTAATATTTTAATATCATTAGGACTTCAAATGTTGATATGAATGATTTTAGTAATATTTCTATTTCATTCCTCTATTTGATTATTTTTTGATGTGGGGACATCACTAGGTGGAATTGAGTTTTCTAGAGGAGAAATGGTTGGAGGAAATTTGTTTTCTTTTAGAGATATTATTTGATTATCATTATCGCGTTGGTTGTGAAGAAATGTGAATATACTTTTGTCATCTTACAAGACTTTCCAATCTTCTTAGTTATTCAGAGGATGAGGCCTATATAAGGATTAGAAAATAAAGTCAAGACTATCAAAAATTGTTTGTTGTGAAATTCAAGAAGCATAGGAAGAAATTAGGTTAGCTAAAGAATTCAATTCACTACATGAATGTAATAGTGAAAGAATATAATATAAAAATATTTTTCCAGACTGCTTGAGTATAGAATTTGATAATATTATTATTAGGAGAGTAAGTTTAACAATAAGTTAAGCGTCACTATAGGCAGTTAGGACCTGGCATCTTGAAGCAAGAGCTTGCTTGATTAGAAGGAGGCTCACTTCAAATTAGGCCACATTGTTAGTACAATTGAATTAAAGTCTATGGGAATATTGATATAGTTTTCCTTGAGGTAAGTATAGAAGAATACGAGCACTATTTCCCTCACAGGACGAGGCACCATCAAAGTGAATTTGAAAATTTTGGTTTTTGGATTTAGGTTTTGATGGAGGAGGAATATCATCCTTCGAAAAAATGGAATAGACATGCATGCCTTGTTTGACATAATTAACATATGTTTTAGGTAAGCCTTCGATATAAAGAGAGATACATCCTTCCAAAAATATGATCATATTTTTAGCATTATTTGGAATGGTTGTGTGTCCCATGAAGTGATTGATATCCACTACTTTGGACTTGCCAATCTCTACTACGTATAAGTGATTAATTCGAGACATGCATGCAAGTACATATATGTTACAAGGTGTTCTATGTTTAGGATGAGGGAAAATGACTAAAGTGATGTCCTTGATAGTGCCTATGAATTCTTGTAGATAATTATTGAAGCTTATGATATTCCCAGGGGTATCATCGGTGCATTGGAATTCCAGTTCTTCAATCATGATTTTAGGTATAATATTTGGGATAGAACCTCCATCTATGAGAAAATAATGTGTGGTTTTATCATAAATTTTGAAGAGTAAAGTCAATCAGATATTGGCCGATATTGGTTTGGCCGTTCATCTAGCACCCTAGGTTGGGTTGTTTTATATATTCAATGGTCATAAGTAATAAAGACTGAATGAGAACTTAGGATGTTTTCCCCATTACAATAAAAAAAAATATGTTGATGGTCTTTTTTAGGATAAGTAATTTAAACTATACAACCCCTTCAATATTGTTATCACAACAAGATAATGAGACAAATTTCATAGAATGTACAAAATGAAGGAATATGCCTGGGTGTTTTTCTTCTATATTATAAAAACATTAGATGTAAATGTGTAGCTAAAGAAAAATGGAAATGTACACTTGCAATAGATATTGAAAAGATGATAAATGATCAATAGAGATTGAAGAAAATTGAAAGAAAAATCAGATTAAAAGTAATAACGAGCTAGTCATGGTTTTAGGCCAATATGTTCAAATCCTATAGAGAATAAGTTGTGAAAAATAATAGATGAATTTAAGATAATGCGGGAGGTATACAAAAATTCATATCGTATAAATAACAGGTTGATTTTATTAAAAATTATAGCCAAATCTCAAGACCAGGTCTCTGCGAAGACCATTAAATGGTTCTAAGACTCAAACTATTGCAATGTACAAATTCATATACAACAACGAAGGAAAGCTAATCAAAATGTCAGCAAAATCATCCTTCAATAAATTTACAGGAGTGGGTAGCTTTATTTATGCAAAAAAATAACTATCAGAACTAAAAAAAATGGAAATTAGACCAATCAAAACAAGAAATAAATTATTAGAAAACATGAAATATGCCTTTGGAAATATTTGAATAAATGAGGGAAGTCACCTTAGCTAGTCTTCTTTTGAGAGATAATTGTTTTCACCATTAAGATTAGTTGTCTAATTTAAAGAGAATAAAATCGGAGGAATAAATAACAACCTACTTTTTTATAGTATACCTATCTACACAAATATCTCTCATTTATTTATATATATCTTGTTGTTTTAAATAGGCCTCGAGTTATTTTGAAAGTTTTCAATCTTAGGAAATCAGATTGGTTATTTTCCTAGTGAGTGTGAATAGAATTAATGGGACAGACCTCTCAAAGTAGGTTTACAAGTTCTTTAAGTTTGGGATTAGACACTAATATGTGAGACCATTAAACTATGCCAAATTTTCCTTATAAGTTAAATTGTAACAATTATGGATAAGTAGGAATGGGCATATCTAGACAACCTTGCCTTAAATGGAGAGGTTGTATAAGAATGAATTGTTCCTAACCATAATTATTCAAATTGACTAGAGGGGTATATGTTTGGGAGGGAACCAGAATACTAGCATGACGAAGCTCATGATGAAGCTCCTAAGATAGGGGTTTCAGAATAATTTTTGGGAAACCATAATATATTGGCCATCTCAGAGTGTAACAACTCTTTTAATAATTACAAATTTGAGTTAAAATTAACTAGGATACTTGGTCTGATTTCCTCTTTCACACCCAGGTGTTGATTTATATTTGTACCACCTCTTCTCATGCCTTCTCCCTTATTTTTTTTAAAAAAATCATTCTCAAATATATATTAACCCAATTACTTACAGGTAATAAGAATATAAACCATTCATCAAAAAATATAGAGAAAACTTAGTTTTAAACATTGACTGGGTTGACACATTAAACTAGAAATGTAATATATCTTGACATTTTTTTCAAAATCGTTTAAGCCAACTCAAGGATTTAAATATAAAATCAAAGATAACATATTCTAGTATACAAGATGTAGGATTTCCAGTCACACATCTAAAATAAATGGCTTCGAATTAACATCAAACCATGGGAAATAATAATGTTTAATCAATTAAAAGAAAAAAATTTGTTCGATACAATCATTTAGCAATCAAAATGTTTGTAAAACATAAATATATGAGATTGTATAATACATGATGAGTCCACATGTGTCTACATTGATTTTCTACAATTATTTTTACAGAGTGTAAATGAGAGGGAAATGTGATATTTAATTTCTCTATTGTGGAGAAGGATCAATAAAAACCCTTCATATGAGAAAGCCAAGGTGTTTTGGCCAAGGTCACAAGACCTCGAGAGCTTCCTAGGCAACATGGTGCAATGAAATATAGAAATAATCTCTTAAGATTAATTAACAACAGTTTCGAAAATATGTAACCATACTTGTTATTAAACACATTAATAAATTTTTTAACTAACAAATTTATTTATTCATCCTTGCTCAAACAATTATGAAAACAAAAATATTATCCACCACTAAAAGGGCTATCATGTGTGATTTCCTTCGCCTTAGGGTTAATCCTAAAGGGCTTGTTGTGTTTCCATGTGCAAGGTGGAGAGTGTAATCAACTCAACGAATTTTTTGTGGTAACAAAAATTTAGGTTTTGCACCAATAATAAACATAATGTCTTCATCAATAAAATTAAAGGAGAATAGGCACAAATGAGGAACACTTAAAACTCTACATAAATTGTTTATTATAATAGTTTAGTATAGGAATACCTGACAAGAAAGGGTCATAGGGACCACAGGGTTTGGAAAACCATGAACTCGTGTCGATGGCTCTTAAAAGGAATAAAGAGAAATCTACTACGAAAATTTCATGCAGAGTAGACCAAACCCAAGAGAAATAAATGAAATGAAAACCCTTGGAGGATTCGGGAATGTCATGAGGAGGGTGCATGGGTGGAGAAAATGGTTGTAAATTTTGGAGTAATGAACTATCTAGTGAGTAGATAGGATTGTAACAGTGCCATGCCAAAATATTCAATGAAAAAATTGAGCACCGAGGAAGATATCCCATGCAACTATGGAGGGAATGATGTAAATAAAACCAATAAAAAATGCTCGCCAGAATAAATAAGAAAAAAATCATGTTTAAACATCGATTATCGATCTGGACTAAGCCATGCATCAAATATTGCAAAGATATAACTTCAAATAAATGAACAGCATATGCTTGCCGCCCATATCATTACCTTTCAATTAATCAACAACTAATTTATACAAAATTTTCCGATGAGGATTCGGGCGGTAATGACCAAGATTTAATTTTCTAGAAATATCATTGACCCAAAAAAAAATAACCATGTAATAACTATAATCAATATTTTCTACAAAAATAGAACTGTATTATAGGTTAAGAATCTAATATATAATATCATTTTTATCTATGCATCAAAGTATGGAGTAGTGTTACACTTTTTGGTAAGAGAGGACGTTTTTAGGTGAAAAAATAATGCCTTGATTGAGAATTTTAAGTGCTTGATCAAGTTGAGCACTAAAAAGACAACAAAAATGATGCCTTGATTGAGAATTTTAAGCACTTAATCAAGTTGAGCACTAAAAATACAAGTCTATCGAACTTTAAAACTTATGTAACCAAGTTGAGCACTAGAAAGACAACTAAAAATGATGCCTTGATTGAGAATTTTAAGCACTTTATCAAGGTGAGCACTAAAAAGACAAGTCTATCGAACTTTAAAACTTATGTAACCCTAAGTTAGGAGCTCAATTGATCTTCATGGAATGATCCAGCCTTAAAGATGAAAATTTTAAAATTTATGTAAATATCAATAATGATATCTAAATTCTAAAATTTTAAGTATTTGATAGTTTAAAAAATTAAAAATTACTAATTAAATTTGAATATGTAATTAGCAATGATGTGGATTAATTTCTCCTTTCATTTCTATGGTTTTGGTGTATAGATTTGAAAAAGGATTCCATCCCACTTGCAATTATAAGTGTAATATTCTTATATTTATAATTTGGTTACTCAAAATTAGTTTTTAATCTAACATAAAATTTCAACGATATAATTTAAATAATAAATTTATTATAAATATAATTTAAATAATAATCGATTAAACATAAGAAAAAATATGAATTTAATTTTAATAAATATTATAATTTTTATATTTAAATAAGTGTAACTCATTAATGGGAATTTGACATTTCTAGAAATGTATATTATATATGTATGATGCAGTAATATCCACTTATTTAAATGAATGGAGTAATAATTAATTTAGTTGCAATAGTTTTAAGCTATAATTAATATAGTTGTAATGGATACAATTGTATTTCTGGTTACAAATATCTCTCAACCTATAAAACGTGATTGCACTCAATTTTGTCGTCAATATATACAAGTGTTAAGAATACATAGAATACTTTTACTGAAATCATAAATTTTAAAATATTATTTGACTAATTTGAATTTAAGTAATCTAGATTTATTTAAATGCGGGTATGCAATTGTTTTTAATATTAAAATATTATAAAATTTAAATAAATTTAAAGTAATAATTTGAAAAATATAATATATGTGTTTTGTTTTTTAATAACTCATGAGTAGTATGATATAGAATATTTATAATGAGTGTTTAGTTTTCTATTATAATGTGAACATATTTAGAGTTAACTGGAAGGTGAAAAATTTATAAATGTTAGTGAGATAGTTTAGTTTAGTTTGTTATTTTTTTTAGTCACTTGTTATAATTTGATTTATTTTGATTGAAATTTTTCGCATAAAAATAATTATAAAATTAGTAAGGAAAAGAATATGTTATATTAAAAAAAGAACTGTCATTTCTAAGAATTTCAAAGATGAAAAAGTAAAACTAAAATCTTTTATAGAAATTTATTATAATTATTTTTTCTTAAAATGAAACAAAAGTTAGATTTTTAATTAAGAAAAAATAGTTTGGAATATATTTGAATATTTATAAAAATATTTTATGGAATAAATAAATTTTATAATACTCGTAAAGACAAGTATTAAGATCCCTGATGAGGATGACCCGCATGGTGACCACTTGTCAACTGAATTGCCACATCGCTCCATCTAGACTGTTATCTCTTATAGAAAACCTTAGCTGCAGGAAGATCTATAAGGTATTCTCAAACCTCTTTGAGATTGAAAGTTGGCTATTCAACCAGGTGAGGCATCTCTCCCTAAAATCAACTACTCTAGGTCACTACAGTAGAAGTTTTACAAATTGAAGTTGTATGGCCTAATTTTTTTAAGAAATGATGAAGTTTGGTTCCGTTGTGTGGAAAAATACACCATTGTGCATGGAGTCTAACCCTATCATGTGATATTTACCTACATATTTGATGAGAAAAATACAAAAGCAGAGTAGCAATAATTCCTTTGACAGTTTAAGGAATTCAGAGGGAGAAATGAAAGAAAAACAATATAAAAGTTAAATGAAAAGAAAGTAATAATGCCTGAGAAATAAATAAAGAAGAGCATAAGCTATGAATCCCAATATCACATACTCAGTTTTTCGCACATGAAAAAGGTTTTAAAACAGAGAAAATAGAGAGGGAACTATCAGACAATAATTTCTGAAAGTGCTCATGAAAACTGCATATATTTAAGATCTGCTCAAAAAATACACAAGGATTCCATGTTTCATATAAACACCAACCCAAAAGACTAAAAGTTACAACCTGTTTCTAACATATTACTAATTACAAACGTCCAAAAATATCAGTGTATATGTAAATACATTCACATAAATATCTTTCCAAACCTCTCTATGTATAAGTATCATGTTGTTGTTGAAGTGATAGATGGAGCTAAGGATGCCGAGGTCGAATTTGATGAGGTGGGATCCAAGTCAACAACTATCCACGAGATTTTTCCTAATGAATTCCTGAAAAATAATGTCCAATTATTGATGTGAATCTCTCAATCCTTGAAATCTATGTACAAACCCAGAGAGGTTATTCTTAACGGTTATGTTTTCTACAAAAAATATTTCATATTTGGAAAATTAATTTCAATATGTTTAGAAAATGCTCTTGAAGTTACTAAGTTTTACAAGAAAAAATAGACTAAAACTCAGTTTTTTGCAAAAATGCACTGCTCAAGTTGTTAGTGCAATTTCCATTTTTAATTTTCAAACGTATGATAACACTGAAACTCCAATTTCTATAGTGTTATTTTAATTTTCAAATCTTCAGTAACAATGACACTTCTGTTGTCTGCATTTTAAACATGTTTATTACAAATTTGCGCTAACATTCTCATTGTTAGCATTTTAAAAAATTATATACTAAAAAGTGTGATAAAGCGAACTCCACGTACACATTTATAATGAAATTTTATGTCATCCCAACTCTAAATTCCAGCGCGAAACGAGCCTACTCGCACACTTCTTTGATAAATACATGACCTACAGTGATAGTTCCTCTAGTGCGATGGTTCAAGAGATGAATTTCTATTGCGCAGATAACAATGGTTCAAGTGATGGGTTCCATGACGCCTTGTTGGGGTTAAGAACTTGGGTGAGAGGAAGGGTTGATGCCTAAGATAGCTTAGGTGGGGGAAAAACTGGAGTCCCAGATTTCCCTTGCAATCCTGGAATGTGAGCAGCTAGGGTGCTGCTTCTTCTTCTCACCTTCAATTCTTGCTCAAGGAATCATAAGCCCTTGAAGTTTTTGGAGCAAGCGCTTAATGTTCGGCATGAGGTCTCTCCAACTGTTTCCATACCAGCTCTCAGAATTGGGGTTTACAATTAGCATATAGCCGAGCTTGTTGTGAGTTATGCTTATTTTTATCAATGATATTAACTTAGGTTGGTTAGAGTGTGTTTTAATAGGCTTCATTACACTCCCTTGGGGGCCTAGCATACTCCAAAAAGAATTTGTGCTTAAGTGGCATAGTTGATCATGTTGGATTGGATAAGGAATCCTATATCCAATGGCATATGACTTTAACATTTTCAATTTCAGATGATATTGTTTATCTATTTTCTTTTAAACATAATTCTTGAAACTTTTTGGACAATTTCAAAGGGGCTGAATAAAAAATAAAAAACTATACAAAACTAAAAAAAATAAAAAACATAGTTCTCTCCATATGAATGTTATATATATATATATATATATATATATATATATATATATATATATATGTATGTATGTATGTATGTATGTATGTATGTATGTATGTATGTATATTAAAATTACACATTTTAGACTAAGTTATGTTACGTGAACACATACATACCCCTTACGGTTTGCGAAAATTTGAAAGGAAAAACATTTAATTTAATGAAAAATAGACATATTATAAGACACCAAATATTTTTGAAAAAAATATTGTTAGGAAAACAAGATAATTCTCTATATATTTTCCTTTCACAATCAAAATTCACAATGCTTATATGATTTTTGAAGGCTTAAATTCAATAAAAGAGTAAAATTTTGAAATTTCATCACCACATTTAGCCCAAAAGTATAACCAATATTCATACAATTGCCCTATCACAATACCCATAACATGTATTAAAAAATAGCCATACTCTATAAATCTCATCGCATGCACCACAATTAATCTCACATTCCAATGAGTAGCTCCTCTTGGCATAGCATTCATTCCTTGTAGTAGTCATAGTTTCTAGAGTTCTGAATAGCATTATTAACATAGAACCATCTAAAGAAATAGAATGTGACATATGCATAAAATTTTCTTCCAAAAACCAATATATACCGGAGTTTTCCTTAGTGAAACTTTTTTGACTTTCCGGTTCCTGAATATCGCTGAAAAAATTGAGGCGAGATCTTGATTTTTTTTTTTAACTAGTTTTTTAACTGTATATATGGATTCAACACCCAAACCCCTAGGGCACTTCGATTATGCAAGGGTTACCCATTAAACTTATGATTTCAATAAATTTCTGTACGATTTTAGAGATATTAAACAGGAAATAAAGAACCCCAAAATGTTATGAAACATAATATCCAACCAACCACATAGGTGATATCAATATGGCATCTTATCTTTTTTCTTGTAAATTTAGCAGTACATTTCCATTTTTTATTTATCAAAACATAAGTGGCTTGTAACAGATCAAAACTCAATAGCCTCAACCTGCTTAAAGGAAACCAGGGCTGTCAACCATATTAAGGAGTTAAATTCCATCCAATATTGATAAAATTTTAATCTCTTATATACTATTGACTCCATTCTATTGTATCTACCAAAGCCTAACAGAAAACAGTAAATGATATTCGCCAAAAGCATGAAACTTAAAAAAAAAGAGAAATCGTGAATCAGTCATCTAAGGATTCGATCGATGCTAGGACTTTGAAACTAGAGCTCAACATGTCTAGTTCATCCATAGTTTGAAGTTTCCTCTCAATTTTTCCCAGTCAAATTGTTGCATGATGTTGAGAAATTTGAATGTCCTAAATTTCGTTTTTGATATCCTGCAAAACTGAAACAACCTGTGGGTCTCGTGCAATTTCCAGATGGCTCATAACAACCTTTGATAGTACACATTCAGTGTCCAGTATGTGTGGATAAACTCATGAAAAAGGGAAAACTGTCCTCTTGTATTCCCAGGATCGTTAATGAACTCCATTTCATTTTCCCAATTTTCTATCTCTTCCTCTTTCTGGCCACAGTCTCTCTCCCATCCCTGAATGAGGTTGCGGATTTGAGGGGGATACCTATAGTGTATACTTAAAAAAGGTTCTCCATAACCTATTTTTTGGATTTCCCGCCTCTCTTGCTGGAGCCTACCATGGGTTTGACCAGCTTCTATTTTCCTTTTTCCCTGACTTGTTGTTTTGCAGAATGTCCTTTTGCCATGTTCGTTTGTCCATGTATAAGCAGGAGTCAAATTTACTGCAGAATCTCAGATAGATATTTGAAAGAATTTTTTTTTACTTTAGAGAAGCTTTTATATGGAAAGAGAAAGTCAATAACTATTTTCATATAATTGTAGGTAGGGCCCACTACATTGCTTTCCCTGTTGAGGGTGGTAGACACGAAATTTGTAAGACTAGACTCGGAAAGGAAAAGTTTTATAAGACGTGATTCCATAAAACTTAACCCACGAAGACTCAATTGCATATTAAAACGACATAGCAAACTCAAAAAACAAAGGCTTTCATCACCCACCCAGGTATTTTGAAGACCGGGGTCTACCAAATGAACCCACAAACCCTGCAGAAAGTCTATTTTGTGACCAGAGAAATAAGATACTGAGCGTGGGATATGGCCACCACAAACATAGATAACAGGCTGATCCTCCATGACCATGCTTCCAATCTCATAAGCTCTAGATACAAAAACCCTCTTAACAAAAGACCAACCGAGCAACCTTCCTAACATTGCAGAATTATAAACCATACCCAAAATAGAAGCATTAATTAAAATGATTGGACAGGGGGTTCGAAAGTAGGGATTGACCACAAGAGTCAGGAAAAATAGCAGGACAAGTGCATTCATCAAACAATGTGAAAAACTAGTAAATTGTAAATTCCTTGTATCATAGATCTTGCAACCGACAAAAACAGATTGAAAAGTATATCAGTTACTGAAATTGATCAAACAACCATAAGGATGGGTCGCTTGCAAACTATTTAGCATTTAGTTTCCATATTTAAAATTAAGACAAGGGTTTGGAACACAGAAATTGCACCTTGGTGTAGGAATCCTGAGACCAACTGTGCTATCGCTCAGCCAATTGAATTAAAAAATCACGTTAAGGATATCGAGAAGATTAAAAACATAACATGTAGCCAACATAAGTTACAATACTTCTCCCTTTGCCTCTTCGCCTTCGTCCAACTGTAGTCCGAGAAAATTTCTACCTTTCCGGCCTGGAGCATGCCTTAACCTGTGTTCCCATTGGCGTTGTTTCCAATATCTGCCTAACAATATTAGTTGGATCCAAACTACTTCTACGACAAGAATTATGATCTAGTGTGTGACCGTGCCCTATCCCTTCATGGTGTTGCCCTTATACAAGATCGCCCATGTGGTGCACGCTCACCGACATGTGACAACTCCAAAATTCTTCGTTCTACTTCGTCATGGCACCCTGATTGAGGGTATCGGTGTCAAGAAATTTCCTTTTCTCTATTTATAATGACCCATAATGGGTGTAAGTAAATATCCCATGCCTTTTCATATTCATTAATATCTAGTTAGCATCCATCATGGCTGCAACCCCAGTTGGATAAGTAATATGTTGCCTCATTCCCAGCTCTTCGCACATGCACTGGGATGAGGTATCTAATTTCCTAAATGATCAAGTTTATCTCATGGATAAGTCTAGCAATCCTCCAACTTTGGCTTATATTCTCCCATGGGGTTCCTTGCTGCAGTTTCTGTATTATCCGTATTTACATAGCCGAATCCCCTTCAACAATGAGTCTTTGATATTTTTCATGAATATTAGTTATGAGCCCTTGTTTGACCATCGTTAATTCTCCCTCATTATTTATGGCAAACCCTGGCTCCATGGCATAATCTCTGCAAACACAACCTTGGGAATTCCGAAAGATTCGGCCTGCTCCTGCCTATCCTGGGTTTCCCTTGGAGGCCCCATCATAGTTTAGCTTCAAGAACCCTGGTTGCGGTGCTTGGAACTTGTCTGAATGATTTTTCCTGGTCTGATTATATTTACATAGGTTTCGAGCCAACATTTGGGGTTTTAAATTTAGCATGACAAGGATGCACCCTTTGTTTCCATTTGTAGTTCAGTCTTCCTCGCTCCATTTTTCAGCAAGGATGGTTTCTCGGATGTTTCCAAGGGTTACCTAACAAATCTGATCGCAATGTCTGGTGTCCTCCCTAAATATTTTGTAGTTCCTTTCTTTCCAGATGGCCTAGAGGAGAAATCCCATCGATAATCTACATGCTCTATTTAGGACTACACATGTGTATCCCCCTTCCCTCCAATTGATGATGGTCTAGGTGATACTGGTGTTATCCCTGTTAGTTTGTTGAAAGACAACTGCTATGTTCTACCATAGTGCTTCTGCAAGGTTGCATGTATTTAGTAAGTGTTCTAAAGTTTCCTCCTGCTTCTTACACATTATGCATAGTGAAGACCCCTGCACCCCTCTTTTTTGCAGCTGATCTGAAGTAAGTACTTTGCAATGTCTCACAAGCCAAAGGAAATGTTCTATTTTCAGTGAGTGTTTAGATGCCCATATTTTTTTCCAGAGCGGTACTGCAATGCTATGTAAATTTTTCTTTTTTGCAGCTGATCTGAAGTAAGTACTTTGCAATGTATCACAAGCCAAAGGAAATGTTCTATTTTCAGTGAGTGTTTATATGCCCATATTTTTTTCCAGAGCAGTACTGTAATGCTATGTAAATTGTTTGATTTCATGTAGTACCCTTCTTGTATTATAAACATGCATTTATTATATTATCCCCACCACATGATGTATTTTCCATTTGCAGAGGTCAATTTCCTAGTTTTCATTTATTTTTCATAATTTTTCCATTGAATTGTTTGAGGGGCATTTGGTCATTGGTATTTACTTATCCAATTCCCCCACTGTCCCTCATTTTACCCACTCCAGTAGTGAGCTACCCATCTTGTATGCGGCGTATTGGTGAACAGGAATATCTCACCTATGTCTAGATGACTGAATAACTTTTCCCTTTGTTGCCATGAGTCTTCCCAAAATATATATATGTGACCACCTCGAACTTCCCAGAAGATGTGATGACGAATGGTGTCACTTTTGATCGCTGCTAGGTTCCAGATGTTAGATCCTTTGGGTGTGGCATCAACTTTAAATTTTCCTACAATTGTGAGTGGTATGTCATGTTTTCTTTCCCAATTTATTTTCCATAGGTCTCTCCCTCCTTGAAGCCACTCCACCATATTTTACCTCCCATTACTTGACTAAGAACATAAGTATTGTGTAAACCCAATGCTCCTAATTTTTTGAGTTTAGTGAGCTTATCCCAGGAGAGAAGGGCCCATTTTCATGATTGTTTTGTACCCTCCCCCAGAATTTTTTTGAATATTTTTCCCATATTTTTATAGATGTTTTTAGGGACAGCCCGCCCGGATAACTCATAAATAGGGATTGATCGAAGAACGTAGTGCAATAGGAGCACCCTGCTAGTTACATTGAGAGTGTGAAAAGCCCAATTCTGTAACGTTTTCTGGATGTGGTTTAGAAGGTCTTTCCAACACAGAATCCTAAGGGATTAAGGCGAAGAGGGATACCTAGATACTTCATGTGGAAAGAACCCAGATTAAAACCTAGAGTATGGGCAAGGAACCTCTGAGATACCTCATTGGAGTTAAAAAAGTAAACATTAGACTTGTCATTGTTAATCAAATTCCCAGATGTTACCATGAAGTCTTTTAAGGACTGATAAAATGGCTTTAGCTTCCCTTAGTGTAGATTTACATAACATCATGATGTTATCATAAACTGTTGATGCGAAAGAGTTAAATTTGGCCCCCATAGGTTCAAACCCCATAACTGCCCCTCATGGAGTTTGGATCTAATTATGCACCCTAGACCTTCAGCTGCTATGATAAAAAGAAAATGGGAGAAAGGATACCCTTTCGGAAGTCACCTAGAAACATTGAAGGGTTTGGAAGGAATACCATTAAGTAATATTGAGAAGTTGGGGGAGGAGATAAAATACATTAGCCACTAGATCCATATTCTATCAAATATGAGGGCTTCAAGAACTGCTTTTAAATATGGCCAATTTAAACGATCACAAGCTTTAAACAAATCAAGTTTTATTAACATACCTTTTGCTTTAAGACTATGAAGTCAATGGATTTCTTCCTGTGTCATTACTATACCATCCAGGATTTGTCTACCTTTCACGGACCCTATTTGTTCCAGAGAAATTATACTTGGAAGAATAGATTTTAATCTGTTAACCATGATGTTGGAAAGAATCTTGTAGACAAAATTACATAAGGCAATTGGTTGAAATCATGTTGGGACATTTTTATTTTGCTATTTGGGAATTAATGAGATGAAGGTATAATTGAAGGCTAGATAAACCTGTCCTGAGCACTTGGATTCTTCTACAAGTTCCCAAATATCATTTCCCATAAATGACCATGTAGCTTGGTAAAACTCTACCGTGAAACCATCAGGACATGGGCCTTTATTATTAGGCAAATTCCTAACCACATCCTCCACTTCTTGAAAGGTAATTTCCCTAAGTAGAGCCAAGTTTTGATCTCTACTAACAATTGTAGGAATATGTCTAGTAATTCGTGCAATGGCTATTTTTCTGTTTTGCTCGGGTTCCATTAATATGTCACTGAAATGAGTTACTAACATGGTCTCCATGTCATTATGTTGAAGAACATGATTTCCATTAGGATCTTTTAATAAAAATATTCCATTATGATGCCGTCTCTGGATCATAGCTTTATGAAAGAAGTTTGTATTTTTCTTCCTTCTCGTATCCATTGCACTCAAGACTTTTGTTTCCAAAGTAGTTCTTCTTGCTTCCTTTGTTCTTCAAGTTGGCTTAGGAGGTTTTCTTCTTCAACAAAAAGAGCACCTATTCTCCGATGTGTAATCATTTGTTATTGAACACACTTCATTTCTCCTTGCAGTCTTTCCTTATCTAGTTGAATGCTTCCAAAATTAGTTTTATTTCATTTTTTTATTTTCTGCTTAAGATTTTCAACCAAAGTTGAAATGAGTGCATTATATTCCTGCCCGGGATATGGTTGGATTCCAACCATCCTTTCTCTTTTTCCACAAAGCTAGGGTCCCTCAGCCAAAAAGATTCAAATTTGAATGGCCAAGTTATTTTTCATTCTTTCATGTTTATTTCCATTCTTATAAGGGAGTGGTTTGACCCCAAAGTTGGGAGAATAGTTGCTTTGTAGAACACATCCATACTGACTAAATTTTCTAAATTAGGGAACCTTTCCAATCTGGATGCTACTTGATGCACTTCTCCTCTGCTATTATTCCATGTAAATTTTCCTTTCACTGTAGCTATATCTACCAACTTGAGGTATGTAATTAAGTCTCTGAAGAGCTCCATTTCCGGCTCCTCTCTCCTTGTTCCTCCTTTCTTTTCTGTCAGGTCCTTAATCATGTTAAAATCCTCTCCCAGTAGCCAGTACTTCTTTGTATGCATGTTACTGAGATTCCTTCTACTATTCAAAAACTCCTCTCTTTCTCTTGGAATATGGGGCCTGTACACTGAGGATATGAGTATCTTTTCCTTCATTCCGATTTTTATAAACAGTCCTGTAAGAAGGTGGGGCATGCCAATCCAACCATCTTCTATTATCTCTGTAGGGTTCTAGAGTATGGATATTCCCCTTGTACTTCCATGTGAGTTAATCGCCATTTTCCCATAATCAGGGAAAATTTTAAGAATGCACGTTTATCTTAATGTTTAAAAACTTGGCGAATCTTAGTAGTCCCCAATATGTGAATTGTAAAATTTTTGATGTTATTTTTGTAAAAATATTTAGTTTTGTAATCATTTTATATTAGTATATATTAATTTTTGGCGATTTTTAGAGTAAAATATTTTTATACTATAAAATTTGGGCGAATCAATTTAAAAAAAAATGGGAATTGGGGAATCTTTTTTTTGGAAAAAGCATGGAAAATTAGCCCACCTGCGAATATTAGCCCCAAAAATTTTCCATGCCCATAATGAGGCTTATAAGATTTAAGAATGTCTTCTAGTTTTTGGCTATAATGTCTTCTAGTTTTTTGCTAGAGACTTATGTTTCCTGTAGCATCATCACTTGGGGATTTTCTGATTTTAAATTTTCTTTTAAATATCGTTGTTTACCTGTAGCAACATAACTTGGGGCTTTTCGAATTTTAATTTTTCTTTTAAATATTTTTGTTTACCTTAATTTTTTAGGCCTCTAATATTTCAGGAGATCACATTCATGGATCAACTTTAGGGAGTTGTTGGAATACTATTGTTAACGGTATTATCTTTCCAGAATTAACTAACATCTCTCCTACCAGTTGGGTCAAGTCATGCAATTTTTTTCTTTCTTTCTTTTTCCCTCCTTATCAATAACCAATACATTATTATTATTATTATTTTACCTCATTTCAATACTAGTGATATGTGCTATGCTTATGTCTTGAAGGATTTTTATAGAAGAAGATATATGACTTTTCCATTTGATTGAATAAAAGCAAGTAATTGATGGTCATTCTTAACATAGATTTTTTCTTCTTTAAAAAAAAAGAAATTTCGAATTTAATTTTTTATTTTTTTTTAAGAATGACTAAATAGATGATGTTATGCAAAAATTTACCCATTTAATAGTAAATTACATATTTTTTTATTGATTATTTACTAATATTAATAAATTTTCAAACAAAAATAACAACCTACCCCCACACATATATATATAAACATACCTTGTTTAGTGAATTAGTCATGCCAGAGGGTCCTTCTGTTTGAGATAATGCCTCATTTATGATGCATACTAAAGATTAAGGATTGGTTGGGTTTTTTGGAGGATGTTGAGAGATTCTCTCAACCTCTCCCTCCAAGATTAGTATTAGTTGGATCTCACTCCAACTATATGTATCTCGTGTATGTGTGTAATACATTCAATTATTGTGTGTGAATATTGTGCGTCTCTGCTCTCTCATAATTTCTAATACGGTATCAGAGCCTAGTTGGACTTAATCTCTCACAGGAGTGCCCAGGAAAATGACATATTTTGTGAGACTGCTGTGTGTGTATCTGTCTGTTCATTTGTTTCTTGAATCCCAACATCTGCGTGTGTTTCTTGTTCCTTGAAAATTGAACTGGGTCACCAGTGATTAGCCAACGAGTGCCTTTGATTCAAATCAGAATCATATTTCACCTCATTATCCATTGAACGTTGCATTACTGGATTCGAGGATCCTATTTTCACCTGCATCAAATATTCATCGTCTGTAGTGCTAACGAGATTGTGGGAAATCTGGGTAGTTTTGTTGATGAAATATTGTTGGAACCTACACAGCCTGTTATGGCTTCAGTGCAGTTGTTCGGCATTTGAAAGGTTCGAGTCTCTGCGTATAAGATTGACTCTAATTCTTTATAAATTCTCAGTTGATCAATGGCAATTTCATTACTCCTCTCTGACTTTTATTCGTTGTTGACGCAGATTCTCTTTGTATGAAAAACTTACAAAATTGAAAAAAATGTGAAAGTTTGCGTGTATCGTGAATTCGTTGTGAAGGTTTGCATTCCAGCTTGTGTGTTTGGGAATTATTCCACGGCCAAATTGACATTTATGCACACCTCCTTTCTGGTTAATATTAAGTATCTTATTTATACTATTTTTCTGAAAGTGTTCGCTGACATCTTGTCAAATATTCTTGCCCTATACGTATGGTTTATTATTCACACCATAGAAATGACTACACGGGGTGGTTGTGGCAGACTTGGTTTGGAAAATGTAAATAATGAGTGGCTATTAGTATTCCAAGGCTAGCGTAGCCCCTATGTTATTTACGTTGAGGAAGGCCGAGTCCATTGAAATTGACTGAATTACTGGTTCTAAGGTAGCTGTCCTGCAAACTAGATA
Organism: Pinus albicaulis; assembly: GCA_034641835.2. NCBI lineage: Eukaryota > Viridiplantae > Streptophyta > Pinopsida > Pinales > Pinaceae > Pinus > Pinus albicaulis. The sequence goes on from CM076581.1 coordinate 304,627,325, forward strand.
CAACTCCATGAATTTGAAGTCATGCAAACTTATCTGTCATATTTTTCCGATTCACAGTTTTCATATGTAGATTGCAGCGAGTTCATTCTCCCATTGGTTGGTCATTTTCTTGGTTGCATCCGTCAGAGTTTTATGTCGAATTTGTTATTTTTATATTGTTTAAGTTGTAAAGAAGAACCAATTATTGAATAGATTTATACAATTTAAAATAGCGTTTCTCGACATTCTTCGGTGCCGAGAGAATGTATCACTAATTTGATTGTGAGAATCTATTATATGTTGTAGACTCTTGTTGTATTTCGATACTCCAAGATCGACAATTACAGGTTTTTTTTTTGTGAGTTTGTAAGTGTGTAAAGGTCACTTTGTAGGATTGATCGCTGATCATATTCTGTACCTAGAATATTTTTCTATAGACTGTTGAAATTTATTCTTCGGGGTTATTTCACATATGGAAATATTTCCATAGGGTAGTTCAGTGTCGAGACTCTTCTTCGAGGGTGTCAAGAATTTTTAATCTTACAAATTTAGCATTGATGGTGAGAAGCCGGTGTACTTTAAATGGGTTGAAAGGTAAGCTCGAAGATGTGAAGAAAGAAAGAGCGGAATCCAGAAGACCGCAGAGTGGGTAGAGTTGTTGATGAAGGCCAGCGAGAAAAAAACAAATACAAATTTTGTAATTCTGATCTCAGTGTTGTAAGTTTTCTGTAATGTAGGCATTAAGGGGGGGTGTTTGAGATAATGCCTCATTTATGATGCATACTAAAGATTAGGGATTGGTTGGGTTTGTTGGAGGATGTTGAGAGATTCTTTCAACCTCTCCCTCCAAAATTAGTATTAGTTGGATCTCACTCCAACTATATGTATCTCTTGTGTATGTGTGTAATACATTCAATTATTGTGTGTGAATATTGTGAGTCTCTGCTCTCTCATAATTTCTAATACCTTCCGGTGAGAATTTTCATGAATTAGTCGTGCCAAAAGATAAGCATGCTCTTTAGATGTATTTTCCTTCTGCCCAGAATTTTCATGTGAGACAATCTACCTATTAGGTCTTTTAAGGCATAACAAACAGTATTAAGGGGTTTTATTTTTTAAATACATAATTGTTTGCTCGTGTGTTTAGTGTTGACTGTAGCACACGAATTTGTGTGTAATCTCATATTGTGGTTTATTACTCACATTGCCCGCATGCGCGCCTCTCATAAAACTTGAACAGTAGGAGATGGAGAATTAAACTTAGATATGGTAATTCCTCGTGGCTGCTCTATCATACTTATTCCATTTTTAATCGTACAACTTTAAAGCAACTTGTAACAATGTGATGTGGAAAATTGTTGTAATTGAAATGCAGTGAATGAATCCAATTTTTTCACCAGTATCTGAAATTATTCTTTGAGCATCGGCGCGCACTTTTTCTGTGTTCAAGGTTGATTAGCAATATAAAATAGTAAATTGGTCTAAAAATACGAGGGTCTTCACCGCCCTTCCAATACATGGAAGAAGGACAAATATTCCTCGATTGATTCAATATCATGTGTGCGCCATTTTCTTTGAAAATGATGCCCTTTTAAGTACTTTATGGTTTTTTTCAAAGCTTTTCTCAATGAACTTTCAAAATATGCAATCGGAACGAACCCTCAGTTTACGGCAGGGGACGGAGACGTGAAGGAAATGCCACAAGTGGCAAACACAAATGTTTCTTCGTTACTTCGTCGAGATTTCTGTGTTAATTATTAAAGGCAATAGCATGAGCCGTTTTAAAAACCTATCATCAAAGAAAACATTATTTTTCAACAAAAATAATGATGAACTTCAGATGACGCAAGGCTTATGCCAGAATATTCATTACCGATGTACTGTCTCAGTCTTTTAATAAGAAATAGCTGGCTATTATTATAATGGGTTCAGGGTATTCGTCATCTTTCCTCGTATTACTCATCAACTCCACCTTTAAAATTTTCTGTTTTCGCTAATTCCATCATAAAATAACCAATACTATGTGAATGTTATTGTAATATAATGTATGTTTAGAAAGGTAATGATAACAATGTTCTGATAGAACAGATTTCCTTACATTGTTTTGTGAAAAGACCCACGCCACTTCTTCCACTTCACCAAGATCTAGCACATCTGCTTGCGCTGCCTGCAAAATCAATACAAGAAAATATTCAGAAAAGTGCATACTGGCACCATATTTTCCACCGGGCGATATCCGCAAGCTCACCGCGCCATCAAAGTACTAGTTCATGCTTATACGCAGTGTTCGGAAATCACCTCGCCTTCAAACTACTCAAGGTTCGTCCCAGTGCGCAATTGCAGTATTGCTATTTGATCTCCTTAGATCTGATATATTGAATATGATTACTTTTATATCATTCTAGAGGCTGTAGGATTTTTGTATCAAGCATTATTGGATTTGATAGTTTTATGAATGTGAGCGGATTGTATGATTTCTTTACGAGTTGTTTTACTGAGATTTTTTTGGAGTTTTGGAGGTTGGAATTTGGTGAAAAAATTAGAGGTAAAATTTTGATTTTTGTTATTTAAATTGATTTTTTTACTATATAGATTCAACACTCTAAAAAACTTTTAAGGCATACCCATCAAACTTATGTTTTCAATGAATTCCCGTCTAATTAAACTTCAAAAATCCAAAAAAAATCTTCAAAAAATAGCATTAAAAAATACTCTATTTATAATTACATATGGCTAATTATGAAAAGTGTTAATCAATGAAATACTTTCCACCTAGATTTATCTGCATTTTTTTTAATTAATTTTAATTATTTAAATAATAAATATAAACTACTTGAAAGAAAAGATGGATAGAATCACATGATTCAGCTAGATTTCTAGCTCAGAAATCTTATTTTCCACCCAAATTCGTAGGCATTTCTTTATTAGTTTTGCTTATTTAAATAAGATTTCTACCTCAAAAATCTTATTTTCCACAGAAATTTGTAGGCATTTCTTTATTAATTTTTCTTATTTAGATAATAAGTATAAAATACTTGAAAGCAATGATGGATAGAAGCACATGATTCAGCGAAATTTCTACCTCAACTTCGTTACCTTCTTAGAGGAAAAAATTCCTTTTTAAATTCTTATCTCAACTTCGTTACGGTCAAAAAATTCCTTATTAATATCTTATTTTCAATTTATTTCATTAATTCACTATATCAGTCTTTAAAAACTAGCAAATGTTCTTTGTGTGAAAGCCTTAAACTTGTTGGAATTTATTGTTGATTTCCGGCACTTGAGTCATTGTTTAAGATTTATGATAGAAAGGAATAAACTAGAAACAAAACAATTTAAAGCGTTTAATCTTTCAATACATTTTAAAGCCATACATTTGAGAGTTTCTTTCAACACGGCCGCTCCCACCTCTCTGCCTTCTTTCTGGCTCCCGTCTTCGGTTTTGGCATCTTTCTTTCTGAAGAATGTCCTCTCAAAGGTCGTCTCAAAAGATCCGGTGTGCTATGAAACATTGATTGTTTTGTTTCTAGTGTTGGAATTAATTTCCAACTGCTGTATAAGCCAAACAGCGCAGAGAACAGAGCGGCAAGCAGATTCCGATGGGGTCACACAGGCAGAACTGGCAGAGGGGCATACCCCCTCGGAACTGGGCCCACATCTTGGAGTCACAAATAAGTCCGCGGGGGTCGATGAATTGAGTTGGGTGGAGGTTCTTACCCCCCCGGAACAGCCAGGGGCCCACATAAATCATACGGCCATATGTTATATATATGACTTGCGGTTAAAAGTTTTAAAATCGCATATGTTATTTGTTTTATATGTGATTTGTTTTATTTGATATATATAACACATATATATTAAAAAGCCCACATTGTAAAAGCCGTGAAGTACATGTTTTAATTTCTATTACACAAGCAGTTGTAAATAAAAAGAAGGGAAAGACAAACTTAAATGTAATTTGGAATTACACAACAAATGATATTACACATGATTTTTTTTTATGCACAACAGTTGCCGGAATAAATATGATCGTGCCGTAAAGTCAATTCGACTTCAATGCTAACTCCAAGCTTGCCGACAGGAGTAATGAACCATTAATGTTTTTCCAAGCGTGGAACTTAGTGTTGAGCACTGTATATCAAGATATTTCTGTTTTGTAATATGTAGAGACAGTCATTTGTTGATTGTTATGTAAAAATGTTTTTCAATACACAGCAGCGTATTGTAAAAAACACAGAGCAGAGTATTGTTGTTAAAAAACAGAGAGCTGTTTGCTTTGTAATAGATAGAGACAGCGTATGAAAAACACAGCAAAGTGTTTTGGGAAAACAGAGGATATACAACAGTATATGTTTTCCAGTGAATGACAGGGTGATTTTTCTGAACTGTGTTTGCAGCAGTCAGAATTTTGTTTGTAAATCCCTCTTTTGAGGAAGTCTGTAACAGCAGTTTTTTATATATTGAATATAAATTTTTCTGAGTTGAACTCTGTCTGTCAGTGAATTTTTTTTGAATTATTCTCTGTGTTGAAGAGGGCAGTCTTATTGTTTTGGAATTCTGAAAATTCCAACATGGTATCAGAGCCAATCCAGGCTATTTGAAGGTCAAATAAGCTGAAGGAAAGGGGTTCTTAGTTGCAGCAGCTTCTCCAGCAGTGTGAAGACTCAGCCAAAGGAATCCAAAGGTATTTCTCTATTAAATTTGTTGTGTTACTGTTGCAGAACAGTGAGCTATTTTAATACATAGTCAAGTGTTTTTAAATCATAGTTAGAAGTGCAGAATGGCTGGTTCTAGCACAGGTATGAGTTTGGGAAGTGTCCATCTCCCACAATTCAATGGAAAGAATTATGACTACTGGTCAATAACTATGAAAGCTTTATTTGTCTCACAAGAGTTATGGGAATTAGTTGAGGATGGCTTTGAAGAGCCAAAAGATGAAGCAGAGTTTTTGATGTTAAATCAAGCAGGAAGAGAACAATTGAAGAACAATAAGAAGAGAGATGCCAAGGCTCTTTTCTTCTTGTATCAAGCAGTGCATGAGAGTGTGTTTCCAAGGATAGCAGCAGCCAAGAAATCCAGTGAAGCATGGGAAACTCTCAAGACAACTTATCAGGGTATGGAGAGAGTGAAGACAACAAAACTTCAGTTGCTGAGGAGAGAATTTGAGACTCTCTGTATGAAGGAGTCAGATAACATTGACTCATTCTTCACTCATGTGATTGGAATGGTCACACAAATCAGATCTCATGGAGAGACTCTTGAGGACAAAAGGATTGTTGAAAAACTCTTGAGAAGTTTACCCTCAAGATTCGATGTGATTGTCACCACCATAGAAGAGACAAGAGATCTCACAAAGTTTTCAGTGGATGAATTACATGCATCACTGATTACCCATGAACAGAGATTGGGTAGGAGTGAGAACTCATCTCTTGAACATGCTTTTAAGTCCCAGATGTCTTTCGGAAGAGGAAGAGGGCAAGGCAAAGGAAGAGGAAGAGGAAGAAGCCAGAACAGAGGTGGAAGGAACAGTCCAGCAAATGCTCAAGGAAGGGGCAGCAATCCAAATCAGCATCAAGGCCAAGGCAGCAGCCAACAGAATGGTCAGCAGAATGCACAAGGACAAAGGTATGATAAGTCCAATGTCCAATGTTACAATTGTAAAAAATATGGTCATTATGCTAATGAATGTAGAAAGAAGAAGCAGAATGATATGAGAAGTGAAACTAGTGCAAATTTCACAAAAGAAAATATCAGCCAAAGTAATTTGTTTTTAGCTTGTAATATGGTTGAAGAAAAGAATGAGGATTTATGGTTTCTAGACTCCGGTTGTAGTAACCATATGACAGGAAACATAGCCATGTTTTCTATGTTAGATGAGAGTGTGCAGTCACAAGTCACACTAGGAACTGATAGCAAAGTTTCTGTTATGGGAAAAGGAGATGTAAATGTTCTAACAAGATTAGGTGCAAGGAAAACCATAGCAGATGTTTATTATGTTCCAGGAATGAAGTGTAACCTCTTAAGTGTTGGACAGCTTGTCCATAAGGGGTATAATGTTTTCTTCGATAATGATGTTTGTACCATCATGGATAAACCACCCAGCAAACAGTGTATTGCTGAAGTGAAGATGACAAGGAACAGGATGTTCCCTCTCAGGATGAGAGCAGATTTGAAGAATGGCGAAGAGAAAGCAGCAGTTGCACAGGAAACTTTCCAAAGCGAACCAAAGGATGACAATTGGTTATGGCACTTGAGATTTGGACATCTCAACTTTGGAGGTCTTAATTTGTTGAACAGAAAAGGGATGGTAAGTGGTTTACCATTGATAGAGAAACCGGACAGCCTTTGTGAAGGTTGTATTCTTGGGAAACAACACAGAAAGTTTTCCTTCCGGGAAAAGCATAAGGGCAAAAGCACCCTTAGAACTTGTCCACTTAGATGTATGTGGACCGATGCAAACTCCATCGCTTGCTAGCAGCCACTATATCTTAACATTCATAGATGATTTTACAAGAAAAACTTGGGTTTACTTTTTGAAAAAGAAAAGTGAAGTGTTTGAAAAATTCCGCAATTTCAAAGCACTTGTTGAGAATCAAAGTGGGCTGCATATCAAAGTCCTTAGGACTGATAGAGGAGGTGAGTATATATCTAAAGATTTTCTACGGTTTTGTAGAGAAAATGGTATTCATAAACAGTTTACCACTAGATATACTCCGCAGCAAAATGGAGTGGCCGAAAGGAAGAACCGAACCATAATGGACATGGCGAGGAGTATGCTTAAGGCAAAGCATTTGCCGAATGATTATTGGGCCGAAGCTGTACATTGTGCAGCGTATATTTTGAACAGGTGTCCTACAAAAGCAGTTATGAAAAAAGTGCCGGAAGAGGCATGGAGTGGTGCAAAGCAAAGTGTCACGCACATGAAGGTTTTCGGATGTGTGGCTTATGCACACATTCCGGATCAGCTAAGGAAGAAGTTGGACAGCAAGGGGGAGAAATGTATTTTCATTGGATACAGTGAGGAATCCAAGACATACAGGTTATACAACCCATCCAACAAGAAGTTTCTTGTGAGCAGGGATGTTCATTTCATTGAAGAGGAAGCTTGGGATGGAAGCATAGAGAAAACAGTGAATGTTAAACACTGTTTATCTCATGATGAGAATGATGATGAGGTGGCTGAAATACATCCCCAAACAGCAGCATCAACACCGCAAAGTACACCCTTGAGGAGAAATGAGAGTGTTTCTCCAAGCACACCACAAGGAGGAAATTCAAGTGCTTCTTCAAGTACTTGTACACCTACAGAAAGAGGTAAGAAATTCAGAAGCTTGAAAGAAATTTATGAACAAGATTTAACAAATGAAGGTATCAATTCTTTGTTTGCTTTATATTGTCATGTTGATGATCCTGTTCATTTCGAAGAAGCCATCAAGGATGAGAAATGGATAGAAGCTATGGATGAGGAAATAAATGCCATAGAGAGGAACAAAACTTGGGATTTGGTTGAACTCCCAAAAGGTAAAGATGTCATTGGTGTTAAATGGGTCTACAAGACCAAGAGTAATGTTGAAGGCAAAATAGAGAGACACAAGGCAAGGCTTGTTGTCAAAGGCTATAAACAGAAGCATGGCATTGATTATGAGGAAACTTTCGCACCGGTTGCAAGAATGGAAACCGTGAGAGCAGTGTTGTCCATAGCAGCACAAAACAAATGGAAAGTTTACCAAATGGACGTGAAGTCAGCATTTCTGAATGGAGTGTTAATGGAAGAGGTTTATATTGATCAACCTCTCGGCTATGAAAAGAAAGGCCAAGAGCACAAGGTATGCAAGCTGAAGAAAGCTCTTTATGGGCTGAAGCAAGCGCCAAGAGCGTGGTACAGTAGGATAGATTCATATCTACTGGAAAATGGTTTTGAAAAGTGTGAGGGAGAACCCACCCTCTACATCAAGGAACAAGATGGTAAAATTTTGATTGTAGTCTTGTATGTTGATGATGTTATTTTTACAGGTAATGATGATTGCCTTATTGAACATTTCAAAACAGTCATGAAAGAGGAATTTGAAATGACTGACATGGGTTTGTTGAGATACTTCTTGGGAATAGAAGTAGAACAAGATGAAAGTGGAATTTTCATCTCACAGGCAAAGTATGTTAATGAAGTTCTTGAAAGATTTAACATGCAGGAAAGCAAGGCAGCTATCACTCCCACAGTGATGGGATTAAAACTCAGCAGAGAGGACAGCAGCAAGGATTTTGATCCTAGTTTGTACAAGAGCATAGTTGGCAGCCTCATGTATTTGACTGCAACTAGGCCGGACATAATGCATGCTGTTAGTTTGATTTCCAGGTTCATGGAAAAGCCAAAGGATTCACATTGGCAAGCAGCAAAAAGGATTTTGAGGTATGTTAAAGGTACAAAGAAATTTGGTATTTTTTATACTACTTCAGAAAATTCAGATTTAGTTGGATACACGGATAGTGATTGGGCTGGAAGTGTTGATGATCGGAAGAGCACTTCCGGTTATGTTTTTCACATGGGTTCAGGAGCCATTTCATGGGCTTCTAAGAAACAACCCGTTGTAGCATTATCTACAGCAGAAGCAGAATATGTGGCAGCTACGGCAGCAGCGTGTCAAGCAGTTTGGATGAGAAAAATGTTGAGAAGCTTATGTCAAGAACAGGTAAAAGGGACAGTGATATTTTGTGACAATAGCTCAGCTATTGCATTGTCTAAAAATTCTGTTTTTCATAAAAGGACAAAACACATTGACACCAAGTTTCATTTCATACGAGAATTGGTTAGCAATGGCGAGATTGTTTTGCAACATTGCAGAACGGAGGATCAATTTGCAGATATCCTCACAAAGCCACTACAGCAGAAAAGCTTTGAATATTTTAGGAAATGCATGGGTATGAAGGAAAACCCAGCAGTTGAAATTAAGGGGGAGTGTTGGAATTAATTTCCAACTGCCAGACACTGCCGTGCAAAGAACAAGCCGCAATGAAAGTCCGAGGGGGTCCGGAGAGTTTGGCCAGGGGAGCAGCATACCCCATCGGACTGGCCCCACACTATACAGCTGTAATATATGTCCGCGGGGGTCGATGAGAGTTTGAGGGCAGAGGTTCTTACCCCCCCGGAACAGCCAGGGGCCCACATAAATCATACGGCCATATGTTATATATATGACTTGCGGTTAAAAGTTTTAAAATCGCATATGTTATTTGTTTTATATGTGATTTGTTTTATTTAATATATATAACACATATATATTAAAAAGCCCAGCACATTGTAAAAGCCGTGAAGTACATGTTTTAATTTTTATTACACAGCAGTGTAAATAAAAAGAAGGGAAAAGACAGAAATGTAATTTGGAATTACACAACAAATGTTATTACACAGGATTTTTAATACACAGCAGTGCGGGAAGCAGAGAAGTGAAGCACAGCAGTGCTGGAATAAATATGACTGTGCCAGAAAGTCAATTAAACTTCAATGCGGTTCCAAGCGGTGCTGACAGAAGTTATTGAGACCATTAAGATTTCTGAAGCGGTGAAGTTTAGTGGTTGAGCAATTTATGGCTGAAGATATTTCTGTTTTGTAATATGTAGAGACAGAGCTGTCATTTGTAATGTAATGTTTTTCAATACACAGCAGCGTATTGTAAAAAACACAGAGCAGAGTATTGTTGTTAAAAAACAGAGAGCTGTTTGCTTTGTAATAGATAGAGACAGCGTATGAAAAACACAGCAAAATGTTTTGGGAAAACAGAGGATATACAGCAGTATATGTTTTCCAGTGAATGACAGGGTAATTTTTCTGAACTGTGTTTGCAGCAGTCAGAATTTTGTTTGTAAATCCCTCTTTTGAGGAAGTCTGTAACAGCAGTTTTTTTTATATATATGAAATATAATTTTTTCTGAGTTGAACTCTGTCTGTCAGTGATTTTTTTTATATTCTTCTATGTGTTAAAGAGGGACTGTATATTGTTTTGGAATTCTGAAAATTCCAACATCTAGTTTATTCGTTTCTATCAGATGTTATATAAACTTAGTTCTGTCTGAAGTATATAGACAGTGGAATAAACCTCGACGTTTTGCCACTTTTTCTTTAGCGAAATGAAACCATGACATTCAGAGCAATCGACCTGCTCTGTAGTTTTTGGCCTCTTTCAATCGATATATGTAATCCAAAGCACAAGCGCACATATTGTTACTAAATGCTGACGGGATAAATTTAAATGCCAACCCGTGAATCTAGAGACAACGACATCCGGTTTATATAGTAGTCAATACTGGCAACTACGGGGATTCAATCGTGGCAGGTAGTTTTGGGTGAACAAATTCTTCAGAACTACAGTATAAAAATCGACCTGCGATCCACCTACCACAGCGGCCTCCGCAAATCTCATTAATTAACAGATTGCAGCTTTGAGGTGGTCAGAGATTATGTGCACAGGCTTCTTGGCTTTCGTTTTTACTTGAATTTGAGCTTCAAGGTGCGGACATTAATAAATGGATGCACTTTCCCTGTGATTCATGGTTCATTATGAGCTAGAGACCCTCCAGTTTCTTTTGGCATCGATTTATCATCTATTGAAGCCTCATTTACATCACAGAGATCAGTTTGTGACGTTTTCTCTTATATTAGGCCTGGCTCTCTCTTTGATTCAGCTAAACCTCTACTTTGGCGCTTACCTCACAATGGTGAAACATAATTTGAGACCAGTATACCTGGTGTGGTCATGACTGTATGTGACCTCGGCTTCTCGGCTGAGCCACCTGCCTTATTCTTTTGGGAGTTGTTTTGCTGGAGAGATAAAGTATATATATATATTTTATGTAATTTTTTTGTAATATTTTTTTGAGTAATAAGGTTATTTGTAATATTTTTGGAGTAATAAGGTGATTTTTTGTAATTTGTTTATGGAGAGATAAGTGTGATTCAAAGTAATTTTACTTTGAGGTGGAGTAACTTTTTTTTTTTACCAGATTGTGCAAGAGCATCATTGTAAAAGTCAAATTTTGAAAGTTACCTTGTAAATATTTGAGAAATTGTCTAGAACCAAGTGCAAAGCTTAGTAATTTTTCTCATGTTTCAATGACTATACGAGGGTCAAGGCCAAGCCCCGGTAGATCGTTTTTTGCGTGGCATGTGTCGTTTTTTCATGGCATGAAAGGTTGCTCAATTTTTGTGCTTGATTCTTTTGGTACACTGCTTCAACACTCTAATGTCAAAATTAATTAATCTCTTCTCTGAAACTGATAAGCTAGAAGGAGTGAAATCCTATAAGACATGGCGACGTCTAATTGAAATCACTCTTATTTTCCATGAATTATGGCATGGCATTTGTGATGGAAACATTAAGCCAAATAAACCAACAGATCCAGATTCACTTGAAAAATGGGAAATAAAAGATGCCAAGGCATTAGCTCTTATAAAAGCTTCAGTTACTAATGAAATGTACATACATATTGATAATTCTTCAAATGCATGGGTTGCTTTACATACATTCAAAGATCTCTTTGATACACAATCTAAATCAAATAAAGTTGATCTTCAATTAAAATTGCTTCAATAGAGATTAACTGAAGGTGGTGATGTCCTTCAGTACATTTCACGACTTAAAAACATTAAGTAAGAAATCATCAATGTTGGTTTTAAAGCTGTTGATGAAAGCTTCTTAACTAAAATTTTAATTGCTCGATTGCCATCATCATATACTCATTTTTAGGAAACTTTGCAAGTCACTGGCAAGTTAGAGAAGATCAAATTTGATGAAATGAGTGACATGTTAGCACAACATGATAAAAATTTCGGGAAGAAAAAGCAGATTGGGGAAGATGTCTTCCTCACCGAAGCCAATTCAAGCAACTCCTCAGCTCACAATTCCAGAAACAAAGGAAGAGGTAATTTCAATCCAAATAAAGGAGCGCAAGGTCGTGGTCGCAGTCAACATAGAGAAAACAATTCCAATAGAGGCTCCAATTCAAGCAGAAACAATTTTCAAGGCAGAGGCGACAATCAAAACAGAGGATATCATCAAGACATAGGACAGAGTCTAGGAAGAGAAAAAACTCAAAACAGAGGACAAAACAGAGGTTGAGGACAGTCTCAAGGCCAAGCACAGTCTCAGGGAAGAGGCACCAATTTGAGTCAAATTGTTTGCAGGCGATGTAACGGAGTTGGCCATTATGCAACAGATTGTAGAACTTTTATTGAGAAAATTTCTAAGTTTCATTCAAACTCAGCACAGTTTGCAAATGATGAAGATGATCCTGATAGTTCCGAATATGTTTTCACAAATATAGAAGCAACAACTTTACAGGTTTCAAGCTTTCTCTGCAGTGATTATGAAGATGCATAGATTCTTGATACAAGCGCAACTCAACACATGATATTTCAACATGAATTCTTCTAGACTTTCAAAGAATGTCATCTGAATTCAGTCTATCTTGCTGACAAAACCAAACATACTCCTTCAGGAAAATGTGTAGTTAAAGTTTTTTTACCATGCATTAGAGAAAGAATGATTTCTAATGTATGGTATGTCCCAACATTCAAGCAAAAAAATTTGTCCTTAGTCACAATTCGACAAGCAGGGCACATAGTGATTATGCAAGGTGGCTTAGTTAAAATCAACTCAGTCAAAGAAAACATGCAAATAGTAATGTCAGGTTATGCAGATGGAAAACTGTTAAGGATGAAAGGGATAATTATTCCAAGACATTCTGACTTTGCTGTCGCAACAGGTACAAATATTTCGCCAATCGATTTATGGCATGTTAGATATGGCCATCTCAACTTTGACAGTCTCTCTCAGTTACAAAAATAGGGCATGGTTAAAAGACTTCCAACCTTCAAAAGGGAAAATGCAAAGTGTGAATCTTGCATTTTTGGAAAGCAACATCGACATACTTTTCCCACCAGTTCTTGATGAGCAGACAGGAATTTGCAGTTGATTCATAGTGATATTTGTGGACCCTTCCCAACTTCACTTGTAAGTTGCAGATATTTTTTACTTTTTATTGGTAAGTTGCAGATATTTTTAACGTTTTATTGACGATTTTAGCAGGATGGCATGGGTTTATTTCATGAAGCAAAAGTAAGAAGAATTTGAAAAGTTCAAAACTTTTCATAAGCTTATTGAAAATGAAGTAAAGGAGAAGATTGGCAGTGTTCGAATTGACAGCGGTAGAGAATTCACTTCAAATGAATTCAAAAAGTATTGCATGGAAAATGGAATCAAACGACATCTCACCAATGTCTACACTCCGCAGCAAAATAGGATAGTAGAAAGAATGATTCGTACATTGTTGGGAATGGCGCAATCTATCTTAACTTTCATAAAGTTAAGTCCTTCATATTGGGCTGAAGCAGTCTATACCGCTGTCTATTTGAGAAATAGATCTCCCATAGATTCTTTAGATGGAATCACACCCTATGAAGCATGGTTTGGATTCAAACCATGAGTTAAGCATATCTGAGTTTTCAGATCTATCTGTTATGCCTTAGATCTGAAGGAAAAACAAACTAAGATTGATGCACGAAGCTTAAAGTGCACAATGATCGGGTATTCTAATGAGAAGAAAGGGTACCGAATTTTGTCGAATGGAAAATTTATTGTAAGCAGATATGTGATATTTGATGAAAATGAGAGTAAGAGTGCTAAAGAAGTTGAAAGTCTTCTTCAAAAGTTAGAAACAAAAACTAATAAAAGACATGAAAATTTACAAAGTCAACCAAATTCACCAAGTTGGTATGAACTTGAATTTCCTTCATCTGACGATGATTCATCCACTCTGTCTTTTTCATCAGCACCATCGAGGTCTTCTAACAGTTCATCCTACTCTCCTAGCAGCCACAGTTCTTTTGGCAATGCCTCTCTGCCCATAGACCCTGCAGCTTCTCAAGCCCAAACTAGTGAACATCAATTGCCGAAATGGGCGGTTCAACACTTGAAAGATGTAAGGCCTAATGAACAAAATAAAACATGAACAAGGGGATCAAAACAAAATGAAGGAAATTTTGCTTTGATAGCAAATGATTTTACTGAACCTTCTTCTTACCAAGAGGTAGTGAAACATAAAGCATGGCAACAAGCAGTGGTTGATGAATATCAGGCAGTTCAAGACAACAACACTTGGCAACTTGTTGATTGTCCTCAACATGTTAAACCTATTATATGCAAATGGGTTTATCGCATTATGTACATGCAAAATGGTGATATTGACAAGTATAAAGCAAGACTTATTGCTAAAGGTTTTGCGCAGCAGGAAGGGATAGTTTATGAGGAAACGTTTGCTCCTACAGCTAAATGGAACACCATCCGCCTCACACTTGACTTTACAGCTCAACAAGGATGGAAAGTTCATCAAATGGATATAAAAAGTTCTTTTCTCAATGGCGATTTACAAGAGGAAGTCTACATGACTCAACCAGCAGGTTTTGAAATTGAGGGATAGGAACATAAATTCTGTAAACTCATAAATGCTTTATATGGGTAAAAAAAAACTCCCCGAGCTTGGTATGCCAAAATGGATGAATACCTTCTCAAAGTTGGTTTTCATTGTAGTGAATCTGATGATACCTTTGTATGTATACCAATGAGGTAAAAATATAGTGATTTTGATTATGTATGTCGATGATTTGATCATCACAGGAAACAATGATGATCACATTAAACAGGTGAAAAATGAGTTACATGCAAGTTTTAAGATGACATATTTGAGACTACTTCACTACTGTCTTGGAGTTGAAGTATATTTACGTCCACATCAGACCTTCATTTCTTAGAGTAAATATGCAACAGAAATTCTTTAGCGATTTGGAATGTAGGATTGCAAGCCTGTCCTTACCCTTATGGAGCAAAACTTGAAACTTTCAAAATTTGAAGGGGGGGGGGAAGGTGGACAGCACTACTTACAGGTAGTTGATTGGCAGCTTAATTTATTTGATAACCACTTGTCCTGATCTATATTATACAGTCAGTATTCTTTCACGTTTTCTGCAGGAACCACTAGACAGCCACTGGAATGCAGCCAAAAGAGTTCTTTGATATATCCAAGGAATAAAAGATTTTGGTCTTATTTACAAAAAGACTAAAAATTTTGTACTTGGTGGATTTTCAGATGCTGACTTTGCTGGCAGTATTGATGACAGGGCATCAACCTCAGGTTACTTAATGAACATGGGGTCAGCTGCAGTTTCCTGGAGTTGCAAGAAGCAAGCTACAGTGGCCACTTCTTCAACAGAAGCAGAGTACATTTCAGCATGGGAAGCAACATGTGAGATTGTTTGGGTATATCGAGTTTTACAAGACTTGGGAATTCCTCTAGTAGAAGCTACTTCGTTATTCATCGACAATCAGTCAGCAATAAAGCTTGCCAAGAATCCAGTTTTTCATTCCAAGACAAAGCATGTGGACACCAAGTATCATCATATCATATGTCTCATTGCGCAGGACGTCATCAAGCTAGTGTATTGTCCTTCAGAAGATCATACCTCCGACATTTTCACGAAACCTCTTGGTAGAATAAAATTTACTAAGTTCAGATGAACTTGGTATCTGTTGTAATGTATCTTTGGATAATAGGGGGAAATGTTAGATGATCCAAAAATAAATATTATCATATGTTATAAAGTTTGAATAAAATAATTATTAGTTTAAGATATTACATTAATAATTATTATTCTAGGATATTTAATAAATATTAGAGCATAAAAATATTTATTAAATTGAAATATTTAATAAATATTTGAGATACTTATAAATATAATTTTGTTATTAAAAATACGACTCTATAATAGAGTCGTTTCCTAGGCTCTAAGTTAGGAATAAAGTTAGTAGAATAGTTAGAAGGTCATTTAATGTAAGTGGACACTTGTTATTTAATAATTGATCCATAATTAGTGGAAGTTAGGACATTGAGCTTATAAATAGCTGATTCCAAGACTGTTTTTATTGTTCGGGTATAAACTTTTTCATAATTCCAATGTAATTGTTTTTCTGATTAATAAAATTACGTGTCTGAGGACACTTCGGCCATTACTTCTACATTGAAATTACAATCTGTAGTGTTTTTTTATATTATAGCAAGTCTGTGAAAATTAATTAGACTTCCTTTTGAGATTCTTATTGAGCATGGTAGTGCATGGGAATTTTCTCTTTATCAATTGACCAAATAGTTTCTGAGCCATTTTCAAAATAGAGATTTATCTGAGTTTATTTAATTTTTTATATTTTTTTTTGAGATTTAGACTTATTGAGCATGGTAGTGCATGGAAATTTTCTCTTTATCAATTGACCAAATATTTTCTGAGTGATTTTCAAAATAGGGATTTATGTGAATTATTTACGTTTTTATATTTTTTTTGAGATTTAGACTTAGCTCTGAGGCCAAGTGTGAATTCTAAATGTACATTTTAGAATTACTTTGAATCATAGAAATATTTGTAGATATAATAATATTTTTTAAAATACTATTTACGAACTTGAGAAGAAAATAAACGTCTTTGTGATACTATAGTTAAAGAAATATTTATAGATATAATTATGATTTTATCTTTTAATTTTTTAATTTCAATAAATAAATATTAATTTTTATTTAATTAAAATAACTTTTACACCAACGAAAAATTTAACAAATGGTTATTGTTATGTTTTCATGCTTATTTTTTTTCTTTTTAGATTTATTGAATTGGACTTATTAGTTGAAGTATATATTATGGACTATCGCATTTATAGTAGAAATCCTTCTATATGGATTAGTTTGGTGAGGTTTTGTAATCTCAACTAAAGTGTTCAAAAAATGTTGAATATTTCTATTTTTTTGAATATATTGAAAATATTTTCCTCGGTCTTCGATAGACCATGATTGTGTGCTCTATGAAGACACTCTGTGATGTATATTCATTGGTTTAATTTCTCATTTCTATCAAGGTGATATATTGGACATGATGAGGATTTAGTCCCACCAAGTTAAAAAAGAAAATAATCTTAAGTTTTGAAAATCTTATTCGCAATTTTTCATTGGTGAGTGAGTCTTGGTGAAGGGTGATTTAATTTTGGTACTTATCAGTATTAGTGGTTTTCCTAGGCATTTTATGTAAGTGAGGGGAGGGGTGGTGGACGTCCACACTTTCGCACCTCTACAACTTTGCACCTCCAATCTTAACTTTTCATTCTACTTTCTCCTTGAACAATTTGGCCATTCTCCCTTCCTAGTTAGAGTTGTAAGGCATCTTAATTTTTTGCTCCTCAATAATGAAGTACTTGAGAAACTTTTCTTTCTGCATGAGTTGTCTAATATTTGATTGGAGAGCTTCTTTGGTCTCTTCATGGATAGTTGAGATGTGATTACCTCTAGTTATGCAACATAAGGGCTTATGTTGTGCCATAAAATGAGTTACTCTTCTTGCTAAAAATTGGGGCTTTCCTTTATCAAAGAATAAGAGAACGTAATTACAATCCTCACTTTTAATGAATCTTCTTACACTATTCTGTGTATGGCATATACGAAGGATATTTATGTCAAAATCAAACGTAGGTAAGGGTTGAAGGAGAGAGAACATTAGAGGCCCATATGTTGGCGATATGATGCAATGTGTTGTCCTTGATGGCAACCCACTTGATGAAGATGATGGCAACCTACTTGATGAGGTTGTTCCTGACTTGATATACTAATTAATGATGTAAATCTGATGTTCTACAAGTAGTACAAAAGTTGCAGAAGTAATAAATATCAGTATGAGCAAGAGTAATGATGAAAAGTGTATGTCACAAGGCATACGCAGGTTTGCTTCATAGAAGTAGCGTATGCACGCGGGAAATAACGTACCAAGTCGCGTATGGTTAAATGTGCTCTAAATGTGTAAAAATAGGGGTTACTACCATGGTAATGACCGATTTTATTGAGCGCTGGACTGTCTATGTGATCCTGTCCAGGAATACCATTGGAAGTAATGTGGTTTTGGCTGATGGTATTGTCAAAGGCTAAATCTATATAAGGAGAAGAAATTCATTGTGCAATGGGCATGCATGAGTCTGGGCTTGAATGAATACTTCACTCTGAAGTATGTCTGAATGGAAAGGGTAATAGTTTTATGATAGATCTGAATCTGTGATGCACCTATGAAGAAAATGATGAAGAAGGGAATCTAGATCTGAAATGTATTTGTATCTTCTAAATCTGTTTATGGAATGTTCTGATCTGAGATAAGGCGAACATGTTTCTGAAGTGAAGGGTAAAATCTAAGCTATGCATATGTTCTGAAGAATTGCGTTGAAATGTCTGAAGAAGTATACGCTGGTTCGTTTCGGTAAACGCGCGTATATACGCGGATCTGCTGAAGGAAAATCGAATATGTCCAGTTAGGGTTTTCTGAAGAATGTGTAGATGTATACGCGGATTGATATGCATGGAAGCGCGTATATACGCAGGATAAGTGAAAGGAAAGCACGTATGAAAACTAGGGTTTGCTGAAGTTTGGGTATGAGATGTCTAATCTGTTCTGCTATTTTACTGCTATCTGTCTATGATGATTTGGGTTGTTTGAATGTTGATTATGCTGCTATAGAGCAAGTTTTTGGTTTGATGTATGTTACTTGTGCTTAATTGTGTGGGTTGGATCCAGTGTGAAAATTGATGAGCATTGGTCATAAAAATCTTTGAAAAGGTTATTGTCGGTCGAAGTTATAGCTCGCGAGTGGAGGTGGTAAATGGCGAGAGCAAGGGGTTATAACTCCCTTCTAGTGAGGCTGGTAAATGAGAGTAAGCAGTCTAATTCCCCTTCCGATGAGTTGGTAAATGAGTCCCAATTGGGTACATGTATATATTAAATGTAAAGTACACTGTACAACGTTACATAAGTTGTAAGATGTTTTCTTTATAATAAAATATTGAAGGCTGAGCAATGGCAGCGGTGGTTTTCTCCCGACTTGGGTTTCCACCTAAAATCCTGGTGCTCATGTGTGATGCTGATGTGTGATGGTTTATTCTTTTATTACTGCACATGCTTACCGTTATCTAATCATCAGAAGAAAGAATGTTGCATAGAAGTAAGTAAAGAATTAATGGCATAATAATATCTCTGTGTATACGCGAGTTTTATGAAGGATATCCGCGTGTATACGCGAGTCTGGTTCATCAAAGTAGCGTATGGGTTTTGAAGTAAGAAAAATTAAAAAGATTTGAGTAAGTCCTAAATATTGATTCAACCCCCCCTCTCAGTATTTTTTCCAACAATTGGTATCAGAGCAGGTCCTTCTATAGAAGCTTGATCACTTGAAGGAGATTCGTCACAATGGGAAGTCGTGAAGGAGTATTTTCTATAAGGCCACCTCTATTCAATGGAAGTAATCTTTTATTCTGGAAAATGAGAATGAGATCCTATCTTCAGTCTATGGGAGAAGAAGTATGGGCCATTTTTGAACAAGGATATCAATATCCAATTGCTACACCAACAGATCCAACTGAAAGGAAGAATTATGAATCAAATGTAAAAGAAGTCAATGCTATAACAGGTAGCTTAACTGAATCAGAATTTGTCAAAGTCATGCAGCTGAATACAGCAAAGGAAATATGGGACAAAATCATCCTAAGTTATGAAGGTGATGCAAAGGTAAAAAGTGCAAAGCTCCAAACCCTCAGAATTGAATATGAAAATTTGAAGATGCATAGTGATGAGAGTATTGCCAATTTTTTCTTATGTCTAGATGATATTGTAAATCAAATGAGAAATTTGTGTGAAACCATAACTGATACTACTCTGGTAGAAAAAGTCTTAAGATCTTTGACTTCAAAATTTGAATCTAAAGTGTCTGCTCTTGAAGAAAAGCAATATCTGCAAACTTCGACTATTGTTCAACTACATGGTATTCTAACTGATTTTGAAATGAGAAAAGGAGGTCCCTCCCAAATCAAAGAAGCTACTTTTAAGGCATGTGAAAAATGAAAACACAAGGAAGATTTCAAGGAATCAGATTATATATCAGATGAAGAAGAGGCTAATTTTGTGATAAAACTCCAACTAGGAACTGGAAGATTCAAAGGTAAGCTTCGCTTCAAGTGTTTTACTTGTGGAAAATTTGGTCATCATGATGCTAAATGTCCCTATGAAGAAAAACATGGTAAATGGAAACAATTTGAAAAAGGAAAGATTTATTATACAAATGAAGATAATGATGAAGTGTCTAGTGAGGATGAAGAATTTTCTGACCACGGTCTACAAATACTCATGGCATCCACTATGGAAGATGATAACTTCACAAAAGAAAGGGATCTGATTCGTAAGGGTTACTTTCATGGATGTTGCTTCTATTGTAACTCATTTGGTCATAAGGCCACTGATTGCAGGATAAGTATGATGAATAGATCTGATAATTTCCAACACCCTATAAGAAATCACAAGAAAAACTAGAAAAAGAAGAGGCACCAGTCAAAAACGTAGGGAATGATGACCCTACTGCAGTCATCCTCTTCTAAAGCTTAATTCTCTGAATGACTGCAGAAGTGATGTGAGATACATTATAGGGATTAGTAATGTATCGTCACAGGGGGAGTGACGGTTGATGATTCTCATGGTTGTTTTGGTTATTCTGGTTATATTTATTTCTGACAGTGGATATGATATGAAGAAGACAGGTACAGGAAGTACAAATTCAGGGGGAGATGAAGGAATGTGAAGGTTTTCAATGTGTCACTTTCCATACGCAGGTTCGGTGACCTAAAGTCGCATATACATGCAAGTTACAGTGGAGACAGTCGCGTATGCACTTATGATAAGAAAATTTGTTTAACTGCTGAAGATCAGGAGCATAGGTTCAGGGGGAGCACCATTCTGACTGTTAATGATTTTATTATTGGCATTGTATCTGTTAATATCTCAGTTCTAAATAATGATGACACGTTACATGGTTTCTTATGATTCGCCCTATTTTCTTTTTGCTCAAGATTTTTCGTTGCCTTCACACATGGATGAAATGTAAGTCTTAGGATTCAGAGATAAGGATAGATCATGCAGAAATTGTTGTTGATAACTTGCTGTTGAAAGAGCTTCAGGTTGCACAAGCTAAGGAAGAGCCTTGGTCATATGGAAAGGATGCTTGGATGTACATTTTCAGGGGGAGCAGTAGCCTTGCTGAGTATAATGCATTGTTGGCATTATGATGGTTCTGAATTATGATCTCTCTCTTGAGGTATTTCTGGTATTAGTCATAAAAAGTCATATTTGTAATTTGATGAAAAGGTCATGTTGAGACCTATGATGTAAATTGTAATATTCAGTCATGTAAGGACTTGTTCAATGTGTAAAGCCACTTGGTTGGGTAGCTGGATCAAAATGTGTAAAGCCACTTGGTTGGGTAATTGGATCAAAATGTGTAAACCCACTTGGTTGGGTAATTGGATCAAAATGTGTAAACCCACTTGGTTGGGTAGCTGAGTCAAATGTGTAAATCCACTTGGTTGGGTACTTGAGTCTCATATGTAAATCCACTTGGTTGGATCTTTGATGTAAGTATCAGTCCTTGGTGATAGGAAGATCATAGAGTCATGTACTTCATTGAAAAACATGTTTGAAGATTCGGCATGAACTCAGGGGGAACATGGTAACTTCAGTGCACATCAGATCTACAACGCTCTTCTTTCGACATGAGGAGAAAAAGCTTGTGTTGGTGTTGATCTGCCCTTTTCCCTTGATGTCAAAGGGGGAGAGTGACATGGTGTTTGAATAAGGATAGAGTAGCATGGTTATAATATAATGGTTATATCTGTTGTAGTGATCAAACACCATCGTGGTTTCCATCAAGTCCAAAGGGGGAGATTGTTGGCAATATGATGCAATGTGTTGTCCTTGATGGAAACCCACTTGATGAAGATGATGGAAACCTACTTTATGAAGTTGTTCCTGACTTGATATACTAATTAATGATGTAAATCTGATGTTCTACAAGTAGTACAGAAGTTGTAGAAGTAAGAAATATCAGTATGAGCAAGAGTAATGATGAAAAGTGTATGTCACAAGCCATACGCGGGTTTGCTTCATAGAAGTAGCATATGCACGCGGGAAATAGCGTACCAAGTCGCGTATGGTTAAATGCGTTCTAAATGTGTAAAACTAGGGGTTACTACCATGGTAATGACCCATTGTATTGAGCGTTGGATTGTCTATGTGATCCCGTCCAGGAATACCATTGGAAGTAATGTGGTTTTGGCTCATGGTATTGTCAAAGGCTAAATCTATATAAGGAGAAGAAATTCATTGTGCAATGGACATGCATGAGTCTAGGCTTGAATGAATACTTCACTCTGAAGTATGTCTGAATGGAAAGGGTAACAGTTTTATGACAGATCTGAATCTGTGATGCACCTATGAAGAAAATGATGAAGAAGGGAATCTAGATCTGAAATGTATTTGTATCTTCTAGATCTATTTATGGAATGTTCTAATCTGAGATAAGGTGAACATGTTTCCGAAGTGAAGGGTAAAATCTAAGCTATGCATCTGTTCTGAAGAATTGAACTGAAATGTCTAAAGAAGTATACGCTGGTTCGTTTCGGTAAACGTGCGTATATATGCAGATCTGCTGAAGGAAAAGCGCGTATGTCCAGTTAGGGTTTTCTGAAGAATGTGCAGATGTATACGCGGATTGATATGCATGGAAGCGCGTATATACGCAGGATCAGTGAAAGGAAAACACGTATGAAAACTAGGGTTTGCTGAAGTTTTGGTATGATATGTTTGATCTGTTCTGTTGTTTTACTTCTATCTGTCTATGATGATCTAGGTTGTTCGAATGTTGATTATGCTACTATAGAGCAAGTTTTTGGTTTGATGTATGTTACTTGAGCTTAATTGTGTGGGTTGGGTTGAGTGTGAAAATTGATGAAACGTGGTCCATAAAGGTGTTGAGGGTTGTAGCCTTCAGTCAGGGGGTTGTAGCTCCCTTGCAGTTGAGGTTGGTAAACGAGAGTAGGGGGTTGTAGCTCCCTTCCAGGTGAGGCTGGTAAAAGAGAGCAGGGGGTAGGTGCTCCCTTCCAGGAGAGGCTGGTAAACGAGCGCAGGTGGGTGCCTGCGTACTGGTATGAGTCTGCGCCAGTACATAAGTTGTAAGATGTTTTCTTTATAATAAAATATTGAAGGCTGAGTAATGGCAGCGGTGGTTTTCTCCTGACTTGGGTTTCCACCTAAAATCCCGGTGTTCATGTGTGATGCTTATGTGTGATGGTTTATTCTGTTATTACTGCACATGCTTACTATTATCTAATCATCACAAGAAAGAATGTTGCATAGAACTAAGTAAAGAATTAATGGCATAATAATATCTCTGTGTATACGCGAGTTTTATGAAGGATATACGCATGTATACGCGAGTCTGGTTCATCAAAGTAGCGTATGGGTTTTGAAGTAAGAAAAAGTAAAAATATTTGAGTAAGTCCTAAATATTGATTCACTCCCCCCCTCTGAGTATTTTTCCCAACACCATAATGCCTTGGAACACTAACTTATATTGAAACATTATAAGTAGCTCAACGAACAATCACAATTTCTCTCTTCTCAGTATTGATTTTGCTTAATGTTCACAATTTTTTTAGGTTGGAAATATTTCACGTATGATAAAATTATGTGTATAAAATTGAGTGATATTTTCTTCATTAGAGGTCTAGAGGTGCTTCTGCGCACTTCTTGACATTCCAAAACCTCTAGACCAACACACTCATTTGATGTTTGATGTCATTGAAAGTAGTAGAATAATGTTTCGAGATATTAATGTTAGCTTCTAGATGCGCTAAGATATTAATAGCTTGAATGTTGCCATAAGAAAAAAATTACAATGATAAAAATGCTCATGTTGTTGTCTCTTTGGTCAATTTTATTAGAAAGTATTCATACAACCATGTTATAGTTTCTTTTCCAAAACCCTTAGACAAATATTAAATTTTATATTCTATTTGCAAGGAAAATGGTCTTCATAGAATGAACTTTATAAGTTTTCATTACATTATATGGATAGAATGCACTTTGTTGGTTGGAATTTCACTATAATGGAGTTCCAAAATTCAATTTAAGCTTACATTTTATGAGGCTTAAATTCTTATACGACAAATATTAGTTCATTCATTAACAATCTATGTGATCCCACTATTATATGATTACTTTAATAAAGGATAATGTGTTTTCATATCATGATCATTATTTTTCTAAACTTGTTTGACTCATATTGTTTACACCGCGTAAACACAACTCGTCTACAATTAAAAATTACAATTACCTACAATGTTATGTATAAAAAACCTCTACAATGACTTGCTAGTAAACCTTTACATAAGTTGGGGCAGAGGTAGGGGGTGTTTGCACTTCCAAACCTTTCCACCTCTCGACCTCACATCTTAAATCCACCTTCTACTTTCTCCTTGAAGTATTTGACCATTCATGCTTCTTGGTTGGGGTTGTGGCCCGTCTTTATTTAATTTCTTCTCAATAATGAAGCACCTCACAAACAATTTTTTTTGCATGCATTGTCCATTCCTTGATCAAAGAAATTCTTTGGTTTCTTCGATGCTGGAGAATTGTTTACATGCATTTATGAAACATAATGGTTTAAGGGTTTCTATTGTGACTTAGAATTAGTTACTCCTTTTATTCAAAATTGAGGATTTCCATGATGAAAGGATAAGAGAGGAACATTGTAGTTTGTTGCAATGAAGTTTGTTAAATTATGCTAAGAAAGACCTAGAGAAAGGACCTTAATGCCAAAAAGAGATTTGGGTAGGGGTTAAAGTAGTGAAAATGCTAAAGCCCCATAATATCTTGAAACAATAGCTTATATCATAAGACTATAAGTAGCTCAAGGAATAATCACAAATTCTCTCTTCACAATGTTGATTTTAGTTAATGTTCACACTAATTTTAGTTTGGAAATTTTCACGCTTGATAAAAGTAGATGTTTATGGAGTGGATTGATGTTTGCTAGTTAAATGTGGAGGCATGCTTCTCTACAGTTATCCACACTCCACCACCTCTGCAATAATTTCATGCTTTATGTCTGTGGAAGAAATAGACCAATGATTAGCTCGATAATAATACTGTATGCTACATGCAATAACATATTAATAGATTGATCATTTCCATAAGACCAAAATGAAAATAATAGAAACACTAGCTTTTTCTGTCTCTTTGGTCGATATTATTAGAAAATGTTTGTACAACTATGCTATAGCTTCTTTCCAAAAACCCTTAGACACATATTAAATAGTATATGGTATTTACCATGAATCTAGTCTGCATAGAATGAACTTTATAAGTGGTTATTACATAGTCTTCATAGCATGAAGTTGATTAGGTCCTTTACATAAAAAAGGGGTTGGGAGCGAGAGGGCATCCTGATTTCCACACCTGCACACATCCACACCTCCAATCACCTTCCACAGATGTGGGCTTGTAGAAAGACTTAGGAGCATAAAGAGATCCACATTTCCAGACCTCCACACATCAACACCTCTAATCACCACCCACACAGGTGAGTTTGAAGATAATCCTAGAAGATTGAACAACATTTTAAGAGAACCAAATAAAATGAAAGGCAAATATTGATTACATAAAATCACAATTTCATTATAAATGAAATACTAAATATAACTAAAATATAATTTACAATTTATGTTTTTATTTTTTCACTAGAATTTATGGATGCATATTAATTATTTCTGACCACAATTCTATCTTGAACCAAACTCTAAATAAAATTGAAACCTAATTGGAAATTAATCATATTTACATTAACATTTTAGAATACAATTTAGTTATTATTGCGTTTTATTTTTTTTCACCAGAATCCAAATTTTGAATGAACTTTATTCAAAATAAAAATGCAAAAACCATAATCTAAAAAACCTAAAACTACAAAATAACCCAAAAATTCCAATTAACTACGCTAAATTTTAGTCCGACGCAATATCATCCACAACTGTAAATGCTTCAATGGCGACCATCGAAATGTCCTCTATATTTATTGGTCGTCGAAAATAATTTGGACAGCTGAGAAGTATGCATTGACACCTACACTCTCAACAGCCAATCTGTCGTTGTCTGCTAGTACCATATGGTCTACGCAGAATAATATGAATCTGCAACGAACAAAGAGCATATACTTTTTTACCAAATAAGCATATACTTTTCTACCTTTAAATTAATGGATTTGTATGTGAATATTTCAAATTGTATATATACTTTATATATATAATTTCAAATTTCAAATTAATTTTAAGTTGGTTTTAAGATTTTTGTGATCTATAATTTAGATAAATGTTTTTCTGATTAATTATATTATTGGAATTTGATCGATGTTTCAAACCATCTAATCCAATTTATCTTTACCATAAAATTAATATAAATTTAAAAAAATCAAATTGGTGTGAATTTGTATGATGTAGTTTGTCTAATTAAACTTAAAATTTAGTTAAAAAGCAACTTAAAAAGAATAAATACATCATATTTGGTTCACTTGTACTAAATCCAATTTGTGTTTAATAAAGTAATAGATTAGTTTTTTTTAGATATTTTTGTGCTTTCATCCTATGTCTTTTTATTAGATTGGTATCATAGGTGAGAACGAGTTAAAAGGATATGAGGAGGCAGAATATCCACGAATCTGGTCGCACAGAAAGGCACAGGCTGCAATGTGTAAGTATGTCACTTTTTCAAAGAGTAAAAAAAACAAATGTCTCCGAAAACATTAGCTTAAATCTTAAATTATATATAATTTGAATTTTTATATTATATATGATTCCTTAATTTTTTTATGAACTAAAATTATTATTAAAATATAATTATTTATTATTATATTTAATTTCAATAAAAAATAAATTCTCTCATATATTTAATAGTTCATTTATTATATGGGTGAATTTGAATGAATCATAAATTTATTTTTAAAAATAATTTTACCACATTAAAATTTTAAATTAAGTAAAATTTTAAATATCTTTATCCTTTACTAGTAAAACCCAATACAATTTATTTAATCAAAAGAAAAACATTAATTTAGTACACATAATCCAAGATAATGCTCAATTTTTTTTAATATTTTTTAATTAAATATCCGTAAAATGAATCTTTAAAAGAAAAAACATATCTCATGGATATATTAAAATTTTAAAGACATAAATATTTCCATATCAAAACTTTACACTCTAAAAACTAAAAAGAAGGTTTGCACTTCCAGAAATTTGATACTTCTATGTACATGATAAATCTAGTGTTAGATGAATCTAAATTAATTCAATATTAAATGAATCTAAGCTAATTTATAGAAATAATTGAAAAACCTCTAGAACCACCACCATATCAAGAAAAAAGAGCAAGTATAGTAACACACTACTCAAAAAATACTACACCTATGTTATAGTGTAGGAGAGGGGTTTCAATAGTCGTGCTTTTATGGGAGAGGCATTTCAATAGTCATTTTTGATAAAAACACCCCTCTGGTGGCTTTATTTCTTTCCTAGGATATTTTTACAAATGTTGATGGCTGCAAAACAACCTTTCAACAATTCAGTAAAGAACAATTTCTTTCACTGAGAGATTAAACCTTCTCTGATACCATGTTGGAAATTATTGTATGCTCTGATGCTATTTTGGAACATACACAAATACAAAGAAGCTCAAAAGAAAGCAGGGAAATGATATCCCCACAATAACCAGTTAACACAATGATGCAGAAATTAAATTAAATTCAACAACAAAATAAAATAATACATAGAGCCACTCTTAGAGAGACAAAACCAGAGAAATTTCTCATTTCATGTCCTTCTACTTTAGCAAGTTTTTCTACATTGTTCGATACATATGAAAAATCCTACTGAATAGAAAATGGTGGGGGTGAGAATTAAATGCATTTCAATATTGGATGGGACGGATAACCACAAAATCATCCTTCTACTGGGAAAGCTCGATTCTTCATAAAACAATGCACAGAGCATTAAAAGAACGATTTGAAATTCTATTGGTTTCGACTTTCAAACCGTATCGCATCCGTGCCCTCATCGCATTTCACATGACATTAGACTTAACTTGGTGTAATAATGGAAAACTTAAATTCTCGTTATTGTTATTTGCGATGGCACTACCGCATCGCAACTTAAAACAAATATGTTGGGAGCACTATCCTCTTGAGCTCTGTGACGTGCGGTATGGGATTTCATCACATCACAACTTAAAAATTTAATGTTGTGGGCATTGTCTTCCTAAGCTTTGTGATGTGTGATATGCGAATGCATTGCAACTTAAAACAAAAAACTTGTCAGTGCTATCCTCCTGAGCTTACAAAATTTATAATTTACGATGTTCGATGATGATGTTGCATCACAATGTCGCAAGTTTTGTAGCAGAGCATAAAAGATAAATCCTAAATTATGCGAAGTGTCAAATGCGACACGCAAAACACTATGAAGTGTGAAAAGGTGAAACATAAGAAAAAAGTGAAATACAAAGGTTTGTGCGGGTTTGGTAATGCATATGGGTTGAGGGTCACAACAAATATCACATTGGTGGAGATTTAAGTTTCAGCAAAGTCTTAAGAGGAAAACTTAAAATTTGTGAAATGTGAAGTGCAGGAAAAATGTAGATGAACATGGCGGGTAAGGAATTAATGTAGAGTGATGGCCAGACTTAAATTTCTGAGCATTATGACAAATTGTGTGAAGTAAAATAAATGTGTGCGCATTTGAATCTTGTGCTTTCTACTTCTCTGCAACAAACATTCAATTTAAGTGTGGGCTACTACCGGCTTATTCATGGTGGTGGTTAGGAGTATTTCCAACACTCCCCCTTAATCACAACTATTACCATTAACCATTCCCAAAGATTTTATGAGATAAACAAAACTTCTCTTTCCCAATGGCTTTGTGATAATATCTGCAAATTGTTCCTCTGATTTGCAATACTGCAACACAATTTCACCATTGTTAACTAATTCTCTTATGAAATGGGACTTGACATCAATATGCTTTGTTCTCTTGTGGAAAATAGAATTCTTTGACAATGCAATTGCTTAACTGTTATCACATAAAATTGTTGTTCCTTTTTCTTGTTCATGACATAAATCCCTCAACATCCTTCTCATCAAAACTGCTTGACATGCTACTGTTGTTGCTATTACATATTAAACTTCTACTGTTGATAATATTGGCTGCCTCTTGGAAGCCCATGAAGTGGCTCCTCATCCCAAATTAAAAACATAGCCTCATGTGCTCTTTCTATCATCAACAATTCTAGCTCAATCACTGTCAGTGTAACCAATCAGCTTAAAATCATCAGTTACAGACTATAGAGCACCATACTCCTTCATCCCATTGACATACATTAAAATTATTTTGGCTGCTTTCCAATGTGTCTCATTGGGTGTCTCCATGAATCTAGATATAAAACTTACTGCATATATTATATCAGGCCTAGTTGCAGTCAAATACTTTAGACTGCCAACCATGCTTTTGTACAATGTCAGATTGACATTCTTGCTGCAATCTTCCTTGCTCAACTTCAAGCCCATGACAGTTGGAGTTGATGATGTATTATTGTTCAGCATATTGAACCTTTTTAAAATCTCTGCAACATAATTTTCTTGGGAGATAAAAATTCCCTTTTTCATTTGCTTCACTTCTATGCCCAAAAAATATCTTAGCAATCCCAAGTCAGTCATTTCAAACTCACTTTGGATGACTTTTTTGAAATAAGTAATGAGAGAAACATCACTGCTTGTAAAAATAAAATCATGTACATACAAAAAAACAATAAGAATATTACCATCATTTTATTTGATGTAGAGTGTGTTTTCACCATCACACTTGTCGAACCCATTTTCCATAAACTAAGCATAAATCCTATTGTGCCATGCACATAGTTCCTTCTTCAGCCTATAAATATCTTTCTATAACTTACACACCTTGTGTTCTTGGCCTTCTATTTGATAGCAAGGAGGTTGTTCAACATACACCTTCTCTTTCAACACTCCATTCAATAATTTTAACTTCACATCCATTTGATAAAATTTCAATTTTTGTTGTGCTACTATAGATAAAACTGTATGTGTTCTCTTTATCCTTGCAATTGGATCAGAGGTTTCCTTATAGTCTAGTCTTCCTTATTGTTGCTTGTAGCCTTTGACAACTAGCCTTTCTTTTTCCCTTTCTATCTTTCCTTCAATGTTGCTCTTGGTCTTATAGACACATTTCACTCCAATAACCTTTTTTCCTTATGGGAGGTCCAGTAACTCCCATGTGTAATCTCTTTCTATTCCTACTATCTCTTCATTCATTGCCTCAATCGACTTCTCTTCTTTCACTGCATCTTCAAAGTGGACTGGGTCATAAACATGGGAATATAATGCAAATAAAGAATTCAGACTAGCACTACTCTCAACTTATTTTTCATAAATCTCACTTAAATTTCTGAATTTTGGTCTTCTTATATTTACTAAAGATGTGCTTGGAGTTGCACTTGAACACGAAGGAGTTGTTGATCCCTGCAGTGTTATTGGAGAAGCACTTCCTTGGTTGTGGATTCATGTCCTATTTCTTTATTATGGTGTGCTCTGTTGAGCTTGTGTACATGCAGGAGGAGCCACTGTTGAGGATTTAGCTGTTGCAATCCATTCCTCTTTCTCTTCATGAGAGATACATGTCCTCACATTTACTATCTTCTCTAAACTTACATCCCATGCTTCTTCTTCTATGAATTGAACATCTCTGTTGATTATTACTTTCTTGTTTGATGGATTATAGATCTTGTAAGCCTTGGATTCATCACTATACGCAAGAAATATACATTTCTCCCCCTAGTTATCCAACCGCTTCCTTAATTGATTTGAGACATGTGCATATGCCACACATCCAAAAACTCTCATGTGAGTGACAAATTTCTTTGTTCCACTCCATGATTCTTCTAGAAATCTATTTATAAAACTTTTAGTTGGACACATATTTATAATACATGTTGCACAGGAGAGAGATTCTGCCCAATAATAATTTGGAAAATGCTTTTCCCTCAACATGCTCCTTGTCATTTCCATGATGGTCCTATTCTTTCTTTCTACAACATTTTTTTGCTCAGGTGTATACCTTGTAGTAAACTGATTCTGAATTCCATGCTCCCTGCAGAAAAATAGGAAGTCTTTGTATATATATTCTCCACCTTTATTAGTTCTCAACAATTTTATGTAGCATCCACTTTGCTTCTGAACAAGATCTTTGTAGTGGCGGAAGCGGTCATACACTTCACCTTTCTGTTTCAAAATATAGATCCATGTCTTCCTTGTGTAATATTCTATGAATGTCAAAATATAGTGGTTTCCACCAAATGATGGTGTTTGCATTGGCCCACATAAATCGGAGTGGACAATGTCCAAAGGTTCCTTTGCCCTTATTTATTTTCCTATTGTAAATGATTCTCTGTGTTGTTTTCCCAAGATGCAACCTTCACATAAGCTATCCGGTTTCTCTATGAGTGGTAAGAACTTTACCATGCCTTTTCTATGCAACAAATTCAAACCTCCAAAATTGAGATGACCAAATCTCAAATGCCATATCCAGTTCTCATATTTCACTTCGTCTTGAAACATTTATTTTTTGATAGTTGTTACAACACCTCCTTCCTTCAATTTTGATCTCATATTGAGAGGAAAAATTCTATTTCTTGTCATGTGCACTTTTTCAATGAGATGTCTAATTGGAGGTTTATCCATGAGTGTGCAAACATCAACTTTAAAAAATACATTGTAGCCCTTTTGCATGAGTTTTCCAATGCTTAGAAGGTTACATTTCAAACCAAGGATGTATTAGGTAGCTGCAATTAACTTCCTCTCTCCATTCTTTGTTAGAACATATACTCTCCCTTTTCCCATGACAGAGACTTTTCCATTAGTCCCCAATGTCACTTCATATTTTACACTTTCATCTAGATTGGAAAGAATTGCTATGTTTCCAGTCATATGGTTACTACACCTTGAATCTAAGAACCATATATCTTCTTTTATTTCTTCTGCTACATTACAAGATAAAACAAAAATTTTATGGTTATGATTTTCTTTTGTAAAATTTACACTTGGTTTACTACCCATGTCATTTTTCTTCTTTCTAAATTCATTTTCATAATGACCATACTTTTTGAAATAATGAAATTGGACTTGAGATTTATCATACCTTTGTCCTTGTGATTGATTCTGGCTTGAGCCTTGGCTTGGATTGTTATTGCTGCCCCTTCCACTTGTGCTTGCAGGGCTGCTTCTTCCACCTCTTTGTGGGATTCTTCCTCTTCCTCGGTAGTTTGATCTTCCTTGACCTCTATGTTGACCAAAACACATTTCTGTCTTAAATGCATGCTCCAATGAGGATTTTGTTTCTCTGTTCAGTCTGTGCTCATGAGACATCAGTGACGCGTGAAGCTCATCCACTAAAATAGTGAGAGATACTTTGTCTCTTTTATGGCCACAACTATGGCATCAAATGTTGATGGTAGACTTATTAAGATTTTCTCAAGTATTATAATTTCTTCAAGTGTCTCACAATGAGACCTGATTTGGGTAACCATGCCAATCACATGTGTAAAGAATGAGTTTATATTATAATATTATTTCATACAAAGAGTTTCAAAATCTCTTCTCAGTATTTGAAGTTTTGTTGTATTCACCTTTTCCATGCCTCGATAGGTTGTTTTGAGGGTATCCCATGCTTCATTGGACTTTGTTGTTACTGCAACCCTTGGGAAAATATTTTCATGCACTGCCTGGAAAATATAGAAGTGGGCTTTGGAGTCCTTCTTCTTATTGTCTCTCAACAAATCTCTTTGTGCTTGTGTCAAAGCATTGTATCCTGCTGCATCTGCTGGTTCTTGGAAACCATTTTTCACTAGCTCCCAAATATCTTTTGAGGAGAACAGGGCCTTCATTGTAATAGCCCAATAATCAGAATTCTTCCCATTGAACTATGGTATTTGTGGATTAGTCAAGCCCATTATTTTTGCTTCCATTTTCACTGTGTAGAAACAAACCTTCTCCCTGCTGGAGAATCCATTTCTCAAAAAAACATTTCACCTCGTCAATAAAGAAAAATTTCTTTCGCTAAGAGATTAAACCCGTTTTGATACCATGTCGGAAATTCTGGTATGCTCCAATACCATGTTGGAACATACATGAATACAGAGAAGATCAAAATAAAACAGGGAAATGATATTCCCACAATAACCTGTTTACATAGAGATGCATAATTTAAATTAAAATCAGTGACAGAACAAAAAAAATACACAGAGCCACTCTCAGAGAGAAAAAACCAGAGAAAGTTCTCATCTCATTTCCTTTTACTTCAGTAGGTTTTTCTACATTCTTCGATACATATGAAAACATCCTATTTAATACAAAATGGTAGAGGTGACAATAAAATGAATTTCAATACTAGATGGGATGGATAACCATAGAATCGTCCTTCTGCTACGAAAGCTTGATTCTTCATAAAACAATGCACAAAGAATTAAAAGATGGATTTGAAATTCTATTGGTTTCAACTTTGAAACCACATCACATCCTTGGCCTCATCGCATCTCACATGGAACAAGACTTAACTTGGTTCAATAATGGAAAACTTAAATTCTTGCGTTTGAATGTGCGATGGCACTATTGCATCGCAACTTA
Organism: Pinus albicaulis; assembly: GCA_034641835.2. Lineage (NCBI taxonomy): Eukaryota > Viridiplantae > Streptophyta > Pinopsida > Pinales > Pinaceae > Pinus > Pinus albicaulis. The sequence goes on from CM076581.1 coordinate 304,660,990, forward strand.
AGAAAAAAATATGTTGGAAGCACTATCCTCCTAAGCTTTGTGACATGTCGTATGTGATCTCATCGCATCAAAACTTAAAACTTTAAAGTTGCTGGTGTGGTCCTCCTGAGCTTTACGATGTGCGATATGTGATTGCATCACAACTTAAATCAAATAACTTGTGGGACTTATCCTCCTGAGCCTGGAAAATTTATTGTTGGGTGTGGATCCTGATTATCTTCATCATTTTGTATCACAGCATTGGACCCATGTTCTAAATGGGGCAGAAACGCTGCTCATAACTGTACGTTAGCTCAGGGGTCCAGGGGGGCGGCTGTGACTTTATGGAGCCACCCCTTAGCAGGGGGTTCCGAGCGCAGTGCTCCCAACGCTAAAAACAGATGTAAAATTGCCTTGTAAAAGTATAGTAATTTCTATTCAATCTGGGCCGTTCATTAGGCGGATGATCTAACGATAGAAGTTATGTTTGATTTAGGGTTTCTTGCCCTAGAAGCAACCCTTCGTTTTGTATGAGAGTATTGTATTGTGGATATCTATTATATGTGTATTCTCAGAGTGATAAAAATATAGGGATACTATGAGAGAGAGAAATGGATATTACAATAGATTTGTTGTAGGTTGTGTCTCTTCATTTTCCAGGATAACAGAAAGGAAGGACTAGTTGTTTGCGGTGGACATAGCCCAAACTTGGTGAACCGCATGTATCTGTGTCTCTCTGGTTTTATTTTTTTGTGTCCTTGTGATTTCTGCATATTTTATGTCTTACAGTGCTCTATAATATATAGTTTTCTAAATTTATAATTTGGGATGTGCAATGACAAAGTCGCATTGCAACATTGCATGTTTTGGAGCAGAGCATAAAAGGTAAATCCTAAATTGTGTGAAGTGTGAAATGCAACAAGCAAAATTCTAGGAAGCGCAAAAAGGTGAAAGGTAAGAAAAAATCGAAATACTAAGGTTTGTGCGGTTTTGGTAATGAGTATCGGTTGAGGGTCCCACCAGATATTGCATCGACAGAGATTTAAGTTTCGGCGAAGTCTTAAGAGGAAAACTTAAAAATTACGAAGTGAAAAGTGTATACAAAAGGTAGGTGAAAATGGCGGGTAAGGAATTAACACAGAGTGATGGGCATACTTAAATTTCTGAGAATTACGGAAAATTTTGTGAAGTAAAATAAATTCTTGCAGATTTGAATACTCTTCTTTGTCCTTCCCTGCAAAAACATTCAAGTTATGTGTCGGCTACTACCAGATTATTCATGGCGATGGTTGGGAGTATTTACAACACTCCCCCTTAATCAAAATTACCACCATTAACCATTCCAAAACATTTTTTGAGATAAAAAAAAAAATTATGTCCCAATGGCTTTGTGTGGATATCTGAAAATTGTTCCTCTAACTTGTAATGCTACAACACAATCTAGCCATTGTTAACTAATTCACTTATGACATTGTATTTGGCATCAATATTCTTTGTTATCTTGTGGAAAACATAATTCTTTGACAATGCAATTGTTGAACTGTTATCACAGAAAGTTGTGGTTCCTTTTTCTTGTTCATGACATAAATCCCTCAGCATCCTTCTTATCCAAACTTCTTGACATGATGTTGTTGTTGCTGCTACATATTCAACTTCTACTATTGATAATATTGGCTGCTTCTTGGAAGCCCATGAAATGGCTCCCGATCCCAAATGAAAAAACACCCTGTAGTGCTCTTTTTTTCATCAACACTTCCAGTCCAATCATTTTCAGTGTAACCAATCAACTTAAAATCATCAGTTACTCCTTCATCTCATCAGCATACATTAAAATTATTTTGGCTACTTGCCAATGTGTCTCCTTGGGTGTCTCCATGAATATGGATATCAAACTTATTTCATGCATTATATCATGCCTAGTTGCAGTCAAATACATTAGACTGGAAACCATGCTTTTGTACAATATTGGAATGACATTCTTACTGCAATATTCCTTGCTCAAATTCAACCCCTTGACAGTTGGAGGTGATGATGGCTTTCTGTGCCCTGCATATTAAACCTTTTTAAAATATCTGCAAAATACTTTTCTTGAGAGATAAAAATTCCCTTTTCTATTTTCTTCACTTCTATGCCCAAAAAATATCTTAACAATCCCAAGTCAGTCATTTTAAACTGAATTTTCATGACTATTTTGAAATTAGCAATGAGATAAACATCACTACCTGTAAAAATAAAACCATCTACATACAAATCAACAATAAGAATTTTACCCTCATTTTCTTTGATGTATAGTGTGGGTTCACCATCACACTTCTTGAACCCATTTTCCATCAACTAAACATCAATCCTGTTGTACCATGCACATGGTGCTTGCTTCAGCCCATAAAGAGGTTTCCGCAGCTTACACACATTGTGTTCTTGGCCTTCTATTTCATAGTTAGGGGGTTGTTCAACATACACCTCCTCTTTCAATGGTCCATTCAATAATTCTGACTTACAATCCATTTGATAAACTTTCCAGTTTTGTTATGCTACTATAGATAAAACTGTCTACACTGTCTCCATCCTTCCAAATGGTGCAAAGGTTTCCTCGTAGTCTCTTGCTTGCTGCTGCTTATAGTATTTGACAACTAGCCTTTCTTTGTGCCTTTCTATCTTGACTTCAATGTTTCTCTTGGTCTTATAGACCCATTTCACTCCAATAACTTCTATTCCTTGTGGGAGGTCAACTAACTCCCATGTGTCATTTATTTATATTACTAATATCTCATCATTCATCGCTTCAATCCAATTCTCTTCTTTAACTGCATCTTCAAATTGCACTGGGTCATCTACATGGTAATATAATGAAAATAAGTAATTCATACCAGCACTACTCCCAACTTCTTGTTCATAAATTTCACTTAAGTTTCTGAATTTTTGTCTTCTTATATTTGCTGAAGATGTGCTTGGAGTTACACTTGAACTCGAGGGAGTTGTTGATCCCTGTGGTGTGATTGGAGAAGCACTTCCTTGGTTGTGCAATTATATCCTATTTCTTGCTTGCAGTGTGCACTATTGAGCTTATGTAGGTGGAGGAGGAGCCACCATTGAGGATTTACCTCCTGCAATCCATTCCACCTTCTCTTCATGAGACATACATGTCTTCACATTTACTGTCTTCTCTAAACTTCCATCCCATGCCTCTTCTTGTATGTGTTGAACATCTCTGTTGATTATTACTTTCTTGGTTGATGTATTATACATCTTGTAAAGCTTGGATTCATTACTCTACCGAAGAAATATACATTACTCCTCCTTGATGTCCAACTTCTTCCTTAACAGATTTAAGACATGTGCATATGCCACACATCCAAACACTCTCATGTGAGTGAAAAATTTATTTGTTCCACTACATCCTTCTTCTAGAACTCTATTCATAACACTTTTAGTTGGACATCTATCTATGATATATGTTGCACAAGTGACAGATTATGCCTAATAATCATTTGGAAAATTCTTTTCCTTCAACATGCTCCTTTCCATTTCCATGATGGTCCTATTCTTTCTTTCTGCAACACCACCTTTGCTTAGATGTATATCTTGTAGTAAACTGCTTGTGAATTCCATGGTCCCTGCAGAAATGTAGGAAGTCTTTGGAAATATATTCTCCACCTCTATCAGTTCTCAACACTTTTATGTAGTGTCCACTTTGCTTCTCAACAAGAGCTTTGTAGTGGCAGACATCGTCATACACTTCAATTTTCTGTTTTATAAAATAGGCCTATGTCTTCCTTGTGTAATCTTTTATGAATGTCAAAATATAGTGGCTACCATCAAATTATGGTGTTTGCATTAGTCCACATAAATCAGAGTGGAAAATATCCAAAGGTTCATTTTCCCTTATTGAATTTCCTGTTGGAAATGATTCTTTGTGTTTTTTTCCCAACGTCCAAGCTTCACATAGGCTATTTGGTTTCTCTATGAGTGGTAAGCCCTTTACCATGCCTTTTCTATACAACAAATTAAAACCTCCGAAATTGAGATGACCAAATCTCAAATGCCGTAACAATTTCTCATCTTTCACTTCTTCTTGAAAAATTTCTTTTTTGACAGCTACTACAACACCTCCTTCCTTCAATTCTGATCTCATCTTGATAGGAAACATTCTATTGCTTGTCACATGCACTTTTGCAATGAGCTGTCTACTTGCAGTTTTATCCATGATTGTGAAAACATCATCTTTAAAAAACACATTGTACCCCATTTGCATGAGTTTTCCAATGCTTAGAAGGTTCCATTTCAAGCCATGGATGTAATAGACATATGGCATGGAATTATTCTATCCCTTCTTAGTCAGAGCATCTACTCTCCCTGTTCCCATGTCAGAGACTTTTCCATGACTCCCCATTGTCACTTTAGATTTTACACTTCCATATAGATTGGAAAACATTATTATGTTTCCAGTCATATGGTTACTGCACCCTGAAACTAAGAACCATATATTTTCTTGTTTCTCTTGTGCTACATTACAAGCTAAAAGCAAACTTTCATGGCTCTTATTTTATTTTGCAAAATTTACACTTGGATTACAACCCATGTCATTTTTCTTATTTCTACATTCATTTGCATAATGACCATATATTTTGCAATAATGACATTGGAATTGAGATTTATCATACTTCTGTCCTTGTGCTTGATTCTGGCTTCAACTTTGGCTTGGATTTTCATTGCTTTCCCTTCCACTTTTTCCTGCAGGGCTGCTTATTCCACCTCTGTGTGGGCTTCTTCCTCTTCCTCAGTAGTCTGATTTTCCTTAACCTCTACCTTGACCAAAAGAGATTTTTTTCTTAAAAGAATGCTCTAATTAATTTTGTTGCTCCTTTTAGTCTGTGCTCATGATACATCAGCGATGCATGAAGCTCATTCACTAAAAAATGTGAAAGATCCTTTGTCTCTTCCATGGCCACAACTATGGCATCAAACCTAGATGGTAGATTTCTTAAGAGTTTCTCAACTATTCTCCTTTCTTGAAGTGTTTAACCATGAGACATGATTTGGGTAACCAACCCAATCACATGTGTAAATAATGAGTCTATATTATCAGAATCTTTCATAAAAAGAGTTTCAAAATCTCTTCTCAGGATTTGAAGTTTTGTTGTCTTCACCTTTGCCATGCCTTGGTGGGCTGTTTGGAGGTTATCCTATGCTTTCTTGGAGTTTTTTGTTGTTGCAACCCTTGGGAAAGTACTTTCATGCACTGCCTGTAAATTATAGAAGAGGGGTTTCAATTCCTTCTTCTTATTGTCTCTCAAAAAATCTCTTTTTGCTTGTGTCAAAGCAATATATGTTGATGAATATGCTCGTTCTTCGAAACCATTTTCCACCAGCTCCCAAATATGTTGTGAGGAGAACATGGCCTTCATTGTAATAGCCCAAAAACCATAATTATTCCCATTGAACACTGGTATTTGTGGATTAGTCAAGCCTGTTCTTGTTACTGCCATTTTCACTGAGTAAATAAAAACCTTCTCAGTGTTGGAGAATCTACTTCTCAAAACAACATTTCAGCTCGTCATTAAAGAACACTTTCTTTCACTGAGATATTAAATCCACCTTGATACCATGTCAAATATTTTGGTATGATCTGATACCATGTTGAAAAATACATGAATATAGAGAATCTCAAAAGGAAATAGGGAAATTTTATTCCCACAATAACTATTTTACACAGAGATGCAGAAAATAAATTAAAATCAATGGCAAAATAAAGAAATACACAGAGCCATGCTCAGTGAGAAAAAACTAGAGAAAGTTCTCATTTCATTTCCTTCTTCTTTAGTGGGTTTTTCTACATTGTCTGATACATATGAAAACGTCCTACTTAATACAAAATGGAAGAGCTTAAAATTAAATGCATTTGAATGTTGGACGTGACGGTTAACCAAAAAAATTTCCTTCTTCTACAAATTCCTGATTATTCATAAAACAATGCCTAGAGCGTTAAAAGATGGATTTGAAATTATATGGGTTTCGACTTTGAAACTACATCACACCCATGTCCTCATTGCATTTCTTATGGTGAAAAAATTAACTTGGTGCAATAACGGAAAACTTAAATTCTTACGACTACGATGTGTGATGGTTCTATCTCATCGCAACTTAAAAAAATATGTCGCAGACGCTATCCTTCTGAGATTTATGACGTGTGGTATTTTATCGCATCACATCCAAATTAAAAATTTAAAGTTTCCGGTGTGGTCCTACTGAGCATTGTGATATGCGATATGCAATTGCATCACAACTAAAAACAAATAACTTGAGGGCGCTATCCTCATGAGCTTACAAAATTTATAATTTTCAATGTGCGATGACGATGTCGGATTGCAAGATCACAAGTTTTGGATTAGAGCATAAAAGGTAAATCCCAAATTGTGAGAAGTGAGAAATGCGATACGCAAAATGCTGGGAAGTGCAAAAATGCAAAAGGTAAGAAAAAAGGTAAATACAAAGGTTTGTGTGTGTTTGGTAATGCATATGGGTTAAGGGTCCCACTAGATATCGCATCGATGGAGATTTAAGTTTTGAAGAAGTCTTAAGAGGAAAAATTAAAACTTACGTAGTGAAAAGTGTCGGAAAAATTTATGTGAACATGGCAGGTAAGGATTTAACATAGAGTGATGGCCAGACTTAAATTTATGAGCCTTACCGAAAATTGTGTGAATTAAAATAAAGGCCTGCAGATTTGAATCTTGTGCTTTTTCCTTCCCTGCAACAAACATTCAATTGAAGTGTGGGCTACTACCAGCTTATTCATGACGGTGGTTGACAGTATTTCCAGCATGCACCTTCCCTTTAGGTGGATTTCTGTGCCACTCACACAACTTGAGTAATACTTAATCTTCTTTGTTTAGAATCACTTGATATTTCTCAGCCTCCACCCTATTTCAATATTGTGATTTGATTCCATGCAATACTATGACCTTGAACTTTTATTGGGTAGAGAGGGGTATTCTATAGTTCAATATGGTCACGATGTGTAAATATGTCATGTTCTCAAAAATTAAGAAAATAATTGTCTGGACAGAACATTAGTTTGAACCTTAAATTATATATAGTTTTAATATTTATATTATATATTACTTTTTAATCTTATTATGGACTAAGATTATTATTAAAAAATAGTTATATATTATTATATTTATTTTTAATAGATAATAAATTATCTCATACATTTAATAGCTCATTTATCATATAGGTGAATTTGAATGCATCATAAATTTACTTTTCACAAAAAATTACCCCATTAGAATCTCAAATTAGGTACAAAATCTTTAATCTTTCGTAAAGTCAATACAATTTATTTAATCAAAAGAAAAAGGATAATTCAATACACATAAATATTTCCACATTAAAGTTTCTACATTTGAAAAAAAAGGTCTACTCCTTAAGAAATTTGATCTTCTTCTGCTCAGTGCACCATAAATATGATTTTAATGAAAAATCAGATGTTTAATGGATCTAAACTGGTATTTTATATCAATTCATAATTAAATTGTGTGAAATCATCCTCCTCATTATTGGATGTTCCTAGATTAAAGCTTTTCTCCACATTACTCCTTCTCCAAGGAATAGTCACTGAGCCTTTCTCAGAAAACAACCCGTTTAATCATAGCTCGATATACATATTTATGTATATCCCTTTATAAATATTATATGGATGTTCTTAGATTAAAGCTTTTCTCCACGTAAATTATTCTCCAAGCAATGATCACTGAGCTTTTCTCAGAAAATAACCCTCTTAACCATAACTCAATATACATATTTATATATGTCCCTTTAGAAATATTATATTGCGGGGAGTAACCCGGAGTTCACTAGTAAGAAGTGGAGTTACTCCCAGCCTAACATTGTCAAAAGAAATCAAGGACCTGACCTCCAAGTAGTTTGTGTCATGGTATTACATCCTTATGCAAACATGGTCATTGGAGCCCAGAGACCTTCCTAGTCCAACAGATCAGAATTTGGAGCTTCTATGGAACAAGCCGAAAACACCAGACCTGCCTAGTCCAACCGGACGGTGTTTGGCGATTCTATGGAACATGCCAAAAACACCATATAGGTGGAAGGTTGACTTCTTAGTACCATTTTTTCTATTTTCTATCCTAGATCCATATTAACTCTGAATCTATCAAGTGCTGAGAGGGATCAAATCTCTCGAGGTGCAAACCTCTTTTTTGAGTGCAAAACTTGAGGAAAGGTTTGCACCTCAAGAGATTTGATCCCTCTCGATGCTTCATAGATCCGGAGTTAAGATTGATCTAGGATGGTTTCATTCATGTGCTGCCAAAGGAAATCTATCGAATATATGATTGATTTTATCAATAATATGTAAATATATCAAATATTAATATAATAATTTTAAATATGCGAAATATTTTTGAGATTAACTTGGTCATTTTAATTTTAAATTTTCTTAGTTACCTTAGTTTGTTGAGATGATAAATATTGTTAATAAATTTAATGATGAAAAATGATGAAATAATTTTATTTTGAATGAAAAGTGACAATAATAATGTTGAAAGATAGAAAATGTGAATAATAACAATGTACTCATGTTACAAATAGTCTTCATTGTGATCAATCTCAAACTATTCTCTTCTACTATTATTATTTTTACCCTTATTAGTTTTGTTATCTTTTCATATCGATTATATGAAAAATAAAATTTAAATTGTAAATCATTTAAATATTTAGCTCAAGTTGTTGTAGTAAACATTATACCTTGTCTCTCTTTGTCTCTAATATTAATAGGTTAAATTACTATAACACAAAAAACAATGTGCATTGTCAATACCATTTTGTTCTTACACTAAAATCAATGCATATTGTTAATCCAATCACTTTAAAATTAATGTACCATCATATATCCAATTACATCTAATAAAAAATCAACATCTACATTGAAATCAATGCATTTAATGCAAGCAATCATATAATATTAGAAAATAACTTCTACACTTAAATCACTACATTTAGTGTAAACAATAAAATAGGATTAGAAATCATCTACATTGAAATCAATTCATCTAGTGCAAGAAATCAAATATAATTATAAATCAATATCTACATTGAAATCAACACATCCAGTGCAAGCAATCAAATAGTATTAGAAATCACCACCTACACTGAAATCAATGCATCTAGTGCAAGTAATCAAATATCATTAGAAAAAAATATTTACACTAAAATCGATGAATCTAGTGCAAACAATCAAATAGGATTAGAAATCACCATCTCTAGTTAAATCAATCCATCTAGTGAAAGAAATATTCTTCCCTCTCTCCACACTCCATCCATATCTATATCCCCCTTTATCTCTTCTTTTATGTCTTTCTATCTCACCCCTCTAAACACACATGCTCTCACACTCCATATATATCAATCTCTTTGTCACTCCCTCCTTCTCCCCATATCTCTCTTCTTCCCTCTCTTCACCTTCCATCTATATCTCTATCTTCCCCTTCTCTCCCTCTTCCCCGCTAATATCTCCCTTTCCTCCTTCTGTCCTCTCTACCTCTCTCACAATTTTCCTTATCTCTCTCTCTCTCTCTCTCTCTCTCTCTCTCCACCTTTATCTCTTGATGTTTTTCTTCTTACCTCCATCTCTCTCCCCCTCGAAACCCATCTCTCTTTCCCTCCCTCTCTCTACTCTCTCACATCCTTTCTCTTCCTTCCGCTCTTTCCCTTTCTCTCCAATCTCTCTCTCTCTCTCTCTCTCTCTCTCTCTCTCTCTCTTCACCCACCAACTATGTTACTATATCACTCCCTCTGTCCTTATCGCTCATTCTCTCCCCCCTTATCTCCATCTATCCTTCTTTTTCTCTTTATCTCACCCCAAAAAATACATGCTCTCTCTCTATCTCTCCCTTGTCACTCCTCTCTCTCCACTTCTCACTCTCTATATTTCTTATTTCCTACCTCTCTGCCCCTCCAACTCCATTTCTATATCGATCCTTCTCTCCTCCTCTTTGTCAATTCCTCTCTCTCCCTTTCTCTCCTACCTCCCTGTCTCTTCACTGATCTCTCTCTCTCTCTCTCTCTCTCTCTCTCTCTCTCTCTCTCTCTCTCTATTTTACCTCCAACACTCTTTCTTCCCCAATCATTCTCCTTATCTCTTTCATCCTTCCCCTCTTTCCCTTTATCTCCTACCTCTCTCTCTCTCTCTCTCTCTCCAACTAAATTAGTATTAAAACAAATATTAAAATATTTTGGATTTTGATTGCTTGTGTTGAATTAACAGTTTTCCTTTGATTTAGGAAATTGTATTGACTTTAATAAAGAGTAAAGATGTTTAAAATTTTACTTAATTTGCAAATTCAATGTGCTAATTTTTTTTTGTTAAAGGTAAATTTATGATCCATTCAAATTAAAGTATATAATAAAGAAATTATTAAATGGGTGAGATAATTTACTATCCATTAAAATTATATAAATAATACATGGTTGTATTTTAATAATTAATCTCAACCCATTAATAAGTTAAAAAAGTTATATGTCATATAAATTTTCAAGTTATATAAAATTAATGATTAGGTTAAAGCTTTGGCGAACATTAGCAATTATTTTTTGAGGGCGTGACATACTTGACATTAGGGACATGCTGGGCTTTATATTGCACCTCTCGGCGCAACTAGTCATATGACTGATGTGCACCAATTGGATTTTATGCATTTAATTTTACTCGAATTGTTTCTTTATTACCACTTCCCTCACCAGGAATTGATCTCATTAGTGACACAGTTTCCCAACCGAATGGAAGATAGATCCAATCTTTAGAAAAATGAAAATTCGAGAATAATATAGCTATGAAGCCAAGGCATGCTCTCTTCTAAACAGCTTAATAAAATTTCTGACAATTTCTCGAAAACACTGAGAAAATCATGACTCTATTACCTTTAAAAGAGACATTTATAGAATATATAAACCTTGCTCGACGCTTCCCTCGTCAGCAATACTACTACCAAAAAACCTACACTACCTCATCTACATTTTCAACAATATGCATGCTTGAGGTGAATTCACACTTTTATGCCAGGTTATGAATAAACATAACCTGAATAAAGAGGCTCTATGGAAAAGATATATACACAAATAAATTTCCTAATTTCATAAAATTTCATCCTTTCACTCGCTACAAAAATTGTATACATGGGAATTACAAACTGCAATTATTTTTGGAAAAATCTTCATAGAAAAAGAGGATTTGAACACTCTCCAATACATCATCTAAACTACCTGAAAACTATCCTAACATTTGTTATTTTTCCATAAGCCCATTTTGGCCAAATACCCTAACATCCAAATGTTCTAGAACTAAGACACTTGGCCTTGGAACAAATGTTTGTATTTCTAATTGAAATTTTTTAGAACTGAGACACTTTGCCTTGCAACAAATCGTCGTATTTCTAATTTACGAAAACAAAAATGAGGGAAAATAATATTCTTTCAAAATTTACATGACCTCTAGGGTGATGCTGCCGCATTAGACTCCCCAAAAAATATTTTTGACATCTTGGTCAATTATCTACAAAAGCCTTTAGCATCCCAAACAAAGTGTTTTTGTTGGTTTCACATCTAATCATGTTGTTTCTTCAGCCAAGAAATGATGAAAGATTCCATGAATTAACCTCATAAAGGATGCTAGTGCGTTGGTTAACCCAAATGGTAACACCACAAATTCATAATGCCTGTACCTAGTACAGAATGTTGTCTTGTAAATGTCTTCATCCTTGATTTGAATCTGGTGATATCTAGATCTTAAATCTATCTTTGAAAATACCGTGGCCCCCTTTACTTGATCAAACAGATCATCAATCCTGGTTAAAGGATATTTATTCTTGATTTTTAACTTGTTAAGTTGCCTATAGCCCATGCACATTCGCATGGTGCCATCCTTCTTCTTCATGAACAACACTGGTGCACCTCAAGGGGACACACTTCTGCGAATGTAACCTTTATCTAGTAGTTCTTGTAACTGCATTTTCAAATTAGTTAGTTTTGGAACACACATTCTATAAGGAGCCCTTGACATAGGTGATTCTCTTGGCATTAATTTAATGGTAAAATTGATTTATCATCTTGGTCGTAATGCAGGAATATTTTCTGGAAAACATTCATGAAATCTTGCACTGCAGGTATGTTTTCCATCATAGGTGTTTTTTCCTTGGATTCAGCATATCCCACCTGAATAACGTATATTTGGCATCCCTTACTTATACATTTATTCATTTCAGACGTTGTAATTGGACATAGTTGTAATGGCCTCTCAATTCCTTGAATCTCCTTACGTGTTCCATCTTCCATTCTGTAATAAATAATATTTTCCTTGCAGTCCACTATGGTATAATGATTTTCTAGCCAGTTCATGGCTAGAAAAACATCGTAGGACCCTAATGGTAGTATGTTTAGGTCTAAATTTAACTGATGTTATGATATTTCCAAAGTACAGTTTGGAATTTTGGCAGTTACCTTTCATTTTTCTCTGGTGGCTAGGTGTACCAGCCATAAGTTATTGAATTTCTGTTCTTTTAATTTAGACATTTCCACTACTTTTGGACTAACATAACTTAGAATTGCACCTGGGTCTACCAAAATAGAAATAGATTGAGACAGTAATTTACCTTCCAACTCAATCATTGTTGGATGATAATCCACCTGTCGATCCTCCAATGTTGCACTGATACGAGGAATGTTTTGCGCCACATCACCTACTGTAGAAGCTTCCTGCAAGTTTGAAATTGTGCTATTTCTTTCTCGCTGTGGGAATTTTTATAATAGTGTGTCTCACCACACCACCAACACTGTAAGGGTGTCTTGGTCAACTTCCCTTGCTCAGGTTTGCTAGACGCCTTAGTAGGCTTCTCTTCTACTGGCCTTTGAGCCCTTTGATGATTTCTGCCAAATTTTTTACTGACACAATTTGGTGTAGAATTCTTAAAGTTACTACTTTTAGCTCCTTTGAAGTTGGAGCTGCTTTTCTGTCCTTTCCTTGGCTGCCAGATTTTTCCAACCTCCCCTTTGGCCTTGGACTGCTGATAGCACATTCATGCCTTACAAATGGCATTGTCCATGGTTCTAGGATTTACAAATTCAATTCTTTCCTTCATATGTGTTGGCAAGCTGCTCAGAAATATTTGCACCTTAGCCTCTTCCTATCAAAGGTATGGAACATATCGTAACAGGGAGGTGAACTTGGTGACGTAATCATCCATAGTCATCTGTCCCAACCTCAAGTCATCAAATTCTTTAGATTTCTCATCATAGAACCATTTTATTAAATACTTGTCATTAAAGTATTGCTGGAATGATCCCTAAGTAACATCTTGTTTCTCAATACTGCAAACATTCTTTACTTCTTCCCACCACAGAGTGGCATTCTCCGTTAATTGATAAATGGCCAATTTGTCCTTCAGGCTGCTTTTGTATTCATACACCTGAAATTATTTATTCATGTTTATTAATCATGCTTCTGCCACTTCCTGAGCTTCACCATCAAATTTTGGCAGTTTTATTTTTGGAAACTCCCCCTGAATCTCTAGTTTCTGCTTCTTAACCTCTTGTTGATCCGACAAATTAACGGATTCTGCTTCATTGTAGCTTTTGTTCTTGTTACTTTGATGGGATTGGCTTATTTCCACTTTGTTAGTGCTGTTGTCTTCTTTTTTTCTCTTCATCACCTTCTTGCATGCCCCTGTCAGCACTGGGGTGTTCCATTTCTTGATTTTGTTTTTCGGACACAATTTTGAGTATCTTTTATTTCTCTTGTATTAATCATTCATTATCCCTTCGAACTCGAACCATTTCTTCATGTAACTGTTGTATTGTACTCAATAGTGTATTGGTTTGATGTTGTTGTTCCTCTAGCAGCCTACTGGTTTTCTGGTGTTGATCGACATGCAGCTGAACCCACATGTCAGGGTTCACAACTAGTTGAGTTTTGGGTTCCCTAGTGTCCTGGGGTGGTTGTTGCATTGTTCCCCTTGTCATGATGTTTCCTGATAATATTCTATTTTGTGCATCAATATACACAGAGCTTAATCATTAGTTGACCCTTAGGGTCCTAGCATATGAACATTTCTCTGATACCACTTGTCACATACATACATACATAATTTTTTTTTTTTACTTTGAACCTATGATAAATTACTAACCATATATATATCCTCCAAACGTGCCACAACTTCAAACAGTACAAAAATTCCATGCCATAAAGTAAGATTTCAGATATGAATATTATAAGGTTTAACCACTGCCTAAATTCAAATATTAACCTTAGACATAGCATTTTTTTTATGGTTTCTCGAATGTTATGTGTTAAGGGTTTATATATATATATAATTGCTCCGGCTCTGACATATGGTCATATCTTGGTCTTGTATCATTCACCCATTCCACTGCATACATTTAATCGGAATATTGTTTGAAACAAGGCTTTGCTAGCATGTACTAGATATTTATTTCAATTGGTACCATTGATTAAACCCCGTAACAGGTGTAATTGCCTCCATAATATTGTGTGTATTCCAATGTATTGATCTTTAGATCTTCACCATTGGTTTTAGAATATCCAAGGCTCACAATTTAGGCAGGAGTCGACTTGATATCCCTACCAACCCTAGGTGGTTTTCGCCATTCGTGTTACTCCATGTCAGTTCACCTTCACTATGCTCTCAGAATTTTCACTCTCGCTACAAGGATTTGAGCTCTGGCTCTGCCAAGGTGTATCCTCATTCTAACTCCAGAGTTAATCTCATGCTGATGAATTCTGATATTACAGAATGGCAGAGAGGAAACTCCTCTTCAAGTGTTGGAGCATTCCTGGTGCTATACAACCTCTAGCTCACAACAACCCCTTGCATTCTTCCACCGCTCTTTGCCTCGTTCAGGTAATCACTTCTGAACGTAAGCTTTGAACTATTTTACTCTCATGGATTTACGAGTCCCATAGTTTTATCTCCTCGACTGCTTATCCATGCATATTTCTAACTTCTTTTTTCTTCCTGTCGAAGTGTTCCAGTACTCAGATTTGCTGCAGCGAAACTTCGTTTAGAGGTATAGTTCATTTTCATTTACAACACTTCATTATGTAACAAGTTTCTTCTATTATAAATTTAACATTTCATTTTAATAACCCTCTCATTCATTATGGATAACAAGTCAGCTCTCTCACTGGTTATAAGTTAATCTATTTCGTGAGGTCATTTAGATTTGCAGGCTTCCCTCGGTCTGTGGCTAATGTGGCTAACTTCTTCCAGGTACCACAATATTTGCTCGCTGACCAATTTATTTTGACTGCCTTGGGTGTACTCATAATTTCTCATGAGGGTTTTATTCGCCCAGTCTCATCTCTACTTATAAGTTGTTTATTAGCTGGACTACCTTATTTAGTTTTTTCCCTTTTGTAATATTGTAGAGAATTTTTCAAAACATATTCCAGCCAAACCCTTGCGGCACAAATAGTTTCTTCATTTACTATTTTTACAGTATAAAACTTCACTGAGTTTAATTTGAAAATATACTATGGTTTTATTTATGAGATTTCGGTCTCGACTGAGTTTCTAATTATAATAAATCTTCTAAAAAATACTTCTTTCTTTTGAAGAACATTTTCTTTATTTGAGCTGTATCAAGATATTCTTTAACGGACAATATCTCTTTATTATTTAATGGAGACTATGTTGCTTTTCCTGTGATATTTAAAAATATCAGTTCTAAATGCTCACTGTATTTGTCTTCTATAATTCTTTCAAATTTGATAGACATGCATGCAGGCTTGACCTTTGGGTCTTTACTCTACTTACTTAGAAAATGAATGGTTTACTATCTTTATAGAAGTTAAATCTCTAGTTAACGTAACCTTCTACTTATTTCTTTCTTTAATAAGGAAAAATATTTCGGTGATGAGACCACCCACGATTTGTCCGAGTATAGTTAACACGAATAACAACATGTACTAGGTTGGGATCTCCCGTACCCAATGCCAACAATTATTCTGACTCAACTTATGACACAATAAGGTTTCCCATTGAATTATATGTTTTCTCAAAATTAATAATAAACTTTTGTAATTGTTTATCTCTTTTTATGACATTTCTTTGTAATCGTTCCTGATACATGCATACTCTTAAAAAATATAAATCTGTATAGTGAAAATGCAATGTACAGTTTAGTTATTTCACAGTTTAGATAGTTTACTGCGAGTATTTTTTCTACCATTCTTTATTTGTAACCTTTAGTAAATGATAAATTTTCACAAGATTAAAATTGTATAATCTACCAGGGAAATACACAACATCTTCCCTTAGTGTACAGAGTAATACAATTTTCATAGCTTCATATTTCTATAAAAGGTAAATATCCAACAGAATCTAGCTTTTATAATTCCATAAACAAGGAAAATCCAATAGTTAAATATTATAACACAGTTTGCCTAGAAAAGAACATTGCAACGGAGAAATATTAAAACATAGTATTTCCCTGGTCTAAATAGTAGTTATAGTATAAAACAACTCAGGAACAACAATTATTTTCTACCTATTATTCACAAACAGACATTCACTTATATGTAAAAAGTGTCTTAGGCTATGGTGTCCACCCAACCTTCATGAGAGGAAATTATGTCCTCCTCTTTCCCCTGAGCTCCGCCTGAAGAGGTACAGATTGATAATAGATTTTATGTTCTGACCTCAGGACTCCAAGTCCATTCAGTGCTAGAAAACTTCAATAATTGTTAAGTGTTTTGCGATTGATCTCTGCCAGCTCAAGAAATCCTCACTCTTCCTTAGTCTATGAACAGAACCCCCACCCCCATTCTGCACTGGGATGAGTCTCTTATCTCCAAAGGAACAGGTAACTGTTTAAAATATCTAACCACCTTTTAGTTCTTGGAAAAAATTTACCATCAACCTTTTTAATTTTACTTTTCATAACTAATTTTGTTATTCATAATTAAAAAGAAGGAAAATAGCTTTTCCAACAAAATACCAATGGTCTCAATATTTTTTATTAAACAACATTAAAAGTCGTTTTAACTAGTTAACAACTATTTAGCAGTAAATACATCTCTCATGAAATCTAAGGAGTCAAGAGAAACAACTACTACTATTTTTTATTACATGGAACCACCCAGACAATATGTCTATCATATAAAACTCACCATTAATGTTGAGTCTGGATAAAAATTGTTGAAGATGTGATAAATATTTTATTATTTTGTAGTTCATCCTAATTTTATGCACAATAATGAATTCACAATATAATTTTTATGCTACAAGATACTACTAAATGAATAAACATATAATCCCAAAAGAATACTAGAAAATATATGTATATTTGTCATCCCATATAAAGGATGAATAATACATATCCCTTGCATTCAAAGGAGTCCATGTTAATGTGAATCATAAAGTCCCCACTAAACCCATAATTTTATTTTACAACGTCTTAAGAAATGTGCAAAAAAAGATAAGTTGTTCAAAATAAGGCGAGATGATTTTGAGTTTAATTATGAAGATCAATAACAATTTATTATGTAATTGAACATATCCATGCTAACCTTTCATCACCAAAAAATATGTTCATGGATGAGGTTGAAGCAATAAAAAAAACTAATAAGTAGAAATGGTAATTAATGTACAAAGTCAATTCCGAGGTTGAAGAAATATGAGGATATGAGAGCAATACGACGAGAAGTATGAATTCATACTTTTACTGCATACGTGAAAGAGTAAGAGGATAACATACAAGACTATTTATAATGCATCATACATATATACATTCAAAACATGGTAACTAATCAGTGCCATTGGAATTTTAGTACGATGTGTGGATAGTCTATGTTGTTATTATATTTTGAATTAAGTATAGAATTCCACAACAGCAAACAAAATTGATGAATATTAAGAAACATAAGGAAATACTTGTATATAAAATTGTGCAAATGTTATGCAGTTATAGATCAAAGTTTATCAAGTAATTACTCAAGGCCATAGAAAAGGGAATTTACTTGAAATATACATAAGAAAATATAAAATAAATTGTATGTTTGCATTATTGTTAGACATAAGGCAAACTCCACCAATAGTGATTGATTTCATAAAAAAATATACACAATCCTCCAATAATTACAAGAAGTTGTCAACATTGACTAGGAATATATTGAGGAGATGAATCTTGAATCAACCCCAACAAGATGAAACCTTTTGATAGGATGACAAATACTATTGTCTAAGTGCTAAAAAAAAAAAAATCAAACATTTAAGAGATATAGATAATTTTTAGTAATGGAGGTCTATGAGATATCCCCACATGTTTGGTGAAATATTGCTTACCGCTTCATTTTTATGATGGAGATGATGGCGCCAACTTTATAAACATGTAATAGGAGGTTCGCCATTGGTTTTTAGGCTTGAATGATAGATAGAGGAAAAAAAAATTGCAGAAATTGGTACCTATAAAAAAATTATAATCTAAGAAGCATAATCTTTAGTTTATTCATAATGGATAAAATTATTGTCATTAACAACATGGAGAAGTGAGAGATCAAGAAGAAGATATTTTTACCACCATCTATATGTTAACAATATCAATATTTAAATGCAACCATCTTGTCGAGGGGAGAATATAAGTATTCCAAAAACTTGAATAGTAGTTTTTTATTATTGGATTAAATTATTTGGGGGTTACAAATTAATACAAAACCATATTTCCATTTACTCATGAATTCTATAATAATTTCAGATGTTTTTTTTTGTTATTGAAGGTAAATGGGATAAGTCCCTTTACAAAATTAATTTTTATTATGTAAATGGTGTATTGGGTTATGATATCTATATCTATATTCTATGTTCTTCTAAATTAGCATTTACTTTCAAGCTATTATGACATGTTGTGTCTTTGGCTTATTGTAATCCATGGTTACTGACATGGATGGTAGACATGTTTTGAGTTTTTCCCACTAATTATGTGATTAACTATGCTTTCACAAGTTGGCTATTGACAACCATTTTATAATATTGTATCATTGTGATGCACATTACGTTATATAATCCTTGTTACATCGAAGGTGTCCCTTTTTGAAATTAGCGAGGCTAGGAATTGTATACATGTTTCATTTTCATTTGACATTTTTCCATCTATTGTTTTGAAATGGGTGAAGTTTATCTTAAGGAAAAAAATAATATACACATATTATTGTAAAATGAACCATTTTCATACAGAAAAATTGTTTATATATAAATGAATGTTATAAATAATAATAAGGAATTTATGATTTTAAAATTTATTAAATATAATGGACCATTTTTCTAAAACAAAATTCGTAAATTTTGGTTATATATAAATGAATGCTATAAATAATAATGAGGAACTCATAATCATACGAACTTATTATAATTGTAATGATCTCAAAACCATGGAAAACTGGTGGGCAAGGACCAAATTGGTGTATGACACCCCCTTGTTTCTGGGACAAGGGACGCATTGGTGTATGAGATCCCCTTGTTTGTGGGACAAGGGACCCACCTCTGCTCATCAATTTCACACCTAACTCTACAAATGTATACATAATCTACCCCCCTCTGGTTTTCAACCCGTGGCCTCTTAGGAGGAAACACATTTTCTTAATGATTAGGCCCACTGAAGTCCATTTTCATATATGAGTTAAATATCGCATAATATATGAACACCATTCAACATACAAAATTACACATGCCCAATTAAAAGTAAAAAAAAAAAAGAACATAAGAAGAAATGAACCCAAAACTCATAAATTCAATAGTTAGATATATCTTGGTTTTAATATTGTGATTATGATGATCAAGACACCCATGTTCTCATAGTGGGTCACTTAGATCAAGCTACCCATGTTATCATAGTCGCTTGGAGGTCCACATTAACTATTTATGAATTCTTATTAAGAACTATTAGGTGGATGGTAAGGATTTAACCTCCACAAAATATTCTAAAATTTTCATAGTAGTATACAGAAATCAATGATAGATTTATTTCCAAAGTAGTTATGTACTTTTTATCCTTTTAATTAAATTAATTAATGAAAAAAAAAATCATATGAACAAATGTCATATGAAATGAGTTATGGTGTTTTGGTCATGTAGTATTGATAAGGCAGTGTCACTGGCCCATGATATTATAGCAATGCCTATTTACAAATTAAGAATCTCCATGGCAAATTAGGGATAAATATATTTAATTTATTTTTAATATCTAAATTAAAATTAAGTTTTTTATTTATTTATTTTTTATATTTTTGAAAAAGAATAATAATAGTAATGATAATTTAATTTCAAGATTATGGCTAAATTAGATATTAAATTGATATATAAATTTATTTCATTTCAATTTTATAAAGGTATATATATTTTAATCCTCTTTGAATTTGAACCTATAACATTTTATCAAAGAAACACATACTCTTAATGGTTGTTATATATATATATTAAGTTTATCTCCTTTATATTTATACTTTCTTAATCTGAAATTGAGATTTACAATTTATTTATTCCATATAAAAAATGAATATATGTAAAATAAACAATTCGATAATGTGAAAATTTTCCAAACTATAAATGCATATCATGTACTTAGTACATATTCCTTCAAATCAAGAGTGAGTAGTGTTTACTTATTGTTTCAAATTAAAAACGGGGAAAATGTTTACTCACTCATTCTTCAAGAAAACTAAATCATAATAACCAAATTATTAACAATCTTAACAATCAAGTGATGGAAAAATTATCACATCAATTAAATAACTGACATTCATTTAAACCAGATATTTTCATTATAGAAATATATTATAAATTTTATTATTATTATTATTATTTTTAAGGTGATGTATTTTCATTAGTCAAAAAGCATATATAACGATGTCAAAATGCATGTGGTCTCACCTCAACCAGGTTCGTTGACCAATGTTATTACTATGCTACATACAAAAAGGAAAATTCTCAATGGAGAGATCCACAACCTTATAGTCCTTAGATACTAGAAAATAAAAATAACTAGAAAGACACGGGTTATCATAGTCAATCATCAGAAGTGATTAAAGAAGGAGTATCTGACGTTGTTCCTACTGGAGGAGGAGGAAGGTATAAACAATTGACATGTTTCTCAAAATGAGAAAGCCAAGCTTCCAGCCTTTCGATCTTCTCCATCAACAGATTTTTTCCACACCAAAAAACCACAATTATTTCATGGATATGACATTGAAAATAATGGAGCTTCTTAAAACTTGGAAATAAATACCTTGTGTTCCTCCTTCCGGACCCTATCATGAGATTCCAACATGTCTATCGTATATTGGACTATTGCCTGAAGCACCATAGTTCTCCTAAAATTCCAATAAAATGCATGTCCAATTAACCCAACAGCACGAGGATTGCTGCTCCACCCCCATGTGCTCAAGATTTGGCCACGACCTGTTACCCTACACCCATTGCCTGCTCCACAACTACTCTTAGCCACAATTCCGCTACCCATGGAAACCACGAGACTGGACAAAGACCTTCACACACCAGGTGCTCCATGAACCCCACACCAAAATCTATGCATAATTTTGGTACCTTGGTTGTTGCTATCACCATCTAATCTCACACTACCACCCGAGACTCCATCCTCCATAACTGACCCCTCTGTAAGATGTAATGCTTCCACCTTCGCTTGAATAGAGCCACAAAAGGAATGCAGACTTGGCTTCATGTTGGTCACCATGTTGAACCCAAGACCCTTAAGGGTAACTAAATCCACACGAATGGTCACCTAATCAAACCTATAACCGCACACACAAAACTAACACACACTACCAATCGACCTCACTACACCATAAACCCAACACTCCACACACTAGACAAAGAAGGAAAGGAAATTGAGCACCACTTATAACCTCGACCTATGATCACCATGAAAAGATAAAAGATATAGGCTAGAACTTGTGCAAAACACCTCACCTTGAAACTCCAGAAGGACACCTCCTAGTTGTGCACAAGAAGAACTACAAGTTGAGGCTCCTAAAAATTGATTGGTGCCAAAGCCACTAGACATCACCGAAGGGAATTATTCTATCAATGGCCCCAGGAAGGAAAATCCAGGTAATGGGTACACCAGACAGCCAAAACAACACCAACACTAAAACCTCTGCTTGAGCAAAGCCAACACCATCTAAAGCTCAGGCGCCACTTACAAAAGAAACAAACACATTACAAAGATAAATGAAGAACCACCATCCAAAATTCCAAAGTAAGAATCCACACAGAAGTAAAACATCAACACCTATAACCAACCAAATATTCAAATAGCACACCATCCAACCAAGGAATGAAAGGGAAAGTATCACCTAGATAAATAGGGAAAACATTTTTACCATATTGAGCCTGCAGGAGAAGCAATAAACATAAGACCAACACCATACCCACACGACCCTAATAAATGGGAACATAGGTAAATTTGTATCCTTCAATGAGCCAAGAAACACCTACACTTCTTCATGCTCCATATTAATTAACAACCATAACTTCGACACCATTGATCCTTGAGACAATATTTTTCCTTTGCACGTAGGTGAAGGAAGATGTTTCAGACGTTTTAATGCAGACAAATTAACCACAATGTGATGGAAGGGTTGAATGACTTCCCTACTCTGCTCAAACCTTATGCCAAATGTCATTCTTCTTGTGATGCATGGTTCCAAGTGTTTGACACTCCCATTGGGGACAATTATTTTATTTTTTTAATATAATTAATTTTTAAGTTATTTATAAAAAGTTTGTAGTTAATCAAATTCATTTTTAATTAGCATTATTTTTTTTAAATCACATTTGAATCTTTATATTAATAAAAACTTGATATTTGTACTTATTACAACTATATTACATATTTAAATTACTAAGAAATAATAAATAAACATGTGTCACTATAATATGACATTGAAAATAAAATATAAATATGGAGGCTTGTGCAACACATCAATTACTGAAGTCATAAAAATTTTTACAAGAAAATAGTTCTTATTCTATTAAAATATATTGAATTATTTACATCTTATAACTAGGGCAGGTTCAAGGTTCTTACATAAGTTTACTATGATAATTGTAATGTGCACTCTAATATTTTTCTGTATATCATAGATAAAAACTAAATATACTCATTTTAGGATTCGGTTATGGAGCTTCATGTTCAAAATACATGATAACTATGATGTAGTGGGGAAAGAGACCTTAAATTAAATTCGATTTAAACAAGTCATCTATCCATTCCTTTTTACACCATTCTTGATGTTAGCATATTAAGAAATGCGATAATATTTACATTAAATTATAAAATGTTTAGTTGAAATTAAATGGGTTTAGTTTTTATTTTTTTCTACCAATTTATAGCTCTATCATAACCGAACCAATTCTTTTATATAACAAAAATTATCTAAATTTTTTTCAAGTTCCTATAGAAATTCTACCTCTAGGGATTGTTAAGATAACTCCCACACAAAATTGTGTTAATTGATTATGTTAAAATCCCACCGTGAGATGTTATTTGGTATTTGGTATTTTTTTGTTTAGGAATGACCATCCTTGATATAAAGACTTATTAAATATGGTTAACTTACATGGTAACTCATTAATGTGGGACCCAGACAAGTTGTGAATAGGAAACCATAATTACTTCTAGAAAGATGACAAAGAAAGATATAAAATTTTAACATCCATAAGGTTGAAGATAGCCTATATGACCTCTTTTAGAGTGAGAAACTTGAAAAAAACATGCATCTCAAGATATTTAATCCATTTGAAAATGGATTTATATTGTTTTTATATATGCATACAAAATGTGTAATTTTTCATTTTTTGTAGAAATGATACAAACATATGTATATCAACGGATTCTATCTGATCAAGCAATGTACAAAAGCTAGATATTGAATCCTTCTACAAATCAATTGTGGAAATTAAACATGATCATCAATCACAACAATTAACAAAAGAAGAAATTCAAACCACAAAAAAGATATTTTCCCAAGGAAATCTTGCTGATGAAATCCCCTCTATCATATATTGTATATTCCACAAGGAATCATGAAACAATTACAATGCACTCTTCTCACAATAATCTCCTGCAATATTCCTATCATCTCACACTCTTCCATACAAAATTGTTCCAGCACTTAGCTAATTCTCAGCCTATCTTTAGCATGCCTTGGTCATGAAGTTCCTGATGAATGCAATGCCTATTCTTTAGGAATTTCAACCTTCCTCAACTACACTAAGTATTAGGGGAATCCTATGGTGTTGTAACCACATCTGGGCAGTCTGCTAATATCACAATTGATATTTAACTTCCCTTTAACCTTTTTCTGAACTAGGTCTCCACTAGAACTAACATGCATGTAGGTATTAATAGTAAATTATCAGTCGTATGGCATATCACTGCATGTGAATTAAATCTAATTTAATTCAATTGATCTCTCACTAGTGCAACAAACAGTTACAACTAGTTAAACTGACTTTAACTCACTTAAATGAGTTAACTGATTACTCATGCATTAAAATCATGCACTTAACTACAAATTTAACACTAAAACACATAAGATCACTCTGCGTGCCTCACCAACTACCCTCAACTGAAAATTCATGAGCTAACTGAGTTCATCACACTCAATTAACTATTACAAGTCATCATGAGATAATATTACATTTTATTGTCCAATTTAATTAAGGGATAATTAAATTTGACACATATCTAATTTATTAAATAAATCTAAGTTCACACTAATGTATCGCTAGGACCCATCAGTACATGACCTATGGTCCCACACTAGTGTAGGTGTTGTCATGTTATTTTCTGGATGTCAATTTCATTCTTTCTTGTTGCAAACTTCAACATTTTTAAAACCATATTTTTGAATTCATAAATGGATACAATTCCTTGAAAGTTTACTTAGACACTTGGATTGTGTAAACTACACCACATAAATTTTCAATTTCAACAAATATTCGCTAGACAAAATTTAAATTTAAATTCAAAACTAGAATTAATGGCACTAAATAACTTTTTTTAAAGAAGATAACTCAAATTCGAAAAAATAACCTCTTCTTTATGTTAATTTTAGAATATCTTGGAATCTGAAGGTCACTCTAGTGAAACATGTTCTTTATTGAATCTCATTATCAACAAACATAGTCATTTCCAACGCACTGTGAGTTTAGTCATTTCCTCTGTGGAGTTACATTTTTGTTGGCCAGTGCCCACAAGTATGCCCAAAAGTACCTATGTTAATGTTTATTCTCATCATATTGCATGTGATAGCTTTGATATAATATTTATATAATATTTTGACGTAGTGGTATGATTTGAGAAAAATGATTTAGCCAGTTGGTTCGAGCAACATCATCTGGTAGACACACATCAACACAAGTGTGAGACTATTGCAAGAATAAACACATTTCCTCACATTGATCATCAACCCTTTTGGTTGTTACATTTCCTTTTCTGCAACATTTTTGTAAAAACATCATAGGCATGTTCGATTCCTTATGTTTTTCTCTGCACCTTTAGGGCAGCTGCTACTTTCTATTTGCTGATATGCTAGTGCTAGACAACAATTCATGAAGTGGACACCTTTTCAAACTCTGAGTTATTCAAAATCATTTTCACATTCGATGCATTATACAGCGATAAGAAAGTCTCTTAGCACAAAACAACCCACACGCCAATGTTCTCTTGATATTTGCAATCTATATGACCATACTAATAATAAATAAATCCTTAAAAGTACATTATAAACAACATAAAATTCAGAAACCCATTAAACATTAACTTTAAAAAGATATTTATAATCATATCATCATACTAATCATAAATAAATACTTAAAGTACATGGTAAAGAACATAAAATTTAAGAATCCATTAAACGCTAACTTTAAAAATATTATGGTAGAATAACATGTATGAGATTTGGAAAAACATGCTATACATTTCTTCCTAGGAGGTCACAAATTTAAAACTAGAAGGGAATAGAGCTATTGTCAAACTTGATCCTAACCTTAAAATTAGATAATAATAATAATAATATAAGAAAATACTAAAAAAAAAAACCAAATTATTTAAAAAACTTACACTAAAACACCAAAGTTAGAAATAATTCATTCCTACTTGTCTATGGTTGTAATTCTCCATTTTAGGAGTTTGTTCCTACATAATAGGAAATAGCTAGAATATAGTTTCTCCTAGTTTAGTGTGTGGTTGAGAGAATCTCTCAACCACACTACTGTACGTCTAAGATAGAATTCCTATCTTGAGACTATTACTTGTATAAATATGTGTGTAATTCCTTAATTCATAATATAGAATATATTGAGTGTGAGTGTGCCAATTTTATCTTGGTATCAGAGCTCCAGAGCCCATAACGGCCTGGGCCTCGGCCCCTGGTGGGCTGAGGAAATAATTGAGTGCATATATTTGTATTATTTGTCTGTCCATCGAAAGTTGCGAGGGTGTTGTACGATCTGCCAAAAAGAGCGTGGTGCTGATCTCTATTTTGAAGCCTGTTGTTTGGTTAAGTCCTTCAAAGTCGAAGAGGATTGCTGGAGGATGTGAAAACTTGTGACAAATCGCTGCTGCTATAAGATATGTTGATCTACAGAGGAAGTGTAGTGTTTCCCTTGCATTAAAGTTACTAGGCTACGTGGAGAGTGCAGCGGCGTGGAGTCGACTGTGTAGCTGTGAGCGTGAACACCTCTGTGCGGTAGATATCAGCTCAGAACACAATGTGAAGGCCGAGCCCGAAGAAAAAAAATGTATTTCATGCCGTGACTGCAGATCCAAGTATGTCGGTTGAGGATTGTCGGAACTAAGTTAAGCTGAGCTACTGAACGTGTTGTCTATTGTGATCGAAGTGGATCGTTGTGCCTGTAAGTGGCAAGCAAGCGGTTGATCTGCTCATATCGGCGGTAGTTGTCAGGCCGATTGCCTCTTCTCCTACATCCTGGGAAGCGTTTGGAAGCAGTTGCTGCTTCAAGAGCTCAGTGAAGGAAAGATTCCATCCTTCCCGACGTCTCATCTTCCAAGTCTCATTAAGTGCAGGATTGTGTGGTTGCTAATTCTAAACACAGTGCATACGAGCTTTGTCTTTATTGCAGGTAAGGGTCCCTTTAGCAGGTTTCCAGTAGTGTGGAAAACTGTCTTCTCATGCAAGACTTTAAATTGCTTTGGTTTGGAGTTTGCACCATAACATGCACAACTGCCAGTTTTTCATCTTATCCCTCATTTCTATATTCTCTTTAAGATGTTATAAAGGAAGGTTGGTACGAAAGAACTAGTTGGCAATGGGTTATTCTGTGGTTCTGCAATCGCTATTTAGTTTGTAAATCAGTCCCAGGAAAAACTTTAGGTGTTAGATTGTACAACTTTCAAGTTTCAACTTTGCTTGTAACTTTCATATAATGGGCCGTGCTGTTGGGTTTTTACCATATGTTGGCTGCTATGACCGGGCATAACCTTGGATTAACGAAACCTGCACAAGTCACTTTGCCAGAGTTCGCATTTTCTGCTACGGAAATCCACGTGACAGAGTGGAAAGGGGATATCTTGGCAGTGGGTGTGTTTGAAAAAGACGTGACAAAGGCGAGAGCTGGTGTCAATATTTCTAGATTTTCCAAAGCCAGGAATAACGTTTCATGACATAACGACGTTACTTCTTGATCACAGGGCATTTCGGGACAGCATTGATATATTTGTTGAGAGATACAAGGATAAGAATATTGCAGTTGTATCAGGAATTGATGCCAAAGGATTTATTTTTTGGTCCTCCAATTGCATTGGCAATTGGGGCCAAATTGGTACCTATTCGAAAACCCAAAAAGTTGCCAGGTGAGGTCATTTTGAGGAGTATGCGTTGGAGTATGGAACAGATCATATTGAGATGCATGTTCGAGCAGTACGACCTGGCGATCGCACCCTTGTTGTTGATGATCTAATTGCTACTGGGGGTAACTTATCTGCAGCGATGAGATTATTGGAGCGTGTTGGTGCTGAAGCTGTTGAATGTGCATGCATTTTTAGAGGCAGACAGTAAGAATTTTGTAAGAGTTTTCTTGTTTTCTTAGTTGTTTTTAATTGCTGATCACGATGAGAATGAGCTGCAAATGGCGTTGCGGATGAGCTTGCAGCAGCCAGTGTTATTATTACATTGAATTTGAATTACCCTCAGAGCAGAGAGTGTCGTGATGCTGGGCAGCACAATGAGATGATTGCAAAAGATTTGGAAGACGTTTGTCGAAGGCAGACTTTCCATGCTTCATAGAAGCTCACAGGTCAGAATCGATTGGTTCAAATGGTAGAGGTACTTAATTGTGGTGTTGAAGCATGCTATATTTGTATGTTGGGATAGTAGCATCGTCAAGCACTAATGCTCAATTTTGTTGTCGAAATTTGGCGTGATGTCATGTTTTTTTTAAGAGTGGTCATGTAAATCTGGTTAAATTAAATGTTGTGACATTTAGTTTGTGCAACTAGTGTCACAAGTGCAAGTTTTTGTTGGAATTGCCCGTTCCAACAATTTTATTTGCGGAAACGTTTTACTACCAGATACGATGATGACATAACAGTGAAAATGGCATCAAAGGGTAGTGGTTGGAGCTGCATGATGATCGCGGTTGTGTGTATCTTGGTATCAGAGGGGATACCAGAGGGGATAGCTGTATGTGTGTCTGGTGTGATCAGGGGAGTAGATTGTGATGGAAAGTGGCGAGCATGAGGCAGCATGCTTGAGAGCAGTAACTAGCCTTGATACTGTAGGGGAAGTGGCATTGTGTTGCCAAGGGGAGTGGATACTGAAACACAACGGAAGATTGGACCATGGAGTCCTGGATTAATGTTCTTGAAGGGAAAATCGTGTTCTCTTCGTGTGGCTGTGAGTGCCAATGTTTCAGTTTCTTTATCAGTTGACCCCTCACAGGTATCGTTGGAATGGTTATAGGGATGCTTGAAAAATAATCATCTATGGGCAGAGATAGAGAAACTTGATTTGAAGAATTTATGTTGTGTTTGCTTGGAATCATGTTTTAATATTATTGAGCCTTATTGAGCCTAGCTAACTCAATGTAGGCAAAGTTATTTTGTTAGAATTTGCAACTCTAACGAATGACAGGTGAAACGTGGATTTCCAAGAAGTTATTTGAACAGACAAGGATGCCCAAGATGTGAACAATGAACAGATGAGGTAAAGCAGCAGCGACAACGTTTGTGGTGGATAGCAAAATAGATGTTTGTTTGAGTTAGTGTGGTTTGTGGAATAGTCTCCCTAGCATGTTATAAGCAAGTCCAGTTGTTGTAATGGTCATTGTATGTACCCAGAAACTCCAAATGTTGAAGTATGGAATGTAAGCCTGGTAAAGGCATTTGAAAGTTCGTGGTGATCTTAAAACCACTTTGTAATGGTTTATTGTCAGCCTGAAACCATCTTTTGTCACTGTAAAGTGATGGTTTGTGGTGAGCCAGAAACCACATACAGAGCCTTAGTGGCTACAGGATTTTCCTGGTGGTGGCACATTTAAGTTCCGAATTTGCCCGGTGGTGGCAGATCGGACTTGCCAGGTGGTGGCATATTGAAGTTGGCGGATTTTCCCGGTGGTGGCAGATCGGACTTGCCCGGTGGTGGCATATTGCCTGAGTGGCTAACGTGTACACGGGAGCTTTGTGCTCGTAGGAGCAGGTGGACTGCAGTAACACCTGGCTCAGTCTCAGATGATTCATCAATCTCTGAGAAGAAGGGGGTTGGTGTGCTTTCTTAGCTGACAGTTGTGTTGAGAAGTACAATTGGCGCGACTGTTCAGTACATACTCGTGCCAATGCACCAAATCACGGGAATGGCGCGGAAGCGCACGATTTTTTTATTCAGGAAGACGCCAACTCAACTTCATGGGGGTCCGTGGGAAGCCTCATCTTCGTTTGACGATTTGCGGAGAAGCAGATTGGAGAAGTTGCGGATCTGTCCGAGAAAGGCAGTGTGTTTTGGAGGTTTTGCACATGCAATTCGCCTGATGGTGGTGGATTTGTAGGTACATATATGCAGTGATAACGGTCGTCATAATCATGTATGCGAAGGACATCCTACAGGACTAGCGGTTGCAGTGGTCGGTACCCATGCATTCCGGTGGATGGTTGCTCTTTTATATGGACGTCGACATATTCTTTGTTTTGTTTGACCACAACCAGACTTTGTGAATCACTATCATGACAAGTAGTCATTAAGGGGGGGAGTTAGAAATAATTAATTCCTACTTGTCTATGGTTGTAATTCTCCATTTTAGGAGTTTGTTCCTACATAATAGGAAATAGCTAGAATATAGTTTCTCCTAGTTTAGTGTGTGGTTGAGTGAATCTCTCAACCACACTACTGTACGTCTAAGATAGAATTCCTATCTTGAGACTATTACTTGTATAAATATGTGTGTAATTCCTTAATTCATAATATAGAATATATTGAGTGTGAGTGTGCCAATTTTATCTAACACAAAATCTAATCTTATACTTATAGGATAAAAAACAACATCAAAAAATATAACTAGTCTAACTTTCTAAATACTTTAGTCCACAAATAGGCCTAGATTTCTAACTATAGCAATCTGGAAATTAATGTAGTCCACAAATAAGTCTAGCTTTCTAACTATTGCAATCTAGAAACATGTCTAGCATTCTATCTACTGCACTTCCGAAACATTGAGTACATTTATGTCAACAAATAACCTGGTCACCCCACCATAAGATTTTTTTGCATCATAATTTTATGCTCCAACTAAAACTTATCGGGTCGAAGTCACCGAAATGAGGCGGTCAAATTTTCAAAACATTGCATGATGTAATTCCTCTTTGCTAGTCTCCCATGTTTATCACGATTGTTGTACGACCCAAAGAAACGAGCATGTTGACGTTGTTGGGGATGGACCATTGCTGTAATTAACATGAAATGCGGTGAAGCCAATTGTTTTCTTATTACAAGACATTGTTCCCTGAACCTTCTATTACCACATTTTTAACCCGTGTAAAGTCAATTATCAACGATAAAATGACATGTTGGTCTGAAAATAACAGGAGTAAGTGAGACCCTTAACCGTCCATCCAATGATTTGAAAAAGGAGCCAAAAGGAAATCAAACAAGTGGCAACTGCCAGCAGTATTTAGTTACTTCGTTGGCATTTCTGGGTTTATTATTCAAGTCCATAAATTGGACCAAAAGTATTAAATTTGAATTCGGAGGGTCGACAGGAGCCTCAGCACAAATTTTATATATAGAAGTTAGATTTTTTTCATTTTATTTTTTAACATAATCTTGCCTGGTTTAGATTTAAAATGGTAAAATAATTTAATTGAATTGTATGTATATTTTCAATAGGATAAATATTTCATTATATTTGCAGTATGTTTTAAAATTGTTTTTGATATAAAGAAATCATTTAATAGATGAAAGTTTAGAGATATTTGAGAAAGTGAAATTAAGATTTTATGAATTACTAATTGGTCATTTTAAGTAGTGCTATTTTTTTCTCCAATAATAATAAGTTAGATTACATGTAAGGACAAGTAGCATAGCATTTTATATCGTGTGATTTTTCTCAAATAATAATGAGAAGTTGGTTTGCAAATACAACTAATAATAATTGTCTTCATTATTATTAATTTGACGAATAAATTAAAATAAGTAATCATATTATATATTTAAAATATATATATTATAATATAAATTTTCTATAAAAATAATAAAGTGTTATTGACTAGACAAACTTATTTTACAGCCCAGTATAAAGAGATGTGTAAATTTGTCTCTCCATTTGTGTCTCTTTAAAATAAAAATAAAATATAAAAAAATTATTTTAATTAGAAAAATAATTTCATCTATGATTAAAAAAATATATATATATGTTGTAAAGTAATTAGAAGTAAAAAAATATTTGGATTCTTAAATCATATAGTTTTCAAAGGTATTTTAACAAGAAATTTAAATAAACTATTTGAAGATCTACTTCATATATATCTATATATAGAAGAAAAAAAAAGGTTTTATAGTTAAAATTCTATTTGATCCTTTATATACTCTATTTAGCATTAAAAATTAAAATTTAAATAATGAAAACTAAAACATTGTACTTTGCACTTTAAAAAAAATTGTAAGTGAAGAAATTTGATCTCTCATTCTACAATCCCGTATCAAGGAATGGGTAATTTTTTCCATCAGTTCGTGCTTTTTCAAAATATAAATAAAAAATAAAAATTAAATTTTAAATAGAAAAATAATGTTGGTTATAATTAAAAAAAATTAATATGTTGTGAGATAATTATAAGTAAAAAACTGTGTGAATCACATGTTTAAATATATATAGAAAAAATTTAACTTTTTATGGTTAAAATTTTTATTTGGGCCTATATATATTCTATTTAGCATTAAAAAATCAAATTTAAAGAGTGAAAAATAACACATTGTGTTTTGCACTCTAATTTACACGTGAAAAAATTTCAATTTATTAGAAGTAAAAATGTGCGAGTGACATGTTTACATCTTATGCTTTTAAAAAGTATTTCAACAAGAAATTTAATAAACTATTTGAAGATCTATGTTAACTAATTTATGTCGATATGTTAACTAATTTATGTTCATATCAATTTCAAAAAATTGTTAAAATAAATTAATTTAGTGTTATATAAAAAATAACTCAATGCGGATTATTAATAAAATATTTTAATACGAATTAATATTCACATATACTTAAATGTATATTAATAAATAAAAACCATTTTAATTTGCCTAATAATATATATGTCACAAAAAAAAAAAAAAAAAACTTTTCAGCTCATCTTAAATCATATTCTTAAAATAAATCTATACAAAATTTTGTATAAAAATAATATAATATATTTAAACATTTATTAAATTGTATAATATGATGACCATTTCCATCTTCATTTAGAAATTATATTATTTTTTTTCCAATATAAAAATTTCTAACTGTACAACTTCATTTCTTTATATTTGAGTAAGAAAAAAAAAATCAGAACATCCTTATTACGTCATAAAAGGATATCATGATGGAAATGTGACATCACATTCAATATGCATAAAAAAATTATTACTACAGCATAAAACGAAATCCGATAACCCAACATTATTACATCGTGAATATTACGTCGCATGGAATCCGGAAAGACCACATCTACTATTTCAGCGTTTACTCTGACGACTTCCGATTATGAGTATTACGCGTATTCGGTCTTCGATAATTGGTTAGCAATACCTTGTGGATGCAAATGTTCTGTGATATAATGCGCTCATACTAATAGAATGAGCAAAACGTTTCCGTAGAACAGATTTCCAGTTTGTGAAGATGAGCTACGCCACTGATTCCGCTGCACGAATAACGTACATACCTGCATGCGCTGGTTGCAAAATCCGGAGAAGGAAATGTTCAGACACATGCGTGTTAGCTCCATATTTTCCTCCGGACGATATCCACAAGTTCCTGCTGATACGGAAAGTGTTTGGACATGCCCGCATGATCAAACTACTCCAGGTTCGTTCCATTACCCTAATGCAATTTTCATATTTAGGTTTTTCTGCGTAACATATACCAGCACAGCGAACAAGAAGTAGAAGCTAATTTCACATAGAAGTATTGACAAAAATTTAGGTAAGGGTCCATAGGATATAATAAATGGCCAGTGATCGAGTTTCTAATCACTTAGATCATATCTCCACTTTCTATACCTCAGGTCAAATCTCTTCAGATCTTCATATCCTGAATTTGATTAGGTCTATTTAATTTGAGAGCTTTTAACAATTATTGGTGTATATGAAGAATTATGAAAAAATTATACTCACGGTTGGTTAATAATAACTGATGGAAGATAAACAGACCAGAAATTATATATGATGTTTCCGAATCTCGATTCCTCTTCCATGCAGTTCAAACTTTTTGAAATATATCTGCCAAGCTTCATTTCCTTCCTCCAATTGTTCTGTTCGAGAAAATACAATTTCATCTCTGTGTTTCGAACTTTGGATTCCTGATAACTGATTCACTACGCATCTTGATAACTGATTCCTACCAATCTAGAGAGGATTTGATTTGATTTAATTAGGATAGACTTACATTAATATTGGTATAGGTGGGTATATTTTAGAAGTGAATAAAAGCTTTCAGATTGAATAGAATATTGAGTAGATGTTTAATTTTCATTTTCATTTTAATTCCGATTGTACAATAACCAACAACCAGATTAATCTGTTTTTCCATTTTATAGAAATTTTCTATATTTTAATTTACAAATCTCCATATTAATAGATTATAATCTGAAGCGTACTTTAAAGTAGATGATTCTCACTGTAAATGGTTTGTTGTATAATTAGTTTGTTATATAATTAGTATATACTATTTAAACTTCCAATGAAGAGAGATAGGTTTAGAAAATTAAAATTGTCTCAATATGTTTGGTAAGAACTGAAATCTAATGTTAGAATCATAGTTATCAAGTTCGAATTTGAATTTGATAAAAATTCTGATGAAAGATTTTCAATTCGGAGTACCTTAAACATTTAAATATATATGCTATTTTTTATATAACAACAGTGCATTGTCATTTTTCTTCCATTCATTTTAAAATTTAAGTAATTTTTGTTTTAGTAAATATAAACAATTTTAAAACTTCAATCTACTTACCAAAACCACAACCATACTTATCTTATCTCCAAAATCTCTCTTCCTTTCAAAACTCAAATCTTTCTTCCTTCTTTCAAATTTTATCTAAAATCCTTTTATAATTAATATTTATTTAAAAAATAAATATTCAAAACTCAAAAATACATCCTTCTTAATTTAAAATTTTATCAAAAACATTTTATAATTAATACATATTTAAAAATTAAATATTCAAAACTTATTTTTAAAATTTTTTTTAATATAAATATATTTATAAAATTATTTATTTTTATAAATTTTATTTCTAAATTAAAATTTATACTTTTCTTAATTTAAATTCTTTCTTTCTTTCTATTTTATCTCAACATTTTAAATCCATTAAAACAACATAAAATTGAAGGACAACTTGTATATTTTTTGTTCAAGGACAACTGCACTTAAACACTTACTATTAAAGCATACAAATTAACGAATCCCTAACCGTGAATTTTCTTTCATCCAAACGAGCTAACATACCCCATCGATCGAATCATTCGATGTACGAATCGAATTCCCAATTTTTTTTGGTTTGATGTACTAGAGAATTTGGTAGCGATGGTTAGAAGTGAGTTATATAATTAAAAAAAAAACTTTTTTAATAATCTAAATAATTAGAAATTTTTATTCAAAAATATAAATAATAATCTTTTTTATTAAAACTTTTTATTAATTGGGTGGCGAGACAAGCACATGACACATGGTCTTGCTACATGGTCACGCATGGGCTCAAGCGGGTGGTATTTATAACAACAAACTAGTCTCAACATTCAGTCATTAATACGCCCAAACGTCGATGCTCCTACCACCTTCTCAAAATGCCTCCATGATGTATCAATCTGCCATTTCCCTCCAACTGCATTTTCCCCTTTGCGGTCTTAAAGCCGAGCTCTCGAACACACTCATGGAGGCAGTGCAACTTTCATTGTTGCCTTATGCTTGCTCCTAGTCTCCATTTCACTCACAGCCTTTACTAGAACTTCAATTCGGCCCCTTGGTCTCAGAATCCTCATCCTACAGCGCCCTCTACTCAGTCGTCTCTGTTCACTTGCATCTCTAACGCCTCTGACGACTCCAATATGCCAAGGCGGCACACAATGCGTTGTCAGCGAGGCAGTGGGCACAGTCGGGATTCTCGTCCTCCTCTGTCCATCTGTTATGAGTCTTCTTCACTACCTCAGGATGAGCTTTTCGCCCACTATCTAGCCACTCGCAGTGACAGAGGCCGAGGTCACGCCTCCCAGTTGCCTCGCTCTATCTCTCCTTACGGCATTTCGGCTCTGTGTCACACCACAAGACGTGGCAGAGGTCAGAGCTGACCTTCTCCGCCTACGCAGACCCCTCATTTGGAGACGCGACCTCTTCTGCCTAGGGAGAATTTTGTGCAATTCCACTATACCTGTGCTCTGGACCGTCCTTGCCTCACTGCTACCATCACCATTAGCTTCAAGGAAGAGGCCTCCCTCAAAGCAGGCCAAAGCTCGAGGAAAAAGCAAAGAAAATCCACTATAGCCACTGCGGCTCGTCACCATTTTTCTTTTTTGACATATAATGCCTCTAGAATGGGATAGTCACCATTTTTCTTTTTTGACATATAATGCCTCTAGAATTGGCTAGTTCAGATATTCCAGAGGCCAAACTCTTCTTGTACATTACATTACATTTATAGAATTTAGTCCAACTTAGAAAAAAAATATTATTAAAACTTTTCATTTTATTTATTAAATAATATTTCAAAAAAAATATTTTAAATATGGTAACTTATTTCCAAGGTAAACTCTACCAAATAAACCTTGTAGTATTTTACATGTGTTACTTACTTGTATCAATCCTATCAATCTATCTCCCAAGGGTACCAATCTACTCGTTTCGAGAGGAGATGCTTTGTTTTATCAGACTGGCCTATATTAATCGCCTTTTAGAGGAACTGCTAGAAGATCTTACCCTTAGATTACTGCCCGAACGCTACCATTATGGAGTTAGTTTACCACCCTTTTCATTCCACCAAGAACAACACTAGGTAAAAGTATTTTAAGAAATTTCCTTGGAAACCTTTGACCTTAGGCCTTAGACGATGTAGTCTCGCAAGGGGGATAACAACATGAATGAGTAGGGTACCCCACCCACAGATGATGTACTGATGCTCTCATCTCCGCATGCATCTTGAGAATTGGTACGTCTCATCCCACCAATTGTCCAATAAGAACTAGTCTAAACAGAAGTTGTCTTCCCAATATAAGTGTGCATATCTCGGTAATTACGCCAACCATATATGTTGAATGGATCATGAACCTATACACAAAGAAGACTCATGCAAGCATGTTTGCCCTCATTCCAATTTAGATGTATTTATAAGAGGCATTTAGCCCAATAATATAATTTAAATAACTCATGAGAGTTAATAGGATTAGGAGACTTATGCAAACATTCAAGAAAATTAACAAACACAGCCAAGATACTTTAGGTTAATCACATCTTTAATATACATGGAATCTTTAAAATATTTATTTTTTAAATTTAACACTCTATTTCTAATATAAACCGATCTCTCAATTTTATCAAAAATATAAATTGTATTTTTTTTATATAATAATATAAGAAAATAATTATAAAATATATATTAATAATAAATTAACATATATTTTTGATTAATTTTATTATGCTTATTCAATTTACATAGTTGCACTAATTTTAATTTCTTATTATTTATTTATCAGTGGTGTTTTAAAACATTGGCCGTTCTTTATATTGGTGACAAAAGTTAAATTTAATTTATTATTTTTCATTTCATTTCTAATTGCTATTTTATTGGATAGAAATATATGGTTGGATTAAGGGATTTGATTATTTTCTTAAAATTTTATTCTTATTTTTAATTTTAAAAAAAAAAATTTAATTATTTTATAATAAATATAAATAAATTTTTTATTATAAATGTTGTGATATTTTTTATTTTGAAATTATGTTGAACTTCTTTAATATTGGATAGAAAAATCATCTAATTTCCTCACCATAATAATATGTAGAGTAATTGATAAATTTAAATAACAAGAATTATTTTATATATATATAATAATTTTATTATTTATAATTATCAATTATTTTTTTTATAAGAGAGAGGTATTAAGAAAAAAATATACATATTATATATGGTGAGGACTAATTTCCTCTCTATATATAATATGTATAGTTGTTTCTTAATACTTGTTTTTTTATGTAAAATTAATTGATAATTTTAAATAATAATAGGGTTTTTATGGTATATGAGACAACTTATGGGGATTTCTTCCCACCAAGCTTGATTATTCAATTACTATTATAATGTTTTTGTTACGCGGTGGGTGCTTTGCATGCATGAGCATGCAAATATATCTTTTTTTTGAGCCTTTTATTATGGCACAAGGAGTTGACAAGTTCCTCTATGAAGAGATAGTGAGAGTTGAGGTTAAGACCTCGGCCACCCGGAGATTTCTTTCCCTTTAGTGCAAGGAGGTAGTGGTGCCTTTTGTAGTTGGAGAATGCTGAGCAGTGCAACTTGAAAAACATTTATTTCGACTGGAGTGTTCGGTTTGCAAGTTAGTTTCATCTAGTCTAGTCCTTTTTCTTGTCTTAGTAGATGTATCGTTGCATCTTTGTGGTGAATTGGGTCTTGAAGGGTGTGTCTCTCATCCATGTCACATCAATTGACTCTTGAAGTCTCGTATTTTTCTTGAGTAGTCTAGGGCTATTAAGTGTCTATGTTTGAATCGGCTTGTTAGCACTTGTAATGGATTTAGTTGGCTTTGGTGGGAAGGATTGGCTTTGGTAGTTTTAATTTCTGATCGAGTCAGGGGTTGTGTTTGATGGTTGATGTTGGGTCTCTTTTCGATGGGCAGTATTAAGACCACAATCTTGGGGTGGTGTTCTTTTTTTTTTTCTAGTGGTTGACGAAATTAAATTTACTGATGAATTAAATTCTCCTTCCACCTTCTCTTGTCGATTGTCACTAAAGATTCAACCCTTCGTCTAGTGTTATTGTGATGAGATTATGTGCTGGTGTACAAACATTATCGAGGGAGGTTTGGTTCATTTTTGTGTCCTTTTGTAGGTAGTGAAAATCCCCACAGGTAACAAGGGTTATCTCTTTTTGACATAGAGATTCTTCCAAGGAGAAGACAATGTAGTAGGAGGGGTGGTCGTGGAAAAACCCAGCCTGGATATAGGGGAGAGGATCTTTGCTCAAGACTCTTCTGCAATCAATTTCAAGGCAATTTTGTTGGAAACATGCTAGGAGATAAGGGATTTAGAGATAAATTATCGATAAGAGAGGGAGTCTATGTCTGACTCTGAATTACTAGAGCACCTGGCTCAGCGGGTGACAGAGCCCGAGAACACCCGGGGTGGAGCAAAATAGTGCTTGAACTTATTTGAGCTTCATTAGAAAATGAAGGTACAATTAGGTTTCGTACTGAGAGACAAATGAGTGGAGAAGCACAACACCTTCACATCCTTAGAGTATGTTAAGGGGATGTTGAGAAGGCTCTTTGTGGAAAGAATTGATTCTCACATCATTCATGTGGAGAGCCACGTTGTATGTGACTTAGATGGAAGAGATTTCAAAGACACTCCCAGGTCAAGTGGTCAAGTTCTGGCAGATGTGGCATCTTCAGATAATGAAAAGCTATATATGTTGGTGAGTGATGGGTCTTTGCTCTTTCTTGAGCCACTCGTTCTTTTGGTTCTATTAGGCCTTTTAATTTCCTTTCACTTCTTCGATTACCACAACATATTAGAGTCATGACCATGTGTTTCTTGAGTTGAATGTGTTATTTTTTCTAGACTAGGGTTCATCCCATCATATATCAAGATTGTATTAATAGGGTTTTCTTAATAGAGATGTCTATCAACGGTGGTATGTTGGTTTGTAATTTGGTGGTGGTATCACCTTTTTTAGTGGTTTTATGGCATCAATGATGCTCTTAGGCAATATTTGATACAAATTTTGAATTGACTCTTACAGATGACCAATGTGTAATTGTAGTGTCATATACCTCAGATTTTTGGGCATGGCATCAATATAATTTTTAATATTTCTTGTATGGAGGGTTTCAAGGCCTAAACAGGCCCGTATATGAGAAATTATGTAGACGTATAATCAATAGTAGTTTTTATAAGCAATAAAGTTTGAGATCCGAGTTCTAAAATTCCCTCTTTCCATAAATGGTTATCTATGTATTTTAGTTTTCTCGATTAATACAAAATTAAGACATTTAATATATATATATATATAATATTTTAATAATTTCGAATTAATATAATATTAAACTCTCAAGTGGGCAGTGGGAGAGGAGAGGTGGCACACGACTGTGTGTACCAAATGACCACTTAATGAGGGAAAATGATCTTACGGGGAGGTATGACAACTCGCACAATATAATGAAGACGAACACAAATGATGGTGGAGGCCAACTAACCTTATTAGAATTGTATGGGAAACAAAACCGGTGTGTCAAGGGAGTTATGAAGGCCAGTGAGGGGAAAGGTGGTATCTTATCCCAATAGTTTACGAAGGAAGGAAGAGCAAACAGAGTTGTTGCGTCAGAGCGGGTTGGAACCTCGCATTTGGATCCCCTCACCTGGTATGTGGTTCTTCTCTTCGCTATGTATGTTGTTTTGAATGATGATGGTTCACTGGTTTTCATCCTGGTTACATGTCGTGTGTTTTATACCTCATGAATCTTCAGGGAGAAGACTTATCTTTTGTCTAGGTTCTACAATTGGGTTTATGATGATAATTTTCTGGTTCAGGGTTGTAATGCTGGGTGCATGGGCACTATGGGTTTGCATTTACCCTTGGGTAGTCTGTTGGT
Source organism: Pinus albicaulis (assembly GCA_034641835.2). Taxonomy (NCBI): domain Eukaryota; kingdom Viridiplantae; phylum Streptophyta; class Pinopsida; order Pinales; family Pinaceae; genus Pinus; species Pinus albicaulis. The sequence continues at coordinate 304,701,590 of CM076581.1, forward strand.
AAATGTTATAAGGTATAGGATTTGTTCAAATTCTCCATGTCTTGATCATTTTTTCCCTCAACCTCATGTGGACTCTGACTATTTTTCTTTTGATCTCCCTTGCACCATGAAATCTACCCCCTACTGTGTATTAAACACCAGTCTGTCTGCCCAAGCATATGAATTATATTGCATGGCTCTGAACGACCATCCTGTCCACAACGCTTGGTTTAATTATCTATCCATAGTTGCAGTTACTCAATCCTTTTGTAATGCGGTGGGCTCTGACTCTTCTCATACTGATGCCTTTCCTTCTCTATGGGGTTATGCGGGTTGTCCTGCTAGTATCCTTTCAGGGTTGTGTTTTGTAAATTTTGTCTTTAGGGGTAAAAATTTTGGTTCAAGGAAGTTTATCCCAACACCTGTTAGTAGGGGGCTCATTCCTGCTTTTAAGGGGTTCAATTCTATTATACGTGGTCTCTGTTCTACTATGATGAAGTTTTAGTTCTACTTTGTCAAATTTCTAGTTCGTTGGATGTTTTATTGTTGGTGGGTCTCTTACCATGGGGTGTTGAGGAAATTAAAACTTCGTAGTGGAAGTCTCTCACCTCATACTATTAGCATGCAAAAGGAGAAGGTTATATTTCTCACCATGCCTTTTAGGTCACGCAAGAATAACAAACCTCACCTTGCCACCATTCTAAATAGTTTAATGATGAGAAGAATGAATGATGACATGTTTTGGTATTATATTTACGAGGATGTCACTCATGATAGTTCGGATCTTTTTCATTAATGTTTCACTAAAAAAAATATTGATATTTTATTGTGATATGCAGGTATCTATAATTTCTATACAAGTGTTTCTCTAGCACTGATCATGAACTTGAAACAACACTCTAAATTAATGCAATGGTTTGTCCTCCAAGGCAGTATGGTTAAAGGGCAGGTAGGAAAATAGGAGGCTAGAGACAAAGGGAAACAGAAACAAAGCAATCCCACGATGGGCCCTAGCAAGAGAGGGAGGAACTCAGGTAAAGAGGTAATGGAAAAATGTTTTGATGCCTACTCCACTGGTATTCCCCCGCATGTTAGAGCACTTATATCTAGATGGGAGCGGGACAGTAACACTAAGGAGGAAGGGGAAATACAAGAGGAAGCAAGGGAATTTTTAAAGGACTGTAGTAACACAAGAAGTAGACTGTCCTTATTCCAGTAGTCTATCCATACATATTGGAAACTAAAATGTGTACTGGCTAAGGAAACTATCAGCATCCAAGAAATTGGAGGGGACCCCAAAGCTACCTCCATTTTAAATGATATGAGGAGATACATTCATCAAATCCACCTTGCACATCACCATATCAATCTTCGTTTGGGTTTCATAGATTACCAACTGCAAAGCATGCATCAAGTGGACATGCCTGGTTCTAGTGTTAAGGACCTGACACCGATTGACTGTTCAGATGATTGAAATTCCCTTTTCTTTGTTTTTTGACCATGTGTATATCAGATAGCATTTGGTTTTTAAAGTTATTGTATGTATGAGATAGTAAAATGGAAATATCTGATAGCATACATTTAAAAAAAATTTGGTATTGGTTTTCTTACAACTCCTTAAGGTGGCCAACAAAACTAGTTTCCTGCGAGTAGGTTGAGGCCATTGACTTCTATTATATGTAACCTGTTGTTCTCTTTTTTTATTAATAGAAAATAGAAAGGATCTTCTAAACTTACAAAAATATATATATATATATATATATATATCATATACAAATTTAACATACTAAAATATTATTTATAATCATCATAATTTTATTGTACAATGTGGTTAAGAGTTTATATATTTTCAAAATATTGAGTTTAATATTTACTATTTTCAAAATGTTAACCAACATTATAGAATCTCTTTAAAATTTTCAAAAATAATTAAAAGTCAACGTTTTTTTGACCAAAATAAAATAAATTAAAATTATATATTTATAAAATATTTGAAAGTTGAAATGATTTACATTTTGTGTGCAAGTAGTATTGATAAGCCATAGTACTTGCTCACCATACTGTAACAAAGCTTATTTACAAGTTAATGATATCCTTGGTGAAATGGTAGTAAATATCCATTATATTGTAAGTATTAAATTTTAATTTTAAAAATGTTATAAAATTAAATTAAAATATAGTTTTTATAAAATGTTTTAATTTTGAAATAAGTTATGGTTTTAGACATGTGATAGTAATAAGTCCGAGTATTGACCATGTTATTCTAATAAAGCATAAATTATTATCCCACTTGAATTTTTGATTTTTTTAATATAAATATTATAATATAATTATTATATATAGAAATTCAATTTAACACCACATAAAGTACTCATCAAACAATTATACAAAATCTTGAATAATCTTCATCACATTTGTTTGAAAAAATCATTTTTTACTAAAATAAAGAACAATAAAAATTATCTCTCACAAACATATTAACATAATTATTCAAAACTTAATCAAAATTAAATCACCCTTAATCTAATTCAATCCTCTGAAAAATATTGTCCATGCTCAAATTCTTTCCAAATCAATTTAAAATAATTTATTTTTATTAGAAGATTAAAAAAAATAATAGGAAATTTTCATAATATTATATAATATCTAAACTTTACCAATATTATTTTTTTAAAACTAGATTTTTCTACATCGAATATTCTTCTACGATTACCATTAAATTTTATAATCAATCTTAATAATAAAAAAACTAGCTATTAAGGAAATTTGTAATTTTTTTATAATCAATTTAGATAATTAAAAATATGCATATATGTATGTCTAAAATTTAATATTTTCATAGCAAATATGCCGTAATTATTATTAATATAAAATGGTATTTGAACTAATATTACCACTCAAATTTTCTATTCTCATTTTACTTTATAATAAAATTAGAAAATCATTTATTTAGAAAGTAAATCCTTAAATTTTTAATTTTATGTTTTATAATCATTATCAAGATAATATATGGAATTAAGTGCTACATTATGAGCATGTTTCATTCAGAATAATATCAGCATGTTCCTTTAATATGGATAACATTATTATGGATAATTACTATGAATATAATTTATGGAAGAAAGTGGTGGATTATGAGCATGTTCCATTTTTCTACCTCTAATTTCATAGGTATGGCCACTTATTATGGGATTTCCCTCTCTTTCAAAGGGAAACAACTACATATCATATCATTGAAAATGATCAAGGCATATTTCAAAAATCACCATAGAGGAAACATAATATAACAACAAAATAGACTACCACCTTAAGAAAAAATCCCATAGGTATAAATATTTATGAGTCTCTACCTTCACTGGAGGACTCCTTGACATAAGATGATGCTCAATAGAATCCCAAAATCAAGGAAAGAAGTAATCCCAATTCAATAGAAATTCTAGAAATAGAAGTTTGGAAGCTTTTTGAATAAAATTAACACAACCCATTCACACAAGAGCTTACTATAACAAAAAATGAGGAATATTTAATGCAAGATACTATAGAGTACATGGATCTAGAGGAACAAATATTTTCCACCTTGAGAGAATGTTAGAAAGGGAATGATCAACCATGTATCTTATACTATTAGTTATAAATGCTTCACAAAGCATATCTCATTTTATCTCTAAAATGTGAGGAACATAATATGTAATACTAAGCTTCAAGCTACCTCCACTAATCATTATTTAGGTATGCACACGACCTTTTTTTAAATAAACCCCCTATGGGTTGGAAGAAAAGACCACAAAAATAATAATGGTAAACTACAAGAAGTTGGAGAAAATTTGATTAAGGTTACATTGATGATGGAGATGTTTTCCTCCAATCACCCCAATAATCCATGAATATTATATCCTATAACTTTGTGATCCTTAATTTGAAAACAAAACATAGGTTATTAAAATAGCGTATCTATAAATAAATAAATACCTAACATGATTATGCTCCAGGAAACAAAATATTCTAGTGTGAATGTGAGTAAAATAGAAACATGATGTTGGAAATATTTTAAATCAGAAACTATGTATGCCATTGGAAGTGCAGGGATGATGGATATTATTTCAAACCCCAATGAAGTAGATATCATAGATCTATAGTAGCTCCATACATTTTCTTAATTTGATTCAAGTTAATATGATAAAAAAAAATCACTTATATAACCATTGTCCCTTACACTCATTTGAATGCGTTAAAATTATCATTCTTCAAATGTAAATAGTTTGGTCTCCGTCCTAGAATTGTATTTCTAGATTATAGGGGGGATTTCAATATTATAACATTATATGAAAAATAGAGAGTGAATCAATATCTCGATGTAAATCTATAGAATTTAAAATATATGATGATGAATTTTACGGTGATTGATGTGGGTACCATTGATGGTTTTTTCACATGGAATAAAAAAAAAGAGGAAATGACCAAAAAAACTCTTTCCTTGACATATTCCTAATTTTACACTCATTATTAGGAAAAGCCTTCATTTTTTCATTACTAGCTTAAACATGGCAGCTATTTTTAGATATTTATATTAGATCTAGTGCCAATAACTAGTTATTTCACTTTGAAATCTTCTAGCTACTAGTTTACTCCTTTTTGGATAAAGAAAGAGACCCTTGGGAGAAAGTGGATTTTATAGAAGCCACTACTATTTACTCATTTAATCACAACCTAAAATATCTCAAAGCCAAAAATCAAGAAATGGAACAAAGAAGAGTTTGGGAATATATTTCAAGACAAAGAGGTTTTGGAAGATAGCTTGGAATAACTTGAGAAAAGAGTAATTCTCAAGTGAGGACAAAATTAATGAGGAAATAATAGGCATAAATTTCTCAATAAATTGTAGAAAAAAAAGTCAATAAGAGATATTGTGCAGTGTAATAACCCATATTTTCCACAAAATAATTATCCAAAAGACATGAAATATAATAAACAAATTCGTTTAAAAATAATAATGTATGAAAAATAGTGTACCGTTACAAATGAAGGTCATATCTATATTCCTATATGGATCCTTTTTCATGAACAACATGTTGTTTGATACATGCCCTTTCATAATTATTAATTATACATATTATAGTTATTATTTTTATTATTATTATCTATATTATTTTATGCAGATTTATTTTAATAACATTATTTTCCCATGAGGAATGCTTATCCCCAAAGTATATTGATGCAAAAGTTTGAGATCATTTTCTTCATTTTGTAATATGTTGGCATCCATATGAATTATTGTAGATGCTATATTGAATGATAGAAGAAAATATGAACCTCTCAGTGTTGAGAAAAAATTTCAAACCATAAAATGACATAACCATCCCGATTCAACTTTTTTCCTCGAATTTTACGGTTACATGATATCCATGACATGTACTGTTATCATAAGACTTAATTCTGGTAAAATTATAATTCTTTAGAATTTAATTCATTCCTCTTAGACTTTAGTTATATTGGTATACATCATTATTTATATGAACTCTCTTATGATTTGGATGTTGAAAGCAAGTTGTGGTCATTTGATTTCTTTTTATCATTTTTGTGGTGATTTCTTAATTAACTTTGGGTATATGGTTTCTTTAATTTATTGATGTTTGATGGTTTACCATTGAAGATTTACTTGAATTTTCTATCATTTTTAATTAAGAATTTGAGTATGATTTCATTCTAATTGATTGAAAATATTTCTAAATTGAGTGTGACAACTAGCTTAAGTGCCAACTAATGGTTATGTTATGTTTGTTAAGACAATAATACATTTATTTGTTCTTTTTTTTTTGAGAGATATTAATTTATTAGTAGAAATTAATTTTTGATTAATAAAATTAGTTATGGAAGTTATTTCCATAAAAAAATAAAACACTGATGGTAAAAGTATTCCAGGAACTGAGAGCTAGTTGAACATAAACAGTTCAAACAGTTACCCCATACTTTCAGGATAAAGGAATATCCCAATGAGGAAGAGGGGTTATGTTAGGTAACTAGAAAAGTAAATTGAGAGAATAATTCTCGAGCTGGTGGTGACCAGTGGAATTACTCAAAATCCTAAGATTTTTTGGAATAGAGGACTGGACTAGAATGTCCCGCGGTCCCTTCCAGAACCTCTGTCAACTCACATAGCTCAGGAGTGGAACATAGGGGAGAGACGAGGACGTAATTGCTTCTCTAAAGGTAGGGAGGACAAGATTAGTTATTATTTGGAAGATTGTTGTGAAACCAGCTCCAAAAATAGAAAAAGAGAGATATCAACACCTTAGAATTAAGCCACTCCGAGGGAGCAACCTCCAATACATTACATGAATGAACAATTCTTCGATGATACAAATTAGAAAACCTTTGTTTTATATTTAGGATTCCATGGGGCCATAATGTAATCCTGGTGGGGCCACAATGTAATCCTAGCTAACCAAAAAATAATAATTTAAGGGCACAATAATAACAATATGGGGTTTATAGGGGTACAATAATAACAATAAGGGGGTTACAATAAAAACAATAAGGGACTAAACTAGTAATATAGGGACCCAACATGCCCATCTCCTTCAAAAAAATGTTGTCCTCAATGCTTGAGTAGCTTTGGGTGCTTCTTTATAAAATTCTCATCCTACGATGTAGAATAGTGGGTAAGTTCTTCCACTTGATGAGATACTCTGAAATTGATCGATTTCATAGGTGACGAGTTCTTGTTTCCGTGACCGCTTTAGGTTCCAATATGATTTTTCTTTCCTCATCAAGTTCTGGCAATATTGTTTGAAGTGGAATATTTTCACCTATAACCTTCTTTAAGCATGAAACATGGAAAACTAGATGCACTCGTGAAGAAGTAGGAAGCTCCAATGTGTATGCCATAGTACCAATCCTTTGCAACACCTTGTAAGGACCATAGTACTTAGGTGATAATTTATTAACCTTCTTAGCTTGCTTGAGGGATATTTGTTTGTATGGTTGTAGCCATAAAAATACCTACTCTCCTACATCAAAACTTCTCTCACTGCAACGTTGATCTGCCTGTTGTTATATTCAATTTTGTGTCAAATTCAGGTTATCCTTTAAGAGTTAGAGAAATTCTTGTCAATTCTCGATGTGAACTTCCATTGTTTGAACCTTTGAATTTTCTCTTAAATATGATGTGATTGATGCTGGATGATATCCCTAAATTTCCATAAATGGGGTCATTTTTGCTGCAGTATGGAAGGAAGTGTTATACCACCATTCAACGAGAGGTAACCACTTGACCCATTGTGTTTGTTTATCAGATAGAAAAAAACTAAGATATAATTCTAAACATTTATTTACTATCTCATTTTTACCATTGGATTGAGGATGATAAGATGAGCTATGAGCTCATTCAGTACCCAAACAAAAAAATGACTTCGTCCTGTAGAAATTACATAACTAACGAATTATCTATCCAAGATTCTCCTGATCACACATTATTTTAACTTCATGCACAATACAAAATATATTCCACCATTGATCATCACATGCAGAAATTAAATCAATTGCATGCACACATTGAAACCATAAAAATTCACACACATTAACACAATGATTTATGGGAAAGCTTAAAGTTGAAAACCCCAACTATCTATATATAGTATATGTCATAGAGATCATGTAAAAATCCTCATACAAAGCTGATCATATCAAGCTCTCAGTACAATACAATCACTACACACTAATTAGGCCCGATCTAGCAAATCCATGCACCAATCTCTGCCACCTAATAGCCTGCCTCTACTGCGCAATCCCTGTTGAAGAATGGCTCTGAATGAAATCGAATCCATCTGGCTTGCACTGCACAATCCTCATTGGCATCTCCACTGATTGTTCGATGCAATTAATGCATCACTATAGTCACAACTGATAGTCAACTTGCTGTTTCACCTACCTCTCCACTGGTCTCCACTAAAACTATCCATGCACTATAGTTAACTGATGTATTATTCATTTCATTAATGATTTAATATTTATTGAATTAATTATTAGTTAATTCACACCACTCTCACTAGTGTATGAATCAGTTAGACTAGATACAACTAGCTCAACTATATCTAACTAAGTTAAACTGAACATAACTCCACCAAACTCTGTCACATGAGTTCTAACTGAATTCTCCATGCAATAGCTCCACTAAACCCTTAGGAATAGTGTAATTCCTTCTGTCAGCTTCTGTGCCACATATGTGCACTTAACTGAAGTGCTCCAAGAGAATAAGATAATGTTTAGAGTCCAAATATTATTAAGAGCTAATAATATTCAACATATCTATTTTTAGACTGGCAATCTAAAAATAGATTCCTCCCAATATGTCTAAAAATAGAAGTCCATATATTTTTCCAACTTGACCAACCATCCAAAAATATCATCCTGCAACTCATAGAATATGATCGACATGTCTAAAAATAGACATAGTCTAAAAATAGACTTTGTGCCAAAAATAGCCTGCGGGCCCACTTAGTAAAGGTGACTCTTTTCACTAAGATCATCATCTTGTTGCAATCTCAACACTGCCTCTCAACAAGATAGGGATTATCTGCCACCCTGATCCTATCTCTGTGGTATTCGAATTTGCGCCTGGTGAGCACCTTTGTCAAGATATCTGCATCCTGATCCTCCGTAGGAATGTAAGAAAGTAACATGATCTTCCGCTGCACACAATCTCTGATATGATGATACCAGATGTCAATTTGTTTAGATCTATCAAGAAATATTGGATTAACTGAGAGTTTGATGCAACTCTGATTATCACAATATATATTACAGTAGGATCTAAGTGTGAATTGAACAACCTGACTAGGATCTTCCTCATCCATATAGCCTCGCATGCAGCCAAACTTGTTGCCATGTACTCGGCCTCCGCTGAACTGAGTGCCATTTATCTCTATTTCTTGCTGTACCAAGAAACTACTATAGACCCGATACTGAATCTCCTTCTAGATGTGCTCTTTCTGTCCATTGGGCTCTCTGCCCAATCTGCATCCATGAAGCCATGTAGCTTCACCTCATCCAACTATCTGTACCATAATCCATATCCCAATGTGCCTCTCTGATACCTCAATACATGCTTGCCTACCCTCCAAAAGAGCTTGGTAGGCTTAACCATAGCTCGTGAAAGCTGGTTAATAGCGTAGCATATATGTCTAGTCGTGTATTAACTAGATACATGAGTGAACCAACCAAATGTCAATAAACAGTGGTATCCACTACCTCTGCCAATGTAGCATCCTCTTTCCTCCAACCACCAAGAATAGGAGTGTCGATAGGCTTGAATCCTTGCATGTTGAACTTCTTGAGTATCTCTTCGGCATACTTTCCTTGAGACACAAATAGTACACCCTTTCGCTGCCAAATTTCCAATCCCAGGAAATAATGAAGGAGGCCCAAGTCCTTCATCTCAAAATCCTTTGCAAGATCAGCCTTCCATGAGTGTATCAACAGTTCATCACCCATCAAAATAAAATCATCTACATAAAGTACAATGATCAGAAACTTACCCTCCACCAGAATCTGGTATAGGTTCGGATCTGCCTCACTCTTGGAGAATCCAAGTCTAGTGAAATAACTATCTATCCGTGTGTACCAAGAAGGAGGTGCTTGTTTCAGCCCATACAATGCTCTTTTGAGCCTGCACACATGAGAATCACTGCTAAAGATCTCAAAACCTTCAGGCTTTTCTATGTACACCTCCTCCTCAATGACTCCATTGAGGATTGCAGTCATCACATCCATCTGATGAATGTGCCAACCCATATGCGCTGAGAGAGCAAGGATGGTCCGTATGGAAGAATACCTTACGACAGGTGCAAAGGTTTCTTCATAGTCTATCCCCTCAATACGTGAGAAGCCTGGGGCAAAAAATCTTTCCTTGTACTTCTCCACACTCCCATAAGCATATTGCTTCACTTTGTAGATCCATCTCAAACCTACCACTGATTTTCCTTCCAGCCTTGGGACAATCTCCCATGCACTATTTCTGACAATCGAATCATACTCTTCCACCATGGCATCTACCAATGCATGGTCCTCCACAGCTTCCTCAAAAGAGGATGGTTCTGTCATGATACACTTGCTCATTAGAGCCATGTATCTAGTAAATCAGTCAGGTGACTATCACTGTCTACGCTGTGATGTAGGGGCTCCTACATTCTGCGCTCCATCATGATTCAGTCACTCGGGTTTTGTAGTGCGCTTCACCCTCTGATGTTTCTTCCACTCCATGAACCTCCTCTTCTGGATTATCCACATCCTGAGGCTCGTCCTTAGGAAATAATAGCTCCTCATCTGCATGCAAGTGTAGCTCCCTCTCAAGCGACAACTTCATGGCTTTCTCCTCATGAAATTTGATATCCCGTCGCACAACAGTATTCCGACTATCTTGAAAATACACATGATAGTTGTGGGGTGTTTCTGTGTACCCCACAAATATCCCAACCTCTGTGGTCAGCTCCAGCTTCTTCCTGACATCCTTCGTCACATGAATGTAAACAGGTGAGCCAAAATTCTTCAAATGAGAAATATCAGGCTTCTTACCATAAAATTCCTCTTCGGGTGTACTCATGCCAAGTACTCTATGAGGACAATATTTTTTCACATAAACCGCAGCGTTGCATGCTTCCGCCCACAAGTGTATGGTAAGGCCTTCATCATGCAACATTGTCTGTGCAACACCCACCATCATTCTGTTCTTTTTCTCCGCAACCCCATTCTGCTGTGGGTTATGAGGCGCTATGGGCTCTCTTGAAATCATGGAAAAATTTAGGGGCTAATATTCGCAGGTGGGCTAGTTTTCCATGGTTTTTCCAAAAAAAAGATTCACTAATTTTTGTTTTTTACAAAAGTGATTCGCCGAAATTTTACAATATAAAATTATTTTACCTTAAAAATTGCCAATATTATATAGAAAATATATATAATATCATTATTAATTTGAATAATTTTACAAATACATTAATAAGTATTTTATATTTTTCACATTAGGGACTAGTAAGATTTGCCAATTTTTTAAACTTCAAAATAATTTTCCGTCCTTAAAATTTTCCCTTCTTCAAATTCCTTCTATGCTGCAAAAGTCTTTGAATTCACTAGAGATGAATTCACCACCATTATTTCTCCTAAGAGCCTTCACCTGCTTCCCTGATTCTTTCTCAACTAGTGCCTTGAACTCACAGAACTTTGAGTATGTCTCACTCTTCTTCTGCATGAAGAAGATCTAGCACTTACGAAAAAATTCATCAACAAAGATCACATAATACCTATGTTTTGTTTTCAAAGCTACTGAGAAAGGTACACACACGTCTGTGTGAATTATCTCAAGGATCGTCGTGGCATGAATATCCTTCTCATGAAAGGTGGCTTTCACAAATTTTCCCAAAGTACATCCCTTGCAGTGATCTGACTGCGCAAGTGTACCTTTGGGAAGCCCAGTAGAAATCTGCTGCAAAATTTTCAAAGCACCATGGTGAAGATGGCCCAATATCCTGTGCCATAGTTTGCCCTCATCCTGGCTCAGCACTCCTTCTTCTTTACCTGCCATTGCTACACAACCATCTACCTACAATTGATAAAGGTTGTTAACTTGAACCCCTATCCTCCAAGTTTCCCCAGTTGCCTTACTATAGAGGAATGCCTTTCCCTCGCTAAAGACAACATCATATCCCTTGTCTTCCAATATCGCCACAGAGATCAGATTCTTCTTCAATCCTAGAACATGCATGACATCCTTTAATATTAAGCATTTACCAGACTCCCTCTCAAAGGAAATGGTCCCGATACAGGTCACACTGTATCTACCATCATCACCCATCTCGATGTGCACTCCAAGATCCTTCACATCCATATCAGCAAACAAATATTTGTCTCTGGTCATATGGAAAGACGCACCACTATAAAGAAACCACACTGATCCCATCATACCTGAGACCAAGCATGCGATCAATGAGAAATCCTGCTCAAACTATGAGGCTAAGGCCTCTCCAGCTACAGATCTAGCAGCCTACTTTTTTTTTTTCTTCTGTGGATAGTTAGTGGCATAATGTCTGTGTTGGTGACAGTAAAAGCACTTCACCTTGGACATGTCCTACTTCTTACCTTTCGCACTGGATTGAGAAGGATTTTTCTTTCCCTTCCCTTTCCTTTATTTGGTAGCCAAAGCGCAATTTTCTTCATCTTCATTCTTCGATGAAGATCCATCCCTCGTACTCTGCCTTATCTCCTCCTGCACAAGATTTGACCAAAGTCGCTCCCATCCTGGCAGTTTCTCCCGACCATTGACAGAGTCCTCATAGGAGTGCCAACTCTTCAGAAGCCCAAGGAGAGCCAACCTCACCAAGTCCTCTTCGTCCACAATAACCCCCACACTTCCTAGCTCATCCTTGCACTGGATAAACTTTGTGTGGTACTTTGGTATATTGTCACCTTTCTTCATTTTTATTTCCCTGAGTTTATCTTTGAGCACCAACTTCCTCTGGTCACTCTTGATTTGGAACAACTCTGTCAAATATTTCCACATCAAGAATGGAGAAGCTTTACCATGAAGGCTGGACACTATGTTATCCTTCACACCTTCCAATAGAATCCTTTGACATTTTGCTGTCTTCTTTTTCCATGCATCAAGTGCGGCAGCATCATTAGAAGCAGGTTTTGGAATTTCTACATCTATGAACTCCTTCAACCCATTATCCTCCAACACTGCCTCCATCCTGTCCTTCCAAAAAATATAATTCGAGCTTCCCTCAAAGGCATACTCCAATCGCAATCCGTTGAAAGACATCTCAACTTTGACACGAAGAAAACACTGCTGCAAATTCGAATTCCACCAACACAAAACTCAACCACTTCAATAATTTTAATTGCTCCTATGACCAATATAGCTCTGATACCATGTAAAATTTTTATAACTAATGCATTATATATCCAAGATTCTCCTGATCACACACTATTTTAACTTCCTGCACAATACAAAATATATTCCAACATTGATCATCACATGCGCAAATTAAATCAATTGCATGCACAGATTGAAACCATAAAAATTCACACACATTAACACAGTGATTTATGGGAAAGATTAAATCTGAAAACCCCAACTATCTATATATAACATATTTCATATATATCATGTAAAAATCCTCATACAAAGCTGATCATATCAAGCTCTCAGTACAATATAATCGCTACACATTAATCAGGCCCGATCTAGCAAATCCATGCACCAATCTTTGCCACCTGATAAACTTCCTCTACTACGTAATCCTTGATGAAGAATGGCTCTGAATGAACTTGAATCCACTTGTCTTGCACTGCACAATCCTCATTGGCATCTCCACTAAGTGTTGGATGCAATCAATGCATCACTATAGTCACAACTGATAGTCAACTTGCTCTTTCACCTACCTCTCCATTGGTCTCCACTGAAACTGTCCATGCACTGTAGTTAACTGATTTATTCTTCAGTTGATTAATGAGTTAATATTTAGTGAATTAATTAATAATTAATTCACACCACTCTCACTAGTGTATCAATCAGTTAGACTAGATACAACTAGCTCAACTATGTCTAACTGAGTTAAACTGAACACAACTCCACCAACTACTTCTACAACTCCACTAAACTCTGTGTCATAAGTAGCCTTCAACCTAAGTTCCATGAAATATCTCTCCACTAAAACCCTCGTGAATATGAAATTCTCTCCACACTTACACATATCCGGGTGCACTTAATCATGCCCAAATAGAATAAGATAATGTTTAGAGTCCAAATATTATTAAGAGCTAATAATATTCGACATATATATTTTTAGACTGGGAATCTAAAGATATATTCTACCCAATATGTATAAAAATAGAAGTCCATTTATTTTTCCAACTTGACCAACCATCCACAAATAGCATCCTGCAACTCATAGAATATGATCAACATGTCTAAAAATAGACATAGTCTAAAAATAGGCTTTGCGCCAAAAATAGCCTGTGGGCCCACTTAGTGAAGGAGATTCTTTTCACTAAGCGCATCACCTTGTTGCAATCTCAACACGTCAGAAAATTTCCAGTAAAAATGAGATCTCTGTCGCTCACAATAACCCTTGGGTTCCCATGTAGCTTTTGAATTGTGTCCATAAATGTAGTAGCAACTATACTTTCTTTAAATGTATGAGAAATTTCACAAAGGTGTGCATACTTGGTAAGTCTATCAACTACCACCATGATGAAACTCTTTCCTTTGGACTTAGGTAAACCTGTGACAAAATCCATTGAAATATCCTCCAAAATTTGACTTGGAATGGATAAAGGTTGTAGAAGACCTGGGGTCTTAATTGTCTCAACTTTATTCTGCTAACAAACCAAACATTCCGCCACAAAATTTTGAATATATGATTTAAGGCCATCCCAAAAAAAATTATTTCTTCACCCTGTGGTAAGTTTTTAAAAATCCTAAGTGTCCTCCTAAAGGAGAAGTGTGCAATTCCAAAACAATATTTTGTTTTAGTTGGGAATTCTTACAGAGATATAAGCAATCTTTGTACCATAAGGAATCATTTTTCCAACTAAATGTATCAGATTTACTAGGATCTTGCTGCAACTTTTGAATGAGTGTCCACACTTCTTCGTCCTTCTTCCATTCATATCTTTCTTTGGTTATCCAATCTGGGTGGATAATAGAAATGCCACAAAGCAATGCTTTCACCTCTTCATTATTTCTTGAGAGTGCATCTGCAACAACATTTAGCTTCCCCTTTTTATAGATTATTTCAAAGTCAAAACCCAACATCTTTATGACCCATTTTTGCTGCTCTTCTGAAGATAGTATTTTCTCCAAAAAGTGTTTAAAACTATCATGATTCGTTTTTACCTTGAAGTGTCTTCCCATTAGGTAATTTTTCCATTTCTTTAGTGCATGCGGTATTGCTAACATCTCCTTCTCATAAATAAGTTTTTGTAAATAATTTACTTTGATTGGACGAATTTCAAAAGCAATGGGTTTTCCTTATTGCATTAAAACAACAACAATTCCATTTCCTGAGGCATCACATTCCACAATAAAGTTTTTTGTGAATTCTGGCGTAGCTAAGACTGGTGCTAAGCACATCTCCTCTTTAATATGTTCAAAGGCCT
Source organism: Pinus albicaulis (assembly GCA_034641835.2). Classification (NCBI taxonomy): domain Eukaryota; kingdom Viridiplantae; phylum Streptophyta; class Pinopsida; order Pinales; family Pinaceae; genus Pinus; species Pinus albicaulis. The sequence continues at coordinate 304,716,719 of CM076581.1, forward strand.
TAGTTGCTTTAGGAGTCCATGAAAATCCATCTTTCTTCAATAATGTTGTTAGAGGTGCTTCTATTCTCCCATAATTCCTAACAAACTTACGATAATACCCTGTTAACCTGAGAAATACTCACAACTAGGTTGTGGGGAATTTCCATTACTTAATGGCTTTAATTTTGTTAGGGTCTACCTTAACACCCTCGTGAGATACAATATGACCCAGATAGTCCACCTCTTGTACTCCAAAGAAACATTAGGATTTTTTTTCATATAATTGTTTCTCTTGCAATAGTTTGAGCACCTTGTCAACATGTTTAACATGATCCTTCCAATATGTGTTGTAGATTAGTATATCATCAAAGAATACTAGCACATATTTTCTAAGGAAGGGTTTGAAAATGGAACTCATCAACCCTTGAAATGTAGAAGGTGCATTGGTAAGGCCAAAAGGCATGACCACAAATTCATAATGACCCTCATGATTTCGAAATGTTGTTTTCAGAATATCTTCAGTCTTCATTCTAATTTGATGATATCTTGAACGAAGATCCAACTTGGTAAAATAAATTGCTCCATGTAATTCATCCAATAATTCATCAATCACAGGAATGGGAAATTTATATTTAATGGTGAGCTTATTTAGCTCCCTATAATTCACACAATTCATGATTTCCATCCTTCTTGTACTGAATACATGTTGTGACAGCAGAAAGAAAAGAAAGAACTTTTGACTAGGTTGAATTATACCCAATTACACATTTCTTTAACTACACGTCTGTCTTATTCTCGACACAGCTCATTCATATCTATACTGGGATATCATACTTCCGGAACTGGGAAATGAATAGAATGATCATGACTGGCGAATATACAGTATTCTTTAGAGTTTCAAACACCTTGGGAACACTATCCCTGGCTTTTGGAGATCTATAGAAATAGACGATTTTGATGTCAGAACTTCTAGCGAGCATAATTGTGCAATTATGCCTCTTTGTTATTTCTTTAGAAAATTTGTCATGACATTAGAGCTTATTATCTTTCTTGGCTTCCCCGCAATACCCCATAACTCGACTTACTTTCCTTCTAAAAAAAATTTCAAGAAAAGTTCCTGAAAATTAAAAGCTATCGTCCCTAAAGATTGTAACTAGTGTACTCCTAGTACAACATCAGCACCTCCCATAGCAATGGAAAGAATTGGAATATTCAATAAATATTCCCCCATGATTAGCTGGATATTATGGAATTTTCCAAAGCAATTTATAGTTTCTACATTTGTAACCATCACTTGACTTTATGGTGTTGGGTATAGGAAACAATTCAATTTCTTAGCTACCTTACAGTGAATAAAATTATGGGTGCTACCTGAATCAATAAACACTATTACCTTTGTATTCTTGATATGTCCCTAGATCTTGAGAGTTTGAGGACTGGTAATTCCTTCCAATGAATTACACGATATGGTCATACTCATTTGTTCCTCTTTTAGGGCTAGTTCTTGGTGTATATCCTCTTCTTGTCCATTTTCTTCTTCCTCTTCACAGTGTATGTAAAATAATTTCTTCTCATCACACTTATGATATTTAGTGTATTTTTTATCACAACTGTAGCAAAGCCCGTTTGCTCTTTTTTCATCCAATTATTATGCTATCAACCTTGTGGATTGTGGAAATATAGGAGTAGAAACACTTCCATCTTTATAGAAGTGAGTGGTAGGCTTCCTTGTCGCCATAATTTTACATTCAATTTTTATTTCCATCCTGAATGCCTTCTCCAATTAATCAGGTTCCAAAACGCGAACATCATGTTGGATGTTATCCTTCAAAGTACCTATGAAGAGATCAATCATGTGTTCCTCTGAAATATCAGTTACCCTTATATTCAATTTTTGGAAGTCCTCAATGTGGTCCCCCACTAAACACTTTTGTTTGAGATTTATCAATTGGCTAAAGAAAGTGTTGCTCTTTGTATCCTCAGAATGTGCTATCATTAACTCCGTAAAAATTGACTAAGTGACAATATTTTTTATGGGAGAAAAGCCATCGATACCATACAAATGTATTTTGTTCTAAATGTAAAGTTTCAATGCGTACCTTTTGTGTGTTTTGCACATTATTGAGATCAAAATATTGCTCCATCTACAGTATCCATGTTACAGTATCCTTTCCATGAAACTTTCTCATATCCATTTTTGGAATATGGTGGTTCTTCCCTCCAACACTAGAGTTTATGAAATCACAATTAACATTTATTTTGTTCTCATCATGAGTTTCCTCTACTATCTTTTCACCATTAGGAAAAATTTCTTGTATCAACTTTGTCAAACCTTCCATGTCTTTTTTTAGAGCATTCTTCATTTTTTTCCATCTTAGCTTCCATGTCATCCATCTTAGATTCCATTCCAGCTTCCATGCCATCCATCTTAGCTTCCATGCCATTCTTCAAATCATCCATGCCTTCCCTCAAACCATCCATCTTAGTTTGCACGCCTTTCTTCAAAACTTCCATGTCATTTTTTTTTTTCTCTTCGCAAGAGTGAAATTTTTTTCACTTGCTCTTGTAATTTTGATATGTCATGTTGCCATACTTCGTATTCATGAGTTGTAGTAGAGCCTTCTAAAGTCTTAATGGGTGTTGAATTATTTTTAGGGGCCATTTGAGAATCCAATAGTGATATCTAATCTATAAAATGCCCTTGGAATCAATTCAACTTGCTTCTTCAAACAAGACTTATGCAATTCAGAAAACAAATACACAGATTTTACTTGCTTTTGAGAAGCTCGATATTGAAATTGACTTATCTATATACTTGAAAAACCTCAATGTCTCAAATTTGTCCCTTTAGTAATCCTCTGAAGCTTCTTTCAAATGATAGAGGTCAGACATGATTTGGATTCTTCAAGACAAATTTATGTCCAATCTCCCACAATGTCCTAATTATGGACTAGTTCATTAGAGCGAACTTGTACGACTTTCCACATGTCACTGTTTGCTCCTTTGGCTCTAAAATTTACAGAAAGGAAGCTATAGTCCATGTAATTCCAGTCACTTTTTACATAATTCCAATCTGATGTTCATAGATAGAGTTATGAATCTTTTCCCACAATCACCTCTTTGGGATGAAATTCAAAAACCTGAAAAAGACCTAAATTACAGAAATCATATCTCCAAAAATATTGCGAACCAATCTCTGCAATTTTGCGACGATGTTCTTTAGGATTTCCACTTCGTGCTATAAAAATTTCAGCTTCTGAACCTTCGTAGAAAAATAGTTATAGCAAAAATTCTGCGATGACCATTTTAAGTGAAATTTAGGAGCCTGCAAAAAGAACTAACTTCCATATCATATCTCCGAAAATTTTACCAACCAACCTCTGAAATTTTGCGATGATGTTCCTCAGGATTTTTTCTTCGCACTCAAAATTTTATATTCTAAACCTTCGTAGAAAACAAATTATAGAAAAAATGCTACAATGACCTGTTTGAAGCAGCGAAACCCTAGAATCCAAAGTTCTGATACCAAATGTTGTGAAACTAGCTCCAAAAATAGAAGAAAAGAGATATCAACGCCTTATAAATAATCCACTTCGAGGGGGAAACCTCCAATACATTACATGAATGAAAATTTCTTGGATGATACGAATTACAAAACCTCCTTTCTATATATAGGAGTCCATGGGGCAACAATGGAATCCTAGTGGGGCCACAATGTAATCCTAGCCGACCTAACAATAATAATTTATGGGCACATTAATAACAATATGGGGGTTACAAGGGTACAATAATAACAATAAAGGGGTTACAATAACAATAATAAGGGACTATACTAGTAATATAGGGACCTAACAAAGACATATAAGTTTACCTGCCATTGGGAATATGAGTTTTATTTATGAATGAAAATATCAGTTTGTATGTTATAACCTATAGATGTGACAGTAATATATTATGAAACGAGAAGCTTCTATGTATGCCTTTCTTTTAAATAAATAAGATGACCAGTTAGACTCTGCTAATATAATCAGGACGGGAGATAATCAGGGTAAGAGTGGTGATAAGAAAAACCCAGATACCGAAATGAAGTATGACTTAATTTATCAGTAGTAACTGAAAGATAGAGAACTGTTAACATAGATCACTCGAGATGAAGGCTTTGTGTTGGTTGTTTCTGTAACTATGATAAAAAGAGACATAATGGTCATGCCATTTTATTGTTAACAACAAAAAGAAAAGTAAATGAGGGAACCTTAAAGCTCATAAAAGAAGTTTATGTATTTAACAGTAGAGCAGGCTAACACTGTATGTATAATAAACATTAGATAATAGGATGTTGTAGAGAGCATCGTACAAATAATATAGTTACAGTAATCGAGAGATGTAGACAATACATGTAAAATCAAGAATTGTGATTAATGATAACCGCCCTAAAACTGTAAAATGTGTATCTATCAACAGAGCACAATACAGAAGACTAAATAACCATATGGAAAAAATTAACGATTTGTTGTAAATTCTAACTCTTTAGTTGAAAAATTAGAATCCAAAAATCTTTATTTTGTTCATGAGAATGGAAAAAGTGCTGCAATATTAGCGAAAGAAATGAACATTGAAAGGACTGAACATTATAATAATAGTGAAAGAACTAAAAATTATTTCGAACATAGTATTAGAGTTCCTCTGTATTTTATATTCCTGAAGTTAGAAAGTAAGACATTCAGTATTGACAAACCTCTAGTTGACCAAAACGATAGAAGCAACATAGAAAATAAAAAAAAATTGCTGGAAGTAACCTAGCCTTCATTTCAGTATTGCACAATATAAATATGGGACAAGTAAGTTCTCCATAGATGAAGAATATTAAACGTTGCTTATACAGCAAAGACTTCGGACTAAAATTGTTCCACCATAACCATGACGCGCACAGAATGTGCCTCACATAGTGAGGAAATGAATCGGAAAATCGTTAACAAGCCACAGTGAAAACTTTGAGACGCTAAGGCAATTAGACAAGAAACAAATTTAAAACGCACATGAATGTGTGTTCGGAAAATTTAAAAAATAAATAAATAAATAAATAAATAATAAGATAAAATAAAATAAAATAAAATAAAATAAATAAAAAATAAATTAATTAATTAAAAAAAAAAACTGTCATACATATTTGCCTACGGCATGCACAGTTTGGCTAATGCTTGTAGAATGAAAATTAAAAATTCAAAGTAACTAGAACAAGATAGTAAACTCCAAAGTGAGTCAAATCTCTTGCAAACTCGAGGTTCTATGAGCAAATCATGAGTGGAGAAGAGTACCTGATGGAGCAGGTATTGGAGATTTTAGAAAAAAGACCAAAGCCAAGCTTAAAAAAAGTTATTCGCCACAATTCCAGGCCAAGGAATTTACTTGCACGAATAGAGAGAAGAATGTCAAATAATTAGGAGATGCTTTCAACCAAATACTAAAGAAGGAATTTATAAATTAATAAGGTAACCTTACCTATGAGAACCCTTTGCCAAAGATAGAAGGGTCAAACTGCAAGTAAACCATCAAGAAATAATGGGTCAATGTATTTGTAGACATGTGGGGAAAATAGGTTACACAAAATCAAACTATTGACTCTGCAAATACAGACTCTTAGATATGTACTATGCCTATGGAAACTCATATGCAGTGAGGCTCCATCCAGAGGAAGGGCTTGAATCATCGTTGCAACCAAAGACAAGATGAAGAAAAAACTTAGATGCAAGTGAGAATGGGTTTCAGAGGAGACTAGAAAACACTAGAAACAATAATACATAAACTGTGCTTATGGTCAATTTAAGATAAAAAATTTAACTCTAAATATATACCAAGAATTATACGGAAAACTGTAGGTTTACTTACCAAATGGATTGAAGGTGAAACAAGACCGACGCTGAGAATCATCTTGGTGAGGGTTTGATGCATAGGCAGCATGACTCTCTTGCAGAATCTTATGAAACCAACTCCAAAAATAAAATAAAAGAGAGATCAATGCCATAGAAATTAGCCACTTCGAGGGAGAAACCTCCAATATATTACATAAGTGAGAAATTCTTTGATGATACAAATGACCAAATCCTCCTTCTATATATAGCAGTCCATCGGCCCATAATATAATCCTAAACGACCTAACAATAACAATGTAAAGGCATAATAATAAAAATATTGGCGTTAGAGGGGTACAATAATAACAAATGGGGATACACTAATAACAATAAGGGACTAAACTAGTAATATAGGGACCTAACATGCCCCTCTCCTTCAACAAGGTGTTGTCCTTAATGCTTGACTAGCTCTGGGTGCTTCTTTATAAAATTCTCATCCTGCCATGTAGAATCTTCAGTGGGTAAGTTCTTCAATTTGATGAGATACTCTGAAATTGATCGATTTCGTAGCTGTTGAGTTCTTGTTTCTGTGACCGGTTCAGGTTCCAATATGATTTTTCCTTCCTCATCAAGTTCTGGAAATATTGTTTCAAATAGGAGATTTTCACCTACAACCTTCTTTAAGCATGAAACATGGAAAACTGGATGCACTCGCGAAGAACCATAAAGATCCAATTTGTATGCCATAGTACCAATATTTTGCAACACCTTGTAAGGACCATAGTAATTTGGCAATAATTTATTATCCTTCTTAGCTTGACTGAGGGAAATTTGTTTATATGGTTGAAGCTGTAAAAATACCTAGTTTCCTACATCAAAACTTCTCTCACTGCGATGTTGATCTGCCTGTTGTTTCATTCAATTTTCTATCACATTTAGGTTAACCTTTAAGAGTTGGAGAACTTCTTGTTGATGCTCGATGTGATCTTCCACTGCTTGAACCTTAGAATTTTCACTTAAAGATGATGTCATGGATGGTGGATGATATCCATAAAGTGTCGTAAATGGGGTCATTTTTGCTGCAGTATGGAATGAAGTGTTATAGCACCATTCACCGAGAGGTAACCACCTGACCCATTGTGTTTGTTTATCAGATACAAAAAAACAAATATATCCTTCCAAACATTTATTCACTATCTTAGTTTGACCATAAAATTTAGGATGATAAGATGAACTATGAGCTAACTTACTACCCAAAAAAGAAAATAACTTCGTCCAAAAATTTCCAATAAAAATGGGATCTCTATCGCTCACAATAACCTTTGGGTTTCCATGTAGCTTTTTAATTGTGTCCATAAACGTAGTAGCAACTGAACTTTCCTTAAATGGTTGAGATAATGCAAAAAAGTGTGCATACTTTTTAATTCTATCAACTACCACCATGATGACACTCTTTCCTTCAAACTTAGGTAAACCTATGATAAAATCCACTGAAATATCCTCCCAACATTGACTTGGAATGGATAAAGGTTGTAGAAGACCCGGGGTCTTAATTTTCTCAACTTTATTTTACTGGTAAACCAAACATTCCTCCACAGAATTTTGAATATCATATCTAAGGCCATCCAAAAAAAGTTCTTTCTTCACCCTATGGTAATTTTTTTAAAATCCTGAGTGTCCTCCTAAAGGAGAAGTGTGCAATTCCAAAAGAATCTTTTGTTTTAGTTGGGAATTATTAAAAATATATAAACGATCTTTGTACAATAAGGAATCATTTTTCCAAGTAAATGTATCCGATGTACAAGGATCTTGCTACAATTTTTGAATGAGTGTGCACTCTTCCTTGTCCTTCTTCCATTCATCCCTTTCTTTGGTTATATATTATGGTTGGATAATAGAAGTGGAACAAAGAAATGCTTCCACCTCTTCATTATTTCTTGAGAGTGCATCTACAACAACATTTAGCTTCCCTTTTTTGTAGATTATTTCAAAGTCAAAACCCAACATCTTTGTGACCCATTTTTTCTACTCTTCTAAAGATAGTCTTTTGTCCAAAAAGTGTTTAAGACTATCATGATCAGATTTTACCTTGAAATGTCTTCCCATTAGGTAAGGTTTCCATTTCTTTACTGCATGTAGTATTGTTAACATTTCATTCTCATAAATAGCTTTCTATAAATAATTTCCTTTGATTGGACGACTTTAAAAACTAATGTGTCTTCCTTCTTGCATTAAAACAACACCAATTCCATTTCCTGAGGCATCACATTCCACAATAAAGGTTTTTGTGAAGTTAGGCATAGATAAGACCGGTGCTAGGCACATTTCCTCTTTAAGATGTTCAAAGGCCTTAGTTGCTTCAAGAGTCCATGAAAATTCATCTTTCTTCAATAATGTTGTTAGAGGTGCTTCTATTATCCCATAGTTCTTAACGAACATGTAATAATACCATGTTAACCCAAGAAATCCTTGCAACTGCTTTATGGTTATGGGGAATTTCCATTCCCTAACGGCTTTAGTTTTAATGGGGTATACCTTAACACCCTCATGAGATACAATATGACCTGGATATTGCACCTCTTGGAATCCAAAGAAAAATTTGGATGTTTTTGCAGATAATTGTTTCTCCTGCAATAGTTTGAGCACCCGATCAACATTTTGAACATGATCCTTCCAAGATCTGTTGTAGATTAGTATATCATTAAAAAATCCTAGCACAAATTTTCTAAGGAACGGTTTGAAAATGGAACTCATCAACCCTTGAAATGTAGAAGGTGCATTGGTAAGGCCAAAAGGCATAAAAAAAAATTCATAATGACCTTCATGAGTTCGAAATGTTGTTTTCATAATATCTTTAGTCTTCATTCTAATTTGATGATATTCTAAATGAAGATCCAACTTGATAAAATAAATTGCTGCATGTAATTAATCTAATAATTCATCAATCACAGGAATGGGAAATTTATCTTTAATAGTGAGATTATTGAGATTCCTTTAATCTGAACACATGCGCCATGATCCATCACTCTTTTGCATGAATACTACTGGAGTAGAGAAAGAACTTTGACTAGGTTGAATTATACCCACCTCTAACATTTCTACAATCATACGTTCATTTTTTCTCTTTTGGACATAAGGATATATATAAGGCGAAATGTTTGGGGGAATAATTCCTGGAATCAAATGAATAGCATGATCATGATCTCGAATAGGTGGGAGTCCTTTGGGAGTTTCAAACACCTTGGAATGATTGTCCAAGACTTTTTGGAGATCTACATAAATAGATGATTTTAATGTTGGAACTTCTAGTGAGCATAATTGTGCAATTACGCCTCATTTTTCTTTCTTCATAAGCTTTTTCATGAAATTAGAGATTATTGTATTTCCCGACTTCCTTGCGATACCCCATAATTTGACTTCCTTTCCTTCTGAAAAAAATCAATAAAATTTCTTCAAAATTAAAATCTACCCTCCCCAAAGATTGTAACCATTGTAATCCTAGTACAACATCAACACCTCCCATAGGAATGGAAGGCATTGGAATATTCAATACATATTCCCCCATGGTTAGCTTTATATTGTGGCATTTTCCAGAGAAATTTATAGTTCCTCCATTTGCATTCATCACTTGACATTCTGGTGCTGGGTATAGGAAACAATTCAATTCCTTGGCTACCTTACAATGAATAAAATTATGGGTACTACCTTAATCAATCAAAATTATTACCTCTTTATTCTTGATATTTCCTTCTATATTTAGAGTTTGAGGAGTGGTAATTGCTGCCAATGCTTTACACGATATGGTCAAACTCATTTCTTCCTCTTCTAGTATTGGTTCCTTGTGTATATCCTCTTCTTTTGAAGATTCTTGTTCATTTTCTTCCTCCTCTTGACAATCTATCTAAGATAATTTCTTCTCAGCACACTTATGACCTTAAGTGTTTTTGCTATCACAACTGTAGCAAAGCCCTTTTGCTCTTTTTTCTTCCAATTGTTGTGGTGTCAACCTTGTAGGTTGTGGAATTGTAGGAGTAGCAACACTCCCATCTGTATATATGTAAGTGATATGCTTCCTTGTCACCAAAATTTTACATTCAATTTTTCTTGCCAACTTGAATGCCTTTTCCAATGAATTAGGTTCCCAAAGGCGAACTTCATGTTGGATGTTATCCTTTAAAGTCCCTATGAAGACATCAATGTTGTGTGCCTCTAGAATATTAGTTACCCTTATATTCAATTTTTGGAACTTCTCAGTGTGCTCCACCACTGAACCCTTTTTTTTGAGATTTATCATTTTTCTAAAGAAGGTGTTTCTTTTTATATCCTCATAATGTGATATCATTTCCTCCGTAAAAATTGACAAAGTGAATTTTTTTTTATAGGATCAAAGCCATCGATACCATAAAAATGTATTTAGTTCTAAATGTAAACTTGCGATGTGTACCTTTTGTGTGTTTTGAACATTATTGAAATCAAAATATCGCTCCATCTGTAATATCCATGTTATGAGATCCTTGCCATCAAACTTCCTCATATCCATATTTGAAATATGGTGGTTATTCCATCCAACATTAGAGTTTAAGACATCACGATTAACATTTATTTTGATCTCATCATGAGTTTCCTCTAACATATTTTTGCCATTAGTAAACATTTCTTGTATCAACTTTGCTAACTATTCGATGTCTACTTTTGGATCGTTCTTCATTTTTTCCATGTTATATTTCATTTTCTCATCGATCTTAGCTTCCATGTAATCCATCTTAGTGTCCATGCCCACTTCCATTCCATCCATCTTAGCTTCCAAACCATTCATCTTAGCTTCCATGCATTTATTCAAACCATCCATCTTAGTTTCCAGGCCCTTCCTCAAAACTTCCATTTAATTTTTTATTCCTCTTTGCAATAGAAAAATTTGGTGCACTTGCTCCTATAATTTTGATATCTCATGTTGTGTTTATTTGTCTTCATGAGTCATAGTAGAGCCCTCTTAAGGATCAATGGGTGTTTAATTATTTTTAGGTAGCATTTTGGAACCCAATATTGATATCTATTCATCAATATTCCCTTGGAATAAATTCAAACTAATTTGTTTTTTCAAACGAGACTTATGTAATTCGAAAAAGATACACACCTTTTTCTTGATTTTGAGGAGATCGATATTGAAACTAAGTTATCTCTGTGATTTTGGATTTTCAATGTTTGAAATTCAACCCTGAAGTATCTGTATGATGCTTATTTTTAATGCCACAGCTCTGACCTGATTTAGATTCTTCAAAACAAATTTATTCCCAATCTCCCATGATGACCTAATTATGGATTGGTTCCATAGAACGAACTTGTATGACTTGCGATGTGTCACTGTTTCCTACTTTAGCTCTGAAATTGATATACCGAAAAGTACAGTCTGTGTAATTGCGGCCACTTTTTACAAAATCTCAATCCAATGATCAGAGAGAGATTTATGATGTTTTTCACATGGTCACCTCTTTGGGATGAAATTCAGGAGCCTAAAAGAATCCTAACTTCCATAGATCATATCTCCAAAAATATTGTGAACCAAGATCTGAAATTTTTACATGAGTTTCCTCAGTATTTCCACTTCGTACATTAAAAATTTCAGCTTTTGAAACTTCATATACGAAAACTTATAGAAAAAATTCCATGAAGACCTATTTTAGTTGAAATTATGAAGCCTAAAAAAACCCTAAATTTCCCAGATCATATCTTTGAAAATATTGCGAACTAAGATCTTAAATATTTAAATGAGGTTCCTCAGGATTTCAGCTTCGCGCTGTAAAAATTTCAGCTTCTGAACCCTTGTAGAAAGAAATTTATTGCGAAAATACTATGATGACCTATTTGGAGCAGCGAAACCCTAGAATCCAAAGCTATGATACCAAATGTTATGAAACCAACTCCAAAAATAGAAGAAAAGAGAGATCAACGCCTTAGAAATCAGCCAATATAAGGGGGAAACCTCCAATAGATTATAGAAATGAGCATTTATTTGATGATACAAGTGACCAAAAACTCCTTCTATATATAGGAGTCCATGGGCCCACAATATAATCCTAGCCGAGCTAACAATAACAATGTAAGGGCACAATAATAACAATATTAGGGTTACATTGGTACAACAATAACAATAAGGGACTAAACAAGTAATATAGGGACCTAACATAGAAACTCTATGGTGGAATGCTCGAATGGTAGAGAAATGGTTAGGGTTAGGTTGGTAAATATCGTAGGAGTTAAAACCCTAACCATTGCAACCATTGGATCTCAGGTGTGGTTAGATTGATGGTGAAAATGGTAATACAGGTGTCCACTGTAAATGAGTTTCCAGAATGGAGCAACTTTTCCAATAAATCAAATCGTTTCCAGGTTTCTATAATAAGTGGCATAGCTTAGTGATAGGATTATATTAATTAAATTAATAATAGATGCCATGAATGAAACATACAAGGTAACAAATAAACCAAGAGGACAGATAATCTCATTTAAACCAAGTAATATATGCTGACAGGTAATCTCCTAGAGAACTAGAGAGCATGATATTAACCTTAGATTTAGAACTTTAATTTGTATATAGTTCATCCCAAAAGTGTTAAAAAACTATACACATCATGTGGATTATAATGCGTATAAGGGTTAAGTGAAAACTGGTTCACACAAGTGTAATATTTGGATATAATTGAAGGTAAAAGCGTAGAAGTTAAAAAAAATTATGAATATATAGTAGTATGTTACAAGTGGTATAAGAGCAGCGTTCACACAGTAGAACCCTATGGGTCACCTAATATGAAAAATTGTGTGTAAATGATGCACAACTAAGAAATCATAGCAGGAGACGATATGACAAGGGGGTCAACACAACAACCACCCTAGAACACTAGGGAGCCTGTACCCCAACCACGAACAGAAATGAACCCTGAGATGTGGATTTAGCTGAGTCTGGATCAACACTAGAAAAATAGTATACTATTGCAGGAACAACAACACCAGACTAGCATTCTGCTAAATACAGTGCAAAAGCTACAAGAAGAAATGGTATGGGTCAGGACCAACAATGAACACCTAATGCAGGATCAAGAAATGATACTCAAGAGCCTTTCTGACAAAGAAAATCAGGGTGTGGTACAACCCATTCCTGATAGAGATATGCAATAAGGAAATGAGCAACAAGAAAGGAACCAAACCACTGAAAGAACATAAAGAAGTCACCCACAACGAAGCATTAAAAATAGAAATTTCAATGAAGCTGAGTTAGGTAATGTGTTAGATCAGCAAGAAATTAAGAAATAGAAAGTATAACAACAAGGTGAGTTTCGGAAGATAAGACCACCCACATTTGACGGAGAATTAGAGGAGGTTGCTGAAGCATAGTTAATAAATATGAATAAGTATTTTCAAGTCTAAGACTATAGAAACAATCTGAAAGCCAGACTAGCCATCTACTAGTTGAGGGAGAAAGCCACATTATGGTGGGAAGAGGTTAAGAATGTCAGCAATATAAAAGATCGGGACGTGACCTAGGATACGTTCTAGCAATTGTTAAAAGATAAGTACCTCATTGAGCATTTATATGACGAAAATTCTAGAGAGTTTCACGATTTCAAATTGGGTCAATTGATGATGGATGAGTACATAACCAAGTTCACATCCTTGCTCCAATACGTTCTTTATCTAAGGGATGAAAACGCTAAAGTTCAGTGGTTCTTAAGTAGTCTGTGGACTCACATGAAACAACGAATTGAGTTCGTGAACCCAAGAACCATGGATGACGCAATTCGAAAGGCAAGAATGTGTTATCAACAATCGAAGGAAAAAGGAGAGCTGGGTAAAAACTAGAAATCAAAGAAAGAAGATAAAAGCATCTCAAATTTCAAGAAAATTAGATCCAATAGTTTTAGGAATGCTGCAAGGAGTTTCGTAAGTAAAAAGTTTAGTAGAAACCATCAAAGGACCAAGAGGCCTACTGAAGATAAACCCATAGAGGCTTCCCACAAGCCAAACCAAGGACAAAATCAGAAACCACCTCTATAGTGTTGGGGGTATGGTGAGGCTCATTATTATAGGAACTTTCAACAACAGGGGAGGAGCGAAGCAGTTGATAATTTACAAGAAGCTTCTATAGTGGGATTTCTAGGCCGAAATGTACCCACAATCAACGCAACATTGGAAGATTCTCAGGAAGATTACCAAGAAACAATGATAGAGTTGCAAGATAAGCTACTTTCACAATCTTTTTCTATTTTAGATGACCCAAGTACAAATTTAAGTTATGTAAATCCAAAAATAGTAGAAAAATTTAAGTTACAAAGTCAAAAATTCAAGAATCCATGGTTTGTATAGTTAGCCACTGGAGCAAAGAGAAAATTTTGTGCAAAGATTCCAAATTGTACACTAGAAATAAGTGAACAAAAATTAACTATGGATCTAAATATATTACCCTTGGGATCCTACGATGTGCTACTAAGGACGGATTAGATGGAAAAACACTGGACATTGGTGGATTGTAAGGAAAAACTTATATATTATAGAATTTAAGATGGTACTCATAAGGAGATTCAAGGAATAAAGAAACTCCCACAGCTGCGTCTTATTACAGCCTCTCAAATGAGTAAGTTCTTGAGGAAGGAATGTCAAATATACACTATTCAAGTTGGTTTTACTAATTCCAAAGAAAATACTCCAATGATGTAAAACATTCCGGTAGTACAATATTTTATGGATGTGTTTCCAGACGAAGTATTGGGTTTTCCACCTAGAAGGGACATTGATTTTACTATAGAGTTAATGCCTAGAGAATCACTGATTTCAAGGGCACCATACTGAATGAGCATACCATAATTGATCGAAATGAAGATGCAACTACAAGAACTGTTGGATAAAGGGTATATCTGACCAAGTGTGTCCCCTTGGGGAGCACCAGTGCTATTTGTAAAGAAGAAATATGAAACCATCTGAATGTGCATGGACTATCGACAACTCCATAAGTTTACTGTAAAAAATAAATACCCTCTACCACAGATTGATGAGTTCTTTGATAAGGTGAAGCGAGCTACTTCATTTTCAAAGATATAACTAACGTCGGGGTACCATCAGATCTGGATAAAAGATGAAGACATATGCAAAAATGCTTTCCATACCAGATATGGGCACTACAAGTTTGTGGTGTTACCATTCAGATTGACTAATGCACCAGCAACAATTATGAAGTTGATGCATGGTATATTTCACCCTTTTCAATACAATTTTGTGTTGATATTTATTAATGGCATCCTAATTTATTCCAAGAATGTGGAAGAGCATAAAGAGCACTTAAATATAGTGCTACAGATGTTATCGAAGCATTAACTATATGCAAAGTTCAACAAGTGTGATTTCTTCAAGGAAGAAATTTAGTACCTTGGTCACATTATTTCTGTTGAAGGAATCACAGTTGACCCAAAGAAAATTAAGACGATTATTGAATGGAGGGTACTACGAAATGTGGTAGACATCCAATCCTTTATGGGTTTGGATAGTTATTATGGATGCTTCATCGAAGGATTCTCAAAGATTACTTTCCCAATTACCTCCTTACAAGGGAAGGGAAAAATATTTAAATGGACGAAGGAATGTCAAAAAAAATTTGAAAGGTTAAAACATTTATTGAATACAGCTCTAGGGTTTAGAGTAGCTCATCCCAATAAAGAGTTCAAGATTTGCACGAAAGTGTGTAAGGAAGTAGTTGGGGAAATTTTGCTGCAAGAAGGTAAAGTAGTTGCCTATGAATCATGGAAGTTAAAAGAGCATGAACAAAAATATTCAGCTTATGATTTGGAGCTAAGAGTGGTAGTGCATGCACTCCGAATATGGAGGAAATACTTGATTGGAAAGAGAATTTTACTCAAAAATTATCATAGAATCTTAACCAGTTATTTTAAGCAAGTTGATCTTAATTTTCGCCAGGAAAGATGGAATTATTTCCTAAGAGATTTTGAGATTGATATGCAACATGTGAAGGGTAAGGAAAATAGAGTAGTAGATGTGTTGAGTAGAAAGTTGCATGGTGTTTATGAATTGTAATACAATCATATTGAATGCAAGTTTCTGGAAAAAATAAAAATCGAAGCTCAGAAGGATCCCGAATACCACTTTATGTGGCAGTAAGAAGAGGAGGCTAGAAAACAAGAGGGAATTGCTGATTACGGAGTTAGCAAGGATCAATTACTAACTTTCAAGGAGAAATTTTATGTTCCAAATATAATGGAATTGAAGGTGTTAATCTTGAACGAATACCACCAAAGTAATTACTTCGAACATCATGGGTACCAAAAAATACTAACAAAAATTAGGAAGAATTACTTTTGGCTAGGTATGTGAAGAGATATTGCAGAATATTTGAACAAATGTTTGGAGTGCTAGCAAGTAAAGGTGTAGCATCGACATCCAGCTGGATTGATGCAGCCTATACCAGTATTAGAGTGAAAATGGGAGGAAATATCCTTAGACTTCATTACTAGTTTACTAAAGTCGAATAAGCACAATGACTCCATTCTGGTGGTAGTGGATAGATTAAGTAAAACAACACAACTCATACTCATACATTCCACTTATAAAATAGTGCAAATAGTAGATATATTTATGCAAGAAATTTTTAGATTGAATGGTATTCCAAAGACTGTCATATATGACAGGGATGTGAAGTTTACTTCAACATTCTGGAAAACGTTATTTCGGGTTTGGGAACCCAAATTAGTTTCATTACATCCTACTACCCATAGACAGATGGAAAAACTGAGAGGGTGAATCAGACCTTGGAGCATATGTTATGCATGTACGTAATGAAGCAACCAACAAGGTGGGAAGAATATCTGCACCTAGTAGAATTTGCATACAATAATGGTTATCAAGAATCTCTTAAGATGAATCTGTTAAAAGCATTATACAGACGAAAGTGTCGAACACCTATTAATTGGAGTAGCCCAGAAACCAAGTTGATGCTAGGACCGGAAATGCTAGCTGAGATGGAGTCAAAGTAAGGAATATTAGGAAAAATTTCAAGGCATCTCAGGATTAATAAAAAGTGTATGCAGATAATAAAAGGACTTATCATGAATTTGAAGTGGGAGATCATGTGTATGTAAGAATCAAACCAAAGAAGAGCACACAAAGGTGGCCCTCTTGTGGCAAGTTGGCTCCCAAATTTTGTGGGCCTTTCCAAATTTTGGAGAGGGTGGGACTTGTGGCTTATCAATCGGCCCTACCTAGTCATATTTGTGTACACTATGTCTTTCCTATATCTTTAATAAAGCGATACATACATGACCCAAAGCATATTATCCATTGTCAAAGCATTCAGGTAGGATATGAATACAAGACCTAACAAGAGGTATTAAATTTTATGAGAAATTAACTCAAATTTTGTTGACTGTAGGTCGAACTGGACGGTGAGTTTCTAGTCGAGCCTCAGCATATAATCGATTGGAGAGAAATCATGCTACGGAATCGAGCCATCACCCAGGTTAAGGTGCAGTGAAAGCACTTCGGCCCAGACGAACCTACCTAGGAGGATGAAGGTTTTGTTCGGGATGCTTACCCAAAACTATTTGTTGAATTTGAATGAAACACTAAGGACAGTGTTCAATTTTGGAGGGGAAGTTGTGACAGTTCACTAAAGTGCCAACTAATGGTTATGTTATGTTTGTTAAGACACTAAGACATTTATTGGTTCTTTTTTTTGGAGAAATATTACTCGATGAGAAGAAATTAATTTTTGGTTAATAGAATTAGTTATGGAAGTGATTTCCATTAAAAAAAAAATACTGATGGTAAAATTATTCCAAGAAATGAAATGTACTTGAACATAAACAGTTGAAACAGTTACCCCATCCTATGAGGATAAAGGCATATCGTAGTGAGGAAGAGGGTTTTTGTTCGGTAACTGGAAAAGGAAATTGAGAGAAGAATTCTTGAGCTGGTGGTGACCAGTGGAATTACTCAGAATCCTAAGATTTTCTGGAATAGAGGACTGGACTAGAATGTCTCGAGGTCACTTCCAGAACCTCTGTCAACTCACATAGCTCAAGAGTGGATCACGACAGAGAGACGGGGATGTAATTACCTCTCTTGAGGTAGGGAGGACAACATTAGTTAGTATTTGGAAGATAGATAAGTTTATATTCCATTGGGAATCTGAGTTTTATTTATGAATGATAATATCAGTTTCTATGCTATAATATGTAGATGTTACAGTAATTTATTATGAAATAAGAAGCTTCTATGTTTGTTTTTTCTTAAATAAATAAGAGAGCTAGTTAAAATCTGTTAATATACTTAGGACAAGAGATAATCAAGGTAAGAGTGGTGATAAGAAAAACCCAGATACCTAAATGAAGTAAGACTTAATTTATCACCAGTACCTGTAAGAAAGAGAACTGTTAACAAAGAGCCCTCGAGATGAAGGCTCTGTGTTGGTTGTTCTCTGCAACTATGATAAAAACAGATAGAATGGTCCCGCCATCTTATTGTTAACAACAGAAAGAAAAGTAAATGATGGAACCTTAAAGCTCAGAAAAGAAGTTTTTGTATTTAACAGTAAAGCACACTATGACTGTATGTATAATGAACATTAGATAATAGGATGCCACAGAGAGCATCGTACAAAGAACATAGTTACAGTAATAGAGAAATACAAATGATTCATGTAAAATCAAGAACCGTGATTAATGATAACTTCCATAAAACTGTAAAATGTGTATCTGTCAACAAAGCGCAGGAAAGAAGACTTAACCACTATATGGAAAAAATTAACAATGTGCTGTAAATTCTAACTCTGTAATTTAAAAAGTAGAATCCAGGAATCTCTATTTTTTTCATAAGAATGGAAAAAGTGTTGCAATATCAGCGAAAGAACTGAACACTGAAAGGATTGAACGTTATAATGATAGTGAAAGATCTAAACATTATTTTGAACATAGTATTAGAGTTCCTCTGTATTTTATATTCCTGAAGTTCAGAAGGAACACATTCAGTATTGACAAACGTCCAGTTTACCAAAACAATAGAAGCAAGATAGCGAATATCAATAAGCATTGGAAGTAACCCAGTCCTCGTTTCAGTTTTGCACAACATAAGTATGGGACAAGTAAGTTCTTTATAGATGCGGAATATTAAACGTTGTTTATACAAGAAAGACGCACATCGAGTACACATCACACAATGAGAAAATGAATCAGAAACTTGATAGAAGGCCATAGTAAAAAAATTTAAATGTTGACGGCATAAGCCAAGAAACAAATTTAAAACATACATGAATGCGAGTTAAAAACCAAAAAAAAAAAAAAAAAAAAAAAAAAGGACCGTCATACATATTTGCCTACAGCATGACCAATTTGTGTAAGTCCTATAGAATGAAATTAAAAAATCCAAAGTAACCATAAAAAGATGGTAAAATCCAAATTGAGCCAAATATCTTGCAAACTCGAGGTTCTGTGACCAAATCATGAGCAAAGAAGAGTACCTGATGGAACAGGCATTGTAAATTTTAGAGGAAAGACCAAAGCCGAGCTTTACGAAAGTTATTCACCACAATGCGAGACCAAGGAATAAATACCCACATGAATAGAGGGAATTTAAATAATTAGGATATGAATTCACCCAAATGCTAAAGAAGGAATTTATAGTCTAATAATGAAGCCTTACCTATGAGAGCCCTTTGCCAAAGGTAGATTGTTCAAACTGCAAGTAAGCCATCAAGAAATAATGGATCAATGTATTTGCAGACGGGTGGGGAAAACAGGTTGCACAAACTCACACTATTGACTCTGCAAATAGAGACTCTTACCTATGGACTACTCCTACAACAACTTGAATCTGGTGAGGCTCCATCCAGAGGAAGGGCTCGAATCATCGCTACGGCCAAAGACAATACGAAGAAAAAATTAGATGCAAGTGAGAATGGATTTCAGAGGAGACTGGAAAGCATTAGAAACCATAATACATAAACTGCACTCACAGTCGATTTAAGATAAACCATTTCACTGTAAATAGATACCAAGAATTACATGGAAAACTATAGGTTTACTTAGCAAATTCATTGAAGGCAAAACCAAATTGATGTCAAGAAGCATCTTGGTGAGGGTTTGATGCAGAGGCAGCAAGACTCCCTCGCAGAAGCTCTGCCACGAAACACTCAAATGACAGAGAAAAAGTTAGGGTTAGGGTGGTGAATATCGTATGAGTTAAAACCCTAAACCATTACAACCATTCGATCTTAGGTGTGGTCAGATCGACGGTGAAAAGGGTAGTACAGGTGTCCATCGTAACTGAGTTTCCACAACGAAGCGACTTTTCCAATAAACCAAATCATTTGCAAAATTTTATAATAAGTGGCATAGTTGAGCGATAAGATTATATTAATTAAATTAATAATAGATTCCATGAATGCAACGTACAAGGTAAAAACTAAACCGACACGACGGATATCCCATTTAAACCAAGTAATATATGCTGACATGTAATCACCTTGAGAGGTGGAGAGCACAATATAAACCTTATTTTTAGAGCTTTAATTTGTATATAGTTCATCCCAAAAGTGCTAAACAGCTATACACATCATGTGGATTATAATTCATATAAGGGTTAAGTGAAAATTGGTTCACACAAGTGTAATATTTTGATATAATTGAAGGTGAAAGGGCAGAAGTTATTTTTTTTTTTTTTATGAATATATAGTAGTATGTTACATTGAGATAATCTACAACAATATTTTTTCCTTCTTCTTTAACATAAATATTTTCCCTTGAATACTTTCATGGTTATATCTACATAAGTTGTCCTATTACGCATCACTTATTAATTGGAGTAAATAGATTTTGATTATGATTGTTGACATGTGAAACTTCTCCAACTTCTAAATTACAAATTTGTCTGCAAGTTTCTCATTTTTTTAATATTGTAATTTCTTTCAATATCTTCTGATGAAAGCTCCTCAAGTATCATCCCTTTTATGACATGCCTTCATTGAGTTTCCTTTTAAGACTTAATTTTCATTATTCTATTTTTTTCTTCGTAGCTTTGGATCTCTTGTCTTGTGCAATTAATTTTTAACTATCATTTTATAATAGACAATTTTTTTCAATTTTTTTTTGGTCAATTTATTTTTGGATTTTTAATATTAAATTTTAAATTTATTTATATCATCTTCTTTCTATATATTTGAAATATTTTTATTAAATTATTTACGATTTTGACATCATTCTAATGTCCTACAATATCATAATCGTTTCCTATATAGGAATCCCAAACAAAATTATCCACATAATTGTTTTTCAAGCCAAATTAATAGTAAATTGATAATTACGTTCTTAACTTCATCTTGTTTTTCAAGCCAAAGTAATAGGATATTGATAATTACGTTCTTAACTTCATATTCCGCTTCAAAATTAGAAGAATCTATATTCTTAACTATATTTGGTTCTATAATTAATAAGGGATTTGGAAATTTGATTATTGTGCAATTCATAGAAAAGGATAGGTACAATAGTCATGATTGGTTCATTGTAAAACATGGTACACATTTGAAAACAAGTACCCTGATGGTCGCATTGATGTGTGGGAAAAATGTTTTCAGAGATGGTACATAACTGGAATAATTTTCTTCCCCGAGAGTATAGTAAAACTGAATTATATACATTATTTAAAGCTATAAGAGTATGTTTGTAATGACCTCTTTCGAAAATTTAGTTATTTATCCAAATGAAGATTAAGTAGATCTATAAACTTTCATTGGTTGTGCCGAACTTTGATTGACTAATTGCATAGATAATGCGATTTGTACAATGCAGTAGAAATGATATGATGGCTGGTGGATGGTGAAACGACATGATATTCTTTTCACTTATATGAAGTTGAATAATTTTCCCCTAGTAGAATGAAAAAAATTAATTTGAACTATGAAAAATAGGGGTGGCTAATTATACACCATTTTTTTCCATGTGTTATGTGTTTTATGATATATAGTTAGAATTGGAAAATAGTAAATGTGATAACTAAATTTATTCTATATATAAATTATCGAACATTATTAAAATATAACAAATAAATTTAAGTAACAATGTTAATGTATGAACAATCATATTTTTTTAACATGTATTTTCATAAATATTAATTATGTTTATTTTTCATAATTAGTAAGAGAAATTTTTAAATATGTAAATTTATCTTAAATTATTGAAATTTTGATGAATTTTAATAATCTTGAATATGCAAACTATAAAATATTTAGTGATATATTTAGTGAAAATATTAAAATTTATAATGATATTTTATATAGTCTGTATAAAATTTTAGCAATTTTTAAGGTGAAATAATTATATACTATAAAATTTGGAAAAAAAATGGAAATTGGTAAATGATTTGTTTGGAAAAATAATTAAAAATCACCCCACTTTCTAATTATAGCCCCTAAAATGTTGAGCCACCCATGAGGTATTTGAACAGTAAATCTCATATTTTACATAATACTCCATAACATGAAAATTACCAATTAAGATCTTTCTAGGAAATTATTAAATATATTTATTAATAAATACCATTAATATTACTTGTGTTATTTATATAGATTTATATTCATAATATGGACACAAAATATAAATTCAACTAGATGAAGGGTGGAGATAAAAACACCTACTTCTTCCACAAGTCAATGGTAAAGCAACATTATCAGAAACACAATTCTTCAATAGATATTAGAGCATCAGGATATCAACATTGAGTTGGCATCTTGTTACAAGAATATGAGTTAAGAGATGCATACCGATGACTTAACAACAAGAAAAATCACTTGTCACATTGTAGAATTAGTAAGATCTAAATAAAATGATGCTCTAATATGTATTATCCCTTTGAACATGTTGAATAAGTATTGAATAAAATTATGCTCTAATATGTATTATTTCCTTTGCACATGTTGAATAATTTTTTATGAACATGTCTCTAATGAATTTACAACGATATTTTATTAAATTTAGTAGTCATTCCTAGGAGAAGAAATCTTAGATGTGGTTGAGTAATCCATAATATAAAAACCAATAATTCGAACTCTCAAAAAAACCATTATAACCATTCTAACTTGGTTCCCAAATCATGTAAAGAAAATAAGACCAACAATGCCTCACATATCTCTCTAGAATTTTATATACAATATAATCTCAAATATTATCCTCAATCAAAACAAACACTTTCTTCCTTCACTTATGGCTCTAAGAACTATATAGCTGAAGTGGAAGGGCTTAAAATTTTAGATTGTATTATCATGATGCATGAAGTCAATTCACTTTCAAAATAGAACTACAAAGGAAGATGTGATTATTAAGACATATTTTTCTAAAAATTTTCATAAATTAAGTTGGCCATATTTATATCACATTCTAAATTCTTTTAGATTTTTTGAAATCTAATCTAATTGGGTGAGTTTTCTCTTGTCCTCATCATTCTCAACTTTTTAAGTGAATGGGTCTCCTTTGAGCCCATCAAGATCCCTGAAAGACATTCATAAGAAAACCCTATCATATATCTTCTTCATTCTGGCTACTGTTCAGTCCTTCAAAAAAGCTATATATACTTCTGTCATCACTTACCTAAGCCTCTTTAGGAATGACCTTTATGTGTCTCACAAACAATTTGTTGATAATAGCAGGTTTATGCACGTCCCTATAACACAACCAGCTATTGCTGGTAATAATGTGTTGTATGATTTCATGGTTGGTTCTAGCACCTCTGTCAACTTATCGAAATTCCAAGTTTTATTCTGTAAAACCCGTGCCTAGATTATTAGGCTTCCTTTCATGAAGTACATTATCTACTAATTACCCTGGTAGAACTTTCGTCGATAATTCGCTTGAGACAATGCATTGGAAAGGTCTCCTTCAAAACTTAAAGGATAAGTACGATGCCTAGACACTCTTCTCCCTCAATATCATTAGAAGGATAAGCTTCTTAAAATATGCCTTGCATGCTCTTCTTATCTGTCTTGTTTTACCGCTTAGTTGCACAAGGGAAATTCTTAAATCTATCCAAATTTTGTGGCAGCCACAGAGGAGGAGATCCTTCGGAACGAAAATGAGGTATTGTATCTTGGGATAAGCTCCCCCTCCAAAAAATGCATGGGCTTGGACTTGACGTATTTGGAAATTTGAGGAAAACTCTATCCGTGAGGATATACCACCTATATGGAAATTTGAGGAAAACTCTATCCGTGAGGATATACCATATAGGTGGGATGCATTTAAAAAGGAGGTCAAATTTAAAATGTTGACAATCTACATCAATAGTCCGTTTGTCCTTCATACTTACGATTATACATAACTGATTACAAAATCTAATTGTAATTACAGGGCTATTGAAATAAAGAATCCTTTTTCATTTATTTCTATGTTGGAGCTACAAATTTTAGTTATTAATATTTTTTTATTAGATATCAGACGCAAATTAAATTACACATCCCCCTTAATCTTTATGCCACAATAAATGACATCTCCCCTTAACTAAACTAAACTAAATTAAGATGTAGAGGTACTTCGTCACGCAATAATATCCGTTTTAACACATCACATACCAACAGCCAATTACACATCTTCCACGGCACAATTATTTTTTCGGTTTTCAACTCAACTAAATTTATCTGCAATTATTTTTCATAGAATAAATAATCTTTACAGTCCTTTTTCATGTTTATTGGAAACCTGTTTTTTAAACAAAATACTTATGACTTGGAGATTGGTATCGAGAGTAATAATTGAGCCCCTCTGTCTGCAATTTGATCTGATTGTACTGATATTAATATTAATGCAATCAGATTTCTAAAAATTTGTTTAATGGGCTGATATGTGCTGATGCATTGCGGTGTTATAGGATCTTCCGGAAGACAAGCGAGGTGATGCCGTGAACAGCATGGTGTACGAAGCGAGGGAAAGAGTTCGAGATCCTGTCTATGGCTGCGTAGGAGTAATCAATGATATCCAAAATAAAGTGTCGGACCTGCAAGCTCTTCTGCACAGGCAGAGGCAGCCAGGATTACTCAGGAATATGCAAATCTTTTAGTCGTCATCCCCAGATATGAGGAACTGCCAGACCTCAATTTTCACTTCCGGCCACTCGAACAGAGTGAAGACACCGGTATGAACTCGCCATTCGACGACGTTGATCCTATGCAGTTATGGGAGCCACTGTGGACATAAATAACAATGTTTCGCTATTGCTTAGGTGTTTCGATATCGAATTTTCATTCTACTCTTTCTTTTAGTCGCAGAAGTTATATAGCCAAAATTTCTTCCATCGTTTTTAAACTTACGAAACTGTCAGCTTTAAATAACTTTTGCTTTAATAGTGTAAAAAGAATTGGATTGAGTAGATTTTATTGCAATACATTGTATCGCATTACTTGTGCGAAACACGATATACAATGAAATTAGCCGAGGCTTATCCTCCAAGCGAAGTCTCGATGATCGCACTGGATGCTGTAATACACTCGATGATCGCACTGGATACTGCAATACACTTATGTTTCGCGTGCTTAGAAGCATTGTATTTTTATATTTTTTTGAACGAGGGTGAATCCTTAATTCGTTAGTATTGCTTTCAAAGACAAGAAGAAACAACGAGATAGCAATATTGCTTTGATCATGAATCTATATATAGATATATAACTCCTTTTTTTATAATAATATCTTATAATAGTACAACCACATTATATTTACTAATGTGGTTGATATACGTCGATAGGCATATATAAAATAGATTTACAACCACATTCACCAATGTGGTTGATGTAAGGCGATAGGCCTATATCCACTACCTAGCACATTAATTTATATATCAATAAATATTATATATAATAATATTATTATATTAATTTGAAATATATATAATATATATTAATAATAATATTTATTAATATATTAATTATGATTAAAATAACCAAAATATTTTATATATACTAATAATATTTATTGATATATTAATAATATTATAATATTTATTAATAATATATATAAACAATATATATTAATAATAAATAATATTTTAATATTTATTAATAAATCAAAAGAACTAATAATATATTAATATATATTATATCATAGTTAGTTATGTTATTAATATTATATATTAATATATTAATAAACCCGTAATAAACTTTAAGAATTAATATATTAAACTCAAGAGAGTAATAAAGCATATGAAACAATATTTAAAAACAAAAAACCTAAAAGATTAATAAACCTTAACAATTAATATTTTAAACTGAAGATATTAATAAACCCAATGGATAATTAATAATACAAACCCAATGTCATCATAAACCAAAGGTTTAAATATTATAAACCAAAAGAATTGGTGAACCCAAGGGATAAATATTATAAACATAAGGGATCAATATTAAAAACACAAGAGATTAATAAACCGTAAGAGTTGATATTTTAAACTAAAAAACCTAATAAATTAATAATCCATAAGAATCAGTATTTTAAACATAAGATATTAATAAACTAATGGGATTATTAACATTATAAACTAAAAGAACTAATATACCTAAGAGTTTAATATTATAAACCAAAGGAATCAGTGAACCCAAGGGATAAATATTATAAACCTAACGGATGAATATTAAAAACAATAGAGATTAATAAACCCTAAGAATGAATATTTTAAACACAAGAGAGTAATAAACCGAATGTGTGATTAACATTATAAACCAAAAGAACTAATAAACCCAAGGGTTGAATATTATAAACCAAAGGAATCAGTGAACCCAAGGGATAAATATTAAAAACGTAAGGGATCAATAAGGCTAAGCGAAATATTAAAAACAATAGAGATTAATAAAACCCAAGAGTTTAATATTATAAACCAAAGGAATTGATGAACCCAAGGGAAAACCATTACCCAACAAATTATAAACCAAAGGAATTGGTGAACCCAAGGGAATTGATTTAAACATTGACACAATTGTTGTCACAATGCGACGTTGGACCAACTATGACCATGGTTGCCCATGGGTGATTTTCATATTCAGAAAATATTTGTCAGAATGTGACATTTGATCATGGATGACATTGATCGATTATTCATATTATAAACCAAAAGAACTAATAAATCCAAGGGTTTAATATTATAAACCAAAGGAATTGGTGAACCCAAGGGAATTGATTTCAACATTGAGACAATTGTTGTCATAAAGCGATGTTGGACCATCAATGATTACGGTTGGCCATGGGTGATTTTCATATTGAGACAATGCTTGTCAGAATGTGACATTTGATCATGGGTGACATTGATCAATTATTCATATCACAAACCAAAAGAACTAATAAACCCAATGGTTTAATATTATAAACCAAAGGAATTGGTGAACCCAAGGGAAAACCATGACCCAACAAATTATAAACCAAAGGAATCGATGAGCCCAAGGGAATTGATTTAAACATTGAGACATTTTTTGTGACAATGCAACGTTGGACCAACTATGACCATGGTTAGGCATGGGTGATTTTCATATTGAGACAATGTTTGTCAGAATGTGACATTTTATCATGGATGACATTGATCGATTATTCATATTATAAACCAAAAGAACTAATAAACCCAAGGGTTTAATATTATAAACCAAAGGAATTGGTGAACCTAAGGGAATTGATTTAAGCATTGAGACAGTTGTTGTTACAATGCGACGTTGGACCAACTATGACCATGGTTGACCATAGGTGATTTTCATATTGAGACAATATTTGTCAGAATGTGACATTTTATCATGGATGACATTGATCGATTATTCATATTATAAACCAAAGGAACTAATAAACCCAAGGGTTTAATATTATAAACCAAAGGAATTGGTGAACCCAAGGGAATTGATTTAAACATTGACACAATTGTTGTCACAATGCAACGTTGGACCAACTATGGCCATGGTTGGCCATGGGTGATTTTCATATTGAGATAGTATTTGTCAGAATGTGACATTTGATCATGCATGACATTGATCGATTATTCATATTATAAACCAAAAGAACTAATAAACCCAAGGGTTTAGTAGTATAAACCAAAGGAATTGGTGAACCCAAGGGAAAAATATTAATAACCTAAGGAACCAATAAGGCGAAGGATCAATAAAATTATTAAAAAATCCTCAAGATGAAGAAATTAATAAACAATAATAATTAACCCAAGGGTTCGTAATATTATAAACCAAAAGAAATAATAAACCCAAGGGTTTAATATTATAAACCAAAAGAATTGGTAAACCCAAAGGAATTGATTTAAACATCGAGACAATTTTTGAGACAATGCGACGTTGGACCAACTATGAGCATGGTTGGCCATGGGTGAATTTTATATTGAGACAATATTTCTCAGAATGTGACATTTGATCATGAATGACATTGATCGATTATTCATACTATAAACTAAAAGAAAAAATAAACCCAAGGGTTTAATATTATAAACCAAAGGAATTGGTGAACCCAAGGGAATTGATTTAAACATTGAGACAATTGTTTTCACAATGCGACATTGGACCAACTATGACCATGGTTAGTTATTGGTGATTTTCATATTGAGACAATATTTGTCAGAATGTGACATTTGATCATGGATGAAATTGATCGATTATTCATATTACAAACCAAAATAACTAATAAACCCAAGGGTTTAATATTATAAACCAAAGGAAGTGGTGAACCCAAGAGAATTGATTTAAACATTGAGACAATTATTGTCACAATGCGACGTTGGACCAACAATGACCATCGTTGGCCATGGGTTATTTTCATATTGAGACAATATTTGTCAAAATGTGACATATGATCATGGATGACATTGATTGATTATTCATATTATAAATCAAAAGAACTAATAAACCGAAGGGTTTAATATTATAAACCAAAGGAATTGGTGAACCAAAGGGAATTGATTTAAACACTGAGACAATTGTTGTCACAATGCGACGTAGACCAACAGTTATGACCATGGTTGGCCATGGGTGATTTTCATATTATGACAATATTTGTCAGAATGTGACATTTGATCATGGATGACATTGATAGATTATTCATATTATAGACGAAAATAACTAATAAACCCAAGGGTTTAATATTATAAACCAAAGGAATTGGCGAACCAAAGGGAATTGATTTAAACATTGAGACAATTGTTGTCACAATGTGACGTTGGACCAACTGTGACCATGGTTGGCCATGGGTGATTTTCATATTGAGACAATATTTGTCAGAATATGACATATGATCATGGATGACATTGATCGATTATTCATATTATAAACCAAAAGAACTAATAGAACCAAGGATTTAATATTATAAACCAAAGGAATTGGTGAACCCAAGGGAATTGATTTAAACATCGAGACAATTTTTGTCACAATGCGACGTTGGACCAACTATGACCATGGTTGGCCATGGGTGATTTTCATATTGAGACAATATTTTTCATAATGTGACATTTGATCATGGATGACATTGACCGATTATTCATATTATAAACCAAAAGAACTAATAAACCTAAGGGTTTAATATTATAAACCGAAGGAATTATTGAACCCAAGGGAAAACCATTACCCAAAAAATTATAAACCAAAGGAATTGGTGAACCCAAGGGAATTGATTTAAACATAGAGACAATTTTTGTGACAATGCGACGTTGGACCAACTATGACCATGGTTGTCTATGGGTGATTTTCATATTGATACAATATTTGTCATAATGTGACATATGATCATGGATGAAGCTGATCGATTATTCATATTATAAACCAAGAGAACTAATAAACCCAATGGTTCGATATTATAAACCAAAGGAATTGGTGAACGCAACAGAAAACCATTAGCCAAAAAATTATAAACCAAAGGAATTTGTGAACCCAAGGGAATTGATTTAAACATCGTGATAATTTTTGTCACAATGCGACGTTGGACCAACTACGACCATGGTTTCCCATGGGTGATTTTCATATTGAGAAAATATTTTTCAGAATGTGACATTTGATCATGTATGACATTGATCGATCATTCATATTATAAACCAAAAGAACTAATAAACCCAAGGGTTTAATATTATATACTAAAGGAATTGGTGAACCCATGGGAATTGATTTAAACATTGAGAAAATTGTTGTCACAATGCGACGTTGGACCAACTATGACCATGGTTGGCCATGGGTGATTTTCATATTGAGACAATATTTGTCAGAATGTGACATATGATCATGGATGATGTTGATTGATTATTCATATTATAAACTGAAAGAACTAATAAACCCAAGCGTTTAATATTATAAACCAAAGGAATTGGTGAACCCAAGGGAATTGATTTAAACATTGAGACAATTGTTGTCACAATGCAACATTGGACCAACTATGACCATGGATAGTTATAGGTGATTTTCATATTGAGACAATATTTTTCGGAATGTGACATTTGATCATGGATGAAATTGATTTATTATTCATATTATAAACCAAAAGAACTAATAAACCTAAGGGTTTAATATTATAAACCAAAGGAATTGGTCAACCCAAGGGAATTGATTTAAACATTGAGACAATTATTGTCACAATGCGACGTTGGACCAACTATGACCATCGTTGGCCATGGGTGATTTTCATATTGAGACAATATTTTTCAGAATGTGACATATAATCATGCATGACGTCGATTGATTATTCATATTATAAACCAAAAGAACTAATAAACCCAAGGGTTTAATATTATAAACCAAAGGAATTGGTGAACCCAAGGGAAAACCATTACCCAGCAAATTATCAAACAAAGGAATTGGTGAACCCAAGGGAATTGATTTAAACATCAAGACAATTTTTGTCTCAATGCGACTTTGGACCAACTATGACCATGGTTGGCCATGGGTGATTTTCATATTAAGACAATATTTGTCAGAATGTGACCATTGGGTTTATTTTATTTTTTATAATATTTATCTTAGGGTTTATATACTTTTTCTTTATAATACTAGTTCTTTGGGTTTAATAGTACTCAACCATGGTCAACCATATTTTATCAAATCAATTGTGGTCAACCATGCTTATGCATGGTCAGCCATGGTCAAACGTCAGATTATGACAAAGATTGTCTCAATATGGAAATCAATCATCGTCTGAACCTTGGTCCAACGTCACAATATGAATAAGATTGTATCAATATGATAATCATGGTCAATCATGGTCATACATGGTCAAGAATTGTTAACCATGTTTATAAAGTTAAACATGCTCAACCACGGTCAATCATGGTCAACCATGTTTTATAGACTCAAACATGGTCAATCATTATCAACCTTGGTTATCCATGATCAATCTTGGGCAACCATGATTATCCATTGACAACCATATTTTATAAAGCCACACATGTTTTATTTTAAAATCATAATAATAATTTTATTGTAATAGTTGTTTTTAATATTGTTTTTTTAATTTATATTTAATATTATTATGAAATTATTATTTTTATAAATTAGATTAATTAATTGAATTAATTATTCTATATTAAATTGAATCATTATTATTATGTTGAAATTATTAATTAATTAAATATATTATTAATAGTATTATTGTTTTTTGGAATCTAAGCTTCTGTGATCCATAATATAAATTTGTAGAAATTCTTTCGGTAGTAATTTATTTATTTATTCTGACTCTTTGTTTGACTATTTGATGATGGTGTGTTATAATAAGAATTAATTATATTTATTAATTAATAATAATAACTAATTATTATATAATTTAATCAAAATTTATAAAAGATTTACATATATACACCACGATTTGTTAAATTACTTACCATTATATTAATATATTAAAGGCTTTATAAATAAATAAAATAATAATAATAAATAAAATTAATAAAATTAAATAAATAAATAAATAATGGAATATTTACTTTTTCAAAGTCAAACTAGCCGTTATCCTAACGGCTAGTTAAGTCATTTCTACATCTATTTATACTTAATGACTGGATCTGATCTCTCACATAGTCCTGATGGTTCTCACATAGTCCTGATGATGAACCACACTTGTTGGTTCGAAACGCGTCGACCTCGTTCCTTTGCATGTGATTACTACCGAAAGAATTTCTACAAAAAAAAAGAAAAGAAAAAAAAAACAGTATTATTGTTACTATTATTATTGAATTAAATTATTGTATATTATTTAATTATTTAATAATTATTTAACATTTTAATCAATTAAAAATTAATAATTTAAATAAAAATAATAATAAAAATAAAGTAGTAGAATAAAATATGATCTCGAAAATAAATTATAAAACACGTGGATGATATTGTTTTGTATGTGATTATTACCAAAAGATTTTATTCATAAATATTATTACTAAATAATTATTATTATTAAAAATATGGTTATTAATTAATATTATTTCTATTGTCAATTAATAATATTATTAAGTAATTAACAATAATAGTAATATATAATAATTAATAATATATTGAATTAAATAATATACCATAACTTTTATAACTTTTATTATTGTTATTATTATTTTATTAATATTGTTAAATAATAATAATAATATAAATAATTTATAATAATAATAATAATATAAATATTTATAATAATAATAATAATAATTTATTAAATTAGTTAATTTTGTAATATTATTATTATTTTTGTAATACACTTAATACACTTATAATGTCAAACATTTAATACATTAATTTTACTATTTTTTACTAAACCATAGAAACAAGGTACTATATAGTTCTAGGTAAATAATATTTTCAATTTATCATTTATATGAGTTCTCCTAATCCCATATTATTTATAAACTACTAAATTTGACAAAACAAAAAACACAACGTTAGTATAAAAAAAAAACAAAAAAAAAACCAAACTAACACCTCAAAAAAACAAAAATCATCCATATAAAAAAATAAATAACAAACCCTAAAAGCGACACAACACCTCAATTTCAAGTTAATGAGCAGAAATTAGCCTCTCATCTAAATTATTAAAAGTATTTTTTAACTTTTTGCCTTGTTTTTCTTAACACTATGATATTTATCTTTTCTCACGTTATTTTGAGCGGTCTCACTTACCATTTAAAAAAATACGAACCCACTGGTTTTCTCTACAGAAACCGCCTTGGCGTTTAATTAACTCAGGTTCCTAATAGAGCTATTGTTCCATTTCTTTCACTCCGCTTCCGGTGACTTCAACAATGAAATTGGCTTTCGGGATATAATCCCTTGTCAACCAAGTTTAAAACAACAACTCTGGTGAAGGTTCCGTTGAGCTTTCTTCAGAAGTTTTGGAATTTTTTAATAGACTGTTTTGAGATTTCAATTTCTAAAGATGTGATGACGATTGGTTATCGCATGCAACACTTCTTAAATTAAGTCAATTTACTCGATCCTATCGACTCTCATTCTTCAATTTTCAATATTAGGTTATATTTATGAGTGCATGTGTTTAAAACCATATCTTAATGTTTTACTTATTTTTCAATATTATTTTATATTTACAAGTGCATGTGCTTAAAACCATATTTTAATGTTTTATTATGTTTCACTTTTTAATGGCTTTTTTTTTAATATAGTTATAATTAAATATAGTAAAGCAATGTCATGGATTTCTATGGATTCTTTCTTAACATATTTTATTTCAGTTATGCGTTTTAAATTTATCACTTCTAGAACATTAATATTCATTAAAGAATGAGTCTTGTCATTTCATCGCACCTCAACTGTTGGTCGAACGGCGTAGATGAATATCGCTTGAAGTTAAAGATCGAACTTTAGCGCGCCATATGAACGGTATTCTATTTCCGCCCTTCGCCACGTGTCAAGCAGTTAATGGAATCACATTGATTTTATGAAAACTGATTACTGCTCTTAGATCTCACGAAATCCACTGTTCTTCAAACGCTGGGTTTGCCTTTCTTTCACGGTTCCATTCTTTGATTCCAATGCTCTTCTTTCCCACACGGTTCCACCACTTCGGATTGTGCCGTTGCTCACACTTAACCCTCTCGAGCGGGTTTAACCTCAACAGTTATCACTCCAGAAAATGGGGTTCAACGCAAATCAACCATACGCCACCTTTACTTCCTTCAATTCAATCAAAGCCAGGCCCTAGCGACATATAAACAAGTTCAATTATTCTAAATAAGCGAGGACTATGCTCAAATAAGCAAAATTCTGCTCTCCAATGGAGCATTCAGCTGCTTTGGCCACTACGATAAATTGTGCAAACTTCAGTATACAAAATAAGCATGATCAACCATCGAAAAGTAAAACCAATATACAATGATCTTATTGCCATTGAAATCACCCTGGATTTAGCAGTTTATAGGAATAGTTCCTTCAAATTGTCAAGAGCGAAAGAAAAGAGACTTATATTGACATGGGACTTTTGTTTTTCGAGACAAGAGTAGTCAGCCTCATTGGAAAGGGCAACCTAGCACACAACACAAATCTGTCTCTCTCAACTGAGACAAGATGGGTATTATTTGAAGTTTGAATGTAAGGATGTGTTAAAATTGACAAAATACATACAATAGATTGCAGAGCTCTTTGTAGCATAGCAGATCTGGGCCTAAACAACATTGAACTGGAGATTTTTAGCATGGTTTCCATTACCATAGCCATGCTCTACAGCTCAGCAACTCCATAAATTAGTGTATTTATTAAATTATGAAAAGTTGGTTATTTTACGATATGTGAAATGATGAAAATGTAAGTTTTTTAAAAAATTGGTTTAATTTATATTTAAATTAAAAATTTAAATTTAAATATGTGTATTGGGAAACTCTATGGATAATTTCTTTGAGTTCAAATTTTCTATGGGTCAAGCCAATAAAAAAAAAAAAAAAAAATTTAACATAATTCTTACATTACAACTCCATAAAACTATGTTGGTTTTGAAAAGTTTTTCTTACTTTTAATTCAACAATAGTAATGGTATGATGATTCAAAAACAAGTTACACTTCTCTTAACACTTGTTTAACATACAAATAAAATTCAGAAACCTTCTAAGTAATCTCTTTATCGTACCCTTAAAATGAGTCTTGTTTTATATTTACAAGTGCATGTGCTTAAAACAATCTTTTAATGTTTTATTATGTTTCACTTTTTAATGGCTTTTTTTTAATATAGTTATAATTAAATATAGTAAAGCAATGCCATGGATTTCTATGCATTCCTCCTTAACATATTTTATTTCAGTTATGTGTTTTAAATTTATCACTTCTAGAACACTAATATTTATTAAAGAACGGAATTACAGAGCGAAGGAACGATGAATATTATTTTAATCGTTAACCTCATCAATAAAAGCATAAATTGGAAAAATAATTTTATTGTTAATTTTGTAACTTTGACCCCCTCGCTAACTTCGTGCCGTCGGGCAGCACGTCATCCTCCACTACCTCTACCAGGTCTATCGGAGTAGGCGGATAGAGCCGAAGAGATTCGCTCAGCGCCGACTGTAGATACTTCACCTCTCTTATTTCCTCCATTGAGAAAGGTGATAGATCATTTCTATCTTCTGACATCGACCTTCGATTTAAGATGCTTCGTATCTCTTCGACAATCTTTTCTTCAACCTCCCGGTGCTGATCCAGCAGCTAGAAAAAACCAAGAGAGAGCCACATGCGTCATCTGGCCTGCTATCGCGAATGAATGCTTTGATGATCCACGCTGTTATCTTCACTGTTGCATGGCATTTAAAAACATCCCTGAAATTAATGGAATATTTTTGCCAGTATTGAACCCACTACATGCTTTAATTTCGGCTCTAATATTCGTTGATATGTTTTACCAGACTTACATGAAATTGGTCTCCACGCCATTAGATAATACTTCAGTTGGTTCTATATACGGGCTGCATTTGCTCTCAATCGAAAGGTCACATTCATTGCCATATATCTTGAACTCCAAATAGTAAATTTATTGGTAGTGTTAAAAAAGTGTAAGCGGTTTTTACCTTATCATTTTAGGGCCGAGAAAAGCCGAGTTATCGTTATTTACATTATCCTCCAGCACTGCAGGGCTCTGAGATACTTTAGCTATCGAAACCGCTATATTTTGTAGCGTTTCGTTGTCACAAATGTAATAATTCACCTCAGGCGTTTGGATGCTGCTTACATTTTTGGTTGCGATCTCTTCCGAGCTAGATGATTGTGATTGAGATGACCTCAGACTGTTCAAATCACAGTTAACCTATTTCATGTTCCAATAGTTTAAGAATTCAAATTGACATTTGTTTCACGGCATATTAGACACCTTGCATAATCATTTCACACACTTGGATAAGGGTTAATGTTTCAGTTTCACTCCAATTATTAATTAAACAATTTTCTCCACATTGCTTCCCACAGACAATTCACCACATGGTTGCAGTTGTTCCACTCCTTCCGCGGCCGCTTTTAGACAACTTGGATAGCCATTTCACACACCTGGATAACGGTTAATGTTTCAGTTTCATTCGAAATGTTAATCTTGATAGGTGGCAATCAGTAAATGGTATAGTAAATTTTTAATCAAAATTTGTAAATTTTTAATTTAAATATGATTTAAACATGTGATTTAGATATGCAAGGAAGTTAGTTCTTTGAATTTCATTCATTAATTGAGTGGCGACGACGAGAATATACCAGCATCTTTCAATCTAGACCATTCAATGAAAAAGATTAATCTTTCAATCTAGACCATTCGATGAAAAAGATTAATTAGCATAATCACTAATGAAGCGATTTCCAATAGGGGGCTACGCCTATTGACATAATTATATTTAGAAATAATAATCTAAGAAAAAATATTTACATAAAGACAAGGAGGTGTTACCAATATTACTTTGTTAAAAAAAATTTATGTTAAAATAATAAATAATCAAATTATAATCTTTAATAATAATCTTAAGCAATATCTCTGTTCTTAATTTTGTCAGATCTAAAAATTTTGAGGTTGGGATACATGATGATTTCGATGTAATTTATGTAATTTGAATACAAAATAAAATTATTAAAGTTTTAGTAAAAAAAAATTGTAAAAAAATCCTTAAACTCTCAAATAATTATTACTTAATAATTTTCAATAATTTAATAAGT
The DNA here is from genome assembly GCA_034641835.2 of Pinus albicaulis. Taxonomy (NCBI): domain Eukaryota; kingdom Viridiplantae; phylum Streptophyta; class Pinopsida; order Pinales; family Pinaceae; genus Pinus; species Pinus albicaulis. The sequence continues at coordinate 304,753,691 of CM076581.1, forward strand.
TAATTCAAATATATTTATTTATAGATATTCGTATCCATAGATTTTATTAGGGTATGGACAACTAAATTATATGGAAGAATATCTTTTATAACAACTAAATGGTTGATTTGTATATTTTCATTAATTCATATTAAAAACCTTTAAGTTATTTTTTAATATTATATGTATAGCAAGATTCATTTAACTTTGAATCTATTAGGGATTAAATTTCTAGAGGTGTAATCTTTCTTTTTCTAGTGTAGAGCCTAAGTAGAGGTTTACACATAAAGGGATTTGATCTAGCTCAGCGAATAATAGATCAAGAGTTAGATAGATCTAGGTTAGTTCTAATTGAAAATAACAAGCTAGCATTTTTTATACTATCATTATGATTTATATGTTTGAGATAAACTTTATACTTTAAAATTTACATGTTTATTATTATAAATATTTTTAAGGCTATTGTTTCAATACAATCTTCCTAAAACATGAATTAACTTGATAAATTAGAACCTTGTCATTAAACTCAAAACCTGTAAGGAATCTTCATGCATTAAGCTATTGTCAAAAAGTTTAGAAGTAAGTTTATGGAATTTGAATATATTTTTTTCTTTTTTTTTTCTTTTTTTTGCATTTGGTCATTGTTAACAATGGATTGGTTCTCTATTTTTAAGTTCGTCCATAATTAAAATTTTAGTGCCGATTTTTAAAATCTTTCTGGTGACTTTACATTATGCTTTCTTTGCCTACCTTGACCTTAACCTTCCTTCTTAATTTGTTCTTACTGATTTCCTTTTAGGCATTACTAAAGAATATTTTTAATAGTTTACTTCCTCAAGATTACTTGTAAAAAAAAAAATCTTTGCAAATCATTGGAATAATTTATTTTCTTCAAGAATATTTTGATGATTTTTTTTTTAATTAATAATCAATTTTACAAATTCAAGAATTTTTTTTATATTTTTTGATAAATTCTCTACATTATCTACTTCTTAAAACAATTTTAATAGAGATGAAGGTTCTCGGATTACAAGTTTTGAAAAAAGAAAAAAAAAACAAGCATGTTTTTTTAAAGGGTTGGTATAAATTTGATGGTAGTTTCTGAAATATTTTTTTATGAAAATTAATTTCATGTTATGATTTCTCATAAAATCATTTTCTTAAAATAAATTTGTCTATACTTTTATTTTAGCACGTCTATATTAGTTTGGCTATGAATATCAATAACAATTGGTTAAGTAATAAAAGATATCCATGTCAACCTTTCATCAGAGCGGACATGCTCAATGGATGAGGTTGATGCAATTAAAAAAAATTATAATATATATGGTCATTAATATAGGAAGTCAATTTTGAGGTTGAAGAAATACTAAGAGGTGAGGGAAATAGAGATGCAAGTATGAATTTATACCTTTCTTTTATGTTTAAAACAATAAGATCTTAACAATCAGAATACCTATAATGTATCATACATATATAGAGACAAGAAACAGGAACTAATCAGGGCCATTAACGACTTTTTACAATCATTGGATAGTCTAGGTTGTTATTAAATGTTGAGATGAAGTATATAATTCCACAACAACAAATAAATTTAATGAACGTTGAGAAGCATAGAATAGATTAGTAGGAAACATTGTGCAAATATTATGCAATTATAGAGTGAGGTTTAGCAAGTAACTAGAAATTGCACCATATGTTGCAAAAGGAACATCGTAAGGGAATAGATAACAAGAAAATTTTATACAAGTTTGTTTATTTTAGTTAAACAATCATAAAGATCTTAACAAAAGTGATGTTCTACCTAAGAATATAACCTGTCACCGAAGCTGGACTCTCCAAACAACAAAGACACTTATCACCGAAGCTGGACTCTCTAAAAAACAAAGAATTAAAGCTCTTCTGCCATTGAAGCCTGGAATCATCCATTGCAAAAAAAAAAAATCAAAGCTCACTTTCGCAATTCAATAAGCCTTTAAAGTTGGATGAAGGCTATAAGAGGAAAGGATACACAAAATCTGCATTTCAATCAAACATAAGATTTAAATGACTATTTTTCTTTGAAAGAAACTGGCTATTTCATACTTACTTAACCCTTCAAAATGAAAACCTCGAGACCATTTACTCAGGGATTTCAAATACTGCACGAAATTGTTTACATCTGATTTCCTTACAAATTTGACACCTCATCCCTCTGCCTCTACACGATCAGAAGTGAAAGCACCATTGGGAAAGCATCAGCTATAGAAATGACATGTTACATTCTAGACACTAGAAAGAAAATCACATGCTGATCATGTTAATTTCTAGTTTGAATCTTGTCAGATTTTTTTTAACAAATTCAATGGTATGATTGTTTAAGTCATCAATTTTTTTTATGATCCAAAATTATTAAAATATTTCAAAATACTATAACTCTTAAAGCTTAACAATAATTGATTTTCAAAAAATTCATTTTTCAATCGTAGCGAAATTTTTATTACATTCTAAGGCAGGCCTGCTTACACCACATGCTTATTAGAGTGTAAAAAGTAAGAAAGATTTGGTTGCACGGTACAATGTTGAGGAACGCTTCATTTGATGGTTGAGTAAATTGTGATCATAGAAATCATGTGAAGGTTTATACCTTACTATCAAATTTATGTATATGTAAATTGATACTCTGAATGGGATGTCACAACCCCGCACTGGTGGAGTAAATTACTCCTTTAAAGATTCTTATTTTCCTTTCTGTAAATGCAGACCTATCAAAAAGCCATGCATGTTTCATTCTAAATTAATTTTGTGAGGAATTGAACATTTAACATTTTCACATTTGTTCCTTATTTTGTTAATTAGAAATCTTGTCATATTTTTTATATTTTTATTAATAAATGAAAATTTCAAAAATAATTTTCATGTAATTTTAAAATTATGTTTAAATTTTTATATTTAGCGAATATACGATGGAAACTGCTAGAGAATTTGCCTTGGAAAATCTTAAAATAATCCACCAAAAGTGGAGAAGAAGATATTCTTCCACTGCTTCGGTTCAAGACAGAAAAAACAGTCTGTGTCCTACAATTTCTGGCTGTCTTTATGAAGAAGAACATGAGAAAATAGGGGCTCTATGCATAAATAGAAAAAGGAAAATTAAAAACCAAAAACTACAGATTCATCAAGCAGAAATTTCCAGAATTAGAAACCTAAAAAGAGAAATCAATTTCCATAATGAGGAAAAAAAATTTCCAGAATTAGAAACCCGAAAAGCCAGAACCATTTCTATAATGCGGAAAGAATCAACATGCAAAATTTTTGTAAATTTATCAAAGTGAGCTTCTAACACAGTCTTGAATAAAATAATCGCTATTTGACACAAAAAAAAAAGATCCATGCAGACCATGAATAATGAATCATTTCAAATTGAAGAATTCCATGAATTTAGCAGCAAATTTAGGGGGAATACCACCTATTTCCTTCTGATTGATTGGATCATCCCATAATATCTATGAATTCAACAAAATCCTCAGCCTTCATCATCTCCATCATGGCTTCTTGTAATAAATCCAGTAATCCTCCATATTTTCAAGCTTGGCTTGCTAAGTCGTATGAACTTCTATGTGACGCATTGAATCGGTCGGTTTTAAAACAATAAGAGCTTAATAATCAGAATACCTATAATGCATCATACATATATAGAGACAAGAAACATGAACTAATTAGGGCCATTAACCACTTTTTACAATGATTCAATAGTCTAGGTTGTTATTAAATGTTGAGATGAAGTATATAATTCCACAACAACAAATAAATTTAATGAACGTTGAGAAGCATAGAATAGAGTAGTAGGAAACATTGTGCAAATATTATGTAATTATAGAGTGAGTTTTATCAAGTAACTAGCAATTGCACCATATGTTGCAAAAGGAACATCGTAAGGGAGGAGATAAACAAGCAGATTTTATACAAGTTTGTTTATTTTAGTTAAACAGTCATAAAGATCTTAACAAAAGAGATGTTCTAGCTAAGAATATAACCTGTCACCGAAGCTGGACTCTCCAAACAACAAAGACACCTATCACCGAAGCTGGACTCTCTAAACAACAAAGAATTAAAGCTCTTCTGCCATTGAAGCCTGGAATCATCCATTGCAAAAAGAAAAAATCAAAGCTCACTTCCGCAATTCAATAAGCCTTTAAAGTTGGATGAAGGCTATAAGAGGAAAGGATACACCAAATCTGCATTTCAATCAAACATAAGCTTTAAATTACTATTTTTCTTGGAAAGAAACTGGCTATTGCATACTTACTTAACCCTTCAAAATGAAAACCTAGAGACCATTTACTCAGGGATTTCAAATACTGCACGAAATTGTTTACATCTAATTTCCTTACGAATTTGACACCTCATCCCTCTTCCTCTACACAATCAGCAGTGAAAGCACCATTGGGAAAGCATCAGCTATAGAAATGACATGTTACATTCTGGACACTAGAAAGAAAATCACATGCTGATCATGCTAATTTCTAGTTTGAATCTTGTCAGTTTTTTTTAACAAACTCAATGGTATGATTGTTTAAATCATAAATTTTTTTATTATCCAACATTATCAAAAGATTTCAAAATACTATAATTCTTAAAGCTTAACAATAACTGATTTTCAAAAAATTCATTTTTCAATCGTAGCGAAATTTTTATTATATTCTAAGGCAGGCCTGTTTACACCACATGCTTATTAGAGTGTAAAAAGTCAGAAAGATTTGGTTGCACAGTACAATGTTGAGGAATGCTTAATTTGATGGCTGAGTAAATTGTGATCATAGAAATCATGTGAAGGTTTATACCTTACTATCAAATTTATGTATATGTAAATTGATACTCTAAATGGGATGTCACAACCCCGCACTGGTGGAGTAAATTACTCCTTTAAAGGTTCTTATTTTCCTTTCTGTAAATGCAGAACTATCACAAATCCATGCCTGTTTCATTCTGAATTAATTTTGTGAGGAATTGAACATTTAACATTTTCACATTTGTTCCTTATTTTGTTAATTAGAAATCTTGTCATATTTTTTATATTTTTATTAATAAATGAAAATTTCAAAAATAATTTTCATGTAATTTTAAAATTATGTTTAAATTTTCATATTTAGCTAATATACGATGGAAACCGCTAGAGAATTTGCCTTGGAAAATCTTAAAATCATCCACCAAAAGTGGAGAAGAAGATATTCTTCCACTACTTCGGTTCAAGACAGAAAAAACAGTCTGTGTCCTACAATTTATGGCTGTATTTATGAAAAAGAACATGAGAAAAGAGGGGCTCTATGCATAAATAGACAAAGGAAAATAAAACACCAAAAACTACAGATTCATTAAGAAGAAATTTCCAGAATTAGAAACCTAAAAAGAGAAATCAATTTCCATAATGAGGAAAAAAAATTTCGAGAATTAGAAACCTGAAAAGCCAAAACCATTTCTATAATGCGGAAAAAAGAATCAACATGAAATTTTTTTGTAAATTTATCAAAGTGAGCTTCTAACATAGTCTTGAAAAAAATAATCGCTATTTGACCCAAAAAAAAGAAGAAGAAGATCCATGCAGACCATGAATTATCAACGAATCATTTCAAATTGAAGAATTCCATGAATTTAGCAGCAAATTTAGGGGGAAGACCACCTATTTCCTTCTGATTGATTGGATCATCCCATAATATCTATGAATTCAACAAAATCCTCAGCCTTCATCATCTCCATCATGGCTTCTTGTAATAAATCCAGTAATCCTCCATATTTTCAACCTTGGCTTGCTAAGTCGTATAAACTTCTATGTGCCCCATTGAATCGGTCCGTTCTATGCCGCTCCTGTTTTCCATTCTCAGTAACCTGGAGAAAGATAATTAGTCTGAGAGCCTCACAGGTGACCAAAAAAAACATAGCTTAGGGATTACAAATTTTCAGATTCCCAAGTGATGCTCAAAATACGTACCTATATGAATTCATAAAAATCGAATTAAAATAGGCCACTAGCTAATATTTTTAACCAATTCGAATGGAAAATGGCATCTCAAGTGGAAAGACAAATACCTAGTCATAGAAGAAACCAATGGTCGTTAAGCCATAGATGCAGTAAGTCAAATAATGGGCTGGAATAAGAGATCTTTCTTGTGTAGAAGTTGAGTTGAGGAACGCCGAATTACATCATCTGCAATAGCAAAAAACGCTAAATAATCAATAACCTCACACCTCAATTTGTAGAATAGAGTGGAAAATAAAATTCATACAACTGTCAAACCATTTGGTACCTTTTTCAAAAGGTGAGTTAGCTCTGGAGCACAAAGTCCTGAACCCTAGTTCTAGTTGAAATGGATTAACTGAGAAGATGTTGACAGTCGCAGCAATAAAAACAAAACTTCACTACCAAGATGAGAGGACAAGTTCTCTATGAAATGGTGTGCAGAGACCAAAAAATTGTGGTCTCTCTCAAAATTTTGTTTCGGTTAAACAAACTGGTGTGAACCAAGGATTTAGTTGAAGCTTCAAGGGTAATCCAATAGTACAATATGTTTCAATAATCTAACACTCTATATAACAGTGCATATCAATACAAAGTGGCACTTGGAGAGTTGTTTTCAAATAGTGATTCCTTATGGCGTAATTACTCATACCCAAAAAAATGGGAAGTTAGTTGAAATATACGTGAGAAAAGAGAAAATAGATCGTATGTTTATATTAATTCTAGGAATAAGGCCATCTCCACCAAAAATGATTGATTTCACAAAAAGTATACAGAGCCCTCCAAAAATTACTAGTGTTGGTTGACATAGACTAGGAATATCCTCAAGAGATGAATCTTGAATGAAACATAGAAAAAGATGAAACATTTTTGATAGGATGTAACATACAGTTGGCTAAGTGCTCAAAAAAATTGGAAGGAATTAAGAATTGTAGATAATTGTTACTAATGGAGGTCTATGAATTGGCCCCAACGTGTTTAGCTAGCGCTTGTTGACAACTTCATTTTGATGATGCATATAATGGTTCCAAGTTTGCAAGCATGTAATAAGAGTTCGACCAAGATTTTTTAGACTTGAATGATAGCTAGAGGAAAATTAAATTGCAGAAGAGGTTACATATAAAAATAATTCAATCTAAGGGATACAAATAAAAATAATTGAATCTAAGAGACATAATCCCTAGTTTTGAGAAGACAAGGGAGTGGAATATTATCATCAATAGCATGGAGATATGAGGGATCAAGAAGAATATATTAATACCATAATCTACGTGTTTACAATATCAATAATTAAATGAGATCATGTTTCTCAAGGGAGAATACAAGTATTGCACAAAACTGATTATTTATTTTTCCTTAATGGATTAAATGATTTTTGGGTTACAAAATAATAAAAATGCTCATGTCCATAGACTAATGAATTCTATAACCTTGTCCCAATGAAATTTTTTTTGTTATTAAAGATAAATAAGATTAGGCCCTTTAAACAATTAATTTCAACTATGTAAATTGTGCATTGTGCTACATGATATCTATATCCTTATTTTATGTTACTCTAAATTAAAATTTACTTTCAATCTATTATAACATGTGTTGTCTTTGGCTTATAGTAATCCCTAATGACTTAGAAAATGGTAGATATGTTTTGAGTTCCTCCCACTAATTATGAGATTAACTATGGTTTCACAAGTTGCCTATAGATAATCCTTTTATAATATTATAGTATTGTTATGCACCTTAAGTTATATCATCCTTAATAATATAAAGTTATGTGCTACTGTTACACTACAACTCATTAGTCAGACACCTTCTTAAAATTTCTACTATTCATTTAATTAAAAAAATATTAATTTTCACAATCGATACATTATACCATGTCAAAACAATCTCGTAATAAAAAACAACCCAGACACCAATGGTCTCTTAATATTTACTATTTTAATCACCATACTAATCATAAATAATTACTTTAAATTACATGATAAACCATATAAAATTGAAAAAATCGTTAAATGCTTACTTTAAAAAACTATGGTTATCGTTGAAGAATATGTAAGAGACTTGGAAAAACACGAAAAAAAAAATATATAAATAAATAATAAAAAAAAGAAATCAAACTATTTAAAAATGCATAATTTTAATTATGATAAAATGCCAAAACATAAAATTTAATCTTATACCTATAATGTAAAAAAAAACATCCAAAAGTGTAATGGATCTACCATTCTAACTACTACATTCCATAAATTGGTCTAGATCTTTAACTATTGCAATTCAGAAGCTACCACAGTCCACAAATAGGTCTAGCTTTCTAACTATTGCAATCTGGAAACTTGTCTAGCTTTCTGTGTACTGCAAACATGTCTATATTTCTATCTATTGCAGTTAGGAAACATTGAGTTTATTTATGTCAACAAATAGCCACGTCACCTGGCAATAAGATTGTTTTTCAACATAATTTTATCCTCCACCGTAAACTTATGGAGTTGAACTCACTCCATCCTCAGTTAAATAAGGCGATCCACATGAAATTTCTTCGGGCTTAAATTTAAAAACTTTAGATGTTTTATAATAATTTTTTCTCTGGCAAAAAATTTAGATGTTTTCTAATAATGTTTTTCTTAGATCTATCGTTTTCTCTGGTGCATTTAGATGTTTTTTTTGGAGTCAAATTCTTCTTTCTGCCTTCTACTGGCTGCTGGGAATTACTAGGATTTCATATTCTCGCATCCGTTGGTTGGCTTCCATTTCCTATTGCTCTATGTATTCAACCTTCATACATGTGGAGATAAGAGAAGTTAATTTTATATTACAGAAAACTCCTTTTCATCATTAGTCTGATTGTTCCCATTTTTATAATATTTTATTCTTTATTGTTAATATGAAGAGGGATTCAGATGAAATTATAACATAATTTGAAGTACTTATAGGATGAGAATCATACCTTAATTTGGGCCCAACATACTCCCCTACTTACCTAGTTGCATGTCCTCATGCAAATAGATGATTGAGATCTAGTTGTGTTAAGGATTAGGCAGGGTAGGCCTTTTCATTGTATGCTTTGAGGCCTTGTTTTCATTTCATGAGTGCAAAGGCAGTGCATGTGGCTCCTTCTAGTAATTCATAATTGTAATTATAATCCTCAGGAGGATGCTAGAGGAGATGGTTTTTGTATCTGCATCCCACCCAGGCAGGCCCCATGTTGTAGAGTAGGCTGCTGTATGAAAGAAATCTAGAGGCAGCAACCCTGAAATTCCTGTAGTTGAATGGCTCCCTATTCTTCACATTGTTTGTGGAGGTCATCCATCTTTTCTTGGTTGCTGCTAAGGCCACTTCACGAATGTTCTCAAAGTATTCGTGTGCACTTTCTATGATATATTTATGGATGGGTCCCAACCTAGTCCTTACACCTAGCCTTCTCATGAAGTTTCTGTGCTGGATGATGATTTTTAGGGGTTTCGTAGGCTCCCCCCTTACCCATAAATCTAGACTATGCTCTCTCTTCTGGAAGATGCCATAGGTGTTGGCCCACCTTATCTAGTTTTAAGCAAATGAAAGGAAGGCTTGCAACTCTACATCCCCTATGAAAGGGCTAGGTTTGCTGTCTGTGTCTTCTTCTAGGAAGAATTTATGCATATAAAGCTCACAGAAGAGGTGCTGGACATGCTCATCTTGATCATTACAACATTGGAAAAATTATTCTATGGTCCTAAAGGTAGTCGGTTTCCCTGCCCTGACAGCTTTAACTTTCAAGAGTAAATACCGTTCTATTAGGAACAAGGCATAGTTGGTTGCTGGAGCTCTGCATGATAGTGCATCATCTTATAGAGAGAAAATTATAGAGATTTTCTTCTTAGATTACTCTACCTACTCTTGTACCACTTTAACCTTTTCCTTCTCTCCTCTAAGATTAGTGAATGTCTCATCTTCTATGACGGAGAGGTTAGTGAACTTCTTTTGAAGTGCCTGATATTCTTATAATGGCACCACCTCCTTTCTTCATGGTGTTAGTTCATGCTAGACTTGTACTATTTCATTTAGTAATCTCTGGTTGGAAGCTATCTCTACTAGATGGGCATAGGTAGGGGCTTCTTCTATGTGTGTGCTCTACTCCACAAGGACAATGTCACCTGAATAATCCTGTGATTCCAATATCTTCTCTACCTTTCCATCACTATACACTTCATAATTATCAAAAGGAGATAGAGCCTCATCATCTCGTGGTTCCTATTGGTCAGGTAGGATGTTAGTGTGACCAGAGCTTCTGGGGGTGGAGGTTTTATCAACAAGTTCTTTTTTCTCCCATGCTTCCAATGGGTTTCTCAATTCATAGTTTGTCCTTATTTTTCCTAGGACTCACGCCATTTCCTCCTCGAATTCTTGCAATGGTGCATGGGATGGTTCTGCTTCCTCCATCAAGTTCGAGGTTCCCTGGGGTGTTCTGGGCCATTTTTTCCTACTTGGCTCTGAAATTGAGATTCAGGTCCTTTTTATTCTTGGAGTATTTACCCTAGGGGGCTAAATTTCAGTTTCCCCAGGGTTTACTTCTAGTTCCTTTACCTCTGGGTTGACGATATTATCCCATGCTATATGCTGCCTATCTAGCTCATGAATGATGATTATTTTTATTAAACCCTGGTGACTAACCACTACTTGGGGCTTCTTGGCCTTCCTCAATTGAATAGTAGTATCATGCAATATAGAGTTAAAAAAGGCAGGAAGATTAATTGAAATTTTTTGTTTAAGTGCAGCTAAAAGTTTGAGCTGTTGAGATTTTACCATATCTTGACGTCCTTCACATGTAATAAACTTTTGGATGAATGTTGCTAGCTCCTGCCATGGCTGGTGTAAAGAGGAAGGGTTAATCCCTCTATTTTTTCGTTCCAATGGTTCATCTGGGTCCGGGTATACTGATACTACTTCTCTCAAGAGTAGATGCTTTTTTGCCCATCTTTCTCCTTGTGCTGGTATTCCATAAACTTCTACAATAATTCCCTCTGTAACTGGTATAGTTCAGTCGTTAACTCTAGTTTTCCCTTCCTATAGATTTTGCAGAAATTTGATTGCAATTCTCATGTTGGATCCTTGTAGTCTGTGTACATACGTCAGCCATCTATCTCATTGGAGGATGGCACTTGCTGCCTCTAAAATCAAAAATTTTGTAGGCTCGCTTCAAATGGTATTTCATCCCATAACTAATATGCTCTTTTCCTCTAATTATTTTTCTTCTTGTCTCTCTTGTTTCGACTAGGTGTTGTTAGCAACCAGAAAAGAGACTGCGGCTCTGCGTAAACAATATTCATGCCCTAATTATAGTGTTTATCGATGTGTCTAGTGATATTTGTACAGGAATTTCACATGCTTGCCGAATTAATACCAATTACACCCCCTCCCTCGAAGAAAGGGCACCCGCGCCCTTAAGTACATGAGAGATTTGGATGATTATGAATGAGGACAGGGGAATCCTATAATTTGGTAAATTTGCATGTGAAGGATCGACGATTGAGTAATTACTACATATGCGGCAAAAGTGTCAGATTTAGAAGTTTTCATAATTGTATCCTATGCGGAAGTGACGGGAAAGCGAGAGGAAATAACATTGCCATTATTGCGATATGATGTCATTGCACGACTAAAAATTTATGATGGAAGAAAAATTGAGTCAAGTAATGATTGGCATTGTCATTCCAAATTTTAAAATATGTAAACAAATCTTTGTTATTTATTCTTATGGTAAGTCATGATTGTTACTAATTCGAGTAATAGATTTGTGGTTGAAAAAAAAATGGAAGACAAGGTGTATATAAAAGCAATTGGCTATTGAAGGAGCATTATTTCATACCACAAGCAGAGCCACTACTGCCAGGACGCATTCATAGCCTCAACAAGGTTGCTATTTTAACCCAAAAAATGAGCCAATATCCTTATGTAAGAATAGTTGTTTTGCCGATTTTATGGATAGATCACCATGTTGGTATGGTGGTCAGGTAGCCATGGTACCACTCACTAGAGTTGTAGCAAAGTGATCAGGCCGGATCATGATGAGACCTCCTATCCTTCAATTTATTGAGAAGGTCATTACCATGGTGTGGTGCCCATGATGGGCATGTCAATTGGTACACTCTTATGAACATGGTAGGCTGGATCGTGATGAGACCCCCTATCCTCTCTTAATATTTGCATGTAAATGTAGTAATTTATAATGAATTGTAACATTTTGATCTATAAGGACGTCACTGTGCTAGTGTGGTAGCCATATATTCACAATGCCATTCTTTAGAATTTTCACAGAGTGATCAGGCTGACTCATGATGAAACCTCTTGTCCTTCTAGTCAATGAGAAGGTCATTACCCTGGTGTGGTAGCCATAATGGGCATGTCACTTGTTAAATCCTTATGATCATGGTAGGCTGGCTCATCATGAAACCCCCCATCCTCTTAATGATTTGCATGAACACATAATGAATGTTAAGGGAGGCTCATTGACTCCTTAAGAGTGAGGGATGGCGAAAGAAGTGGAAAAATAAATACCATTAGTACCCCTTGTTCCATTTCTTCATGTTGTAGGGACATATTACTTGAATAGTTCAAAAATACATATCATCATAAGGTCCTGAATTGTTTGATATCATATTTAAACTATGGGTGACTTAGCAATTTATTTCATGTGTGCATAACGTCAGCTTCCTGTTTAAGAATTATAGTGCCAAAGGGTCATCATATTTGTAATTTTACCATTTTCCCTCTCTCTTCCAACTGCCATTCCCTACTCAAAGTTAATCAATTATAAAAAAAATGGCTATTTAAGTTCTTCGGACATCATCTATTCAGATATTGAGTAGCAGCTCTTCAAAGATTACTTGTATTAAAAAAAAAGGTAAAAAATAGTTGTTCAATTCGAATGAACAGCAACCATTCAAAGATGGAACAACAGTTGTTCCAGAATTGAACAAAAAAAATAAAGACATAGTAGTGAATAGCTGTTTAGTTCATCCAAACAATAGCCATCTAAGAAATTAACAGTAGATGTTCAGGAATTGAAAAACAGATTTAAAAACGTGAAACGACTATTCAATTGTGGTTGAATCGGTAGCCGTTGAAAAACTGAACAATAGTTGTCCACGAATTGAATAGCAAAATTAAAAACACGGAAAAAAGTTCTTCAATTTGGTTGAACCGCGGGCATTCAAAAATTGAATAGTAGCTGTCCACGAATTGAACAGCAAAATTAAAAAAATGACAAAAAGCTATTCAATTTGGTTGAACGAAGGGCGTTCAAAAATTGAACAACAGTTGTCCACAAATTGAACAACAAAATTAAAAACACAGCAGAAAGATATTCAATTTGGTTGAACCGCGGCCATTCAAAAATTTAACAATATTTGTTCTCGTATTGAACAAAAAAAATAAAAACACAAATGAACAGTTGTTCATCTCAGCTGAACAGTAGTTGTTAAAAAACTAAACAACAGTTGTTCACAAATTGAATAGCAAAATAAAAACACTGTAGATGGATGTTTAATCGAGTGGCAACTGTTTAGAGATTGAATGAAAATCGTCTGTGAATTTAACATCAAAAAGAAAAACACAGTCACTGGTTGTTCAATTCAACCGAACAACATCCGTTCAAATATTGAATAGTAGATGTCCATGAATCGAACAGTAAAAATGAAAAAGACACAGCAAATGGATGGATGTTCAATTTGAATAGCAGTCATTCAAATATAGAACATCAGTTGTTTTTGAATTGAACAACAATAAAAACAAAATCTTACAATGATAATGAACTGAAAATGGGAAGAATGTACAGCAGGACAAAATAATTATGTACATTATTTACCAGTGATGTTGTCAAACCTATCATGTACTTGAGTTTGTGGGGTTGTCACCCCCTTACACCACAAATTGGATGGTGGGATCGTTTTGTGCCTCTTGAAAGAAAGATTATTTCGTGAGAGGTTTAAGATAGAGGTGTACTCTGTTCCTGTTAACTCAAAATGTTGAACCAGACCCATCTATGGTAGTCAAGGTGAGGGTACCATTGCTATGTACTTCTTGAATCTCATATGGACAAAGCCACCTTGTTTGTTATTTTCCTGGAAAGTCTTGGAATCTGGAGTCATAGAGGAGTGCCAAATCTCTTTTTTTAAATACCTTCCTCTTTATTAGGTTGTCATGCCACTTGGCTTGTTGTTGTTGAATGATCGTTGTTCATTGCAAGGCAAGCAGTCGAATTTCATCTAGTTCATTTATTTGCTGGAGTCTTTTAGCTTGAGTGTTTGTTAAGTCTAAACCCACTTCCTGGGCTATTCTTAGAGTTTTAATTTCGAACTCAATAGGGAATATAGGTTCTCTCCCAAATAATAGCTGATATGGTGAATATCTAGTGGTATTTCGCTAGGTTGTTCGATAATACCATAAGGCTTCTGGTAGTCTAGTGGCCCAGTCCCGATGGTGTGCTACTACTATCTTGGTAAGGATTGCCTCCAGGACTTTGTTATTGCTTTCGACTAGCCCATTTTCCTATGGGTAGTAAGGAGACGTAACTCTGTGAATGAGATGGTGATTTCTTAAGGTAGATGTGATGTTACTGCCTCTGAATTGTGCCCCCCCATCAATTATCACTTCCCTTGGCAAGCCATATCATACAAATAGTTCAAGGAGAAACTTAATTACTAATTCTTTAGTGGCTCTTGACAAGGCGACTGCTTCCACCCATTTGATGACATAATCCGTGGCAACTAATATGTTGGTTTTCTGGTTTTATGGTGGTTTGAATGGCCCAACGAAGTCCAACGACCATCGTTCAAATGGTTCCACCACCAATTGTGGTTGTAGTGGCACTTTATCAGCTTGGCCTGGGCGGCCTATTCTTTGGCAGCTATCACAGGACTAAACATACTTCTTTGCATCTTTGAAAATATAATAGCCTAATTTCAACATTTTATGCCCTGTCCATCATTATGAAAAGTGGCCACCATAGGTTTCATCGTGACAGGCTCGTAAGATGTCATAGATTTCATCTTCCCTTATGCATTTTCATATGTGCATATCATCCCTTGTATGGAATAGGCATCCTCCAATCCAAGAGAATCTTGTGCTACATGGTACAATCAACTTTCATTCTCTCGTAGTTAAATGTCTTGTTAGATTCCCCACTGCCAGATAATTTGCCACATCTGCATACCATGGTGTTTTGACCACTACAGCAAATAAGTGTTCTTCAGGGAATTGATCATCAACTGTTAGCATGTCCTCTGTCTTGGGGACTCTGGATAGGAATTCTACGACCACTTTTTCCTTCCTTGGAAGGTGTTTGATTGGTATATTCAATTCCTACAACAAAAATAGCCAATGAGTTATTCTTCCATTCGTGATTGGTTTATTAGCTAAATATCTAAGAGTAAAGTGGTCAGTGTATAGGAACACTTGATATCAGATTATGTAGTGCCTGAATTTATTGATCACATAAATGACAACCAGGAATTCGTTTTCAGTCACTGTATAATTTAATCCAGTAGGAGTAACGTTTTTGCTAATATAATAAATAACATAAGGCTTTCGGTCTTCTTCTTGGTCAATAACTACTCTTATTTTTTTATTATATGCATCGAAAGAGATGTGAAAGGGTAGTTTCCAGTTAGGACCTCACAAGATTGGTGCTGTTGAGACTAGCCTCTTCAATTTTGTAAAAGCAATGTAACATTTTTCAGTCCAATGGAATTCAACATTCCCAGTCAATGCATACAGAGGTGCAGCTATCTCCGAGATTTTTTTTATAAATATGCGATAATATCCTGCATATCCCAAAAAAATGCGTACCTATGTTTGTGTACAAGGTGTGGCCAATGGAAGGATTACCTCTATTTTATCCGGGTCTACCTGTATTCCTGTTGCAGAAATGTAGCGACCTAGAATTACCCCCTCAGTCATCATCATGTGGCATTTTTCATTGCTTAGACATAGTCTAGTAGCAATGCATCATTCTAACACTTTTTCTAGCATTTCTAGCGCTTGATCAAAGTCTTCCCCATAAGGTGTAAAATCATCCATATAAATTTCAAGAACTTCATTTATTAAGTCAGAAAAAATGCTAATTATGGCTCTCTGAAATGTTGCTAGGGCATTACATAATCCAAACGGTAAAAATCTTTAAGAAAAAGTGCCCCATGGGTAGGTAAAGGTTGTCTTATCTTGGTCTTCGCGAGTTATTTGGATTTGATTGTATCCGTTGAATTCGTCAAGGAAAGAGAAGAACTGTTTCCTAGCTAATGTGTCGAGGACTTGGTCAATTAACGGAAGGGGTAAATGGTCTTTTTGAGTTTCTTTATTTGATTCTATGTAATCTACGTAGATTCTCCACTTCGCATTCTTTTCAGGCACGACCACCAAAGGGGAGACCAATTTTTTGTCTGAGATAGGATAAATGTAATTTACATCTAATATTTTTTGTAGCTCCTCTTTTACAATCTATTTTAAATTTAGGTTTAGTCTTCCTTGGGGTTGTATAACGGGGTGTTTTTCCCTATTAGTATAGATGTGGTGCGTGCATAGTTATGGGTCCAAACCCTTCATGTCTTGGTAGTCCCACGAAAATGCACCTTGCTGCTTCTGGAGGAATTTTATGAGTTTCTGCCTTTGGTTGTCATCCAAGCTATCGTTAATATTCAAAACCTTTCCTGGTCGATCTCAATAGGTATATTGTTATGAACAACGGTTGTGTAGCTATGTTGAGTCTCAAAGTCTGCCAAAAGATCCTCTTGACCATCATGTTCGAGGATTTTTTTCATCATTTGGCACTTCAAATTTTCAGGCTTGGGTCACTCATTCATAATGTTATTAATCACATCATCTTTATTTTGATCCTTGAATTCGAGGGCTTCTACTAGTGTTAGAGGTGGACAGATGTTTTTCTCCCAATATGTATCCAGGTGTTTGTGAATTTTTATCGTAGGCAGACTTGGTTTTGGTAGGTGGATAAATAATGATATTTTTTACATAATCGCCTCTAGTGATAGTCATGATACCTGCTCGACATCCTATGTAAGCATCTGCTGTGGCCATCCAAGGCCGCCCAAGAGTCAATGGGTGCCCTTCCATCTTGTTTTTTGGATTAATGACTAAAAAATCAGCTGGGTAATCCCATGAGTCCACAGAGACCATGATGTCTTCCACTATACCTTTCGGTTTGATAACAGATCTATTAGCTAGTTCAATAAGTGTGGCCATAGGTTCTAAAGCTGATATGCCTAGTTTGTCGCAAGCTCCTGTAGTTAGGATGTTAATGGTTGCCCCTAGGTCAACCAATGTTTTTGGAAATGAGTGTCTAGAAATTTGCATAGTTTCAATGGGGTTTCTTGGGTCTTCATATTTACATGTCATTCCCTACCTAACATCAAGTCAGATAGTGTTCCTACCACATGAATGGTGGGTGCATCCATTGCTTTCTTAATTTGTTTTTTTCCACATAATTCTTTGATTGTCTTTGGATAGATGGAAATGTCTTGGATGGCCTGGAGAAGAGGAATTTTAATACAAAGGTTTCTTAATTCCCCCAAGATGTCAAAATCTGGGGTGATTATAGGTCTGGGTAGGTTTAATCTCTCAGGATATGGAGGCGAAGTCACCCTAAGCTTTTCAGTACTTTGTTGTTCAATTTTTTCCTTATCTTTAACTTTTTATGTTATATTCGTTAGATTAGGCTCTGTTGATGTTTTAACTTGGGACCAGGTGGAGTTGTGGCCTCTATGGGTAATATGGTACACCCTGATCTTAACCTCAATTTGTTGCACTGATTTTATTCGGCATTGGGTTCTGGATCTTCTATGATCTGAATTAGTTGAATCGGTCTCTTATTGGGATTAACATTGGGTTGGGCTGGTAATTGAGGGAGTATGGTAGGCTGTTGGTTATGTTGAATTGGGTAGGGAGCTAGCAATTATTGAGTTCCTGTTCCTATCGGCAGATTGGTCGTTCCCGTAGGTCACTGCAAGTTCCAATTGGTGTTTTGAGTAGGAGGGTTGGCCATTGGTTTTGATATGGGACATTATGCCAATAAGGGGGGGAGCTAGGGAAGTTTTTCCAATTACTCCATGATGGAGGTTGCTTAGGCCAAGGTGGCATAGGAAACGTTTGGCTTGGCCAAGTTGGGAAGGGGTTTGGAGTCTGCCAAGTTATTGCATGGTTTTGTTGGCTGGACTGCGGTAATGGAAAGTATTGAGGCAAGTCTTGTGGTATGCCAGGTCATGCTTACCATTGCAGACGCTGATTCATTAAATAAACTGTCTCTGTTTCTTCTTTTTCTTCCTTGTAGAGGGCTTTTAGCCTGGGAGGTGAAGGAAAGTGGTCCATAGTATGATCCTTAGTGTAGATAGCACAAGTCTGGACAATGTCTAAAGGAAACTCCCTCTCGTTGTGGTTCTTTTGACATTTTGGGAAAAATATGGCTAGATTTTGCTCGGCTATAGCTTGTTTCTACCTGGCTTGTAAAAAATCAAGTTGCGTTGTCAAAGTACCCAGAATGTTAGTTTTGAAATTTTCTAACAAATTTCCAAATTATGTTGTGGTTACATAGCCATTGGTTTGCTTAAGATCCTTCTTCACAGAATTGGGCCCAACAGGTCTATTGTGTGAGCTACCCGAAGAGAATCTAATACACAAGGAAATAATCTCGTCGTATTCTTCCTAATAAATATCTCCCTTCCCCATTATGTTAAGCATCTCAACCCAGTCTTCCTTCATCCCTTTAAGCATTGCAGCTTTCAAAATGTCCTTGGATAACGTGGTATATGGGGATATTTGTAAATTATATTGAAATATTTCTACGTATTCCTCTAATGTTTCATTGTATTTTGCAAACATGTTAAAGATTTCGTCTTTCAGGTCTCGGGTTCGACAATAGTCTTGGTATTTGGTAAGAAAATTATTATTCATTTGGTCCCAGTTGTTTATAGTTCCCCCTCTTAATCCCATGAACCATTGGAGTGCAGTTCCTTTTAAGGTAGAGGGAAATAATTTTAGTTTTTGGGGATGGGTGGTGTAGTCATATCCTCTACATAAGACATAAAATTCAAATAGGAATGCATCAGGATATTCTGTGGTTAACCTATGAAAGGTGGGGATGTTGTGCAAGGGAATGGATTTCATAGGGGAATTGGAAGCATGATCAACAATAGGGTATTCTAATGTTGATGTATGCCTCTAATTCTGATTTTGATTGTTTGCCATTTGATTAAGGAGGTGCCAGAAATCTTCGTAAACTTCTTAATCTGGAGGAGATATTTTAATAGGCTTGGGAGTTGAATGCGGTGGGGCTTTTACAGCACTTCCCTGATCTGGGATCCTAAGAACTTCTTTTTCAATCACTTCTTTAGGGGACTTAGGTTCTGTTATCTCTATGTGAATCCCTCCACTGGTTTCTCCTCCTCCTTCTTGTAGGTTGCAAGATCCTCCCTCTTTTAAAGGGTCAGTGCCTCTATGAATGCTAGTCTCCAGGCTTTTCTTAGACCCCTCTATCTCATAGTGAATCTCGGTGTAGGCTACAAATGGTGAGGTTACTGCATGAGGGAGTGCACTAGGACTTTGAATGGAAATAGTTCAGGGTCCTATAGATGTCTGAGATTCAGCTTTCCTAATGATTTCGTCTGTATATGTTGTTATTCCAAGGATCACTGGTCCTTTGGGTTGTGAGGATGGTTGCGAATGATTTCAGATTGTTCCTATCTTTTTATTCCTAGACATAAAACAAGAGCACCTATCCTACGGTTCTTTGTACAACTTGCTGGTGAGTGGGCTAAAGGGCAAGCATGTTGCTTGCCAGTACGGAGGTTCTTACCTCTCGTTTTCAATACCCAATACTTGACATCAATGGAGAAATATGAATAAAGGAGATGACCCTTAACACTCTCCCCGGCAACGGCGCCAAAATGTTGGTGCCGAAAGAGGTGACTTTTTATTGACAACTCTAGTGCTTTGTCATTTAATTATCAACCCGAGGTAAGTCTTTTTATTGCAAGAGTGCTGGCACAATGTATGCGAGTCGGCTTGTCTAACAAATGTTCCTTGTCACTTATGAGGAAGAATTTACTAACCTCTTGAGCTTGCTTATCCTATGTGGGGTGGCCGAAGATTGAGCAACAAGAATTTTCATTTATCTACTAGAATTAAACAACATCTTAACTAAACCGAACAATAATTTAGAGAAATCAGGCAGACATTGAATTGAATTCGACAATCAACTAAACATTGATGGAATTGAATGGAACAATAGTCTAGCTAAGCTAATCAGTAATGGAATCCAAATGAATTAGTAATCTAGATATCTAAGCAATAATGGAACAACAGTATAACTAGCTGAGAAGTCATGAAACAACAGGATAACTAATTTGAATAGTAATGGAACAATAGTATGACTGAAGCGAATTAAATAACTCGTACAACAAGTAATTATGAAATTTTCCAATGGATTCATCTTTATGACTTAATTAATCAAAATTGAGTGATGGTTGAATGCTTCATTATGCTAGAAGGAGAATGCCATTTATAAAGATAGATAATACTGAAATCAACTCATTCTACAATCTGTAATTGAAATGCAATGGTATTAAAAGAACTGGAACTATCTATTGATAACAAAGCATTTCCATAAGTTAGAAAATACGATTGCGATTGTCCTACTTTAAGAACATAGTTTCTAACAATTCTGAGGAAAGAGAACTGTATTTGTATTAAATGGAAATATACTTTACAACTGCATCAGATTCTTAAGCATTGGTTCTTCAACTACACAGGGTATGAAAACTTGTGTGGAGCTTCCAGAGGTTGGGCCCAGACCACCGAAGCCTTAGCACCGTAAGAAATTCAAAAGATGATTGTTCAAAGCTCTATCTTACATCCAGTGATGTTATAAAAGCACAATTAGATAGACTATTTCTAACTTGTCTACTACATAATTAATTTCATGTTTTTCTTCCGACTCCCCTTCTCCTCCGTCCTTTGCCCTTTTAAAGGCGATTTCAAAATTTTTGAAAGTATTTCCCAAACAAAAACCCTCTGCATGTGGTTTTCATTTGAGTTCTTGGACTTGAATTCATCTATCTGCCTTCTACCAGCCATTGGGAATTACTAGGATTTCATATGCTCACATCCGTTGGTTGGCTTCCATTTTCAATTGGTCTAGGTATTCTGCCTTCCTGGATGCGGAGATAAGAGAAGTACATTTTCCATTACAAAAGCATCCTTTTCATATTTAGTCCAATTGTTCCCGTTTTCATAATCTTTTATTCTTTATTGTTAATATGAAGAGGGATTCCCCCGGAATTATAACATAATTTGAAGTACTTATAGGGTGAGAATCATACCTTAATTTTGGCCCAACAATTAGCTCCTTATTTTTCTCCTAACAGTCTCCACAAGTTCATGGTGATACACACAGTGTTCAGACATGGCCACATGATCAAATTACTCTAGGTTCGTTCCATTTCCCTCATGTAGTTTTGATATTTAGGTTTTTCTACGTAATATATACCAGCACAATGAACAAAAAGTAAAAGCTAATTTCACATAGAAGTATTTAAAAAAATTTAGTTAAGGCTGCATAGGATGTAATGAATAACCAGTGATCGAGTTTCACTTAGATCATATCTCCTCTGCCTTCTATACCTCAACTCATACCTCTTCAGATCTTATATGTTGAATTTGATTAGGTATATTTAATTTGAGAGGTGATAAGAATTATTGGTGTATATGAAGAATTATGAAAACATTATACTCACAGTTGGTTAATAATAACTCACGGAAGACAAACAGACCAAAAATTATATATGATGTTTCCGAGTCCCTATTCCTCTTCCATGCAGTTCATACATTTTAAAATATATCTGCCAACCTTTGTTTCCTTCCTCCTATTATTTTGTTTGGCAAAATACAATTTCGTCTCTGTGTGTTTCGAACTTTGGATTCCTGATAAGTGATTCACTACCAACCTTGATAAGTGATTTCCAATCAATCATGAGGGCTTGATTTGATTAAATTAGAGTAGACTTACATTAATGTTGCTATAAGTAGGTAAATTTTGGAATTGAATAAGAACTTTGAGATTGAATAGAATATTGGGTATATGTTTAATTTTAATGTTGCAAGTAGGTTAATCTTCTTTTACATTTTACAGAAATTTTCCATATTTTTAATTTACAAATCTCCATATTGATATATTATAGGATAAGCATAGTTAGAAGCTTTATAGTAGATGATTCTCACTGTAAATAGTTTATTATATAGCTATTTTGTTATATAATATACACTACTTCACGATATACATTAAACGATGGATGAAGAGAGACAATTTTATGAAGAAAATTGTCTTGACAAAAATGAAACCATGGATGAAGAGAGACAAGTTTACGAAGAAAATTGTCTTGGCAAAAACTGAAATCCCAGGATTAAAAGTGACTTGCATAGTTCAAAAATTCATTTCAATAATTACAATTAATTACAAATAATTATTAGACAAACAAAATATTTCATAAATTTAATCACATACTTTAATAAATCTTCTTGTTTTTATTTATTAAATTTCAAACATACTCGATTCTAAAAAAATGATCTAAAATATGAAAATTTCTTTCAAATATAATTCTCTCAAAATAAAAAAATCCGTCACCCTCTTTCCAATATATAAGCTTTCCTATCTAGGTGATTATTCCAATCATATATGTTTAATGGGTAATGAACCTATACACATAGAACACTAAAGCAAGCATGTTTTGAAAGAATTCAAATATTAATGTTTGAAGTCTACTACCTAGTAAAAAAAAAAACATGTTTAGAAAGAACTCAAATATTAATGTTTGAAGTCTACTACCTAGTTAAAAAAAATTCTTTTAATCTATTGAATGGCACATTCTCTTTCCAATTTAGATGTGTTTATAGGGGCAATTAGTCTAACAATTTTATTTAAACGACTCATGAATAAGATTAGGATACTTATGCAAACATTCAAGCAAATTAACCAATTTAAGAACAACAAAGATATTTATTTTTAATCAAATTTTCAAATATATAATTTTTGTAATATTTTTTTTTACTTTATTCTCATTTTAATATAAATAATTTATTGATTCTATAAAAAATATATATATATATATATATATATATATATATGTTTTTTTATTAATCCTATCATCTTCATTTAATTTATATAGTTACACTAATCTTAATTTTCTTATTATTTATTTGTGGCCTTTTAAAACATTCTTTGTTTTATATTCTTTTAAACCAAAAGTTAACTGTAATTTAGGGTTTTTCTTTTTAATGAATGTGGGAATGCAAGTGCATTTCATTTCTAATTTTTATTTGGATAGATAGAAATATATATTATTGGATTAAGGGATTTGATTATTTCAGTAAAAAATATTTTTTATTTTTAATTAAAAAAATTAAGTTTTTAATATTTTGAATTATTTTATAATAAATATAAATAATTTATAAATAAATATTTATTATTAATAATTTTATGGTTTTTATTAATAATGTTATAATTTTTATTTTGTAATTAAGTTGAATTTTTTTAATGTTGTGTAGAAAGATAAATTTTCTACTATGTATAATATGGAAGGTTGTTTCTCATTGCCTCTCTTTTATGAAAAAAGTAATTGATATTTTTAAAAATAATAATTATTTTATTGATAAGTTTAAATTTATACATATACAGGGATGTTATGGTATGTTATGGTATATGTCCAGGTATGGGGATTCGTTATTAGTTCCCACCACCCTTGATTATTCAATCACTTAATTAATGTCTTTGTTACATGGTGGGTGCTTTTTATGTATGAGCATGGAAATATATGTGTGGTTGGGGAATTTTTTTACGGCATGAAGTGTTGGATAGTTCCCCTATCAAGTGAGAGCGATACTCGAGGATGATACCTCGGCCTCTGGGAGCTTCTCGTATAGGAAGGTGAGTTGGGAAACCACCCTGGTGTGGAAATATTTGGTGTTTCACACAAACTAAAGAGAAATTTTGAGATTTATTTCCCTTTTTTTTTCGCACAAGTTCACTTATGTTGCATTATCAGTAAAGGAGGAGGAGAAGAAATTCATTATTACAAAATCAGCCCAAATAGTTTACAAAAAGTGTTTATTTGTTGGGGAGGCATTACTCCATGCGTGCTTCTGAAGCTACTATTTTTTCTTATTCCTTTTGCAGTATCTACTATTACACTTGTGCTATATTGCTGAACAAACTATTCTAAAAGAAGAATACAATTCACTTGAATTTTTTTGTTTTTTAAAACTTGATTATCTACTATTTTCCTGAATGAAAACATGATAAGCTTGGAGCTTTGGAAGATCATTTATTCATGGTGTTCTCGCTGTCTATGTATCTTCCTACATGATCCTGAGAGGTGGATCCTTGTTATGAGTTTTTGTTGAGAGCTTCCCTCAGAAAGTTAAGAGAGTCTTCCAAATGCTTGCATCGATTACAGACCTTCATTACATCTTTGGTGCATGTATCCCATTGGGAATGGAGGATGGCCATCTCGGCCTTTGTGCGGGATTTTTCTTTCTAGATTTGACTCTTCAAGTTTTCTATCACCACTCTGTGGGATTTACGAAAGGAATAGAGGTGCTTTTGATCTTTTGATCTATCCATTTGCTTGAAGAGGCTTTGAATATTTGCACTTCTTTCTTTTCAGCTGGCTGCTTTTGCCATTGCTTTGATTTTAATCATTTTTCTTCCTTCTTTATGTGCATTTCTTTGATTTTTTTAGACTGTACTTCTTCTTTCTTTGTGGATAAAAAAATAGATTTTACAGGATGGAAAAGTCAAGATAATCGGGGTGATTTGAGAATTGGAAGATTACTTTGGATGAGGGGAAGATAAGGGATTGAAAATCAGAAGGCAGAGGGAAGGGTGACTGTTGTGTAAACACAAAGTATAAACATTGCGTGATTTTGGGATTAAAGGAGGGGATGTGATGCAACCTAGAGACTTGCGTTGAGGATGTTGCGGGCTAGTGCTTGTAGGAAACTTTGTGTTAACACAATGCAAATCATGATTTTTTGAAGGGAGAAAAGGAGAGTCAGTTTGATGAGGGGTCACGATAAATAATAGGAGATGCAGAGTGACGGTACTGTAAGTCAATATGCTCGAGATATTTTGAATATCATGTGTGAATTTTTTAATAAGATTGAACTGAGAGGTGACAGAGAATATTATCATGGATTGAGAGTAGTTATGCTATCCTGTGTAAGGTTGAAGATAGATCATGGAATGGGATGAAGAAGAAGGCATCATGGAATGGGGAGATGGGATGTGGTTCCATCAATTTTAACATTTCCAATAATTATTTGGATTCCCTCATTGGCTTGGAAATCTACTTGCTTGTTATTCATTCTAGGGATGTGATAAAAATCGACCAATCCTATATGCTTTGCTAAATTCTTGTCTCCGTACAAAATTTGACTAAGGGCTGTGTTTTTTGGAGGAGTTTCACTCACCATTGCATGTATGATAAGGGAGGAGTCTCCAAAGATGATTGAATTATTCATTTTTTTTCCCTTAGAATCTTGAGGCTTAGAAGAAGGCCATATGCCTCTGTTTTATTATTTGACATTTTTCCTAATCCCCAAATGTAGTATGTTTGTCTTGTTTTGTATTTTTGTATAATAATGCCTCTTGATCCTACTTTACCCAGATTTTTCTTTGATGTTCCATCAAAGAAAAGGGAGGCTACGTTTACAGAGTGTATCCAACTCTGAAACTCTATCTCAGTCTTTCTTATTTTCCATATTTGTTGAACCTTTGTATTTTTTGTAGGAAGATAATGCTGACCTTGTTAAAGGAAAATACTATCCAACTTCTCTCTTCATATTGAAGATGAACCATATATATTCTATAAATACCTTTAGATGAGAGAAACTTAGTCATCAATCCCCAAACTTTTGAAGTTATTGTGTTTACTGTGGGATTTTTATTTTTGAATATTTTCCCATTTATTGCTAACCATATTTTCTAGCAAAGAAAAGATGGAAGATTGTTCCAGAATATCTGTATTGTAGATTTTTTTTTGGAGTATGGAAAGTTGATTTTGCATTTACCTATGAATTGATCTAGTGGGAGCCTATAATTCAAATTTTCTTCGATAGGTGACACCATTGTCTCCCGACATTTCCTAGAAAACGAGCATTCTAGAAAAATGTGTTGAGTTGTTTCCTTTTCCTCCAAACAGAGTGGGCATTGAGATGGTCCACATATTCCTCTCTTTTTTAAGTTTTATGTTGTTAATGATTTTCTATGCAACAATTTACATAGGAAAATTTTGATATTTGGAAGGGTTTCCACCTTCTAGGCCTGCCTCCAATATTTCCATTTATGTTGCCTCTGATGCTCTTGGATTTTTTCATATCCAATCTTAACTGAGTATTCTGCTGCTGTAGGTTTCTAGTAGTACTCATATTTTTTGTTTTTGTCTGTCAGTGCTTCTCCTATGAGAAGAGAGATCATGAGGTTCCATTGATTAGATAATTCATTGGGTAGATTGGGTCCGTCCCAATGTTTCCATGTACCATGTGGTTCCCAATTGGAGATGTCCTTCAATTTTTTCTATCCTTCTCTTATCATCCACCTCTTTATATCTTTCATGTCTGAATTGCTGACGATAGGTTACCCTGCTTACTCACATTCTTATTCCTTAACTATGCATATAAAAATGCATCCCAAATTTTTGTCCCAAAATAAATCCCAATCTGGGCCACTCAACAATTTAATTTAATGCGGAAGATTTTATATCTCAAATATCATATTTGATATATTAAAATAAATTTGTTATGGCTATAAAAACCATCCCACCAGATTACAATTCTTATATATGGAAGCTTCATTATTTTAAATATCTGGTTTGAAACCCCAGAATTAAACCCCTTTCAATTCTTCATATGGGGAATTCTTCTTTACACACCATATTTGGTCTTAAATAAAATTTTGACCAAATCTAAGCTTGAAATTTCACACCATATGGCAATCCGAATTTACATTTGATTTATCGTCAACTGAAATATATATATGGTCTTTATCTAAATTTTCATAGAACATTTTATCTCAGACTAATCCTTTGACTTTGGTCGAAGCCCAAGGTTCCAACTACCAATTATGCATGCGCCCTTCTCACCTTATGAATTTCCAAAGTTTGACTTTGGTTTCACTAATATACAATGCATGGTATTTGGGTAGTAGAATTCTACAATTTGGTTAAAAACTCGATATACAATATAATACTTATGGCATACCCTGGATAAATTTCCACGCAGCTTCCCAGCACTAACGACGTCTGATCAAACGAGCATGACATCCGACGGATATTGAACGGATTTCACTCTCATGCATTAACTCTCCAAAATAATGCAAAATAGCTGGTATTTAAATACCATTGATTCCACGTGCTGAATAATGAATCATATCACATTCGATTCAGAAAATTCGATTACCATTTTTTAGGAATGCGAAACTACTGGTTTCTTGGTTCAAAACCGTTCCACTTCAATTATGCTATCTGCACTGTGCGTTAAGCTTGACTTTATTTTCTTAAACTTGGATTCTCTACTTAGTGCTTTGGATCGATTTCTCAGGTATCGATTCAACCAACCAGAATTCTGATACAAAACACACTCAATTGAAAATCTGAGATTTAACTACATTTAACCAAATTCTGTTCCTCTCTACACAATTCTAACTGACTCAATTCTCTAATATGTTGTTCCTTCGACAAATCCCCTTCTCATTCCATCGATTCCGATTTACAACTCCATTGTGTTATCGAATTCCCATTCGACTTCCCGGTTCATCAATCCAACACCTTCTTGGCTACTCTTGATCCAATTTCATTGAATTGGTTCTCATTTCATAGCGTCCTCAACTAATTCGAATCCGATCTTTCTCTGTTCAAGGATGGGATCAATTTAAACCCTACACCAACCTTGTTAGCAGAACTAATTCAATCCAATCTCACTTAGAATAAATTGACTTGAATCCCTTCCGTGTGTTTCTTTTATACAGAGTTTAAATTACTGTACGATGGCTTATACACAAAAATCAAACCCTTCAAATCTTGTCTTCTTTGCCTTGATTTCTTTGAATCAACTTCATAAATATCAGCTCAGAAAACATAGTTCCTATCTCGACCGAGATCGCTCCAAGAAAACAGAGGGTTTAATGCAAGATCAAATATATTCAATAATCATATGCCAACGTAGTTGCGGTTTTCATCGAAACGATTAAGACTTCATGGATTCTCTGTATTGTGGTTTTGACACAAAAAATGGTATCGATTTATGCAAATAGAAAACAAACAATCCTCTATGCCAAACGTATCAATATCAAAATGAGTCTCCGATATGATTAGAGTCCCTTCACATAGGATAAATGGACATTTAGACTTAGAATGGGAATTCAGATGCATTTGAACCATAAAATTTCACAGAGGAATTAAATAAACAATACAGGAAAATTGTGAAATCGATCACCCTATGATCGATTAACAGAAATTTAAAACCACCATTAAATACGCAATCTTATACAGTAACTCCACACACTATAGAATTCATAATTGAATACAAACTTAGAACTATATTCTTTATATCTGCAAACACAGTAATTACATCAGAATCCTTACTCTTCAGGCCTGATCTTCAACTTGATGGCCCTTCTCCCTCACTACTCTGTACGGCTCTGAACAACTAACTCCTATCTTCTCGTAGGCTTAAATTTATAAAAATTACTAATGAATCGGTTTGGATTCCTAACAACTCGACCAAACTTGCAAAATTCTCGATTTTCTAAATCTAGGCAAAAACCCCAGATTTTCTAAAGCTGACTCTTCACATTCCTAACTAATTGAATTTCCATGTTCTCTAATAATTCGAGAGCAGTTACAATTCTCTCCACATTTAATTAAAATTAATTAAAACCCACTAAATTCATTACATAAAATATAACCCCTTTCAAGACTTAAAA
The DNA here is from genome assembly GCA_034641835.2 of Pinus albicaulis. Lineage (NCBI taxonomy): Eukaryota > Viridiplantae > Streptophyta > Pinopsida > Pinales > Pinaceae > Pinus > Pinus albicaulis. Next base: position 304,782,679 of record CM076581.1, read on the forward strand.
CTCCTAAGCCTATAAAAATACATGGAATTTGTATTAGCCTAATGCCCCTGCATCAGACTCCGAAGGTAAAAATGAATCATGATCTCCTGATCATGTGCTCTTAAAAAATTTCCTCCTCGGTCTCATACTTTTCTTTGCTACTGTCCATCAGCTACATTATTCTTGAACTGCACACTTCCAGGTTTCCATACTTTGTTCTGCAACTTGCCTCTAGCTATGCTTTCACATTCTGCTCTTGTTTTTCCTTTGATAAAATTTCTCTGCTTTCTTTCTATTGTCTGCTGCTTCTGAGACACCTTCATCATCATTCTTTTGATGCTTTCAATTTCTATGTCCAGCCTTTCTTTTTTCTGGAAATTACTTTGCCTACTGCTGCTGCTTCCAATTTATGTTGCTGCCAATACTGCTGTTGTTACTATCTCCAAGAATTTTTCTACCGCCCTTGTGGCTATCTCCTCAATTGTTGCTGTAATTGTTTCCCTCATAGATGTTGCTGCCAACATTGTTGCCTCTTTTTCCAGAAATTATTTTTCCTCCCAAACTTCCTAAATGTCTCTTAGGATATCTCACTCTGCAAAATTATTTTTCTCATCACCTGCAAATTAACTTTTAAAAATTAAATCATCTCTCAATTTTCTAACCGCAGTAAAATAATCATTCATTTTTCCTCGTGTACTAGTAAGCATGATTAAATTCTGCAAACTAGTATCTGCTCCTGTTCTTTTCACAGCTTCAAGCATTTTAACTCTAGTGTCTACAATTTCATTCTCTTCTCTAAATGTTTTCAGCAAACAATTCAGCCATCTATTCTCAAGCATTTCTTCAATATGTTGCAAACTTGTTTCAGCATATTCTTCTTCTTCTTCCTTGAAAATATTCAGTAATTGTCCTTCACCCTCTTGATTTCTTCTAGTAGTCAAATCAAGTTCTTCAAATTTTTCATTTTCATCTTCTATCAAAATAGAATTCTGATTTTTCATCATTGTAGAAGTTTCGAAAGTCTATACTCCAGTATTCCCTTGGTTATTCATACAAGCCAATTCTTCCTTGACATCAACAGTAATAACAAGTTCCTTCACATGAGACATGATTTCCTCACCTTCCTTCTTCTGCAACAGCTCATCTGAAACCATGACAACTCCAAGTGATGGATTTTCTTCTGCAATGCCTGTAACCGTAGTCAAATTTTCAATTTCAAAATCATAAGACCCAATGGTCTCACTTGATGATTCAACCACCAATTATTTCCTCAACCATCATAAGTCTCTTCCAAGACTCAGAAAGTCTTCATTGTCTTCATTCCCTCGCATCTTCACATTCTGCAATCCCCAATTTTGAAATTGAGGTTCTCCCTCCTACATTGAATCATGTTTATTCAGCATAATCTCCAGCAATCCAACTTCTTCACTCCATGGATTAAAGTCTTCCACAGAATTCTCCTCCTCTTTTATTTGACTGTCTAGTGGTGTCAAATTTTCTCCATCATCAACAAAACCTGCATTCACAAGACAATTATTAAAACAAAACTCATAAGGCCTCGATGCCTTTTCTCCCTCTGCCAGTATTTCAGTATGTTGTCTTGAATTTTCTTCCATTATCAGCACATTAGTATGCTGACCCAAACTTTCCAAAGAATCCTCTAAAGAATTCTTTAAGACTGTCAACTAGTCTTCCCTTCACACCATCTGTCTCCATGATGTTTTCTTGTTCACTGTAGTGAAATCTGCCTTCTACAATCTCCCTTTCATACTCTGAATTCTCCAGCAAATATTCTAGCAATGAAATTTCTTTGTGGCATTGCTGAAGTATTTCATCATAATTTACTATCCCTACATTTATACACAAACTTTCATTTTGTAATCCACAAGCTTCAACAACCTCAACTAGTGTTTCACATATCAGTTCTTCAAACTGATCCTCTCCTTCTTCATTCACAAGAATTTTTTCCTGTGTTGCAACAGTTTCCATCATAAATGCATCACTGCCTCCTTCAGTCAAGAGACATTCTCCAACATTGCATTTTACTTCAGAGTATTCATCTTCTAAGAGATAATTATTTATACTTGTGATAGATTCACAAGATTTCTCATCCTCCTCTGCAAAACCTGTAATCACATCATAATTATTAGTTACAAAAATACAAGGTTCTACATCATCCAGCTAATCTAGATTTGCCCAATAGTTCAGGAAATGATCAATGCTATCCTCTTCACCAAGACAAACTTCTTGTTGTCTTAAGTCTTCATCATGGTTCATAAGATTCTTTATAGACCTGTATTCTTCACCTGCACCCATTACTTCACTCTGTCCTTCTTCACAAATAGAAACTTCCTTTTTCAACTCAGTCGCTCTGAGTTCTTCACATTCCAACTGTACATTCCTCCTCTGTTCAAGCTTTCTCAACTTTTCTGCAAACTGCATGTTCTCTTGCTGTTATCTTCTATGTTGTTTCCTTGGCCACTTTACTCTCTTCTTCATGAGCCAACCAACTCTTTAGCTTTCCTCTATCATCATTTCTAGTTTATTAAACTTTTCTCTAATCTCAGCTACCTCTTTCCAATATTCTGCATCAGTCAATTTCCTTCCCATGCCATTCATCCAGGCATCTTCTTCCTCTTTTCTGTTGTGGCCTCTCTCAGAACCCCTATTATCTCTTCTATGACTTTTGGAAGTCATCTTCTCCTTCTTAAGTTCGTCACTCATAAGCTGCACTAAGCCTCTGCAAAAAAAAGCTCTCCTGCTGCCACTTACCTCACCAATCCTTTCCTTCGGATCTGGTATATTGGCAAGTATTGGTCCCCTATATACTGGAACCTTCTAAGCACTCTATTCTACTCTCTCTAGGCTTCACTCCTCTCGAAATTTTAGAACTCATTCAACCTCTGTTGAATCTCTTCAGTTTCTACCACATTCTTCTTGCACTAAGAATCCCTTGCTGGACTCCTTCATCACTGCTCTCAAAGCTGTGATTTTCTTTTGCTCTGATTTCTTCAATTTCCTACAATCTGAATTCTTCAAAAAATACTTCAAGCCAGAGTTAAATAATGCTCATCAAATGACTTTCCAAGATCCCTGTTGATCTTTCTTCACCTCTCACCTACACTGCATCTCTGTATGCTGCAATTTTTATCAATTCGAAAATCTGATCTGTTTTTATCACACATGCAATTAATTCCAAAAACTTGAACCTTCAAAAAGATCTATTCCAACTCTGATACCACTTGATGGTAGGTTACCCTACTTACCCACATTCTTATTCCTTAACTATTCATATAAAAATGCATCCCAAATTTTTGTCCCCAAATAAATCCCAATCTTCGCCACTCAAAAATTTAATTTAATGCGGAAGATTTTATATCTCAAATCTCAGATTTGAGATATTAAAATAAATTCGTTATGGTTATAAAAACCATCCCACTAGATTACAATTCTTTTATATGGAAGCTTCATTATTTTAAATCTCTAGTTTGAAACCCCATAATTAAAACCCTTTCAATTCTTCATATGCAGAATTCTTCTTTACACACCATATTTGGTCTTAACTAAAATTTTGACCAAATCTAAGCTTGAATGTTCACACCATATGGCAATTCAAATTTACATTCGATTTATAATCAACTAAAATATATATATGGTCTTTATCTAAATGTTCACATAGCATTTTATCTCACACTAATCCTTCAACTTTGATCGAAACCCAAGGTTCCAACTACCAATTATGTATGCGCCCTGCTCACCTTCACTAATATGCAACGCATGGTATTCAGACAGTATCATTCTACACTTTGGTTAAAAATCTAATATACAATATAATACTTACGACATACCTTGGAAAAATTTCCACGCAACTTCCCAACACCAATGTTGTCCGATCAAACGAGCATGACATCCGATGGATATCGCACGAATTTCACTCTCGTGCCTTAACTCTCCAAAATAACAGGAACTAGCTAGTATTTAAATACCATCGATTCCATGCGTTGAATAAAAAATGATATTTCATTTGATTTAGAAAATGTGCTTACAATCTTTGAGGAATACGAGACTCCTGGTTTCTTGGTTCAAAACCGCTCCACTTCAATTCTGCTATTTGAACTATGCGTTAAGCTTGACTTTCTTCTCTTAAACTCAACTTCTCTACTTAGTGTTGTGGATCGATCTCTAAAGTATCGACTCATCCAACTAGAATTCCGATACAAAACACACTCAATTGAAAATCTGAGATTTAACTACGTTTAACCAAATTTTGTTCCTCTACACAATTCTAACCGACTTGATTCTCTAATATGATGTTCCTTCAACAGCTCCCCTTCTCATTCCATCGATTCCGATTTAAAACTCCATTGTGTTATCAAATTCCCATCCAACTTACCAGTTCATCAATCCAACACCTTCTTGGCTACTCCTGATCCAATTTCATTGAATCGGTTCTCATTTCATAGCGTCCTCAACTAATTCGAATCCGCTCTTTCTCTGTTCAAGGATGGGATCGATTTCAATGCTACACCAACTTGGTTGACAAAACTAATTAAATCTGATCTCACCTTGAATAAATTGACTTGAATCCCTTCTGTGTGTTTCTTTTATACAGAGTTTAAGTTATTGTATGATGGCTTATACACAAAAATTGAACCCTTCAAATCTTGTCTTATCTATCTTGATTTCTGTGAATCAACTTCACAGATATCAGCTCAGCAAACAGAGTTCCTATCTCAACTGATATCTCTCCAAGAAAACAGAGGGTTCAATGCAAGATCGAATATATTCAATAATCAGATGCCAACATAGTTGTGGTTTTCATCAAAAGGATTAAGACTTCATGGATTCTATGTATTGTGGTTTTGACACAAGAAATGGTATCGATTTATGCAAATCGAAAACCAACAATCCTTTATGCCAAACGTATCAATATCAAAATGAGTCTCTGATACGATTAGAGTCCCTTCAGATAGGATAATGCACATTTAATTTACACAGACTTAGAACAGGAATTCAGATGTGTTTGAACCATAAACTTTCACACAAGAATTAAATCAACAATAGAGGCAAATTTTGAAATCGATCACCCTATGATCGATTCACATAAATTTACAACCACCATTAAATAAGAAATTTTATACAGTAACTCCACACACAATAGAATTCATAATTGAATACAAACTCAGAACTATATTCTTTATATCTGCAAACATAGTAATTACATCGGAATCCTTACTCTTCAGGCTTGATCTTCAACTCGATGGCCCTTCTCCCTCACTACTATGCATGGCTCTGAACAGATAACTCCTATCTACCTGTAGGCGTACATTTATACAAATTAATAATGAATCGGTTTAGTTCCCTAACAGCTCAACCAAACTCTTAAAATTCCAGATTTCCTAAATCTAGGCAAAATCCCCAGATTTTCTGAAGCTGACTCTTCACATTCCTAACTAATCTAATTTCCCTATTCTGTAATCATTAGAGAGCAATTAAAATTATCTCGAAATTTAATTAAAATTAATTAAAACCCACTAAATTCATTGCATAAAATATACCCTTTGAACACTTAAAACTCCTAAGCCTATAAAACTACATGGAATTTGTTTTAGCCTAATGCCCCTGCATCAATTGCTATCCAAGGGAGGATTTCCCATTATACTTTCATTCCATAACTTGACCCATTCTCCATTTCCAGGCCTCATAGAAATGTTGTCCTTGATTAAATGAATTTCTCCAGAGATGATTTTCAATATTTGGGTGCAAGGTCTTGTGGTTGGGCTTTTTTCCAGAATAGAGGTTCTTGGTGCATAAAGGTATTTTTCCTCTAATGCTGCTTTCCACCATATTATTTCTCATGTAAGGAACCTCCACGTAATTTTATTTCCCAAGGCCAGATTTAGTATTTCGAGGGTTTTTATGGAGAGCCCTTCATTTTTATAATTCTCAGTGGCTTGCTTCCAATTTAGAAGGCTAATTGTTTTTTTTTTCTTGAGTTTTCCCACCTTGCCATAGAAATATTCAGATGATGATTTCAATTTGTTTTTGGATGCTTGTTGGCACTGCAATTAATGCAAAGTGGTATAAGGGCAAGGCTCCAAGAATGGATTTGATGAGGATGATACCCCCCGCTTGGTTTAGCCAAAGCATCCCCCATGCTTTGATTTTGACTTTCATATTTTCAGCATATTTTCTCCAAATTTTTTTCTTTAGATTTTTCTTGGTAATGGGAAGCCCAAGCTATTGAAAGTGACTCCAGTTTTTCTGATATGGAATTTCCAAAATTTGGGACATCCGCTGAATAGTTCCTATGGGGGTGTTACAACTGTAAACACAACTTTTTCCATTATTAAACAGCCCTCCTGAAACATCCATGAAATTTTCAAGAATGATTTTGAATCTTCTGGCAACGATACAAGATGCTCCTCCGAGTAAAAGAGTGTCATCAACAAACTAGGAGTGATTTATTCTTTTAGTGCCACTGCTGATGGTGAGGCATGTTAAGGTGTCATTTCTTCTATTGTGCTCCAATTTCATGCTAAGAGAATCAACCATAATTATGTAAATAAAAGGGGATAGGGGGCAGCCTTGCTTAAGGCCCCTTGAGCTTTGGAAGAAGTCACATGATCTGATGTTTACAAGAGGAGCTATCCAAGGTTGTGTTGTGCAGGCCTTGATTGTGTCAATGAAATCTTCAAAAAAACCATATCTATTTAAGACAGATGCAAGGAAGGCGAGATTAACTATTCCAAAAGCATTAGCCATATCCATTTTGAGGATCAATCCTTTTTCATTTATAGAGAGGCTTGTGTGAAGGGCTTCCTGCATAAGGATGATGTCATCACCTATCTGGCGATGGGGAACAAAGTCTCCTTGATTTTCATAAATGAGAGTGTGAAGAGGAGGATTGTGCCTTCCGACAAGAATTTTAGAGATGATCTTGTATAAGGCATTGCAGAGCGAAATTGGCAGAAATCTAATGAGGGTGGAGGGGCGAGGGTCTTTAGGTATGAGGGCGAGATATGTGGAATTGGTATATCCCCCAAAAATTTTCTCCCGTATAACATATCTGATCATCTTTAACAAATCCTTTTTGATGACATGCCAAAAGGTGTGGTAGAAGGAAATGGGAAAGCCATTTGGGCTCAGTGCCTTTTCCAGATGCAAAGCCCAAATAGCTACCATGACTTCTTTTTCTGAGACTTCTTTGGAGAGGGACTTGTTTTTTTCCACATTAATTAACTTAGGGATGTGCATTAGGAATTCCTATGAGTTTGCCTAGTTGTCTGCAGCTATCAAGAGAGCTTTGAAGTGCCAAAAGACCTTTCTTTTAACATCTTCTTGTCCCTTTGTTTCTTGCCCTCACACTCCCACTATTTTTTCAATGTTGTTCTTTATCATTCTTGTTTTGGTTGTGTTATGGAAAAACATAGTGTTCTTGTCTCCAACTTGAATCCATAGCTGCCTTGATTTTAGCCTCCAATTTTCTTCTTCTTGTCTATTGTTTCTTTATATTTTTCACTGTATTTCTTTTTCATTTTCTTATTTTTCAGCCGTGATATTAGTGTTTTCCAATTTCTCTTGAATTTTTATTAGTTCGTGCTTAAATGAATTTTTCTCTATGTGTGGTTCCTTGTATTTGGTCTTAGCCCAGTCTTTCAATCTTTATTTGTTGTCTTTTAGCTTCTATTCCGATATATATATTGGCGAACCGCTGATATTTTTCTTCCATATTTTTTCTAGCCCTTGTTTAACTTCTTCATGGCTGCCCCATAGTTGGTTGTATTTGAAAGGAAGGGGTCCATAATTTTCTGCTGCTCCAAGATCAATTAGGACATGTTTGTGATCTAAAGTTGCTGACGGGATGATTATGGAAGATACTCTGCTATATTTGGCTACCATTCTGTCTCTGATGAGAACCTTGTCTAGCAATTTTTTTTTTTCCTTCCTTATCCTTCTGTTGTCCCATGTGTATTTTCCATTTTTTTGAGGGATGTATAGAAATTTGCATTGTTCCATGATTTCCTCTAGATTTTCTCTGTTTGGGTCTCACTAGAAGGCTTCACCTCTCTTTTCCTCCGCCTGGAGAATAAGGTTGAAGTCTACTCCTATGATGAGGTTTCCTTCTTGGCCCTCTGTTGTGCTCTCTTTTAAAGTCTTCCAACAAGTTTCTTTATCCATGTAATGGTTTGGAGAATATATATTATATATGCTAGTTTTTTCCGTATTTTCTGCATTTTCCAAAATTTTATTTATCCAATATCCTTTCTTTGTTGTATGATGCATGTTCCATTTTCCTCTTTTCCAAATAGTACATATTCCTCCTGAAGCTTTGTTTTCTCAAATTGGTTGCCCTTCATAGTTTTTTGACTTTGCTATTATGTTGTCCATCTCTTGGCTACTAATCTTTGTCTCTTGGATTAAGAGGATGTTTGGTTTTTCGTTCTTTGTGAGGTCTTTTAAGAAATTTATTTTGGAGGGATGAACCAACCCTCTACAATTCCAAGAGAAAATTATCATTATTTACTGTTGGTGGTGGTTTAGGGACCCTTCCCTTTATGGGCCTGCTGGAATTTTTCTTTGTTGTTGGTGCCTTTTTCTAGGAAGATTTCTAGAGCCTGCTGTGTTCCCAAGGAAATATCTTTAGCTACTACCTCATCCCTCATTTCTTGATTATTTTTACTTCCAACTTTCTTTGTATTTTTTTTGGAGAGAAGATTTTATTTTGATTTATTTCGAGTGAGAACTCGGTCCAAGGAATGGGGAAGAGGGTTGGATAGGGTAAGGGGACCCTCCTATTGAGAGAAGAATCCTTGAGGGCAAGGGGGGTAGCCTGGTGGGGGAGGGGAGTGAGAGGTCAAAAGGATGGGGGTGGGGGAGATGGAGGAAATTGGCAGTTCTGAAGGTATGAGAGCTTTGGATAGAATGTCAAAAGGGTTGGACCCCAAGAGAGTGGAGGAATCAGGAATATAGGAGGAGGGTTGAAAAGAAGGGCCAGAGGTTGGAGAGGTGGGCCTAGGAGGAGGTGGAGGCGAGTGAGCTAGTTGAGATTTTGAAGAGGTCTTTTTTTTCTTGACTTGTTCCCATTTTGGATCCTAATTTTCTTCTACAAAGTTTTTGGTTTCTTATTTTTTACAACATCTATTTGCAAGATGACCGTACTCGTGATATACCTTATATTTGAAATGATTTTTCTCATAATCCAGCTGCTATATGTGCATCCAGTTGTCGACCTTGAGCTTGATAGCTTCCGAGAGACCTCTTCCAAGATCCAATTCAACACAGATTTGAGCGCATACCTGCATGTTGTCTTTTGGCTCTCTTTTGTTAATATATTTACCAACTACGTTTCCTATACCATGCACCGAATCATCTCCCTAGAAATGTAGAGTGAGCTGTGGCAGTATTATCCAGACTGGAACAACGTTTGGTACAACCAGTTCCGGGTTGAAGTCGAGGGTCGAGCAATTTAAATATAGCCCTCTTGTGTCCATGAAGTATGGGCCACTTCAAAAAATGACATCCGGATCGCTCTTGGTTTCGAAGTGGAAGGTGTAGAAACCTCTTCCACAAAATCTTATAGAGATTTGTCCTTGACTGAAGTGAGCCCAGTTTATTTCAACCCATTTCTGAATAGTTTTTGGGGATGGCTAGTTGCCAGTGAACTGGTCAACCAAACCTTTCTTAGCAAGACAGATTTTTTCTTTCCAAGGAAAAGTAAGCGGCAAGGAGAACTCAGGGATGGAGTCCAAATTCTTCACAAACTTTGATAATGTCAGTCTAGATCATTGTGGTCCCAAAGAGTTGACCAAAGAAGCAAATGGAGCTTCAGCCACATCAGGCTGTGCATGTGTCGATGGAGAAGAGCCTGTGTTGGACTATGGCACTTGTGAATCTGGTTCCGAGGAGGCCATGGGGATGGAAGCCTGTCACCTACACGCATAATGGCTAGGGCTTGAGCTCGGGCTCACACTGCATCCGCACAATTTTTTTCTTTCTCAATATTTCTTTCCCTTTAGTGTAAGGAGGTAGTGGTGGATTTTGTATTTAAGTCACACTCGGTGGAGCAACTTGGGCCATATTTCTTTGGGTTGGAGCGCTCAGTTTGCATGGTAATTTCATCTTCTCTGGTCCTTTTTTTGGTATTAGTAGATGTCTCATATTGTCTTTTTGGTAAATTGTGTCTTAAAGGGCATGTGTCTCATCCGTGGAACATCAATTTCCTCTTGAAGTCTCGTTGTAACACCCCTGTGCACATATATGGTGTTTATTTACATTACCATGTAGAATTTGTCAAATTTGGACTTGGTTTTAATAGAACCTTTTTCTTTTTTATTTTGTATGTTTTCTTGAAAATAGATAAATAAAATAAAAGTTATGCAAAGTCATAGAGAAAAGAGAAATAATTCCCAGAAATCCAAACCAGAAGTTCCCAGGCAGTTGATGAGTTATTCCTCATTATTTAGAAACATTTTTTTGGTTAAAAATGAAATATTAGAAGAGAAGGGGCCATGTGTGGATGAAGAGGAAAATATGGCAACTGAGTAAAATTCATGCACAAGACGTTGTCAGTTGCTAAGTGTATTTCTTAACAGAGTTCTTGAACTACTGAGTGAACTAACAAAAATCTAGAACCGAGTTTCCTGGATTGGACTAGGAAGTCTGGAGGTCACAAAGGGGGTTATATCTGAAAATTTCTTTGTGAATGAAGGTAGCTTGGGGGAGATTATGATGTGCTTTTCAATATCAAGGTCTAGTGGATAGGGGGTATATTTGGTTTTTCTCTATACAAAGCATAAAAAAGACAAATAAGGATAATCTGGTTGGAGAATTCTATTTATATATATTATAGAAATTAAATTGTATGCAAATTAAAAAAAAATTATTTTAATTATTTATTTTTGAGAAATTAATGGCATTGAGTTAAGGAAAGTTGTAATGATAATGACTAAATTTTGGTTCTATGCATACATCTAAGAGATTATAAAACTGTTCATTTGCATAACTGACAAAATGTGAAATGGTGTATATATATTCATAACAAGCTTATAACATAGAAAAGATGATAGTGATATATATATATATATATATATATATATATATATATATATATATATATATATATATATATATATATATATATGTATATATATATGTGTATATATGTATGTATATGTATTGATTATAATAAAAGAACATGATAGAGAAACCATTTTATGTAGGAGTCCTCCTCATCCTGAATGAAACAACTCATAAAATATAACCACGAAAAGTTTAGTTTCTCCCAGAATTATAAGATCCAAGGGGAGAGATTCCCTCCCTCAAGACTTCCACCTTTAAAGTAGGCCCCAAATCCATCCAAAGAAAGTATTCAAGCCCCACTGAAAAATGATATTAACCATAATAAATTGTAGACAAATTTAATGAAAAACACGAATAGTATTAAGAAGTATTACAGTAAATGGAAAATGTCATTTTCATACCCCTGATAAATATCATAATTTAACTCATCGACAAGAGCACAAATGTCGACAAACAAGTTCATACATTGTACACCAATATGTAAACATCAACTACAACAGAGACCTGAGGGTGAAATAACTCCAAAATCCCACCAAACAGGCAATTGTAAGAAAACCTACAACCGTCACTTTTATAACAAATACAACAAAGTTAAAAATATATATATTGAGTTATGCGAGGACAACTTGGTTAAAGGAGAGCCCCAATGAGGTTTAAATTTTTTTTACTTAACTATAATAAAAATCCCATTTCCATTTGAATCTTGTAGATTTGAGCCATACATCCCAATGCTAACAAAGTTAAATTACAAAGTAACCATTATAACCATTAGGGTAGAAAATCATAGAAATAATATAATCGAAGATTGTAACTATGTTGAATGTATGAATCCTTCTGACTATCCAACAGAAGTACAGTTCTTAACCTGACACGCCTACAAGCCATGACCAGAATAAAACTTAGATTTTAGTCCAACGTGATAGAAAGAGTATATCTTAGAAATTTGGTTTGAAAACCATAATATCGCTGATGATGCCAGCTCAGCTGAGAAATCACACGTAGGTTCGATGTTAGGGTTTGAGAAAATTTATTAAAATAAACATGTAGAATAGTGCTTGAGGAGGGTAAAGTTACATACCTTCCAAATGTGGAAAATTGATGTTTCAAATAGAGAAATAACATTGAAAACCTAAGCTATGAACTCTTTCATGTTTCTAGATAAAAAAAGGTGAGAAATCTTAATGTGGCCGTAGTTTCCCATTAAATGGTTGAGAATGCATAGAAATACAAATTCCATTCTCGATATAAAAATATTACAAGGATAAGCGATGATGCCAAAATGAAACCAAACATGGATGTTGCATCAACGAGATGAGGGTGTTGAATGAGTGTGTCAAGTGGGTCTAGGGTTGAAACAATTTTAATCATCAAGACCCTCCATCCTCACTGTTTTATGCTAATATCGTTACTTGGATGAGGTATATAATTATGTGTGTCAAATCCAACAAACCCTAGTTGCTTTACATATACCAAGGAAACTTCCATTGAATTCCAATAACCCAAAAAAATCTGGAGGGTTTCAATGGGAGGGTTATACCTTGGTTAATCCATAGTTATTGCTGATGGAGGATAAGCCTTCAATATTAATATTAATGATTGAAGACCATAACATTATCATTACACTGATATATATATATATATATATATATATATATATATATATATATATATTACGCCATCAATAAAGGTGGTAATGAATAAGAATATCACAATGTGCAATTTCACTAAAAAAGTAAGAAACATACAACATAATTGAAAGGGGAATTCAAAAAAATCAATCTGCCAAACTTCGACGGAGAAAAGGAAGAGGTTGTTCATGCATGGTTGATTCACATCCAAAAATACTTCCAAATGCACAAATACAATGAAAACCTAAAGGCTATCTTAGGCATCTATCAACTCCAAGGAAAGACCACATTGTGGTGGGAAGAGGTTAAAGTTGTGCATGTTATGGATGAATAGGTAGTGACATGGGGAGATTTCTAGAAAAATTTTAAGTAAAAATATTTAACAAAACAATTTTAGGATGATAAGGTGGAAGCGTTCCATGAAATTTTGTTGGGGAAATTTACCATGGATGATTTTTTCACAAAATTTGCATCTCTGTCAAGGTATGCAACATATATTTTGGAGGAGAAATCAAAAGTACAATGTTTCATGAGTATTCTGCTAGAAATTATGAAAGAGCGATTGGAGTTTGATAACTCCAAAACAATAGATGAGGACATTATGAATTTTGTAATATTTTATTAGCACACACACAAAAAAATTAAGGTAGTAGGTGGTGGACTAATAAGAAAATACATAATTATTTTCATAATACGAAGAATGTAAAAAGTGGAAGTTCCCAGAATTTGCATAAGAATCAGTATAACAAGATTCTCTAAGGGAATCAATAGAAAATTGAAAACCAAAAAAAGACTAGACAAATGGAAATTTCTAGTTGTCTCACTTTAGACAAACACAAAAACCACCACTATAGTGTTTGGGTTGTTAGGAATCCCATTACTAAAAACATTATTGTCCCCATACCAGGAGAGAGTAGGCTTCTCGCCTTAAAGAGGCTTCTAGAGTAGGCGAAGTGGCGAAAATCATACCTAAGATTAATGCTACATTGGAATATCATCAAGTTAAGTATCATCCCACTATGATCAAATTTGAAGGTAAGATGCATAACCATATTGTGTCAATTTTAATAGACCCAGGAGCCAACTTAAGCTATGTGAGTCTTGAAATTGTGGAATTGTGTCATTTGTAAACCTGTAAATTTAAAATTCCATGGTTGGTATAGCTAGCGACTGGGGAAAATATAACAGTGACAACTAAAGTTCATAATTGTCCTATTAAGGTAGCAAATAAATTTATTAGTCTAAATTTAAATGTCTTACCTCTAAGGGCTTATGAAATTTTATTTGGAATCATCTGGATAGAAATCCACTGGTCCATAGTAAACTACGAGGAGAAGGTTATCAGTTACATTACAGAGGAAAGTGTTTGAAAATAAATTCAAGGAATAAATAGACTAATCTAATTGAAGCCAATTACTGCCTCTCATTTAAGAAAGTGTGTTAGCAAATGGTGTCATATATATGCAATACATGTTTGTTTTACTAAGTCCAAATATAATAATGCCTCCTTATAATATGTACCAATTATCCAAGACTTTGCAAATGTATTTCGAGAACAAATTCCTGGGCTACCTTCTAAGCGGGATATCAAAATTACTATAGAAATAACCCAAGGGTTTGCACCTATGTCAAAGACCCCGTAGAAAATGAGTATTCCGAAATTAACTCAACTTAATATGTAGATTCAAGAATTAATTGAAAAATTTTATATTCTCCCTAGCGTGTCTCCATCGGGAGAACCCATTTTTTTTGTTAGGAAGAAGGATGGCACCTTGAGATTATGTATTCATTATAGGCATCTTAAGAAGTTGAGCATTAAAAACAAATGCCCCTTACCAAGAATAGATGACTTGTTTGATCAAATCAATTAAACTATGGCATTTTATAAGATATAATTGTGATTTGGCTATCATCAAATAAGGGCAAGCGAGGAATACATTCCCAAAACAACTTTCCGGACTCATTATGGCCATTATGAATTTGTAGTTTTTCCACTCCATCTCAACAATGGACTAAAAACATTTATGAGTCCCATGAAAATTGTTTCATTCTTCTCTTGATAAATTTGTTTCTAATTTTGATCAATGATATTCTTATATACTCTAAGAACCCTAAAGAACATATGAAACATCTACAAATAGTTCTGCAGAAATTACAAGAACACTAGTTCTATAAAAAGTAAAATAACTATGATTTGTTAAAGGATCAGATCCAATACCTTTAACATGTAATTTCATCCGAAGGGATAGTCATGGATGCTGAGAAGATCAAAATTATTATGGAGTGGGAAAATATTTTTAATTTTGTATACATTCGATCTTTCATGGGCTTGGTAGGATACTATCGTTGATTTATTGAGTGATTTTCCAGACTATCCTATCATATTAATTCTTTATAGGAGAAGGAGAAACATTTCTAATGGACTGCCGACTACCAACATAGCTTTGAGCTGCTAAAATTTTTTTTAACCACCACCCTAGCACTAAAATTTGTGGATCCTGAAATAGAATTTGTGGTTTGCACTAACACTTTTCAGGAGGGAATATGGGGAGTGTTAGTGCAAGAAGGTAAAGTGGTTGCATATGAATCCCACAAGACAAAATAACATGAGTAGAGATACTATGCCTCTGAGCTAGAACTAACTGCATTTGTGCATGCTTTAAAAGTATGGGGACATTATCTCTTACGAAATAAATTTTTGTTAATGACATATCATAGTAGCTTAAGGATTTTCTTTAAAATACGTAGTTTAAATGTGTGACATGGTAGGTGGAGAAATTTCCTAAGTGAATTTTATTTTGATATTACATATTTGAAGTGGAAACAGAACTGTGTAGTTGATGCTCTAAGTAGAGAATTTCACTACATATATAAAATTTTGTACAATCAAGAAGAATGTAAATTTTCAGACTTGATTAAGTAAGTAGCGAATAAGGACCTTGAATATTTATTTTTATGGAAGAAAATCAAACAGATGGGAAAAAAAACAACAAAATAAGTTATGATATAAATAGTGATAATTTTTTAATTTTTAAAAAGAGAATTTATATTCCCAATTAGAAATCTATTAAAAAATTAATATTTGACGAATTTCATAAAATACCCTATGCCTCTCATCATGGATATGAAAAGTTGTTTTCCTCTATTAGAAATAATTATTTCTCACCTGGAATGAGAAAATATATCAGGGATTATTTAGGAAAATGTTTGGAATGCTACCAAGTTAAGGAATACAATCAACATCCGAGTGGATTGCTTCAGCCATTACGCATTCCTTAATGGAAATGGGAAGTAATAAATTTAGACTTTATAACACAATTTCCTAAAACTAAGAAGCAGAATGACTCCATCGTGGTTGTAGTAGATAAGTTAACTTAATTTGATTATTTTATTCCCATTTAATCTACTTATAATACCATGCAAGTTGCAGATGTGTTTATGAGAGAAATTTTCATATTCCACAACATACCTAAGATCATGTTTTTTGATAGAGATCTAAAATTTACATCAGATTTTTGGAAAACCCTCTTTACAGCCTTGGGGACTGAGGTAAATTTTACCACCACATACCATCTTCAGACTGATGGAAAAACTAAGGGATTAAACCAAGCATTGGAAGACATGTTGTGTATGTATGTGATGCAAGAACCATGTAAATGGGAGGAGTATATTCACCTAGTGGAATTTGGATACAATAATAGCTATGATGAATCACTTAAAATGAGTAATGTTGAGGTTCTGTATGGAATAAGATGCATAACACCAGTAAATTCCAATAGTCTATAGGATAAAATGATGTTACAACCTCGCATGTTGGCTGAATTAGAGACTGTTCTAAAACATGCTCGGTAAAATCTAAAATTTTCCCAAGACAGACATAAAGCATATGCCAACAGAAAAGGACTTATAAATAGTTTCAGGTAGTATATCATGTATATGTTCAAGTGAATACCAAGAAGAAAACTTTTCAGTGGAAAGGATGTGCAAAACATGCTCTTCGATAGTGCAGACCCTTTGATATACTAGAAATATTTCATATAAGCTTGTGTTTCCATGCCACATACTAGTTCATAATGTGTTCCACATTTCATTATTGAATAAATATGTGTATGATGCTAAACATGTAATTAATTTGCAAGAATTACAGGTAAAAAGAAACGAGAAAATAATGTATTTTTTACTGTTTTCTCTTTTATGAATAATAATGCACACTTTTTTTATTAACTATGTTTAATATACAGTCGTAAATATAGAAGTGATGGATATTTTTTTGTGTAGAACCAGACGTAGCATTCCTTATATAACCTTATTTATCCTCGATTGGAGAGAAACAACGCTACAAAGGTGAGCTATCACCTAGGTTAAGGTGCACTGGAAGAACTTTATCCTAGAGGAGGCCACCTGGGAGGATGATAGCTTGATGATATAATTGCACGTGAACCTATTACAAGAGAATTAATAACACTTAGGATGGTGTTTCTCTAATGGGAGGGGGGAATGTAACACCCTTGGGCATATAAATAGTTTTTATTTACTTTAGCATGCAAACTTGTTAAAAAGTTTACTTATTTATAATACAAAATTTTTATTTTGATTAAGTATTTTTTCTTGAAAATAAATAAATAAATATACAACTATGAAAATTTAGAGAAAATAGAGAAAGACTTCCCAAAAAGGAAAACCATAATTTTCCAAGTAGTTAATCAGTTATTCCTCATTTTTTAGAAAACACTTTTTGGTTAAAACAGAAATATTAGAAGAGAAGGTGCCACAAGTGGCTTAATAGGAAAAGAGAGAAACAATCAAGAAGAATGTAATTTTTTAGACTTGATTAAGTAAGCAGTGGGTAAGGATCTTGAATATTTATTTTTATGGAAGAAAATCAAACAGATGGAAAAAAAAAACAACAAAGGAGTTATGATATAAATAGTGATAATTTTTTATTTTTAAAAAGAGAATTTATATTCCCAATTAGAAATCTTTTAAAAAATCAATATTTGATGAATTTCATAAAATACCCTATGTCTCTCATCATGGATATGAAAAGTTGTTTTCCTCTATTATAAATAATTATTTCTCACTTGTGTGGAGCGATAAAAAGGCGTCTTTGTAACTCCTAATTACCTCACATTAATTGTCAACCCAGGGACGACTTTTTATTTCAAGAGTGTACTCAGTCTGAGGCGGCTATTTACTCAAGAGTAATGTTTGTGAAGATGTAGTATAGAAATACAAATGCAGAAATAATAAATGCTTGAAAAGAAATCTAATTACAAATGACAGAAATGTAAAGACTACACTACGGCAACCTTGCTAGACATCGATTAGGGATGCAGTAGTAATAACTCTTTCCCCTAGAAGTCGATGTGAGATGACCAAATCTGGGGACCTGGAATGATTAGCTCTGCCCTCTACAGTTTAGAGATCTCAAAGCAAGTGAAAACAACTCAAAGGAAATGAAATCTAAAACGCAAACTGGAAAGGAACATCAATCTAAAAGCAATGAACGGGAATTGAATAGCAGCGTAAAATAAACAGTGAATTCAATTCATAACCAAGCAAACTAGATTTCTACTCTTTAATCCTGTCGACAGCCACGCAACAATCAACTATCGTAATTCATAAACAAAAGGAACAACAACTGGAATTAGATACAAAAAAACAACATTTTATAACAATTGAATCATGAATCATGCTTCTTGTAAAGAATGGAATAACAATGACTCTGTATTTGATCCAATTAGCAACAACTCAATTCTTTAATTGTAATAAACGAACTTCACACAACAGAAATAAACTAATAGAAATACCAACAGCAGATCGCTCCACCAGGGCCGGGCCCTCAACCACCGGTGAAGCGTTGCTGTGCTTTACTCCAGCGCTTGAGAAATGGAACAACAGTGAACTCCTTTATTAATCAGGCATTAATAATGTTTACAAACAACTCACACTCTCTTAACAAGAGCCGATGCACAATTCTGCAAATTACAATAAGAAAAGTCTCTCCATCCCCTCATACACAATACATGCTTCTCCTTTTATAATCAGAAGGTGGAGAAATTAAACAGCAAATAGGATCTCTAATAATAATATTGAATTTCTTCCAACCAATTGATCAACAATAAAATAGATTTACATCCATCTTTCAACAACAGCAAGTCGAATTTGGCTTTGTAGCTGAGATTTGGAGGACGGCCCTTGACCACGGATACGAGAAAATCGTGCTCGAAAGAACCTGCGTTTCTCTCGGTACAAGCCGAATTTGGAAACCGTTCTTCACTAAGTTAATTGGGGTCCGTTCTGAACAAAACCCATGTTCCGGATTTCTGATTCGTCTTCATTTACTCAAAATATCTCAACCGCAAAAGCATCCACTCCTTATTCATTTACAGGTGGACACTTTTAATTAAATCTTCAATGCGGAAATTATCTTGGAGGCTAAAAATGGTGAATAATGTTATATTAACTTATTAAAACTATCATTGATAAAATAATTCATAATCATCAATTTATTAGAAATAAAGGAGAATAAATAATATTCATTCATAAGAGCATAAATCATTATAAAATGGATTTAAATAATAAATTATAATAAATGACGTGATGAAGAATGGTAGAAATGGGTGGAATAAGCGTTCACAAGTGATAATAATAATGGCATATTAACGGCCCAACAACTTGGAATGAGAAATGATATCGGGGATTATTTAGGAAAATGTCTGGAATGCTACCAAGTTAAGGCAGACAATCAACATCCGAGTGGACTGCTTCAGCAATTACCCATTCCTTAATGGAAATGGGAAGTAATCAATTTAGAATTTATAACACAATTTCCTAAAACTAAGAAGAAAAATGACTCCATCATGGTTGTAGCAGATAAGTTAACTTAATTTGATTATCTTATTCCCGTTTAATCTACTTATAATACCATGCAAGTTGCGGATATGTTTATGAGAGAAATTTTTAGATTCCACGACATACCTAAGATCATTTTTTCTGATAGATATCTAAAATTTACATTAGATTTTTGGAAAACCCTCTTTACAGCCTTGGTGACTTAGGAAAATTTTACCACCACATACCATCTGCGGACTGATGGAAAAACTAAGGGATTAAACCAAGCGTTGGAAGACATGTTGTGTATGTATGTGATGTAACAACCATGTAAATGAGAGGATTATATTCACCTAGTGGAATTTGGATACAATAATAGCTATGATGAATCACTTAAAAAGAGTAATGTTGAGGTTCTATATGGAATAAGATGCATAACACCAGTAAATTGGGGTATTCTATAGGATAAAACGATGTTACTACCTCGCATGTTGGCTGAATTAGAGACTACTCTAAAACATGTTTGGAAAAATCTAAAACTTTCCTAAGAAAGACATAAGGCATATGCCAACAGAAAAGGACTTATAAATAGTTTCAGGTAGTAGATCATGTATATGTTCAAGTGAATCCCAAGAAGAAAAAATTTATGTGGAAAGGATGTGCAAAACATGCTCCTCGATAGTGCAGACCCTTTGATATACTAGAGAGAGTTCATATAAGCTTGTGTTTCCATGCCACATACGAGTTCATAATGTGTTCCACATTTCATTGTTGAATAAATATGTGTATGATTCTAAACATGTAATTAATTAGCAAGAAGTACAGGTAAAAAGAAACAAGAAAATAATGTATTTTTTACTGTTTTCTCTTTTATGAATAATAATGGACAATTTTTTTATTAACTATGTTTAATATACAATCGTAAATAGAGAAGTGATGGATATTTGTTGGGGAATGGGTAGAAATAGACATAGAGTTCCTTCTATAACCTTTTTTATCCTTGATTGGAGAGAAACAACGCTACAAATGTGAAATATCACCCAGGTTAAGGTGCACTGGAAGAACTTTATCCTAGAGGAGGCCACCCAGGAGGATGATAGCTTGATGATATAATTCCACGTGAACCTATTACAAGAGAATGAATAACACTCATGATGGTGTTTCTCTGATGGGAGGGGGGGATGTAACACCCTTGGGCATATAAATAGTTTTTATTTACTTTAGCATGCAGACTTATTAAAATTTTTACTTATTTATAATACAAAATTTTTATTTTGATTAAGTATTTTTTCTTCAAAATAAATAAATAAATATACAGCTATGAAAATTCAGAGAAAATAGAGAAAGACTTCCCATAAAGGAAAACCATAATTTTCCGAGTAGTTATTCAGTTATTCCTCACTTTTTAGAAAACACTTTTTGGTTAAAATGGAAATATTAGAAGAGAAGGTGCCACAGGTGGCTTAATAGGAGAAGAGAGAAACTAAGTAAAATACCTGCATAGGATGTTGTTAGGTGCCAATTTTATTTCTTAATAGAGTTCTTGAGCTGGTGAAGGAACCAGTGGAACTCTCGAACTGAGTTTTCTGGACTACAATAGGAAGTATTGGGGTGACATAGAGGGTTTTATCTGAAAATTTCTCTTGCAACTAAGGTAGCTCAGAGGGAGATTCAATCATGATTTTTGATATCATGGTTGGGTGGATAAGGGGTCTCTTTGGTTGCTCTCTCTAAAAAATATAGCAAAGATAGATAAGTATAATATTGTTGGAATTTTTTTTTTAAATAGCTTATAGAAATTAACCTCTAGAACCATGCACAAGTTAACCTTTATTTATTTTACTTATTTCTACTGGGTCTTACAAAAAAAAACACCTGTGCAGATTGAGCCTAATATTATAGTGCCGACAATGAAAAAAAATAGCCCTAAGATGCATCCGATGATCAACATGATGATTCAAGTAAGTAGGTAGGTGATCCAAATATGGTTGTATAATGTGTTTGATGTCATGGAAGGCATAATTCATTTCCCTTTGAAATGTATCCCTAACATTTTTTAATCTGAAAGGGAGTTTTCGATAGTAAAATCTTCCTCAAAAATAAATAAATGTAGTTTTATGTTGGTCTGCTGGGAGAATGGTGATCTGATTGTAGCCAAAAAATCCATCCATAAATGTAAATATTTCACAGCCAACATAATTGTCAAAAATCTAGTCAAAGAATCAGGTAGGATAATTGTCCATAGGACAAGCATCATTAATGTCTGATTAATCAACACACACATGAATTGTTCCTTTTTTCTTCATGATAAGAAAATTTTTGGATACTTAATCAATTAGAGGAACTGGGTAGATGAAACAAACATTTATAAGTTTTTCAACTTAGGCTTTAATAGCGGGATCCTTCTTGGAATAGATTGGACAGAGGAACTGTCGAACTGGTTTAGCATCATGATATGTCCTGATTTCATGTGAAATAATTTTTAGGTCAATACCTATAATCTCTTCATAATACTAGGTAGAAACATCTCTAAATTGATGGAATAGGGCTTCATAAGTCTTGATCCCATTGGGAGAGAAAGATGAACCAATATGTACATTCTCGACAATTATAGGTCTGATTGAAATAACAAGAGGAATAGTCTCTTCAATATTCAACGAATTATATTCATAATGTATGTCATGGATGGATACAAAATTCATAAAAAACGTAACAACATTAGGCCAATATATTTCACTAAGATTATCATCCAAGGAATCTGGAAAAGAGGGATGATGATGATAGTCGTCCCATAATGCATTATCCAACATCATGGTCTCCATGATGTTCTTATTAGTGGAAAATGTACGAGATAAGGTATCAGAGGATGGGTCATAATCTAAATAATTATCGACCCAATTGATAAAGGATAAGAGAGTAGAATGTGATGCACAGGCTGAATAGATGGATTCGTAGTCAAGCCCAATGAGACTGATCGGCATGCAGTCACCAAAATTATCAATGTTAGATTCATCTGGCATTATCGAAGGATCAGATAGGGTAGTAGAAGAAGATATCATGTTGACATAGCCAGCCATACAAGATTTTTATGAAAGGGAATGAGGGAAAGGAGGAGGAAGAGAAAAGGCTCCCATCAGAGAAAAATCCTTAAGAAACCCCACCCTGACATGATGATATGGATGTGGGGTTTGTACAACAAGAAGGATTCTTCCAATAACTTGAGAAATGGTGGCAAAGAAAGTGAGATGATCAATGGATACTATACTTCCCTTATGAGAGAAATCGATTATTATGAAATAGGTCGAAACAAAAGTAGACATAGTATAAACCCATGTACGATCCTATAGAGTGTTATAATCTAATGGTCCATCAATAAATTTTACTTTTACTGACATCACCTTCCCATCTAATTCCACCTACAACGAATTCATAATTCCACAAGGCTTGAAGCCTCTTCCATCAAAAGCCTTTGGACTAGTTGGTGACTAATTTAATTGGGGAAAACTAATGGTCTTCCAGTAAGAAAGTGACATGATACATGCTAAATCTTCATCATCCACAACAGAGTGGTGGATTGTATTACGTGGAACAAAAAACTAGATCATGAAACCTAATTGGGTTGGAAGCCAAGGTGTATAATTCTCATGGTTAAAAACTACAATTTTGGAATATGAGGGATCCATACATGTAATAGCATAAATTAAAGGCTTCTATTTGGTGGGATAGTTTTGTAACACCTCAAGAGTGGACATAAACGAAGTAGCTTGAGCCAGAACCCCAACTACGTTATAATTTTGAGTATATCTTGTATTAAGGTTGAATGTGGATTTATGGATAATTCATTTAGGATTCTCAATCACAATTCGATAGAAAACTTATTTGGAGTAGGATCTGATTCATATGTGATCGAACTACCAGGTTGATCAGTAACCTGACCATTTGATAGATTCACATTATCATAGTATGTATTCTCGATGGCCACCATAATGCAATTTTTTAGCTGGGTGGAATAAAGCATCATAAATAAGTTTGAGGAAGTGGGATCTCGAGCAACAATTTTAGTCTCCTAATTTTAAAAGGGATTTTTCAACACAATGAGTGTAGAAGATGACTTCAGGAATTAATTTATTTTTTCTAGATGTTAACAATCACGAGTGAAATGATATTCATTACAAATTAAGCACGAATAACAATGTTTCCTATTTTCTTCAGAAGGTTTATTACTTTCTTTATCCCCATGGGGGTTATCATTTTTATTTTTATATTTTCCTTCCTTCTTATTTCATGGACGATGATATTTCCCTTTGGTGGATTGAACAATGTTTATCTCAGAAGCAGAAGCTGCAGGAGTAGTGTACGGATGGCTTGGGAAAGACACAACTATATTCGATGCAGCTGGTTTACTCATTGACTGCACACTATCAAAACCTATCGTGGAATCAGTGGCATGTGATTCTTTACTGGGAGGTGGGTGAATAGAATTGGAAGGTTGTGGAGCATTTGGTATTTTATCATAGAGTTTTCCCTATTGGGTATAAATACGATCAAGGTACAATGCATGATAAATTACCAGCTCTTCAGTCACAACTCTTCCTTTAGCTATGTCTTTCACTATGGATGGTAACAGATAACTAATAAACCATTCAGCTAAGAATTTATCAGGGAAAAAAACTTTAACAAAGCAATTATGACATCGCCTTTGATTAATGTCATCAGAAACGTGAGTGGAATAATTTTTTTATTATTAGTTAAAAGTTCAGTTATAGTCTCATGATAATTCATAATGTGTGTAAATGGGTATTCATCAACATTTCCATTGAATTTAGAGATTTGACTGGGAAATTTTATGGGAATAACCAACCACCAAGGGGAATGGGAAATGGTATCATTGGTAAGTCAGGTCAGATATGGAAATTGAATAATTTCTACAAATGGCAGTTTTTTATTGAATTAAGGTGGAGGATACCCTTTGTAAAATGGGATTGCCTAAGAAAAGTGTGTCTGCGCTCTCGGATAGGGAGGATTTTGGTAATTCAGATACACATAACCTTGCTTCCTAGCTCTAGGATAACCTTGCAGAGGTTGAAATGGGTGGGTTTGGATTTGATAACCGTGGTAAGGCATTTGAGGTTTACCTTGATACGGTTGATACAGTTTCCCTGTGGGATTTTTCATCATCCCAACATAAGTTTGTTAGCTTTTTCCTGTGCCATACCATATGAATTTTGATTCACTTAAATTTGAGGAATATCGTAACCAAGTGATGAATATTGCAAGATAACTTGAAGAGGGTGGGTAAATAAGGTTTTGGAGGCACCAGATACCTGTAGAATATGTTGAGTTAAATATGCATCCTGTAATTTTTTTTTACATTAAATTGAGTTGTAACATGTTGGGGTATAGGCTGATGAGTAGGAATCTCAAGTGCAGATAAAAAATGTTAAGGGATTAGAGATTAAGCCAAAACCCAAATAGGTTTTACATGGATTATAGGTTTCCAAAAATTGACTTCAATTCCTGAATGTGGAGGAATTGAATGAGGTTGAGCACTAACTTGTGATATTTTATGAGTATATGGAAATATTCTTGAAATGGGTTGTCCTCCTACTAATATAGGATGGGAATACAGAGGAAACTTCCCCCCAAGAGGAGGGTTACCAATATGAAGTGGATTGGCCTGTTGTGTGTGTCCATACCCACTAACATAATGATCATTCTATTGTTGAATGGTAGGCATGGATGGAGGAGGAGGAGCATGTTCTGTAGCTCTCATTAGGAATTCCCATATAGGATACATAAGATGATTACATGGGAGAAGTCCATGGAGTGGATGTCACGCTAGAAAAGGTACTAGACAATGATTGGTAACTAGATGGAATGGATGGGCCACCATACAAATGTTTCCCTAGCTATGTTACAAACGTGGATGAGGTTGCAACATGGGTTGTCTCGATCATAGTAGTATATACAAACAAAGAAACCATAATGGATTCAATAATGGTTAAGTGTCCCAAAGAGGATTTCCAGGGGAAACTCAGGGGTGATTTTAAAAGAAATGAATTAAAAAAAGGATCTCGTAATGGAGTCTGAGGAGAAGGAAAAGGATGGGCCGAGTAAATATGATTCCATCTCAAATCGATAGGAGAAGAGGTTTGAAGCTCTTCTAGAGGAATGTCTTCATTTATCACAGGACCAGATTGAATTGGTTCACTATTGGGTCCAAGATATATAGGTTGTGGTTGTCTCTGAGATATAGGAAGAGAATGAGGTGATCTTGAAGTAGGAGGCATAGATAACTAAGGTACCTTGGGTTGTATAACGTCAAGTTGTGTTGTATTTGACTCAATATAGTATCATTAAATAACCTCGGGTAATAAAATATCAAGTGCTTTTGTTGTGAATTTGTCAGACTCGCCAGCAAATGGGGAAGTAATCTCGGGTTCACTACTCACAGGAAGTGATGATTCTCATGGATCTATTTTAGGAGGAGTACCACAAGTAGTAACTCCCGAAATACTAGGTTTCGTAGTCTATGCCTTTTTTTATTCTCACAATGTCCAGGACTTGTGTTAGGTGTAATAGGAGGAAATATTATGATCCCACGCAAACGACGGGGTTAAGGTTGTTGTTCTTCCATGTTAGTATAATAAATTTTAAAAATTAACAACACAAAATAAATAAAAGAGGTAAATCTAGGAAAAGGGTTTACCAAGCAATTGTGAACTGGAATAAACTACCTTGGAGAAATAAGTATTTACATATAAGAAAGAAATATCCATGACTTTTGTGTTTGGTGTATCACAATATACAAGACATTTGACATTGTTACCTAAGGTGAGGACAGAAACGTATTGTGGACTTCCGAAATAAGCTTGATGGTATGTGGAAGTACAATCCAAGTTACTATTGTGTAATGCATACTAATATGATGACAACGTTCCCATACACTTTCCATGCATGGAGCACCATCCGATATACTTGAAGGTAGGTTGATAACGGTTTGATACACTTGTACACGGAAGAAGATTTCAGCCCCGAAATGCAACACTGACAAAAAATAACATTCCCTATGTTTATATATGCCAGAAAAAATCTCTAGCATAGACTTGTATATTGTTGTGTTAATGTTTCAAAATATCCTTAATATTGACTCAATATATTTTTTATTTTATCTTGAATTATGTTTCAATTTTCATGGCTCACCACTAATTTCACCTAAATATCCTAAAGATGAAATCTAGAATGAAAAAAAGAAATATTATTTCTAGTTAAAATTTATGTATGGGAGGGAAGAGAAAAAATAGTGATGCAACATAAAAGATTCAACATATATTTTTTTTAAGTCAATCCCCCTAATTTAATTGTTCCATTTTCCAATTCTACACAAAAAATCCTAAATGTAACACAAAATGAAAAATGATGGTTTTTTCTAATCCACTTAATTTCCAAATGAAATGAAAACTAAGATGATTGCTAAATCACTGATAAAAGAAAATATATATAATGATGACCTCAATATCAATAAATGACTAAGAATTTTTTTTCTAATGACCTAATTAACAAGAACAAATAAAAATCCAAACATTTTTATGAAATGCTACTAAAAAAAAAGCAAACAAAGTGAGCGATTTTAAGAGACCGTGACACACTCATGCATAGAAAGAAAAATAGCTAGAACAAAGAATATTAGAGAGCAAGGAAAAATATGAATTTTTTTTACATCTAATAGGAATCAAAATAGTTGCATAATGGGTACCAATTCTCTACAATGCAGGTGCATTGAAGGAGAAAGTGTGCTGGGGCACTCTGTCTCCAAACTGGGATGAAATTTCATACACATCCTGCAAAATTATGACACATAAAACCAAATGAAGCTCATAGAAGGGTTTTCTTAGGGTCAATCAAGGTAAGAGTGAGACAATAAAGGTTAGTTCAAGAGGTGAAATAGGTGTCAAGGTCAAGGAAACCACTAGGGTAAAGAAACAATCCCCAGTGGAGTCAGAAATTTCTTATGTGTAATTTACGATTATGGATCAAAGTATATTCCCTATACCTAGTGGACTAGTTTAGAACAACAAATAGAAAATAAAATATAGTTTCCCGCAAATAATTTGAAGAATGGGAAATAGGCTAACCTAGAATTTGTCACAAGATTTTCTTTCCTATCCTCGATTTTAAGCTCCAATCATAGCTCCAACTGTTATAATTATAACCTACACATACAACCAAAGCAATTCAAGGATGTACAACATCTACATAGCATTCAATTACTATATTCAATGAATCAACAAGGCATTGAAATATATGAATTTAAATGTACCACAACACACATAGGAAAATAGAATTCTCTTTGTATTAATATAAATATGATATATTTTACAACCAAGAACAATAGTATTATAGAGATCTCCCAAAGTTGACTTGTCCTCCCTTGTCACAAATCACACCTCAATATTACCCTAATTCATGAATATGATGACTTTCATAGATTCAAGGAAGCAACACGAGGGCATGATCAGTATCCAAAATAAAACCCTAATGTTATGAATGTAAACATATTTATAGGATAGGTATGGTAGTTTAGGATTTACCATAATGGTATAAAGATCCAGATATGAAGGGAGGATGAATTGAAGGGATAATAGGTGAAGTATCTAAGGTAGGATTAGATAGGACTTGAGCTTCTTATTCAAGGTAAATGGTTAAAAGAACAGTTTTCATATTATAGAAGAGGAAGTTTTAGAATTTTTTTTAATTTACTCGAATTTCTAGAATCATCATACCCCCAATAAGGAGCAACTGTGTTGATAAACATTGGTGCAAAAAGGAGAAACCAACACTGAATGCAGGTGGATAAAAGGGAAGAGTGCTCTGCCACTTAAAAATAATTCATTTTTGGCAGTTAAAACCAAAAACTCGGGAATTTGGAAGGCTCGGGCATAGGGGTTTTGTAGGGACAATGAAAACATGTTCATTGTTGTGAATTGATCCAGTTTGCAGGCTATTGAATACATGTGACAAAATGGTGCATACAAATTATGTTGGGTGTGTATCTTTATTGTATTCCTAATTGAGACATATTTTTTCAGTCATTTTTGGATCCCAGTCCCTGACGTGGGGTGTGGTGGGATATCCCACCAACTATTTCTACTAATATGCATTTAGCTTTCTCCCCTTATGGGGTTTCGGGGGTACTGCCCTGAAATAGATAAAATAAATAAATAAATAATAATAATAATAATAACAATAATTAATAAAAATAAAAAACAAAAATAAAAATCATCGTAACATTTCTTATAAATATTGTAATTCTGTAGTCAATTCAGGTCCTCCATTAAGTAGAAGGTATGACGGTAGAAGTTATGCTAATTTAGATTTCTTTCCCTCGAAGGAAAACCTCGTTTTATATGAGGGAATTGTATTACATTTTTTTATTATTATATGTTTATAAGAGAGATGAGACTATGTGAGAGAAAATAGGAGGTTAAAACTAATTTCTTGTAGGTTGTATCCCTTCAGTTTTTTGGTTTTGATGCTGCTAAAAAACCCTCCAAAATTTCTCTATATTCAAAATTTGGAGCCTACCTCCTATCTTGTGAAGTGCCGCTCTTGCTTTTCAACTGTTGCTTCATGTTTCTACACGTGTTACAACTAACGATTCTCCTTCCTAAGTGTCATCGGATAATTAATAAGACTTATTGTAGAGTATTGGGTCATAGTACACTTTCCAACCACAAAACGACACTTTTTTGTTGCAACTCGACATAGTTTTTTGTTGTTCTTGGAAAATTTTTCTGAACTACTGTTTTGATGTATAAATATTAGTATTCAATCCTATATAAGTTTTACTGATGATTTGAGATGTGACATGCTTTATTTTTCTCCTAACTCAGTATGTTTTTTAAGGTTTCACACCTCTAGAATTAAACAGTTTCTAACTTTTCAAAGCCTTTCCTCTAGTCTAGGAAGAGTTTATTGTGCACTCATAATTCTTAGTGGATAACCTCCTTGTTATTTGTGCCCTATGACTAGAATCCTTCTCTCCAGTTCATAACACAGTCATAATACCTTTTTCTTATGGCTTGTCTCTGCATCCTACGCTAGCCTTAGCGTCTGTCTCCCAGTTGGGAACACTGTGCACTCTCAGTGGGAGGTGGTTCCTTATTTTTTTTCCTTAATTTTTCACCATGTTCCTTCTTTGTGACCTTTTCTCTCCCTCCTATATGACATCACATCCTCAGTGAACAATCATGTCTCCTCATCCCTTGGATTTTCACCCTATGCCATCCATGAGGCATCATTCTCCTCCATAGTTGTGCACAACTCAATGTTAGTGATCAGTGAAGCTTATATTATCCCTTGTAAGTGCTCCATATACCCAAAAGGCCTATTTTTCTTCCCCTGGCACACTATTGATCCACAGTAACAAAAAATTCATGAACCGTGATGAATTAGGAGATTTATGGACCATTTGTTTCTTTCCATAAGTGATATACACTTGTAGGCGCATAATATATAATGGAGAACATTTGTGAGGATATCTATTAAGAAAGGTTTCCCGAGGAAGCATCTTGAATACAAAACATGCAAAGGTACCGTGATGTGATAGTTGAAAGAACAATAGATTCTGAAGATAAAAGTTACTTATGAAGACTCCAAAACTTCAAAGAGTCCTTTCAAAGTTGGAATTAAATCACAGTGCAATATCTATTATGATTACTTAAGACATTGTGGTAGTGTACAAGTCACCATGTGTCCCAGTCATCAATGTCCATGATTTGTCATGTTGACGTCACATGATGATGTGGAAAGTAATGACGTAATTTTGGAAAATATTGTAAATGTAAATATGTGGAATTTTAAGAGTCACATATGGACAAAAGTGTCACATATAGAATTATAAATCTATATATAAGTTCAAAAGTCCTATACAAGTCCAAAGGTTACATTGGAAGCCTAGGATTCATGAAAAAGTGCAAGAGTCACGGGGATGCGAAAGGTCATTCCTCTTGTTATAAAGGAAGCCTCATTACTCAAAGATAGGAATTTTCACCTTGGATTCTCCCCCTATGAATTGGAGAGGAATATATTTCATTCAGGAAGCAAGTAGTGCTCAAATCTACACTATTGGAGCTATTGGTGTTTCATTTATATCAATGTATCTTGAAACTTTCGTATAATATTTGAAGCTTATTGAACCTAAACATTTTCATATGTATATCGTGAATGTCTTAAAACTATTATTTGGATGTTTGAAATGTATATTTGAGTTTATATTTACTAAAGAAATTAAATTATTTCATTGGATTTGACGCTCATCTTATTGAATATGTGTTGTACATAATGATCGTTATGTATATGTGAATTATTTCGATTGATGCTTAAAGATTCTTGTTGAAAATTGGCAACTTGGGGATGAATTTCTAAAAGTATAAATTCAAAAAATAAAATTTATAAAAATATAAAGTGTCAAGTATGACTTCCCAAAAATAGTAAATCAACTTGTGTCAATTGGTAATCAAGTATTGTTAATGGAAAAAAAGTTGTGAGCATCAATCAATCCTAATTGTTCAACTACGGTTTAATCATCAATGTTATGATTAATATTAATATTAATATTAATATTCTTGATATTTATATTAATAATACTAATATTTATATTAATATTATTAATATTATTAATATTATTATATCATTATATTATTATAAAAAAAAAATAAAGTCTCTCAATCATGAGACTGAATCATGTCATATGTAACTCTCTATTTCTCTTAATGGATTCATTCCTCTCTCTCTCTTTAAAGCTCTTACGCACCTCTTACACTCTATTACACACTTTAATAACTCACCATAAAAATATTCCTCAATATTCCTCTTACACCTCTTTAATGCATAAGTTACACTTGTCTCCTAATTACATAAGTTACACTTCTCTCCTAAATGCATAAATTGCACTCCTTTCCTCTACAGTATAAGTTACACTCATATTTTGGCATATGTAACTCCACATAAAGATTTAGGAGTTACTCCCTCATGAATTTAACCTTCTTTCTCTTCCTATATATGTGTGTCTATCATTATCACTTGACACACTTACTTGTGCTTATGAAAGGAGAATTACAACTTGAGAACGATGCAGTTGGAGAGTCTAGAGGAATATTGAGAGAGAGAGGGTCTTGAAGAGAAATAGCATATCTTCAAGAGCCAAAGTGATACATAATTTGCAACAATGACTACTATCCAAGATATTCTTCATATATGGGTTAAGTTCTTCATTCTCTCATTGTAATTTGTATCTCTCAAGATTTGATTTCTAATAGAAGAAGATTTTGGTTGGGTTTTCCCCTTGTGGGTTTTTCCTTAGTAATTGACATAACTTCTTTGTGTCTCATCTATTTCTTGGTTTTCTTCCATTAAGAATATTTTTTATATGGTTTATGTCCTATGTACAATCACTTAACTCATTTTGCAACATAAATAAGTTTTCAATTTAACTGATTGTGACAACATAGAATATTATAATTTCAATAATTGTTTCATATGTAAGTGCATGTATCTTTATTAGAATAGTGTTATTAATTTTCCGCTAAAGACTAAATTTGATTTCCTTTCAATGAAATAACCTTCGTAGATTATGCAATTAAACACTTCATAAGGCATACTTACTTTCTCATTCAAAAATGCATGTGCATTTCTCTCTTATGCTAACTACTATAGCCAATGAAAATACCTAAGTACATCTAAGTTGGGCCACATTTATGAACGGGGATCCTACACCAAATGGTGTGAGGTATAATTGGGAATTCATATCAAGGAGACCCATTCTATATTGGCAGGATCCAATATTTATATCGTTGATAATTCACAACATCCTAACAACCAACTATACGTGAAAGGGAGTAACAGTCTGATGTTAACTACAACCCATATTCCTAAGCTAGGAGAATACTCTCATAAATGTCTATAATAAGATTTTGAAGCCACTTATGATAAAAAAAAATGGACAATCCAGTATATTAATCATGAGTTTGCATGAGATCTTTGTTTACTTCTTGTCACTACAATTCTACCTCATAAGTTGATAAAGAGAGAAACAACTTGAAATGGTTTATTATTTTCTTAAATGCAATATTTGGTTATTGAAACCTTTGAAGATTTATTTGATTCTTCTGACATAAAAAATGAAAAAGGAAGCCTTCCACCTAGTGAGGAATATTAGGATGGTAATGGGGAAAATTTCAAAATTTTCAGATGAAGAAAAACTAAGACACAAAGAAGAGCCCAATTATAATGAGGATTTCAATGGTGAGGGAGAGGACTCTTCAAACTCAAAAGGAGAACAGGAGGAGGAAGAAGACATGCTTGTTGAACAATTATATTGGATGGCCCAAGGGATGCTTTCTCCTGTGAGAAATTTACATTGTATGTCTAAACATCTCGAAAAGTGTCTTTCAAATTTTGATCCTGATAAGAAGAAAATTGCGAAGGATAAATGTATTGATGATAAAACTCCCACCATGTTCCTCAAATAAATCAGGAATATTAAGATGGTGGGGGGGAGGAAAAAGTGAAGGATTTTAATCGAATATTTACTCATTTATTGAACAAGTTCTCCACATATGCTCAACTGCATGGTCCAATAAAGAAATATTATTATATAGTTTCCTTTCTTACAAAGATTTTTGTAATTTATAAATGAGCTGCAAAGGATACATTGGCTTTGAAATTTGCAGAAGAAATTCTTCTAGATAAATATTCATTCTATTGTGGCAAATGAATATGATGGAAATTATAAAGATTCTCAAGATCCTAGGAATAAAACTCAAGCATCTTCGATGAAAGAAAAATGGAAATATCCTTACAATATCGAAATATTGGAAAAATATTTGAAGAACCTTACTAATTAAGCATCTAAACTGAAGAGAATTTCAAGTGAGAAAACCACCAACAAGAAGTGTTTAAATACGCCTTTCTTCAAGAAAAATAATAATAATCAACCAACTAAATATGCTCAGAGTCCTAATGTTTCATTCAATGTCAAAAATTTGGACATGGATAACTTGTACACATCCCATCAAGAGAATAATTTGGAGAATACATGTCCAAAATGGAATCACGACATGAATGCTATGATGACTAATTTTGTAGATACCTTTTTAGCGGATGAAAAATTTTATCAGAATGAAGAAGAAAATGAATCTACTCTGACTGAGGAAAATTCAAGTGATGGACATGCAGTGAATACATTTTTTATCATCTATAATTCTAATAAATAATTTTTTTACCAACCACTAGTGAGTGAGGCTCGTCCTCAGCAAAAAACTAACCTGTATAATCTGAGGAGAAAAGGACCTATTTTTGACAAAGAGTTTAAAAAGAAATTATTGAGAAGGAATCTACCACCTCCTAATCCTGCTCAAAGTTTGTAGAATAAATCTTGAAGTGCTCCTCCTCCTAGTAACACTTCCACAAATAGAAATAATAAGTCCACCACTCCTATTGCGTCTAACAAAGCTACACCATTAGATACTTCAACAAATCCTGTTAGGAATGAAGGTATTGACTATAATTGTGTTGAAGATATGAAGAAATCTCATTCCCATATTTCAGTCTTTCAGCTCGTAAATATGATATATAAAAGTGAGTTTACCAACCAAGCACTTGCATCATAGCCTTCGTCAGGTAATGAATAGTATTCTTCCTGAGTTTTGTCTAGTAAGTGTCATGATATTCTCGATTCTATTATCAATGTTGTCAATTTAAATTATAATAATATATGCTCCCAAATCCTATTAACATTTGAAAGATTTAATTATAATGTCCATAATTGTCTCATTTATTTTGGTGCATCTGCAAATGTTATACCATTATATATTTCCAAGAAAATCAATGTTAAATGAAAAATATTGATGCCTAAATCATATAGCTAGATTGATCATTGGTCCAAGAAATTGGTGAACTCCATAATGTTATCATCCATTTTTCATCAAACCATGAAGTTCACCAGTGCATTAATATTGTAATCATTGACATAACAGAAGCCTACAGTTTTCGTCTAAGTAGATATTGGTTAAGAAAAAAACAAGGGTATTTCTCAATAGAGTGGACAAATTTATGACTTCCTTATAAGCGTGAAGAAAATCAGATTTGAGTAGAAAGTGAGGCTTACACGAATTACACCATGATTCCACTTCAAGAACATAATGGGATAGTTTTCATTGCAAACATCATTTTTGGAAATTGTTTCTTAGAGGTTCATCACAGGCCTTATCAAGCACAACCATCACCCATACCATGAAATACATAGTTGGAGCTCCTTTGTTACAGTCCAATTGGTGCTATTGAAAATTTTAATATAGATGTACATACTACTAGTGTAGGAAATAACTTAGCAAATATTAGTATTTGCACCTTATATTCATACGTTTATAAGAATGAGGACGGTTTGAATCTTGTTGTGTTCTCATTGACCCTTAGAACAAAAGGTATATCTTTTCATGCTGCTTGTATTTCAAGTGAAAAATTAACATTTTTGAATATCAAGCACTCATTACGGAGTTAGTGAAAGCCATAGACCTCAAGGTATAGGTACTTAAGGTAATGATTGATTCATATATCATTACCCATCAAGTATGGAATACCATTCACTATGTTTCACCTAATTCAAAAAACTACCAACAAGAGATACAATGACAAATTTCATTTTTCAAATAATTTAATGTTATTTATGCTCCTAGGATTCATAATGTTTCCATAGATATATTGGTCAATGGATTTTTCAGAATGTCACTTTTAAAATATGGTTTTATATTGAAATTATCTATAAGGCATATATTCCCTGCAATGTAACTAATTTTTTATTGTTTAATAATGACCAACAAACTTTTCACTTCATTTCCAATGTTGATGTGTTCAAATATGGGCATATTGAAGAAGATAAGAACGATAAGGCATTTTAGGAAGTGGTTCAAACATCTAAAGTAAATACTATACCGAGTGGTGTGGTATATATTGACAAACTTTATGACCTGTAAAATGGTTTCATAGGATCAATGAGTACAAATACTCAGATATCAATGTTGTTACATGAATAGGTAAATATGGGAACCAAAGAAAATTTGAAGTATGTCAACCTTGATACATGTTGTTCTCCTCAAGAACAAAAATATTTTATTCATCTTTTCAAACAATATCGATATGTTTTTTCATGGATGTTAAATGATCTAAATATTTGTGATAAATGCATCATTCAACATGTTATTCCTATAATAAAAGGGGTAATTCAATTTCAACAAAAGGTAATGAAATTTCATCCGACACTTGAACCCCTCATCCAAAAGGAACTAAGGAAATTGTTGAATGCTTGGATCATTTTTAAAGTTTACATTCCACATGGATTTAGAACCTGGTTTGACTGAGAAAGAAGTGTAGTGATATATGCCTATGTGTTGAGTCTTGCAACGTCAAATAAGCTTAAGATAAGGACAATTGCGTCATACCATCAATGGAGAAGATAATCTATATGATATCTAGGTCGCAATTTTTCTCTCTTCTAGATGGCTTCTCAGGATATAATGAGATTCTAGTAGTGGAACCAGATAGATTAAAGACCAATTTATGATGAATTAGTGAACCTTTATTTTTAAGTGCATCTCATTTGGGCATATTAATGTTTGTGATACTTTTCAAGGGGCCATGGATATCTCATTCCATGGATTGATTGGAGAGAGTATAGTCATATACGTGGATGACATAACTATGTTTTCAAAAAAAAGATTAAATCATATTCATCATATTATGCAAATTTTATGACGATGTCGCGAGTATGGGATTTCACTAAATCTGGAAAATAGAATATTTGGTCCGTACAAAGGTAATATCTCAATACATATCATTACAAAGAGTGGAATCAAAGATGATCGAGAAAAAATTAAAGCTATTACTCAAATCCCTTTTCCTGTAAAGAAGAAGGAAATGTAATCATTATTGGGGAAGATCAATTTCCTAGGCAATTTTATCTCTGACTATGCATATATTATTAAACCATTAAAAGATATTATCAAGAAGATTTCTACATATAAATGGGAGAAGAAGGAAAAATATACCTCTAATCATATCAAGCCAGTCGTAGTCAATATTTAATGTAAGATTTATTCTTACAAATGTTCTATTATGATGCATCTATTGTTGGTGTATTAAGATAAAAATACAATCAAGGAAATGGTCGGCTTATAACTTTCATTAGTGCTAGCTTACAGGGATCTAAACTAAATTATCTCATCATTGATAATAAAGCATATGTTTCCTACAAGGTGCTTAAAGCATTTAAGTCTTACCTCCTGAAAGCTCATATGATTATTTATGTGGCTCATCCAGTATTTAGAACACTCATTTTACAACAAGAAATAGGAGAGAGGAAAAATAACTAGATGACATGCTTACAAGAATATTATATCGAGTTTAAACCATTTCACATTGTCAAAGGACATAGTTGAGTCCAGCTTGCAGCTGAAGCAATGGATTCAGGAGAAGAAGGCACTTCTGGATGGGAACATGAGATCGAGATCTATAATATTGACTAAGCTCCTCCCACAAGTGCGACCATGTCTTGTTATTTAGACATAAAAAGTTATTTAGAGCACATCAGCTTTCCTTCATATTTATAGAAAAGAAAAAAGAGAGAAATCCATCTTCAAGATTTATCTTACCAACTTGTCCATGGTGTGGTTTTTCAAAAGAACAATAATATTTTCTTGCTTAGATGACTAGAGCCTCTCGATTTGGAGGGGGTGTTGAAGGATATGTATGATGGACCAATAAATAGACACTTTAGGGGTGATACCACTGGACATAAGGTGATGTAGATTGATTACTATTGGCCCACATTATTTAAGGATTCTCATGCTTATTTCGTAAAGTGCCTAGTATTTCAAAGGTGTGTTGGTCGTGATCAAAAGTCACTTGTCCCATTACTACATGTAGGAGTTAAGGAAAATTTCTAAAATCGGGATTAGACATTATCAAAAAAATATTTCGTCATTGTTCGAAGCAACACTAATACATTTTAACTACAATTTATTATTTCATTTTAACCGTTTATAGCTTCCTTTTTTTGTCTCATGTTATTTTTTTTCATAATGTCTTGAACCTTTTCATCTTTTTTAATTTACATAAATAATTCCTTTTGTGAGAGTTCATGTATGTCTCAAAGGATATGTGGTGAAAGAAATATGGATTGTGACAATTTCAATGATTGAATATATGTTATTTCTCCTTCCTTGTTTGGGATAATTTCTAGATGGATAATTTCTAGTCAAGTAATTTCTAGATGGATAATATGATACATTTGAAAGGAAATCATTGAGTGGAACTATGAAATCTACATCTATTCTAGGTTACCAATTCCTTAACTTGGTATTGAATTTACTTGGTGTTCTAAATGATAATGTAATTGAGTAGAGAACGAAAATGGGGAAATAAACAATGAGGAAATCAATGTCAGAGGTATATATATAACCTTCTCTGAAGGAACAACCTCTTATTCTCTCATAAGTTGGGATCCAAATTCCACCCTATGAAATAATAAGTTTCTAACAAAATTTATATAAATAAATAATTAAAGGGTGATGAAGAGAAATAATTAATGTTCAAAGAGGTGAATAATGTAATTTCACACGGTATTGAATGTGTATGCTAGCAGTGAAGCGATGCTTGGGTCTTGTACTGACTTCGCTGGGGTACTGAAAAAGATTGTTAGCCATGGGGAAACACTAGAGATTAAAACTAAGACTCTGATTATATTTAACTCACAGTTACATATTACCCTTCTCCCATATCAAAAAAATTGTGAAATGGAATTTTTTTGTGTGTTAAAGAAATAAAGGGAATGGTGGGTACTATATCAATAACAAAATTAAGTGGGGAATACAAGGAAATTTCATTGATTAATGAATACATCCTAGAGGGCTAAGTATTTGATGAAATTAATTCCTAGATATAGAAGCTCAAATTTTCAAAGTGTGTCACCAAGTGTTGTCGTTGCTACAACACCCTACAAAATCTCTCTATATTCAAATTTTGGAGCCTACCTCCTATGATGTGAAGTGTTTCTCTAGGTCATCAAGTGTTTCTTCATTCCTACACTTGTTACAATTTTATATGTTCCTTACTAAGTGTATTTGGATCATCAAGAATACTTATATCACATTTTGGGGTGATAATACAATTTGTAGCCTAAAAACACCACTTTTGTGTTCAAATGTACATAGTTTTTTTATTGTACTTGGATAAAATCTGCGAACTAGATTTTTTATACATACTTATTATTATTGGGTATTCTCTATGTTTTACTAATGATTTGACATGTGTCATGATTTCTTTTTCTCCTAAATTAATCTGTTTCTCAAGGTTTCACACCTCCAGAATTATAAATTGTCTAACTTTGCAAAGTATGCCCTCTTAGCTAGGAAGAGCGCACTGCATATTCCTAAGGCCTATTGTAGACCCTCCTTGTCATTTGAAACTATTCCATACCCCTAAAATCATTCTCTCTTGTGCACAATTCATTCCTATTCATTTGACCCTTTTTTCTGGCTTGTCTTTGTGCCATGCGACAACCTTAGCCTTTGTCTCCCAATTAAGCGCACTCCACACTCTCAGTTTGTAGTGATGCATTATTTTTTTTACTTATTTCTACCCCTTGTGCCATCCTTATGCCCCTAGATATTCATCCCAATGCACATTGCATCCTCAGTGAAAAATCACCTTCCCTTGTCCCTTGAAACTACACCCTATGTCGTCTATCAGGCCTCCTTCTCCTATAGAGTTACACACTACATGGTCATAGTGATCACTGAAGCCTCTCCCATGTCTTACAAGTGTGCCCTATTACAATAAGGTATTTTCCTCTTCCCATGGCGCATTTTTGATCCACTATAAGAAAATTTTCATGAAGCATGATATAATATGATATTTTTTGGGCTAATATTTTCTTTGCATGAGTGATCTATAATTGCAATTGTTCAATTTATCATAATGATGATTTGCGAGGATATTTGTCAAGAAAGGCTAGCAAAGGAAGCATCTTGAAGAAAAAATTCACAAAGGTATCATGTTGTGATAGTTGAAAAGAAAAATGCACTTTGATGATCAAAGTGACTCGTGGAGACTACAAAACTTCAAAGAGTCCTTTGGAAGGTGGAAGGAAATCATAGTGCAGGATTTTGTTACGAGTATTCAATACATAGTGGCAATGCCATCACCTGTCAACTAACTATATGTACAAGTCACCATGGGTCCAAGTCATCAATGTCTATGAATTTTCATGTTGTTGTCACATGATGATGTAATTTTGGAAAATATTGTAAATGTAAATCTGTGGAATTCCAAGAGTCACATATGGAAAACCGAATCACATGTAGAGGTCAAAAATTCATATAGAAGTTAAAAAAGTAATATAGAAGTCCAAAAATCATACAGAAGCACAAATTTTACATTTTAAGTCTAAGAGTCATGAGGAAGTCCAAAATTCATGGGGATGGGAATGGTAAGTACTCAAAGGGATGAATTTTGACATTGGCTTCTCCAACTACGAATTAGAGAGTAAGATAGTTATTTTAGAAAGTGAGTATTGGCTCAACGCTCCAATATTGGAGCTAACGATGTTTCATTGTATCAATATATCTTGGGATTTTCACTTCATATTTGAAGCTCATTGATCCAACACATTTTCATGTGTATATTGTGAATCTTTTAATACTATTATTCGCATGTTTGTGGTATATGTTGGGATTCATATGTAGTATAGAAGTTTAACTAATTCATTGGATTTGGTGCTGATCTTATTCAATATGTGTTGTGCTTTCTTTAACGATCGTTACATCTATGTGCACTATTCTTCTTAATGGTTAACGATTCTTTTGTACGTATGCACATGTGTCTTTATTAGAATAGTACTATTACTTTTCTACTAAAGACTCAACTTCATTTCCTTCGAGTGAAATAACTTTTACGAATTTTGTTATTGAACACTTTACAAGGCATACTTACTTTCTCATTTAAAATTACATTTTTTTCCTCTCTTATGCTAACTACTGCATCCAAGGAAAATATTTAAGTGCATGATAGTCACTCCATATTTCCGTATGAGGCACATACACCAAAGAGTTTGGGGTTTAATTGGGAATTCATACTAGGGAGACCCCCTATATGTTGGTGGGATCTAGGAGATCATCTATGCGAGGGAAATGATATTCGTTTTTCACTGTGATCCTGTTGAGGGCTTGAAAATACACACACATTCGCCATGTGTCGTATTCCTTTCCCACAAACACAATTTGTGAACCACATGGGGATGAGCTAGGTTTGATGAATCCTTTGTCCAAAAAGTCTTGCACCTACTCTTTTATTTCCTCCATTTCCATAGCTGACATATTGTACATGCCCAAATTTGGAAGAGAGAAATTTTTTTTGGAATGGATCTCATGCTGAATTTTCGTCATTGGGGGGGGGGGGGGGGGACCCACTTGGTTCCTGAAAAATCACATCATAGTTAGAGATAGTATCAAACATTTATTTTTTTCTGAGAAGTATTACAACCTTTCAAATCATCAGATACTTCAACCTATTTTTTCCTCACAACCATGAGGATACACTATTTTTTGATGTTTATGACTCTCCTCATTTATCCTACACTAACAAGGGTTGAATCAATTTTCATGTGGTGAGCTCTGACAATATATTCCACACCCTTTTTGGTGACATGGTACTTATTATCATGCCTAAAAAAAACAACATATCTATCATATAAGTATGATATTCCCAAAACTATTACACAAATGTTAAGTGGGACAACATCTGAATCAACCTCATTTATCAACTTTGAGGTGATGGAAAACCTAATCTTGCACTACTTGGAGACACTGAGTTTTCTATTGCTACACACCCAAGCAAGAAGTTAGGTTTTGGATGAGGTCTTGTTTCCAAACTCAACTTCTTAACAATTGATTCTAAGATCAAATTAACTTAAGAACCAAGAAAAAAAAATGTACCTATTTTTATATTCTTAGATACGAATCTTACATGAAACATTTTATTCCTTTTCTCTC
The DNA here is from genome assembly GCA_034641835.2 of Pinus albicaulis. Lineage (NCBI taxonomy): Eukaryota > Viridiplantae > Streptophyta > Pinopsida > Pinales > Pinaceae > Pinus > Pinus albicaulis. The sequence goes on from CM076581.1 coordinate 304,824,308, forward strand.
ATCATCACGAGATTTAATTTTAGAACTTTAACTAACATGGAAGGTACCTTAACTTTGTTGCACTTTAGCAACTATCTTCTGCTACCCTTTTCCACCAAACATCTTAGGATTCAATTGTTGATGTAGCTTCTAAAAGTGCTCCTCATCCTTCCCATATTTCTTGCAATGAGTGTAAGTCTAGGGAATTATTTCCGCTTTTTTTCTTTTCATTGTCTTATTTCCCTTTCCTTTCCCATTGAAATTGTTGTTATGATGCTTGGATGGAGGATTCATTGCATGATCTTATTTTCCATTCTTTCTTTTTCTTTCAACATGAACTGCTTTCACACTAACTTCACTTGGATTGGTGGGATCAAATGGCAACAATGAATGATGAAGATAATTTTGTAAATAACTATTGCATTTCATCAAATTTTCTAGCAAGTCTAAGGCAATGTTTAATGCCAATGCTTGCTTCCTAAAGTCTACTATAAAACATTGAAAATTATAACGTTTACCATGTCTCAAGTTTTTACATTCCATCATGGTTTTTTTCCTGTAACCAAATAGGTAAAATTTCCCTCTTAATGCAAAAGAAAATTTAGACAATGAAGAAAGAAGTTTACCATTTTGTTGACTACCTTTCTGAAGTTTTCTCTGGTTTCTCCCAACTGAAGAGAAGCCAATTTAATGTTTGCTTCATCCCCTTCGATCTATTCTGTCTTGTAGTGAATTTTGACCTTTTTTATCCAATTATTTATTTTTTCTCAATTAGCTTCTCCATTAAGCATGGGAAAATCAAATTTATATCCAACTTTAAATATGGCTTTTTACAAGAGTTTTTTTTATGACTATTTGAAAGATAAAATTAAGGGGAAGAGGAAGGGCTTGAATTTGAATATGGAGATCTAGAAGGTTCTCCTCCACCTCCTCGGTGTACTAACACATTCTCCTCTGCTATATCTCCCTCGTTCTTGCCTTCTCTTTCCATTCTACTTAAATAGAAAACAAATTTTTGACATTGTCTACCAACTAGAAGAAGGCCGTATTGAAAGCCCACTCATTTTCTGTGCATATCTCATTGTTATTAACTTTATCTATTTATTTTATATGTTCAATGTTGGGGTTAAAATACTTGAGTTTCCTTTCATGATTTTTAAGTAGGGCCTTGGTAAGCATCCACATTCAAAATTGACATCAATGAAGATTGTTGTGGTACCAACATGATCTGAGATATTTTCTTCAATGGTGTTAAATATAATTTCTTAAAGAGAATGAAAATACCATAAAGAAAACATTAATCAAGAAGAAATACAAAATGAAGATAATAGAGACAATGCACCAAGATTTTTCAATAAGGTTCACTCTGAATGTGTGAGCTACTTTTCTAGGTGTAACTTGAAATGGGAAAGACCTCTATATTATCTCAAAAAAATACTCACAAGTACATGAAAAAATGCATGGAAACACCTCATGTCTAGGAGGGACTTGAATTTTTTCTACTCATGTCCCATTTTTTACCATACCAATGGATTCCTTGTGAATTTTCCTAGAAAACGACCAAAAACTTGACCAAGTTTTGTAACTTCCACATCTTGGTCCCTTAGGGAATTTTTAAGATGCCACAATAGTCTAAATATTACAAGAATATTCCTATGGAATAACAAGGAATATTCCTACAAAATATTCCGAAATAATGCCCACCCAACACAATTCCACTGCACAAAGTTCAACATGGACCTCCATGGCGCGACTTCCAACCCTCGTTTGAATGACATTAGCATGGTTTAATTAAATTTGGGTCAACAAACATTACAACATCCCTTCGATGGTTCATTGGTAAGTAGTTGTATTTTGTTGTGGGAGGCCCAAGGTCAAATCGTGTGGGCTACCACTTTGGCACCAAGTTATAAGAAGTTTATTTTGAAAATAAATATGGTCTGTATGAACCATATATTTACATATATGGTGCTAATGTTAAACCTGTCTGGCTCCATCACTAACTTAACCATATTTTCTAGACATCCACCAAGTTGTGGATTCGTTGGTCATACATGGCTACTAGGTGGGTGCCACACGACACCATTTGGTTGAGCCACATGGTACCTTCACATGGCCCATATGTGTCGAGTTTCCCTTTACCTACCACATCATATGCCTAGTAGGAAACCTTGTTATGCCACATGGAGCATCCAACGGGTGACACGTGGCACATCCTAAGGGTGCCATGTGGTACCTCGTGGGTGTGACATGTGACACTGTCAATGTCAAATTTTTGTTTGTTTACAAAAAAACATTTGATGACCATAACTTTGTCTAGAAGACTAAGATTTAGGTATTGTTATTGTTGTTAGAGTCGTCTCGACGAGATCTACAACTTGGTGTCGGTTTTGCTGAGATTTAAGAAATTAAAAATTTCATCTTTTTGGATCCTCAAAAATCACCCTAATAACAATGCACCTCTCATTGGTCATCTCTACCCCTTCGGCACATTGAAATTTCCCTAGCTTCCTAAGTATTGCACTCCAAAAGCATGAAAAGTGTAAATCTCTTTGTGGGAGTCCAACTTTTCCGAACTAAAATAAAGAAAGCCACTTCTAACGACTTATATATATATATATATATATATATATAATCATTTCTAATTACATATTGTGGTTTCTTACTCACCATGCTCACATGGGCACCACTCATAGATTTGTTGTCCATTCACTAATACATGGAGACTGAACCTTGAAGAATTAAAACTGGACACGGGAATTCCATGTCGCTGCTCTATTATATTCATTGCATTTTTCAGCGTACGACTTGAAAGCAATTTGTAACGATGTCATGTGGAGTATTGTTGTAATTGAAGTGGAGTGCATGAATACAATTATTTCACAATTTCCTCAAATTATTCTTCAATCGTCGGCCTTCACTGTCCAGTCAATGAATGGAAAAAGGACATCCACGGTTTTAAATTAAGTGGGAGCCATGCCTTTAAAGACAATGAATTTTCAAGTATTTTATAGTTTTTCTTAGAAATTTTTAAGTGTACTATCAAAATATACAGTAGGAACTGAGAAGAATTGAAACACTCAAACGAAAACTGGAGCAGAGAATGCTCTTCAGAATATTACAAATAGATAAATAGGAATACATTGGAAACATCAGCAATAAATGACTGAAGTAAACTGAAGCAAACTGAAGTAAAACTAAACTGCCTATGACACCTAGCAGACAAGAAATTAACTGAACTGAACCTAACGGACAGTGAGATTAATATCTCAACATCCCCTCCTAATCTCAACTGTTACAAGTGGAGGCACTAACAATGCCTAATTTCTCTCTTTGAAATTCAAATACATTCTTTCCCAATGGCTTGGTGAAAATATCTGCAAGCTGATCTTTGGAACCACAAAAAGAAAGTGTGATGTCCCCATCATTGACAAGTTCACGAATGAAATGAAAACGTGTGTCAATGTGTTTGCTTTTTTTGTGAAAAACATGATTTTTTGATAAAGAAATTGCTGAATTGTTATCACAGTAAATTGGAGTTGGCTCCTTCTGAATATCTAAAATGTCTTTCAATAATCTTCTCAACCACACTGCTTGACAAGCTGCTGAATTTGCTGCTACATATTCTGCCTCTGCAGAAGATATTGAAACGATTGACTGTTTCTTGGATGCCCATGAAATCAGATTTGTCCCAAGATGAAAAACATACCCTGAGGTACTTTTGCGATCATCTAAACTCCCTGCATAATCACTGTCTGTATAACCTAAAAGTGAACAATTTTCAGAATGTGTATAAAACAAACCATAGTCTATGGTCCCTGCAATATACCTTAAGATCCTTTTTGCGACCTGCCAATGAGTAAGCTTTGGAGACTGCATAAACCTGGAGACAAAACTTGCTGCAAACATAATATCTGGTCTAGTTGCAATTAGATACAACAAACTACCAACTAGGCTTTTATACAATGTGGGATCAACGGATGGTGCTACATCTTCTTTGCTGAGTTTGGTACCTTGAGCAATTGGTGTATCAGCCGGTTTGCAATTGGTCATTCTGAACTTCTAAATGATATCAGTGGCATATTTTTGTTGACCAACAAAAATGCCATTATCAGATTGGTGAATTTCAATTCCTAGGAAATATTTCATGACTCCTAGATCTGTCATATCAAACTCTGTTTGCATTGCTGCTTTGAAATCTTCTAACATCATATTTCCTGTATAAAGAAGATCATCTACATAAAGGCATACAATAAGAATTTTACCTTCATGAGATTTGGTATACAAAGTGGGTTCATGGCTGTTTCTGGAAAAACCACTTTTGATGAGATAGGTGTCGATGCGACTGTACCAAGCTCTTGGAGCTTGTTTCAAACCATATAAAGCTTTCTTCAATCTATATACTTTATGCTCTTGTCCTTGTACTTCAAAACCTGGAGGCTGCTCTACATAAACTTCTTCCTGTAATACACCATTTAGGAAGGCAGATTTTACATCAAGCTGATAGACTTTCCATTTGTGTTGAGCTGCAGTGGACAAAATGGTTCTGACAGTGTCTAACCTTGCTACTGGAGCAAATGTTTCACCATAGTCGACACCAAACTATTGTGAGAATCCTTTGGCAACCAGCCTTGCCTTATGTTTCTCAAATTTCCCTTTTTCATTTAGCTTGGTCTTATATACCCATTTTACACCAATTTTTGTTTTGTCTCTTGGGAGATCAGCTAATTCCCAAGTCTGATTCTTCTCTATGGCAGCAAGTTCTTGGTTCATTGCTTCGACCCAATGCTTTTCTTTGACTGCTTCTTCAAAATAAGTTGGCTGAGTTGAAATGAATGCAAACATATTCTGTTGTTCAGATTCATGTTCCTGTTCATATATCTCTCTGATACTTCTTGTTTTCTGTCCCTCTTTTGAATATGTTTGATCACTGGCTGAATCAGTGCTTGATGATGTTCCACTTTCAGAATGTTCTGGTTGTTCTGGAACCTGCAATCTTGGAGTCTGTGGTAGATAAAAAGGCTGATTTGAAGTTTCATCTACATGGTCAAACCAAGATTTATTTTCGAAAAATTTCACATCTCTGCTAATAATGAACTTTTTGGAAATGGGGTTATAAAGTCTATAGGCTTTCGACTGCTCACTATAACCTACAAATATGCATTTCTCACTTCTATCATCAAGCTTTTTTCTGAGTTTTTCAGGAACATGAGAAAAAGCTACTGATCCAAAAATTCTAAAGTGCGACACATTTACCTTGTTTCCATCCCATGCTTCTTGAGGTATTTTGTCTTGTAGGCTGGATGTTGGAGATCTATTTAGAACATACACTGCTGTCGACACTGCTTCAGCCCAATAGTTATTTGTCAACTTCTTCTCCCGTAGCATGCATCTTGCCATGTTCATGATCGACTGATTCTTTCTTTCTGCTACTCCATTTTGCTATGGAGTGTATCTGGTTGTGTACTGCATCAGTATACCTTGCTGTCGACAAAATGTTTTGAATTCATTTGAAGTGTATTCTCCTCCTCTGTCTGATCTGAGTACTTTCAAGAGTTTTCCACTCTGTTTTTCTGCTTCTGCCTTGAACTCCAGAAATCTAGAGAAGGTGTCTGACTTGTTTTTTAAAAAATAAACCCATATTTTCCTGCTAAAGTCATCAATAAAAGTCAGAAAGTAGAAACTACCACCAATGGACAATGTCTGCATTGGACCACAGATGTCGGTATGGACAAGCTGCAAAGGCTCTTTCGCCCTTGAGGTCGATGAGGGAAAACTATCTCTTTTATGCTTGGACAAGACACAAACTTCACAATTACAGGTTGTTTCACTGATAGTAGGTAGACCAATGACTATAGATTTCTTTTGAAGCTGACTGAGACTCTTGACTGGAATGTGACCATACCTAGAATGCCATAGATGAGTTTCATCTATTTTTGATATATTGTGGACTAATGATTGGTTTGTATTCTGGCTTCTAAGGGTCAATGGAAACATCCTACTCTTGGTCTTTTCAACTTTTGCTATCAACCTATTATGAGGATCTTTGTCATATATATAGCAGGTGTTCTTTTGAAACAATACATTATAGCCATGTTCCATTAACTGTCCTACACTAAGGAGGTTATGTTTGAGCTGTGGAACATAATAAACATCAGGGATGTATTTTCTTTGATTCTGATTAGTAAGAATAGGAACAGTACCTTTTCCTTCAGATTTAATACTTGTACGATCTCCAAGAGTTATCTCTGATGTTATGGAAGCATCTAGAGAAGAAAGAAGTCTCTTATTGCCTGTCATGTGATTGCTGCATCCACTGTCGAGCAACCAAAGGTCTTCACTTTGTTTGTCTTCTGAGAGATGACATGAAAGAAACATGGTCTCTGAGGATTCTCCTTCACTGTTGGAGAAATTGATATAGCCTCTGTGCTGATCTGACTGTTTCTTTCTACAGTCGTGTTCATAGTGGCCAAACTTTTTACAGTAGAAACATTGAACATTTGATCTGTTCCATGACCTTCCTCTCTGATTTCGGTTTTGAGGAGGTCTCCATTGCTCTGTTGCATGATGATGATGATGATGATCAGATCTGCCATTGCCTCGACCTCTGCCTCGCCTGTTGCCACCTCTGTATCCTCTGCCTCTGCCTCTGTCAAATGAGAGGTGTGCTTTGAAGGCTTGTTCCGTGGATTCTTCTGTCAGATTCAGTCTTGTTTCATGTGCCAAAAGTGATCCAGTCAACTGTTCTACTGAGAAGGTTTTAAAATCTTTGGATTCCAAAATGGCTATGACAATCATGTCATATTTCTTCAGTAGACTCCGAAGAACTTTTTCAACAACTTCCTGATCTGTAATGGTTTCCCCAATGAGTTTGATTTGATTCACTATTCCCATGACTCTAGTCATGAACTGATCCACATTCTCAGTGTCAGCCATCTTTAGGGTTTCAAACTGAGTTCTCAATGTTTGTATTTTAACGGTCTTTACTGTATCATTCCCTTGATATGCAGCTTGCAAAATATCCCAACATTCTTTCGCTGTTGTCGCACCAGTTATTTTGTCAAAAATAGAGTCATCAACTGAATTTTGTATCCAGCATTTGGCTCTGTGCTCCTTCTTTCTGAGTTCAATAGCTACAGTTCTCTGATTATTGGTCATGGCTGCCAATGCTTCCTGGGTTGGCTCTACATAGGCAGTCAGAAGCGTGTCCCAACAATCTTGTGCTTGTAAAAAAGTCTTCATTCTTAAATTCCAGAATTCATAGTTTTTGCCAATCAGCATTGGTGTCTGTGGCAAAGAACTTGAAGAGGCCATTATTTTTCAAATGCGCCTTTTGCAACTCTCCTCTAAAATTTTTAAATCTCTTTTAAAGATTTAAAAAAAAAATTCTCTTGAAACCCTTTTTTTTAAATTTCCTTTTTTAAAAAAAAACTCTCCTCTTTTTTAAAAAAACTTCACCTTCACCACTCTTCTTCACCACTCTTTATAAAAGCCTTTGCAAAGCCTTTACACAAAAACTAGAAAACTAGAAAAATGTTTTTTTTTCATATAAATCTTTCACCCTTTTTAAAATCACTTAAAAGATTGATACTTTTTAAATCGATACTTTTTAAAAAATCTTTCCTTTTAAATGAATGACCTTCAATACTTTTAAATATGTTGACCTGTTTTGAAAATCGATTTTAAATAACTTCTATACGAACCCTTCGTACCTTTTTAAAAATCGATTTTTTTTGTAACCTCTGAATACGCAGATGCGATTCGTATGTTTTTTTTTGCAAGCAGAGTGGCGCGTTCCCGATTGAAGCAGTCGCGCCTCTATCAAAAACAATTATTTATGCTTGCGGAGTGGCGCGGTCCCGAGTGTATACAGTCGCGCCTTTCTCAAAAAGCGTGTAAGGCACCGAAAATGGCGCGGGTATGGCGTGTATTCCAGCGCCAATCAACTCACAGTCGCGCCAATCAGCTGTTTTTCTCTTCTGCTCTTTCGTAGCTCTGTTGCTGCTCTCCAGGGAGACTTATGCACGCTGGCTCTGATTCCATGAGAAGAATTGAAACACTCAAACGAAAACTGGAGCAGAGAATGCTCTTCAGAATATTACGAATAGATAAATAGGAATACATTGGAAACATCAGCAATAAATGACTGAAGTAAACTGAAGCAAACTGAAGTAAAACTAAACTGCCTATGACACCTAGCAGACAAGAAATTAACTGAACTGAACCTAACGGACAGTGAGATTAATATCTCAACAGGAACGCTTCATCAGTAGGAACGCTTCATCAATTGACGGCATGGGTTGGACACGTGAAGGAAATGCCACAAGTGGCAAACACAAATGTTTCTTCGTTACTTCTGAGCTAATTATTAGAGGCAATATAATGGACAACGAATCCTACATTCGAATTCGCAGGAGAAATAGAATCCTAAGCAATTTTTTAAAACTGAGGAGTGTAACAAAATGATTTTGTTTTTTTCAATTTTTCCTTTTTAAATCGATTTTTTTTTTCAATTTTGTTGGACAAAATCTAAAAATCATAAATTCAATAAAAAGTAACAGCTAGCGAGTTTAAATACCATAATATTTCGTCATGATTTAGATTTATAAAATCATTTTCTATTTTTATTAATATTGATTTTTTACAATTTAATTTTATAATTCATTTTAAAGTTAATATTTCTAATAAAATGTGTATAAAAGAATGGTGAACCTTTCCAAACCAATTAAAAAATTCAAATCTGAACCAAACTTAACGAAACCCAAATTCAAACCCTAGCCATCCTACTTAGCCTCAAATCTCATATATTGAATTTGATTACATGAAATGTTGTAAAGATTATTTATATGTGAATATGAAATACTAATGGATTAGACAATACAATTATATATGAATATGAATTGGATTTGCTTATTTTTATGAATGGAGACTTTGAAAGACTTATCATTGCATATGAGGAATTATGAAAAGGGTTCATAAATGAAAAATCTTAGTTTACACCGAGATGTTCTGACTTTATTATTTTTACTTATTTAGATAATGAGTATAAGTATCTTAAAGTAGAGATGGACAGAATCATGTCTTCGCCGAGATTCGTAATTCCACTTCTCAGGCATCTTTAAGTTGATTGTTGTTTCTCAAAATATTCCAATTTTTGGAATATTCTAATAAATAAGAATCTCACCCAGATTTTGGAATATTAAATTCTATCATTTTTTTTATTTACAACTAGACTTTCATCATCGTGAAAAGATTTCTTTTAAAATTCTTATTTTCTAATTCATTGGGTCAGTATTTCAAAACTCTCCTTTTACATTGAATTTGAATTAAAATCTGTACTATCTCTTATGTTAGAGGACATATTTGAAAATTATTTACTAGATTCTTATTTTTTAACATATTTTGTCTCATTTTTTATTAAATTACAATCTCATATTAATATAATAATATTATTCCTCGTTGGATCTGAATTCAGTTGGAATATTAATTCCAACTACTCGTATAGATCATTAGGACACCGAAGTAATTGTGATGGGAATGAAGAGATAGAAAAGTAATGGCTCATGGGAGTTTGAAGAGCATTGGCATGTATGCAAAGGTGGTGGAAGCTCCATTTTTATCTGCAGCAACCACTTTCTTTAAAACTCCACCAACTACATTTAACACAGAGGCGACAACATTCCGGAGGGGGCAGTAAAGCTCAAAGCAGTAGAGGGAAGACAACCCTGGAGGAGATGACATCACTCCTCTTGGGAAGCACCTATCCACCATTCAAATGAATTCCGGGGGCAACAGACAGTATTAGTGAAGAGGGAGGATAACCCCATGGAAAAAATAAATGAATGCATAAAGGGAATAAGGTTTTTAACCCTATAATAAAAGTTTTGATTTAAACTTTAGTTTACGGCAATGAATATTTTTTAAAGATTTTAACATGGGTTAATTTTATTTACCGCAGTTTATTTATATTTTTTAAATGTGGTTATATATATTATAAATATGAGATATTTATAATATATATGTATTTTGTAATGCAATATACAAATATGCCATGAGCACATTGTAAACTGTTGTTGATATTTTATTGTAATTTTTCTGAAGTCTGAAGAGAGATAGCACTGTGTGTGCATATTGTGAAAAAGATTGAGAGAGACATAGTGGAAGTTATAAGCACTGTGTGTGTAACAGCCAGTAAATTTTCTTCTTGTGAATCTGAAACTATGTTCTGAAGATTTTCATTTTTGTAACAAAGTTTATTTTAATGAAATAGAAGTCTGCAATTTAATTTTTGAGATTAAATCTTTGTGTTGTACACGAGGAATTGTTTTTTATTCCTCTTTCTGTATGTTAAGGAATTTTCCCAGAAAATTACAACATGGTATCGGAGCTATTCTAGGCACTCAGTGAAAGAAGCAGAGATCACTCTTCACTGCAGAAGTTGTAAGAAGTTTATTGAAGTGGATTTCTCCAGCAAAGGAAGCTTCTGTTTTTTTTTTCTCATTACACAATTAAGGAAATTGTCCACTTTTTTTTTGTTTGGTTTGCATAGTTATGATGGCAGCAATAGGCACTAGCTTGATGAATCCCCAACTTCGACAGTTTAATGGGAATAATCATGATTATTGGGCAATCACGATGAGAGCTATGTTTCCTTCACAGGACATATAGGAGCTAGTTGAGAATGGCTACCCAGAACCAGCAGATGCAGCAGTGTTGGCTGCTTTGACAACTGCAGAAAGAGATTTGTTAAAAGATAATAGGAAGAAGGACTCCAAATCCCTCTTCTATCTTTTTCAATCTATACATGAGAGTATTTTCCCAAGGTTTGCAGTATCAACAAAGTCTAAGGAGGCATGGGATATTCTCAAGACAACCTGTCAAGGCATGGAGAAGGTGAAGACAACAAAGTTGCAAATGTTGAGGAGAGATTTTGAAACTCTCCATATGAAGGAGTCTGAAAATATAGACTCATTTTTCACTCATGTTATTGGGTTGGTTACCTAGATAAGGTCTCATGAAGAGGCACTTGAAGACAAAAGAATTGTGGAGAAAATATTAAGAGGTCTGCCCTCAAGATTTGATGCCATAGTAGTGGCAATAGAAGATACAAAGGATCTCTCACAATTTACAGTGGATGATATGAGTGCATCCCTAATGTCTCATGAACAAGGAATGAACAGAGGAACATATTCCTCAATGGAACAAGATTTCAAGACTCAAATGTCTTTTGGCCAAAGAAGAGTTCAAGGTAGAGCAAACAACAGAGGAAGAGAAAGAAGCCAAAACAAAGGAAGAAATAGCCCTGCCAGTTCAAGTGGAAGGAGCAGCAATCAAAACCAGAATGAAGGCTCAAGCCAACAATAAGATAATGTACAAAGGTATGATAAATCCCAAGTCCAATGTCATTATTGCAAGAAATATGGGCACTATGCCAACGAATGTAGGAAAAATAAAAATGACATGAATAATAGGCAGAATGTTAATTTTTCAAATAAAAATGAGAACGAGAAGAATGTGTTGTTAACATGTAATATAACACAAGATAAAAACTATTATGTATGGTTCTTAGACTCAGGTTGTAGTAACCACGTGACTGGAAAAATAGCGATGTTTGAAAATCTTGATGAAAATGTTAGATTTGAAGTAACAATGGGAACTGATAGTAAGATCTTTGTCAAGGGAAAAGGCAGAGGCAGTATCCTACAAGAAATGGAAAACATAAGTTTTTTCCAGTTTTTTCCAGATGTATATTGACAAGGGCTACAATGTATTTTTTAAATATGATGTGTGCACTGTCATGGACATACCTACAAGAAAGAAATTCATTGCAGAGGTGCAAATGACAAGCAATAGGATGTTCCCTCTCAAGCTCAAAGCAGACTTGAAGGAAAGAATAAATGTAGCAGCTGTAACACAAGAGGTCTTTCAAGAGGAAGTGAAAGATGAAATTTGGTTATGGCACTTGAGATTTGAACATCTCAATTTCAGAGGCCTGAACTTCTTGCACAGAAAACGAATGCTAAAAGGATTACCATTTATTGAGAAACTGGACAGCCTTTGTGAAGGCTGCATCTTGGGCAAACAACACAGAGAAAGCTTTCGAGTAGGAAAGAGTATAAGGGAAAAGGCACCCCTATAAATTTTCCATTTTAATTTTTGTTGACCAATGAAAATGCCATCTTTAGCTGACAACAAATATGTTTTGACATTCAAACATGATTGCACCGGAAAGACATGGGTGTATTTCTTGAAAAAGAAGAGTGAAATGTTTGAGAAGTTCTGCCACTTCAAAGCTCATGCTGAGAAGCAGAGTGGGCACTACATCAAAGTGCTGAGAACTGACAGAGGTGGAGAATACATCTCCAAATAGTTCCTATGTTTCTGTAGGGATAATGGCATACATAAACAATTTACCACAAGGTACACACCTCAGAAAAACAGTGTTGCTAAAAGGAAGAATAGAACCATCATGGACATGGTCAGAAGTATGTTGAAGGAAAAACATTTTCCAAATGAATATTGGGATGAAGTTTTCAATTGTGCAATGTACATCTTGAATAGATGCCCAACCAAAGCTGTCATGAACAAAATTCTGGAAGAAGCGTGGAGCAACAAAAAGCAGCATGTCACCCAAATGAAAGTATTTAGATGTGTGGCTTATGCACATGTCCCAGATCAACTGAGAAAGAAGCTTAACAGTAAGGGGGAGAAATGTATATTTACTGGATGTAGTGATGATTCCAAGGCATATAAACTCTATAATCCATTCACCAAGAAAGCTATAATCAGTAGAAATGTGCAGTTTATTCAAGAAGAATCTTGGGATGGAAGCTTAGAGAAAATGGTAAATGTGAAGACATGTGTGTCTCACGAGGAAGAAGAGGAAGGGACAACAGGAAATAAGCCTTCCTTGGTTTCTCCTCCTCCACCACCGCAAGCACAACAAACCACACCACAAGCTGGAAATAGAACAACATTGAGAAATCAAGGAAGTGCTTCTTCAAGCACACCACAGGGAACTGAAACTCCATCGAGTTCAAGTAGAATTCCAAGTACACCAAGAAGACCGAGATTTGGAAATATGAGCGAGATTTATGAACAAGGAGAGGTAAATTATAATGCCAGTCTGAGCTCTTTATTTGCTTTGTATTGTCATGTTCATGACCCAATTCATTTTGAAAATGTTGTAAAAGAGGAAAAATGGATTGAAGCAATGAATGAAGAAATTAGTGCAATTGAAAAGAGCAATACATGGGAGCTAGTGGACCTCCGTAAAGGTAATGAATTAATTGGAGTAAAATCGGTCTACAAGACCAAGAGCAAGGTTGAAGGCAAGAATGAAAGACACAAAGCAAGACTTGTTGTCAAAGGCTACAAGTAGCAACAAGGTAGAGATTATGAAGAAACCTTTGCACCAGTTGCAAGGGTGGAAACAATGAGAACGGTGTTGTCCATAGCAGCACAACATAAATGGAAGGTTTACCAAATGGATGTGAAATCTACATTCCTGAATGTAGTGTTGAAAGAGTAGGTAGTTGTTGAACAACGTCCAGGCTATGAGATTGACGACCAAGATCACAAAGTATACAAGTTGAGGAAAGATCTTTATGGGCTGAAGCAAGCACCAAGAGCATGGTACAACAGAATAGATGATTACTTGATAGAAAATGGATTTGAGAAATGTGATGGAGAACCCACACTCTACATAAAAGAAAATTATGTAGAGAAAAATGAAAATGGGATTTTTATTTTCCAAGAAAAATATGTTGAAGAAGTGTTGAAAATATTCAACATGCAGAACAACAAGGAAGTTGTAACTCCAACTGTCATGGGGTTAAAATTGAGAAAAGAAGATACCAGCAAGGATTTTGATCCAACATTGTACAAGAGCATAGTTGGAAGCCTTGTGTATTTTACTACAACTAGGCCAGATATAATGCATGCTATAAATTTAGTCTCCATATTTATGGAAAGGCTGAAAGAGACTCATTGGCAGGCAGCTAAGAGGATTCTAAGGTATGTGAATGGAACAAAGGGGTATGGTATTTTATACTCCTCATCTAAAAAATTTAAATTGACTGGTTACACTGACAGTGATTTGGCTGGAAGTGTAGGTGATAGGAAGAGCACATCTGGATATGTGTTTCATTTGGGATCAGGAGCCATTTCACGGGCTTCTAAGAAACAACCAATTATGGCTTTATCAACAGCGGATGCAGAATATGTGGCAACAACAGCAGCAGCATGCCAAGAAATATGGATGAGAAGAATGCTCAGAGATTTATGTGATGAGCAAGAAAAAGGAACAACAATTTACTGTGATAACAGATCAACGATAGCTTTATCAAAGAATTTTGTCTTTCATAAGAGAACAAAAGATATTGATGCTAAATTTCATTTTATACGTGAACTAGTTAACAATGGTGAAATTGTTTTGCAGCAATGCAGAACAGATGAACAGTTTGCTGATATTTTAACAAAGCCATAAATGAATAAGAGTTTTAATTATTTCAGAAATGCCTGGGTATGCAAGAAAACCCAGCGGTTGAAATTAAGGGGGGGTGTTGGAATATTAATTCCAACTGCCCGCACAGATCACTAGGACAGTGAAGTAATTGTGATGGGAATGAAGAGGCAATAGAGTAATGGTTGATGGGAGTTTGAAGAGCGGCGGCATGTATGCAAAGGTGGTGCAAGCTTCGTTTTTATCTGCAACAACCACATGCATTAAAACTCCACCAACTACATTTAACACAGACGCGAAAACATTCTGAAGGGGGTAGTAATTTTCAAAGCAGCAGAGGGAAGAAAACCTCAAAGGAGCTGACGTCACTCCTCCCGGGAACCACCTGTCCATCAATCAAAAGAATTCTGGGAGTAACAGACGCCAACAGTGAAGGGGGAAGATAACCCCACAGAAATCATAAACGAAGGCATAAAGGGAATAAGGTTTTTAACCTTATAATAAAAGTTTTGATTTAAACTTTATTTTATGGCAATGAATATTTTTTAAAGATTTTAACCTGGCTTAATTTTATTTACCACTGTTTATTTATATATGAGATATTTATAACATATATGTATTTTTTAATGCAATATATAAATATGCCGTGAGTTCATTGTAAATTGTTAAACACTGTGTGTGTAAGAGCCAATAAATTTCATTTTTTTGAATCCAGAACTATGTTATGAAGCTCTTCATTTTTGTAACAGAGTTTATTTTAATGGAATAGAAGTCTGCAATTTAATTTTTGAGATTAAATCTCTATGTTGTAGAAGAGGAATTGCTTTTTATTCCTTTGTCTATATGTTAAGGAATTTGTTCAGAAAATTCCAATACATTCTTCATATTATAAAAGTTATAATTTTTTTAGTTGTACTTCTAAATTATAGAATAAAGGATTTATAATATTATAATTTTTGTTTTTTTCAATAATTTTAGAAAGATCTCTATCTAATAAAATTATGTAATATTATATTTTTAACAATATTATTGAGTGTATTCTAGTTTAATGGCTATCTTTATTTAAAATTATTATAAATTCAACTTAAATTTAGAAACCAAGTTGCAAATTTCATTTTTTTTTTTAAATTTAAAAATACCGTTGACTTGATTTCTCTTTGGCCGTGATAAATCTGTAATCTATAGTTGAAATGAATATATATGTTTTTTTGGGTAAACATGTAATCTATACTCACTATGTATAATTTTTTACAAGATGTATTATTAAAACGTTTTAATTTTTCTAACTAAATAAAAAGATGCGATTTTTAAAAGTTTCATTGATATTTATCACATAAAAATATGCATAATAGAAAATATTCAATATTTACTGTATATAAAATATTTCTATATGAACGCTTATATATAATTAAATTAAAATAATTAAGTCCATTATATAGTTAAATTAAAAATAATTTTTTATGTTATTTTAATTAAAATATTCCAATATGAACAACTCTATAAAATTTCTATATATTAAAATTTTAATGTTATTTTTTAATAATTAATATCAATTTTATATTAAATATTGAAAAAATTACAAATCTTTTTTATAATGATTTATACAAATGTATAACAATAATTTAATGACTATGATTTATTAAATTAAATTGGGGAAAGAAGTAAAAAAAAAATTAATATTAAAATAAAAAAAAAACATTTATAAATATAATTAATAAAATAACATTATATTATAAATTTTGTATTTTTGTTTTTATTTAAATAAATATTAATTTTAATATTAAAAAAACAACATCCATAAAATAATTTAATTTTAATCTTAATAAAAACATCATCCACAAAAAATTTAGATAAGATCCACGAGAAGTAATAAATGACGTTATTTCTCTTCACATTTATAAAATTGGATTTATTTCTTTAATTTAGGAGAGGGTAAGATATATGTGTACGAAAGAACTATTAATGAAAATTGTAATTTGATTATAGGTTTGTGGTTTACGAAATGGTCAGATATATATTTGTATGAAAAAATTATTAATAAAGAAGTATGAAAAAATGCAATGTGATTATGTGTTTTTGGTGTTTATAATTGTTTCATTAATTTTTTATTTTTGTTTTTTTAATTCAATGATATCAAAATTTTTGTTTTGGATCAAAATGATATTTTTGTTTTGGATCAAAATGATATCAAAATTTACCATGAAGCTATATTTTTCCAACTATGCCAAGTGCTCATATATAGTACATTATGAAATTCATCATTTCTCTTACTCCTAAATGTATTTCAAATGTATATAGAAAAATAGAAAATGGCCAATATTATACAAATTTCCCCTTGCATACTAAAATTATTTAGTGGATCCCTGACTTGGTGAGGGGCTAGTTGAAATGGTACATTTTCATCACCTCAAGGTTCTCTTTATTGTGGATTTAATACTCATGAAGGAAATGCCAAGTAAATGTTGCATCGATGTGTTCATAGAAAGGATCAATTTCTAGGGTATCGATGGGTTTGTGAAAGATAAGAGTATTCCCATAACATGAGGAATTTAGATGGTAATGATCCCATAACATGGATATTCGAAATGAAGCAATATATTGATATACATCAAGCGATAATATAACAAAAATTAAGTATTTCCTTCATGCGTTTAGAGAAAGGATTGATTTCTAGGGTATTTGATGCATGAACATCTACGAGTATCTACAAAAATGAAATTTCTAAAAGTCCTGCAGAAAAGTCTCTAAATCTTATAAAAGTTGGAAAAATATCTAGGATTTCTAAATTATGCAAGCGCTCAAGAAAATCATTTTAATCGTGAATTTTGTAAGTAGTTTAGACAAGATCTATTTTGAAGGGATAAATATTATCTATTGGGATCCCTAGATTTTTCCATTATCAAGAATAAATAGAGATGTGTGTGCATGTTTAGAGATATAGATGTAGAATAGGAGGTAGAGGTAGATGGTGAGGATGTCCAAATGTGTGATGTATATGGCCAAGCACTTATATATTTGAATGTTTTTTAATGAATATCATCCCTATATGTTTGTATCCTCAATGTATATGGTGCAATTGGTGATAAATAATTGTGCATGTGTGTGAATGGTATTTTTACATGCTTCAATAAATTTTGTGAAATGAATGAAAATGCAAAGATATGTATGGAGTGGATTCATGAAACTCGTGCCAAGTTATTTTGGTGCCATTAAAGTGATATCATAGTTAGCTAGATCTTTAGAGAAGAGAATCAAAGATGATAATGCTCTTTTATATTGAAATAAAGGATTGTTGATTATACAAATATTAGAGTTTTGTAATAGAAGGAGGTTAGACAATTTTAGTAGTGAAATAGGTAAACTTGTCTTAATATCTCTAAATTTATATTTACAGAGAAATTGATGTTTTCCTCTAGAGGCTAAAGAATAGAAATAGTGGATCATATATTGAAATTTGTGACTGAGTGAAAAAGTGAAGAAAAAATGTGGCAGAAGGACCTTGTAGTAGAGGAAGTTCTCAAAAGAAGTGAATCAAGTAAGTGAAATATCCAAAGGAGTAGCGGAGTGCTCAAGAAGTTTCTAAGGTGAGAACCAAAGAAAATACAAAAAGGTCAAGTTGTTGAAGAAAGATTGATGAGGTATTGAGTAGCAAGGAGATGCTACTTGCTACATAGGAGAGCTTGGTCTAACCTCACTTTTGAGCATGGAGAAGATAACAATGATAGAGAAAAGGCTGAACACAGAGGTTGATTATAAAGTTTTAGGTGAAAGACACAATAAAAGGAAAGAAGACGTGAAGGAAAATGACATAAAGAGAAATATTATTGATGAGGAGTTTGATAGGGAAATCGTTGAGATTTAAGTACAGTTGAATGTACTTATGGAACGACTATAGAAACCTAAGGAATACTAGAAATGCAAATGGAATTTTAAGAAGAAAGTTCAATGGAAAGTTCAGATTTTTTACAAGAATGTTGAGGAGGAAGATAAGGCGCATGATAAGAACCTGGTTGGAAGAAGGGAAACACAAGGTAGTTTAGTATGAGGTAGAAAAAGCACTCTAATATGAACTAGAGAAAGGGACATTACTTGGAGATAATGCCGACGATGCATTGGATGAGATGAAATATTCTCATATTTTTAAAACTAATGAAATTTATATGGATGCAGGTATGGATGATGGTGGAAATATACCTACATTTATCAGAAAATTAGAGGAAGATATGACTGAAAATTCTGTTACAAGTGATGAAGGTGATTGAGGATGAAACTCTTACTTTTTTCTAAGCCAAGATGAAGAGCATCACTTAAATTCAATGTTAGTGAAAGATGGTACAAAGAGAAATAATGGACATGAAGTTTTGATTAGGGAGGTAGATTATATGTTATTTCCTGAAGATGAGATCTAAACTTGCATACAATATTCAAAGAATTATTTATATTTTTTAAGGAATAGATTACATGTTTGGAAAGGTGGTTGGAAAAAGATGAATTTTGCATAGATGTTGAAAATTTGGATGGTTTGGAGAAAATATTAGTGTTTCATACAACACTAACATGCCTAAAAAGAAGATCAAACCAACAAAATTTGGAAACAAGCTTAAGTGAAGAATCAAATTCGAGAAAGAGATTGATGAGATGTGGAAAATTATGAAGAAACATTCCAAGACAATGTACGACAAGGAGAAGAAAACATTAAGTCAGAAAATGCAATCAACTGAGAGAAATTATGTCATCAAATTAAATGGAAAACAACAGAATAAAGTGCGGGGTTGAGGAAGAATGAGTAAAGGAAATTTTTTATTTGTTCCACATAAATAATCAGTTGCAATTGATCCTGGAGGAGTTGTTACACTATTACAAAAAAGTGATAGACCTCATAGATAGGAGTCAATGAATAATTTTATATCATGCATGTCTGATGCAAGAGCAGCTAGGGGTACCTTAAAAAGGAAATTTTTGAAATTTTTGCGGCAAAAGTATTTAGAACTTATAAAATCTAATTAGAAAATATCTAAGATTTCTACAATATGTAAGATCTCTAGAAAAGCATTGCAATCATGAATTTAGTAAGTAACCAAGACAAGATATATTTTGAATCGATAAGTATTATTTCTTGGTATCTCCATAGTTTTTTATTCTAAAAAATAAATAGAGATTTATGTTCATGTTTACATATATAGAAGTAGAATAGGAGGCATAGGTAGATGGTGAGGATGACCAAACGCATGTTGTAAATTAGTCCAAGAACTTATATATTTGAATGTTGGTTAATAAATAGAATCCTTATATGCTTCTTATCCTCAATGTAAATGGTTGAATTTGTAATAAATATTTGTGAAACTGTGTGAATGGTATTTTCATATGCTTCAAGAAGTGTTTTGAAATTAATGAAAATGTATAGATATGTATGGAGTGGATTCATGAAACTGGTACCGAGTCACTTTGGTGCCATCAATATTGATGGATTCATGGAATATAACAAGATTATATTGTATCTTGAAACACTTTTATAAAGGCATTGATATCACATTATAGGGATATTTAGGAAAATGTATTCTTCGGTTAATTGATAAAACTTTAACAAGTAGATCTAACTATAGAGTGCATTCAACAATTCCAAGAGTTTAATTTCAAGGTGGTGAAAATTCCAAATGATAATTTTGTGAGACATTTATTTATGGGAACCTTAAAGAAAAACATCCAGTTTATGGTACATCTCTTTGAAGTTAAATCCCTATAGAATTGTTTCAAATAAAAAATAAAATTTGAAAATAAAATTATGTCTACTAGAGGATTGGTAACTGACAATTGTAGATCATGATTCCTCTCCTAAATTCACTCTAATGACAAGGATGATACCTTAATTAATGGATGAATGAATAAAGAATAGGATATGTTTCATTTGTGACAGTACGAGTAATAAGGGGCATCAATGTAGCATGAATAAGTTATTTCACATAGACTATGAATAGGAATAAGATCAAGAATTGGAAATGTCATAAGATGTAGAGCTGGAAGAGACTACTCCAACAATGTCTTGTCATAGATTGGGCAGTGTTAGTACTCCACAAACCATCAAGATAGAAGAATATATATATATATATATATATATATATATAACATTATTTATTGATTATGGTAGTACCAATACCTTGATCAATTATAAATGGGCAAATATTCTTAGCTTCTTTGTATTTCAAGTAGTTTAATTTCAAGTAATGATTGTAGATGAAGGCACCATCATTTGTTTAAGGATGTGTAATTCTACTAATATGAAATGGGTGAGTATTTGTTGGATATTCACATGACTGCAATCCAAATGGGTGGTGATGATGATGTAATATGGGTCTAATGGTTTTAATCATTGGGAAAAATTTCCCTTACCTTCTAATAAAGTTTCAATATCATTCCCATAGAATGTAAGGGAATTGATCCTAAAGGATTCCAAGGGAAACCTTGTAAAATTATAAACCATAATATAATGAAAAAGTGATTAAAAAGTGACATAATGGTAAAAAAATTACACTCATTATTTGTTCAAAAACTTATGTCATCTACTACAGGTTATCTCTAAAAAGTAATCAACAATAATTTAAATACATTTAGAGAGATGTGTGAGGGTCCTAAAACTTATGAATATCATGAAAATATCATTTATTTCTAACATCAAAGAGTGCCGCTTAACATTAGGCCTATACTAATAATAGTTAGTGTGTAATGAAATAAATGTTAAAGGGTAGAATCATTCTGTATATCCAGAGTCATCTCTCTTCATTAACGATCATGGTTAAATTAAAGGATGGCTGATGGAATTGATCTCCAACTATATTAACACAAAGGTGTTATGGACTCTGTAATGTGTAAGAGAGAATTAGAAGTATTTCTTACAAATATTATCCTCTTCCATCTTCCTATTTATATAAAATATTCAAGTTTCCTTTATTAAAGATGGTATTAAATGATAATTTCCTAGTCTACACTAATCTACTAGAATTAATAAAGAAGGGAATATCACAATATAAAAATGAAAAAATTGTTTGAAACAAGGATTAGGTATATAATAACTTTAGCAATTGACGAGTACCTTGTCAAATGGAAGAACCTAAGAGTTGAAGAGGGGACATGGGAAGATGAGTTAATAATGTAGAGACGTTCATTTCTACTCAAGAGTTTAGGAAAATGTGTGTTTAAAGGTGAGAGGTATGTTAATCCATAGATAAAATCTAAGTTAACTCTAAATCCCCTTATTAAATTATAGCTACTGCATTATATTATATCCAATATTATATTTTTTTATAGGAAATAATATTTTATTATAATTCTAATCATTTTCTCCTATATATAATAATGATACATAACCTTAGAATGATCATATATTATATTTATTTGTATTCATTTCAAAAGGAGGCTCCACCCTTTGCACCTTTAAAGTGGATTATATTCATTGACTTATTATAATTGTTAAGGTGCATGGTTCATAACAACTTATACGCCACTTACTTTCTAAAATACATTTAATGGTCTAGTTGACCCTCCTTCACTTCTGATCTACTAGTGGATGATATCTTTTTATAAAAATTCATTTAAATAATCCTATCCAAAAGATTGAAATGAATTAGGAACTTTGCATGAAATAATTTCTTTAGGTATTTGATGCAACCTCGTAATATCTTGTACATGTATTTTTGAGATATAACATGCCTTAGGAATTATTTTCAGTAGATTAAAATGGGAATCATTTATCAAATTATCCGCTTCCACCATTGTTTTATCATGTTTCCTTGTTAATCTAGGTAGCAGAGTACTAAAATTAATTCTTTACCACTTCCCATTTCCACTCGATGACAATAGCAAAGATCATTCGTGTCTATTCTCAGCTTTAACTCCTCAACATCCCATTCTCCTAGGGATGTAATAACCATATACATTTTCATTCTTATCCAAATTATTGGATTCTTCTTACCGCAACTATATTCTAGCAACTAGGATTTCCTACATATGTAACATATGACATTTTATTAACAATAAATTTCTTAATTATCTAAAATTAGGAACATACACATTATTCCCATTTTTAAATACTCAATAATCTCCTACTACCTTATACCCTTTAAAAAAAATTACATCTTCCTATATAAATCCTTCTTTTGACGATAAATAATTCTTGTATATAATAGAAACCTATAAATTTCTACCCTTCATATTCATTTTATGCATAATAGTAGTTGTAGCATTCATGACATGTACCCTTTTTTTAACATGTCAATAAATTTATTTTCTTTTCCTTTAGTGTAACACGACTAGTCAATCCTTGCAATGTAAATAGCATGTATATTCGAAACATAGGTTGACAAGTATATTATTCTTTTAAGGTTTTTGTGCTTGTGTACATGAGTGTTTGTGTTTAGGATTTGGTATCCCAAGGCACACCCGTTGCTAATTTTATATGTGTTTTAATGGTAGCAGGACCTAAAATATAATTATGATAACACATTTAATAAAAATATATAATGGCTACATAGTGATAAAATGTAAACAATTTAGGTGGGTTGAGACTCCATGGGTGATTAAAAAAGAGAACATACATACAACCAATATCCATTAAGTGTCACCAAAGAGTGTTAAGTGCATATAAAAGCATGCATATATAAATACGAATGTTGCCACTATGAGGATTCATTCATTCAACATTATTTCATTTAGTAAAAGGAATCATGGAGAGAGATATGGATGGGAGTATGGAAGGATACCTTGAAAACCCATGAGAGGAGCGAACCTCTTGGAAGCAACAAGGCTTGGGAAATTTCATTTCTAGCCAACTAAGTTTCCTTGGAAGGTGGGGGCATAAGACAAGGGACCATAGGTATACATAAGGGTGTGCATCACTTCGGTGAACATTAACACGTAATGTTCTCTTATTGATTCAAGTTTTTTTATCTTTGGTACCCTAAATCTAGGAGCCCCTAGAAGGGTACCTACAAGCCCCATGAGGCCAATAGAACTACTAGAGTGGTAGAACTCTACAACGACCATGAATAATTGATATACAAGTTGATGGGGGGTGTGAGCCTGCAAGTTAGAGGCTAAAAAGTTTTGAAGCTTGGTTACTTGATGGTTACTACACATGTACTAGGATTTACGTGAGGTAATGCCCATGGATTTAAAACCCCAACTTTGGGTTGACTCACTGTTGAGATAAAATGAAGAGTGTGCTCTATGGCTCAATGGAATATTGAAGGTCTACAACCAATTTGGAACAAAGTAAAAGATAATTATCATCTTATTTATTTATTTATGATGCAATGTTTTAGTGAAATGTATCGAAATAATAATTTAAAGAATTCAATTATGATATGAATTATCAAAATATATTTTCATTGTAGTATACATATGGAGGACAATATGGCGTATAAAGGGAAGAATCCAAGGGATTAATATGATGTAATAATGTCAAAATGATAAATAAATGGGATATAGTTAATAAATAATGTGGTTAACCCACATTATGAAAGGGACCACAAGTAGCTAGAGAATAAAGTGATAATCCAATTGTATTGGATGTATGGTATTGAGAGACCAACGGTAATAACCCATGTTATTGTATGTTTGAAGCCTATATAGAGGCTAGATAGTCTCCATTGAGACATGTCAATGATTATTGTATTGAAAAGCATATGGTTATGGCTTGTGGAGTGGTGTTATTCCTTAAAGAGTAGCTATATGGCGTTACACTACCTCAAGGGTTTGATATTATGAAAGAAGAGTATATATTTTACATTCTTCGATTGATATTGATAATTATTGGCCATATTTTTCATTTTATTATATTTTCAGGTCAGATCTATCACAATTCAGAATAATTATCAAGATCGGCAATAATATAAATAGAAATTATTCTTTATTAAACCGTTGGGGTAGGGTAACACCATACAACTAATCCTTAAGGAAGGAGACGACTCCACAAGCCATATTCTTCTTAATAAAATATCCTTTCCATGTATCAGTGGAGAGTCTCTAGCCTCTATATAGGCTTCATATGTAAAATACCATGGGTCTCTCAATACCATACATCAAATACAATGGGCTTATCACTTTATTCCCAAGCTACTTGATTCCTCTTGCATAATCTGGGTTAGCCACTTTATTTTTTAACTATGGAACATTTATTTATTATTCTTACATTATTACATCATATTATTCCCTTGGGTACTTCACTTTGTACCCCATATTATCCTCTCTAGGTATATTAAATTACATCCACCGTAAACATATTTCATCCCTGAAACATGATATGAAAAATAATAATAAGATATACTAAAAATATTATTCCATTGATACCATCCACATGCATCTAGACATCCAAGATGAATATGAACACTAGAAATAGTTGATTCCTAGCTCGCTTGAGATGGAAGTTGGTTTTGGCGGTTCCTTTTTGTTCATGCGTTATGGGTGGATCCTGGCACCTATCTATGTGTTGTCTAACAGTTGTTTTCCTTGTTTCTAATTCATTTTCACCTTGCTCGTTTTTGTCTTGATGGGTGATGTGGGTGGTGATACGATGAATCTTTAACTGATGGAAAAAATCTCATTAATTCCTCCATTATTGGTGCCTAAGTAGTGTCTGGTATTTTTTTGGGTACCTACCTTGATGTCTATATTTGGTTGTCTACCATCAAAGGCTATTCCTCTGATGTGTCAGTGTCATTTGGTGCTTATGCCTCCGCATTCTCTGTCTGGTTCCTAATGGAAATATAATGTAATTTCCTTACTTTTATATGAAATCTTCAAGAATTTTTTTTTTACATTAATATTGATAGTACCAACTGAATCAATACAAGGATAACCCAAAATAATATCTGCCTCATCCATGTTTAAAGCATAAAAGTAATCATGTAATACATATTTACCCATGGTCACCTTCAAGGCCATAAATATTTGAATGTGTGCCCCCATCAACCTATGAATTTTCAATATGATATGTTGCAACTTACAAGTGTGTGGCCAATTTGAGGTTAATTATATTTTTCTTGCAACTCAGGAGAATATCCACAATGATCTTCCCCTTATCAATATATCCATGGACCTTTAATATGGAGATATTAGTAGAAAATAACCATTTATATTTCTTATTTTATTTCTTTTGACTATGAGACCATTTGTCCAAAAGGATTTTTTCAATTTTTTCTCCAAGAAGTTTCCGCACTAAATTTTGTAGTGAGAACCACCATTTATAAGCCACATCTTCCATATCAGGAATTTTTTCGATTACCTAAAAAAATGGGGATTTATACTTGTGATATTTTATAGATTATTCAATAATAGTGCCCTCATATTTTCCTATAAACTTCATCTTGCTATAACCCTTAAAATAAAATGACAGTTTTGTAAAAATACCTACTTTGGGTGATAGATTAAAAATGTACACAACTCAGTCAATATGGCTCAAAATCATTATTATATATTAATTTTGGAAATGGAATGCCCATTTTTCATCTTTCCATGTGATTTAAATCACAATTTGGACACTCTAGATATTGAGATTCGCACTGTAACTGTCTCGTCATCACAAACATTTCTAAAAAAAATGTTGACTTTAAATCAACGATATATCCCTCATCTAGACTTTAATTCAATAGATTTTTTTTTTCAAATTGAGTAATTTTTTAAGAGTACATAATATATATAACAATATTTCTGAAATTCTACATAAAAGCTGAAAAAATTGACAAGAGAGCCGCCATCAATGATTTGTCGTCAAAAATATTTATACAGCATAACTGATTTTAAATCAACAATATATCACTCATCTGTACTTTGATATAGACGACTTATTTTTTTATATTGGGTATTTTTTTATAAGGAATTCATATATTCTAGTGTTTTTTGTAAAATTTCTACCAAATTTTCAGATCTGATCTACAAACTCGCTGCCAAAAAAATCCTGCAAAAAATGAAAAGAAAATTATTCCTGCTTTGCCCGAGAAAGTGCTCGGGTACCACTTGTAATAGATCTGACCTAAATATATAATAAAATAAAGATTATGTCAAATAATTATCAATATCACTCCAAGAATGTAAAATAGAAATACTTCATTAATAGAAAACCCTCCAGGTAGGGTAACACCATACAACTACTCCTTAAGGAAGTAGAGCACTCCACACGCCATATGCTTGTCAATAAAATAATATTTAACATGTCTCAATGGAGATTCTCTAGCCTCTATATAGGCTTTAGATATATAATACCATGGTTAATTACCATGGATATCTCAATACCATACATCCAATACAATGGGCTTATCACTTTATTCCCTAGCTACTTGTGGTCCCTTGCATAATGTGGATTAACCACATTATTTATTAACTTTGGCATACGATCTCTGTTTGATGTGAAAAATAACTCATTAGAAATATCTATCTGAAGAATATAACTTTCTATTGGAAAACATCATACGATAACTATTTTCTTCCATGGTTTTCACAAAATATGTCATTTAGGGCTTCAAAACGACTCTGAAAGTTCGGGACCCAAGAAATGCCAAAAATAGTAAATTGTGCCACAATTAAGGAAACTAAAAAAACGAAGGAAACAATGGTGGGGCTCGAAGTGGAATGGATGGGTTGCCAACAATATCCACCTAGATCATGCCCAATGAAAAAAAAATTGGTTGAAATATACAAAACCAATGAATAATTAGATTATATATTTATATTCTTCGTGTGCATATGAAAAACGTCACCAATTGTTATTAATTGCTCAAAAAGTATAAAAATATCTCCAAACATTACTAGCTTTCATAGGTATATATTGGACATATGTCAATGAGAGAAGTTTTTAATGAAACCTAGAATAAGCTCAGAAATTTATGGTAGAACCAAAAATGGTACTCGGTAGATGGTAAAGAAATTTGAATGCATTTCAACAATATATATATATCTATCTATCTATCTATCTATATATATATATATATATATATATATATATATATATATATTTATGTAAGGAGGTGTAGGAGGTAGCCTTAACATCTGTGGTATGGGTATTCTACCTCCTTAATTTTGATGATGGACATTATGGTGGAAATTTAACAAAAAAGTAATTATATTTGAACCAATAATCTTTAAGAACATAAGTATAACTAGAGGAAAAATAAATTACAAAGAAATATAATGGATGGAATCCCTTACTTTGAGAAGAAAATGATTGAACATTGACATCAATCACATAGATATGTGAGAGATCAAGAAGAATAGGTTGATAACACTGTCTATGTGATGATAATCTCGATCATTGAATCGATTCATGTAATACAAGGGAGAGTATGTATGATGTAAAGGGTTGATTAGTAGTTTGTTTTTCCGGAATTAAATATTTTGGTGGTTACATATTTATAGAGCCCTATGCTAATATATTTACTAAGTGCATAATATTATGACAATGATTTATTTGTCCATTTTGAATATCAATGGAATGACTCCACCTTTTCAAATGCATTTTATAATGTCAACAATTTATTTTGCAATTACATCTATTTGTCATTCTTACATTATTACATCATATTATTCCCTTGCGTACTTCCCTATGTACCCCATACATCCTCCCTAGGTATACTACGAGCAAAAATAACACTTAATTTCATTAATATCAAGGAAATGAAATATGCTTATAGGCATAATGGAAATAAACTAGCTCAAGTGATTCTAGCTTATCTCTAAGAAGAGATGTATTGGCTACATGCCTCTAAATTGTGTTAAAATGTGTCTCGCAGACCTGATATTGATAAATATTGGAAAGCCCTAAACATCCAAAAACCTAACCCTAGGAGATGAGGTTCCAAATATATGGGCCTTGTTTGGGTAAATTAGTACATCAACGTCTCGAGGTCGTAACTTTGGCATACGACCTCCATTTGATGCGCACAATACCTCGTTAGAGATATCTATGTGAGGAATACAACTCTTGAGTGGAAAACATTAGATGATACTTAATTTTTTCCCTAGTTTTCCCAAAAAAATGTTGTTTAGTGCGTCAAAATGGCTCTGAAAGTTCAGGAGCCGAAAAAATCCCAAAAATAGTAAATTGTGCTACAATAAGGAAACTGAAAAAATGTAAGAAACAATGGTGGGGCTGCAAGTGGAATACGTGGGTTTCCACCAATATCCACCTTGATCATTCCCAATGAAAAGAAATTTTGGTTGAAATATACAAAACAAATGAATAATTATATGATATATTTATATTATTGTTATGCATATGCACAACATCAACAATTTTTATTGATTTCTCAAAAAGTATACAAATACCTCCAAATATTAAAATCTTTTATAAGTATATATTGGAAATCTGTTAATGGGATAAGATTTTAATGAAACCTAGAATAAGATCAGAAATTTATGGTAGGAACAAACATAGTACTTGGTAGATCGTAAAGAAATTTGAAAGCTTTTCAACAATATATATTTTTATGTAAGGAGGTTTAGGATGTATCCTTAACATGTGTGATATAGGTTTTTTGCCCCTTAATTTTGAAGATGGAAAATATGGTGGAAATTTAACAAAAAATTAACTTGATTTGAACCACAAATCTTTGGGAATAGAAGGATAACTAGAGGAAAAACAATTGCGAAGGAATATAATGGATGGTATCCCTTACTTTGAGAATTCAATGATTGAGCATTGACATCAATCACATGGATATGGGAGAGATTAAGGAGAAGATGTTGATAACACCATCTATGTCATAATAATGTCAATCATTGAATCAATTGATCTAATACAATGGAGAGTATGTATGATGTAAAGGGTTGATTAGTAGTTGGTTTTTGAGGGATTAAATATTTTTTTGGTTACATATTTATAGAGCCTTATGTCCATATACTCACTAAGTGCATAATATTCTCGCAATGATGTAATTTTCGATTTTGAATATCAATGGAATGAGTCCACCTTTTCAAATACGTTTTATACTATGAACAATGTATTTTGCAATGACATCTATTTCCTTACATTACATTCTTCTACGTTTGCATTTTATTTCATATTATTGTAATATATTGTCTTTCTTGTATACGATAATGTATGATAGCTATTGTGAATAACATATATGTTTTAAGCTCTGAAATTAATTATAATTAACTCTAGTTGATTATTAACTATCCCCTAACAACATTAATTTATCAAAAATTAATTTCTCAAGTCATAACAATGCACTTCCTTTTAGTAATCGCTCTCCCCCTTTAGCAAGTTGAAGTAGGTCTAACATTTTAACTATTGCACTCCAAAAGAATCAAAATAGTAAATCTCTTTATGGGAGTGCAAATCTTCATGAGTAAAATGAAGAGAGCCACTTTTTATGACATATAAATATATTTTTGATATTTTTATATAGGCTAAGTGATGTAGTTAAGATATAAGAAACTTGCACCAATTGCTCTAATTTTTTTTCAAACACCAAAATAAAGATCAAATGAACACCAAAAAAATTAAAAAAATCTACATCTGGGTTACAAGATGAGAATCCATCAAATGAAGATTAGACAGAGGAATTTTCTAAGTTGTAGGCATAAAAAAAAAATTGTTTTGGAAATTTACAGCAAAATGCAATACCAAATACCCAAGCGAGGTGCTTTCTGGCACAATCATAGCTCCAGAACTCTATGCATAGTACCAAACTCCTATACACAGCACCAAGTCACATATGTACATTTTTTTTTTCCTACTTAACCAGTCGTAGAACTTGATCTAGATGTTTTTGGATCAAAATCATGAAGTTGTCACCGGATTCATACTCTCAAATGCGTGGGTGATCAAAGCAATGATCGGATTTAGTTTTATCGAATGAATCTGAATGGAATTAGATATCTACCCATAGGTTAGCTGAGGTATATGATGTACGAGGGAAGGATGGACTATCTGTCATGATTTGGTTGTCTTCATGTCAAATAAACACCACTTTGTCATCATAATTAAAACAGAAAAAAATTCATACATAGAAAAACAGAGTATCTTTATTGTTTCCTTTCACAAATTTATTACATTAGCGTACTCCCTACTTTTTTTAATGCTCTCACACTTTCTCTAGATTAAAATGAGAAACCCAATCCCTAAGTAACTACCTCCTTCCACACATGCAGGAGTTTTCTATTTTTTTTTTAAACAAAATCCTAATATAACTTATTGACTTAGCTATTTGGTTGGATCTCCTTGTAGGGAGGATCATCTTGTTGTTTATTTCTATTTTTCTCAGACTTTTAATAAAAAATTAACTGCTATATAATAAATAACTAATAAGAACTTAATACTAATTTTTTTTCTCCACTCCTTGTTAACCACAACATGTGAACACACTATCACATTGCAAGCTAATTATATATGCTACTGCATCAGACTTCTGGGGAGGAGAAGACTGTTCCATCATGTATTCTGGATCCACTTGATATTTGTGTAACTATGTAGTTCTCATCCAATGGGAATCTTCATCTGGTTGCCCCTTCCATTTAAATAAGTATTGATAATATGTTTTTCTCATTGTCTTCCGTTATAATCTTTTATCCAAAATAGCTTCCACTTCCTTCTTTGTTGTCTTTGGCATTTTCTCCTCCCAGTTTGGGGTCTCAACATTATTTTCTATCAATTCATCTTGTAGCTCTGCCTCTAGCTCCTTGAATGGGTACAAATATTCAATATTGAAGATAGGTGATATACCAATCCCTTCTGGTAGCTCAACCTCATAGGCATTGGTTAAAAAATTTCTCATAATTCTACAAAATCCTATATTTTTCATCTTTAATTTTTTATAAGTCCCAATAGGAAACCTTTCCTTTCTCAGGTAAATCATGACTAGATCACCCACTTGAATTTAATTTTTTTCGCTTCATATCAACTCTCTTTTTGTATTTTTTTTTGCTTTCCTGTAATCTCTCTTTGACATCTTCTTGTAGTCTCTACATCTACTTTGCAAACTCTTCAGCCTTTGCACTCTTTGTCTCTTGTTTTCCAAAATTTTTGAGCTTATCCACACCTCTTGGATTCATCCCAAAAACAATCTAGAATGGACTCATCCTAGTACTCCCATTAGGTGTATCATTATAAGAAAAAGCATATTGAGAAAGTGTTCAATCCCACTGCTTAGGATTTTGATAAACTAAGCTCCTTAATATGTTTCCCAAGCTTCTACTTACTACATCGGTCTGTTCATTTGTTTGAGGATGATAGGTTGAACTAAAACTAAGTTTTGTACCTAGTTCCATCCACATAGTTCTCCAGAAATGGCCAACAAACTTTGTATCCCTGTCGGAAACAATACTTATAGGAAACCCATGTAACCTTACAACTTCTAAAAAAATAGATTAGCAATATGAGTTACATCACTAGTCTCCTTGCATGCAATGAAATGAGCCATTTTAGAAAATATATCAACCACAACATAAATGGATTAATTTCCTCTTTGATTTTTTGGCAAACCCAAAACAAAATCCATACTAACTGCATCCCATGGTTAGTTTGGTATTGGCAATGGATAGTACAATCTGATATTTCAGCTTCTCCCTTTAGCATGCTGGAAAATCCTACATTTCTCAACAAATTTCTTAATATCAGTTTGAATCTTCAGCCAATAGTAAAAAGCATTTACCTGGAAAAATGTCCTGTCTTGTCCAGACTGTATAGACAAGGGTCCACTCTGTTTTTCCTTAATTATTTTTTTCCCAATAGAACATTTGGGAATACACAGTTTGCTATTTTTAAATAGAAATCCTCCTTGGATAAGATAATCCAACCACTGGCTTCTATTATCAATTTATATATGTTTCATAGCTGCATAAATATCTTTAAATTATACATCTTCTTTATACATGTCAACCATATTTTCAAATCCTAAAACACCAATTTTTAATTCCTCCACAATTAAATTCACTCTATCGAAAGCATCAGCAAGTTTGTTCAACTTACCGCTTGTATGCTTAATCACAAAATTAAAACTCTAAAAAAAATATACCCACTTCGAATGCTTCTGGTTAAATTTTGGTTGGTTATTTATAAACTGTAATGCATGATTATTAGAATATAATACAAAATCTTTTGGTAACAAATAATGTCTCCATTTTTTTAAAGCTTGCACAATAACATAAAACTATTTATCATAAGATGAGTATTTCTTCTTAGCTTCATTTAGTTTCTCACTGAAATAGGCTATTGGCCTATGTTCTTGACTTAAAACTACTCCAATTGGAACTCTAGTAGCATTAGTTTCAACTTGAAAAACTTTTTCAAAATCTAGCAAAGCCAAAACTAGCTTTTCTGTAATTTTCTTCCTCAACAACTAAAGTTTCGGTCTGCTACTTCTATCCACTTAAATGGATGATTAGTTTCCTTGATTGTTTCAATAATTGGTGCACAAATCTAACTAAAACTTCTAATAAATTTCATGTAGAAAATTCCAAGACCATCAAAGCTTCTTACTTCAAATATGTTTATTGGAGTTGGCCACTTCAAAATTGCTTGGAATTTTTTTGGATCCGTTTTCAAGCATTCTTTAGAAACTACGAATCCAAAATAAACTACTGCTTCCTTCATAAAACTACATTTCTTCAAATTTATTAGCATCTTCTCTTTTTGCAAAGTCTTTACCACCAAATTAAGGTGCTCTAGATGTTCTTATTTACTTCGACTAAGAATTAGAATATCATTAAGATAAACAATTAAAAACTTGCCTACATACACCTTCAAGGCTTCATTCATTAATCTCATGAATGTGATGGGTGCATTAGTGAACCCAAAAGGCATCACCAACCATTCATAGAATCCATTGTTTGTTTTGAAGTGAGCCTTCCACTCATCCCCTTCTCTAATCCTTCTCTGATGATAACCACTTTCAAACCTATTTTAGTAAAATATTTCGACCACTCAAGCAATCCATGAAATCATCCATGCGTGGTAAAGGAAAATGACACCTATTTAGCCAATTTAATGTCCTAAATTTCTTACATAAATTATCATTCAAGGTTTGTAATCTGATGAAGTGTGGTGCACTATATCTTCTTACTTCGTTGTATGTATTTTTATTTTGTTTTCAGGGTTTTATGCTTTATGTCCAAGTTTTAATCTAAGAAATAAAGACTGTGAAATGAATCAACTAAATCTAGTGAAATTTAAATGTGAAAAACTAAAATTTAAAGAAGGAAGAAAAGGAAGTGTTCTTAAGTTAAACTAATTTGCATAAAAATGAATAAAAAACTATTGACTATTTAGAATCCAATCTGAAAACAAAGTGTCTATTCCAATGACTTCTAATTTAACATTAGTCTTATTCCATGGATATGAATCTTGTAATTCAAATCTGAAATTGCAATGCTACTCTAGATGAAAAAAAATTCAAAGGAAAACAACTTATGTATGTTTGATTACTCCAGCATTCAATATGGAAGTATGATAAAATCACCCTCTTGAAATGATGTGTAACCAACCAATTATACCTTAGTTTTTAATTTTCTATTAAAACAAGTAAAGTGTGGAAGGGAAAACTCAATAATTGCATAAATTAGATATTCGAGTATTCAGTTTAGAAATATGATAAAATCACCTTCTTGGAATCATCTTTATTAACAACCAATTATACAATTAAATGAGGATCTAAAAATAAATGTAAAAGCATGTAAAATTAAAAGTCAATGATTTCAAAGGTTTAACATTCAATAACCCAATTTGGAAGTATGACAAGCCACATTCTTAGCCTAATCTTTTAGGAAAATTCAATTATACAATGAATTGATAGTTTGATCTAAGAAATTAAATAACAGAACATGAAAGGAAACTAAACAACTATGAGGTCTATTGCCTCAAATTTAATCTAATTGAAAAATAGATAAATCTATCCTCTTGAAATGTTTTTAGAAAATAAAATATTACACAGTCATTCTATTGTTGATGCTAAGAAGACATTAATGATTTAATTATATGCTACTGATCAAAAGCTGTAATGTAATATTAATGTACTAGGAAAATTGACAAAGCAAAATTGACAAAACAGAGTAAAGAATTTAAAATATAACAATAAACAAAAAAAATCCTCCTGAGCAGGCACCCTCTGCAGCAGATTTGGTCAAAATCCTAACTGGTTATATGCGCACTAAGCAATCACTGGAACCATGAACACAATTCTTATATTATAAGAGAACAGAGTTTCAAAATAATATACAACATTTCAGCAAAATTACTACTTGTCCTCAGTTCTATAAAACCGCTATTTAAATAAAACTAATCATAATTATAATGAGTTGATTACGCCTATAGGTGGTTATCTTAAGCGAATTATATAATTTGAGTTTTACTATTTAACTCTTGATTTGCTATGCTAGAGAAAATCAAGAGTCCTTTGCTTCTTGGCTTACGTCCTTTGACCATGCTTTAACCATGATCTCGGGCATCCTTTTCTATCGATTTCAATTAATTATATAGGACAAAATCCATGTGTGAATTATTCTAGAGATGCCCATGTGGCTTATTTCTCTATTTTCTCCTTGGAATGTGCCAAACCATGAAAGTAGTTGCGAAACCAAATATTAGTTGTAGAATAGGTTGTGTTTTGTAGCCAAGTTATAAAAAATTAATTCAAATGACAAGAACATCATAATATGACATAAAAACCATTTAAATGCATTCCTTGAGACAAAAAATGACATTTATCATTGATTGGTGTGTATGGACTTATGAGAAAGTAGAAAAAGGGATGAGAAAGGATGTCAGAGAAGGGAAAATTATGAGGTTTAGCATACCTTATGGGATTTTGTTTATAGCTCTGGAATAATTACACATGCACCATTCACCACCTTTCTTTGGGTTGAGAACTACTAGTACAACACATGGAGTAAGGCTCTCTCTTATCAACCCTTTATCCATAAATTCTTGCACTTGTCTCCCAACTTCTGCATTTTTTTTAGGATTTAACCTGTATGTTTCTTTATTCGGAAAACTTGCTCTAGGTATTAGATCGATATGATGATTAATACTCCTGATAGGGGGTAATGCGTTTGGAAAATCATGAACAATAATATCAGCAAAATTATTCAACGGATTTTTTATTTATTTAGATAAATCATCTAAATTTGTAGAAGTCAGAATTTCCTTCGATCTTCCTATAACATCAAAATGTATCCCCTCCTCCTTACCAACTTCTTGCACTAGTTCTTTTCCACTCATCAGCATAACACTATTTCCAGGCACTTCTTTGTTTGCTTCATCATTTAATGGTAGTAGCGTGTGTTTATTTTCATCCTTCTCTAGAGTGTAAGTATTTATTTTCCCCTCATGGATATATTTCTAATCAACCTACCAAGGTGTTCCCAATAATATGTGGCATACATCCATCGGCATCACATCACATAATACAACATCCTTATAGGTACCAATCTGGATCTCTATCTTTCATTGTTCTGTCCCAATAAGTTGATTTCCTTTTTGTAGCCATCATACCTTATATCGAGTAGGGCGTACCATTTTCACCAATCCCAACTTGTCCACCATCTCTATAGAAACAAGGTTATTAGTGCTTCCACTGTAAGTTACCGCTTTACATCATTTTCATTTGGACTTGCATATAGTCAAGAATAGATTCTTCCTCTGAGCTGGCTCTCCCACCTCTTTTTCTTCTTTAATCAATACCCTTTTGAATAATGAGGATTATCTTACTTCTCATGGTTCTTCTTTACTTTCAGTCTGAGGATTCTATTCCTTTTCCTCAACCACATTCACATTCCACTAATTTTCTGCTTTATTATGAGGAAAACCCCCTGATCTGTGTCCACAGTCTCCACATGTGTAACATCGAATTTATCTTTCTCTGCCTCAACCTATAGGTGCAAATATCCATCTACCAAAATCTCCTCTTTACAATGGCCTACTACTCAAACCTCCTGCTTCATTCTCAAAGTGATGGAATCTTGATCTGGAAGCTTCTCTTCCTCTTTACAGACTTTTACCTCTATGCCTCTGAATTTGCTTCCTCAACATCTTTTCTTCTTCCTTCAAAGCTGCTTGATAATCTTCTTCAATTATCCAGACTCATTAAACTAATTTTGTCATGTATGTCATATCTCAATCCATTGATATATCTAGATACCTTCTCTATGTCATCCTCAACATGTCCTAATCTAATGCTCAGCTTGTAAAACTCCTCTGTTTACTCCTTGACAGTCATTCCTTTCTGCCTCAAGTTTTGTAATTGTATGAAAATATTTAACTGATAATATTTTGGCATGAATTTACCTTTCAATTTACTCACCATTTTATCCCACTACTTCATCTTGGGCTTTCCCCTTCTCTCTCTGGATAATTGTAGCTCATCCCACCACATGCCTGCATGGCCCTTCAATCTGGTAGATGGAAATTTCACCTTTTTTTTATCATCGACCTCCTCATAGTCAAAATACTTGTCTAATGAATTGATCTAGTCCATCATCTCTTCCAAATTAAGTTTTTCTTTATACAAAGGTATTTCCACCTTTGGTCTCCCAGTTTCCTTTGCCAATATCTTCAAAAATTTAGCTGCCTAGCTTTATTCCTCATCTTCTTCCTCAGAATATTCCTTTGCAGCATTGACATCTCCTGCATCAGGCACTCTCCTCTGAGAAATTTCAATTGTCTCCATCCTTGTACAAAGGTGTCGAATATTTTTAATAAAAAATACATTGGCTATAGGCCTTCCCTTACCTATGCCATATCCTCTCCTAGACGACATGTTTAATGTAGCAGAACTTCATCACTGTCGCTCAGATACCAAATGATGTAGCTGAGATATAAGAAACCTATACCAACTGCTCTATTTTTTTTTAAATACCGAAACAAAGATTAGCCAAGCACCAACAAAATAAAAAAAAAGAAACTACAAGTGAGTTACAAGAGGACAATCCATTAAATCAATATTAGATGGAGGACTTTTCTAAGTTGTAGGCATAAAAAAAAAATAGTTTTGGCAATTTACAACAAAATGCAATACCAAATACCCAAGCACAGTGCTTTGTGGCACAAGCGTAGCCCCAAACCTCTTTGTAGAGTGCTAGAATCCTATACGAAGCACCAAGACACAGATGAGCATTTTTTTTTGTTTTCCTACTTAATCAGTCATACAACCCGATCTAGATGTCTCTAGATCATATGTGTGGCTGATCAAAGCAATGGTCAGATTGAGTTTTATCGAATGAATCAGACCAGAATCAGATCTTGGAACATAGGTTAGTTGAGGTATTTGATGTACGAGGGAAGGCTAAAATATTTGTCACAATTTGGTTTTCTTCATGTCAAATAAACGCCACTCTGCCATCATAATTAAAAAAGAAAAATGTTGATAAATAGAAAAACATAGTATCTTTATTGTTGCCTTCCATAAAATTATTACATTATTGCACTCCATTTTTTTTTAAAGCTCTCACAATTTCTCTCGATTACAATAAGAAAACAAATCCCTAAGTAACTTCTTCGTTTCGAAAATGAAGCAGTTTTCTATGTTTTTTTTTAAAACGAAATCCTCATATAGCTTAATTACTTTGATATTTGGCTGGATCTCCTCGTAGGGAGGATCATGTGACATTTATTTCTATTTTTCTCAGATTTTTAATAACAAACTAAGTACTACATAATTAATAACTAATAAGAACTTAATAATCAATTTTTTTTCTCCACTCCTTGTTAACCACAACATGTGAACAAACTATCACATTGTTAGCTAAGTCTAGATGCTCCTGCATAAAAAAGCTAAGATATAAAAGTACTTGAATCTTGTTATCATAACAAGATAATGAGACAAATTGTGTGGAATGTACAAAATCAAGGAAGATACATGGGTTTTTTCTTTTATATTATAGAAACATTAAATGTAATTGTGAAACTAAAGAAAAAATTATATTTAAACTTTTAACATATATTCAAAACATGATAAATGATCAATAATGATTAAATGAAAATGAAAGAAAAATAAGATTTAAAGTAACTATGAGCGGGTCAGGATTCTAGGCCAAGACCATAAAATCCTAAAGAGCATAAGTTGTGAAAAATAATTTATTAATTTAATTCAATACGAGAGGTATAAAAAAGTAGATTTTATAAATAACAGGTATATTTTCTTAAAAATGATATCCAAATCTTAATTACAAGTCTTTGTGAAGACCATTGATTAGTTCTAAGACCCAAACTACTGCAACGTACAAATTCAAATACAACAACCAAGGAAAAACAATGAAACAGGTAGAAAAATTGATCCTTCAAGCAATTCATATGAGTGTCCAGCTTGATTTCTACATAATCATCGTAGCTAGCAATGATAAAAATAAAAACCAAACCTTAAAAAAACAAATAAATGATCATAAAAGATGCAAGATACCTTCAGAAATCCTTTGATAAATGATGGAAGTTACCATAATTGGTCTCTCCTCTAGAGTTATAATTATTGTCACCATTAATATCAACTCTTTAATTTACAGAGAATAAAATCAAAGGAATAAATAACAACCTAGTTTTGTTATAGCGTACCTCCCTTGACAAATTTTTCTCTCTTGCCATCATAGTTCTCTCCTTTAAAGAGGCCTTTAGTTGTTTTGATAGTTTCAATATTAAAAGATAAAATTAGTTTTTTCCTAATTAGTGTGATTAGTATTAAGGGGAGAGACTTCTAAATGATGGTTTATGATTTTTTTAAGTTAAGGATTAGGCACTAATAGGGGGGATCCTCAATACCACTCAATTAGGCCTCATCTTCCTTATAAGTTAAATTGAAACCATCGACCTATTTATCTCATAAATGTTCACGACTAATAAACACAACAAAATTATGCCATTTTCAGAAAAGGGGAGATTGTCTTTAATAATTGGTTTATTCAAATATTTATAGCCAACACAAATACTAATATCCCCATATTTCTTCCTAACGATAACCAAATTGGCTACCCATTCTGAAAACTTGACAGGGAAAATTATATGAATATTCAACATTTTATCTACTTATTTATGGTTGGTTGCTTCAAGAGAAGGGTTTATAGGTCTTTGGTTTTTCCTAATAGGATTCATATTTAGTTTTCTTGGAGTATCATGTTGTATAATACTAGGGTCAAAACCCCAGAGGTTGTTAGAAGGGGAAATGAGCATCTATTTTCCCTGATCAAAACATTGGGATCCAATATGTAATATTTTAATATCATTAGGAGTTCCAATGTTGATATGAATGGTTCCAGTAATATTTCTATGTGATTCCTCTATTTGATTATTTTTTAATGTGGGGACATCACTAGGTGAAACTGAGTTTTCTAGAGGAGAAATGGTTGGAGGAAATTTTTTGTCTTTTAGAGGGATGGCTTGATTAAGGTCACCTCGTTGGTTATGAATAAATTCAAATATACTTTCGTCATCTTATAATACTTTCCAATATTATTCGTTATTTGGAAGATGAGGCCTATATAAGGATTGTAAAATAAATTCTTGACTATCAAAAAGAGTTTTTTGCGAAATTATAGAAGCATAGGAATAACATAAGTTAGCTAAAGAATTAATTTCCCTATAAATGTGTAAGATTGAGAAAATCTAAAATAATAAATATTTTACCAGACTACTTGAGTATATCATTTTATAATATTTTTGTTAGGAGAGTAAGTTTTTTTACAAGGTTAAAAACAAGTTCAGCGTCACTGTAGGCAGTTAGGACTTGGCATATTGAAGCAAGAGCTTGCTCAATTCAAAGGAGGATGACTTTGAATTAGGTCACATTTTTAGTACAACTAAATTTAAGTCTATGGGAATATTGATATTATTTTCCTTGAGGTAAGTATAGAAGTATACGAGCACCATTTCCATCACAGGACGAGGCACCATCAAAATGAAGTTAACAAAGTTGGTTGTTGGGTTGAGGTTCTCACAGAGGAGGAATATCATCCTTTGTAAAAATAGAACAAACACCCATGCATTGTTCAACATAAAAACATATGGTTCGGGTAAGCTTTCGATATAAGGAGAGATACGTCCTTCCCAAAATATGATCGTATTTTTAGCATTCTTTCGAATGATCATATGTGTCCCATGATTGATGTCCACTTCGCTTGGACGTCAAGCACATGTATGTTACAAGTTGTTCTAATTTCAGGATTAGTGAAAATGACTAAAGTGACGTCCTTGATAGTTCCTATGAATTCTTGTAGAGAATTATTGAACCCTATGATCTTCCGAGGGGTATCATCTGTGCATTGTAATCCTAATTCTTCCATGTTGATTTTAGGCATAATATTTGGGACAGAACCTCCATTTATGAGACAATAATGAGTGATTTTGTCATAAATTTGGAAGAATAAAATAAATCAAACAATGGGAAATATTGGTTTGGTCATTCATCCAAAACCCTAGGTCGGGTTGTTTTAGAGATTGGATGGTCATAAGTAAGACTGACTCAAAGAGAACTTACGATGTTCTCCCCATTATGGACACCAAAATATGTTGATTGTTTTGTTTAGGATAAGTAAATTATGCTATAAAAATCCTTGAATCTTGTTATCACAACAAGATAATGAGATAAATTTCCTAAAATATACGAAAGGAAGCAAGATACTTGGGTGGTTTTTCTTTGATATGATAGAAACATTATATGTAAGCATGCAGCTAAAGAAAAATTGATATATCCACATGTAATAGATATTAACAACATGATAAATGATAAATAGAGATTAAAAAAAATGAAAGAAAAATCATATTTAAAGTAATAATGAGCTATTCAGTATTTTAGGCTGGGACGTTGAAATCCTATAGAGCATAAGATGTGAAAATTAATAGATGAATTTAACACTATGTGAGAGGTATAAAAAAATTCATATTGTATAAATAACATGTTTATTTTATTAAAAATGATTGGAAAACCTCAATACCAAGTCTCTGGGAAGACCATTAAATGGTTCTAAGACTCAAACTATTGCAATGTACAAATTATTATACAAAAATGAAGGAAAACAAATGAAATTTTCAACCAAATTATTCTTCAAGAAATTGACATGAATGGGTAGCTTTCTTTATGCAGAGAAATCACTCTTAGAACTGAAAAAAATAGAAATTAGACTAATCAAAACAATAAATAAAATACAATAAAACATGAATGATACCTTTGGAAATCCTTGAATAAATGAGGCAATTCAACTTAACTAGTCTCTCCTTTTGAGAAAGAATTGTGTCACCATTAAGATCACATATCTAATTTAAAGGGAATAAAATCGGAGGAATAAAAAACAACCTAGTTTTGTTGTACCATACCTCTCTTCACAAATTTCTCTCTCCTTCCATTATATATATCTCCTTCTTTTAAATATGCCTCAAATTGTTTTGAAATTTTGCAACATTAGCAAATCATATTAGTTGTTTTCCTAGTGAGTGTGAATAGAATTAATGGGAGAGACCACTAAAACCTATTTTACAAGTTTTTTAAGTTAATTATTAGACACTAATATGTGAGACCATTAAATTAGGCATAATTTTCCTTATAAGCTAAATTGACATCCTCAATCTATTTATGTCATAAATTTTGACCGCTAATAAAATAAAAAAATTATCCCGTAAAAATAATCCATCAAAATTAAATAAATACACATCATCATATAAAATCATCACATTTTAAACCCATAAAAAAAATCGTGTACCTCATTTCCACCTTGTTCCTCCTTATATCATCATATAAGTAAAGTGGCACCACCATACATTTTTATCCAATATTTAAATATCATCAAAATATAACATAATCGCCAACGAATAATCCAAAAATTAATTTTCCAACAACCAGTAAATGACAATATCAACAAAATGTGACCTGTGCCATCAACAAAAACGTAAGAGGAGATTACTTCTTCTTGATTCTCTCATTGTTGTCAACATTATGACATTTGAGTTTGATGAAATTCGTCCAATAAAAGGAAAGTATCCTTCAAAAGCAATGGGTCTTCCTTCCTTCATTAGAAAAACACCAATTCCATTTCCTTAGGCATCACATTCCACAATAAAGGTTTTTGTGAAGTCTGGCGTAGCTAAGACCGGTGCTAGGCACATTGCATCTTTAAGATGTTCAAAGGCCTTAGTTGCTTCAAGATTCCGTGAAAATTCATATTTCTTCAATAATGTTGTTAGAGGTGCTGCTATTCTCCCATAATTCTTAAAAACTTGCGATAATACCTTGTTAACCTAAGAAATCCTCGCAACTGCTTTATGGTTGTAGGGACTTTCCATTCCTTAATGGCTTTAATTTTGTTAGGGTCTACTTTAACACCCTCGTGAGATACAATATGACCCAGATATTCCACCTCTTGTACTCCAAAGAAGCATTTGGATGTTTTTGCATATAATTGTTTCTCCTGCAATAGTTTGAGCACCCTGTCAACATGTTCAACATGATCCTTCCAAGACCTGCTATAGATTAGTATATCATCAAAAAATACTACCACAAATTTTCTAAGGAAGGGTTTGAAAATGGAATTCATCAACCCTTGAAATGTAGAAGGTGCATTGGTAAGGCCAAAAGGCATGACCAAAAATTCATAATGACCCTCATGAGTTCGAAATTTTGTTTTTGGAATATCTTTAGTCTTCATTCTAATTTGATGATATCCTGAACGAAGATCCAACTTGGTAAAATAAATTGCTCCATGTAATTCATCCAATAATTCATCAATCATAGGAATGAGAAATTTATCTTTAATGGTGAGCTTATTGAGCTCCCTATAATCCGGACACGTTCACCATGATCCATCCTTCTTGTGTACCAATACTACAGGAGCAGAGAAAGAACTTTGACTAGGTTGAATTATACCCGCCTCTAACATTTCTGCAATCATACGTTCAATTTCGCTCTTTCGGAAGTAAGGATATCTATAAGGCCTGATGTTTGGAGGAACACTTCCTGGAATCAAATGAATATCATGATCATGATCACGAATAGGTGGGAGTCCTTTGGGAGTTTCAAACACCTTGGAATGATTGTCCAAGACTTGTTGGAGATCTGCAGAAACAGATGATTTTGATGTTGGAACTTCTAGTGAGCATAATTGTGCAATTACGCCTCGTTGTTCTTTCTTTAGAAGCTT
The DNA here is from genome assembly GCA_034641835.2 of Pinus albicaulis. Taxonomy (NCBI): domain Eukaryota; kingdom Viridiplantae; phylum Streptophyta; class Pinopsida; order Pinales; family Pinaceae; genus Pinus; species Pinus albicaulis. The sequence goes on from CM076581.1 coordinate 304,867,845, forward strand.
TGTCATGCCATTAGAGCTTATTATCCTTCCTGGCTTCCCTTCAATACCCCGTAATTCGACTTCCTTTCCTTCTGAAAAGAATTTCAAGAAAAGTTCTTGAAAATTAAAAGCTACCGTCCCCAAAGATTGCAACCATTGTACTCCTAGTACAACATCAGCACCTCCCATAGGAATGGAAAGCATTGGACTAGTCAATACATATTCCCCCATGGTTAGCTTGATATTATGGCATTTTCCAGAGAAAGTTATAGTTCCTCCATTTGCAACCATCACTTGACATTCTGGTGCTGGGTATAGGAAACAATTTAATTCCTTGGCTACCTTACAATGAATAAAATTATGGGTGCTACCTGAATCAATCAACACTATTACCTTTTCCTTCTTGATTTTTCCTTGTATCTTGAGAGTTTGAGGAGTGGTAATTCCTGCCAGTGCATTACACGATATGGTCGGATTCATTTCTTCCTCTTCTAGGGTTGGTTCATGGTGTATATCCTCTTCTTGTTCATTTTCTTCTTCCTCTTCACAATCTATGTAAAATAATTTCTTCTCAGCACACTTATGACCTTTAGTGTATTTGCTATCACAACTGTAGCAAAACCCTTTTTCTCTTTTTTCTTCCAATTGTTGTGGTGTCAACCTTGTAGGTTGTGGAAATCTAGGCGTAGCAACACTTCCTTCTTTATAGAATTGAGTGGTGGGCTTCCTTGTCGCCATTATTTTACATTCAACTTTTCTTTCCAACCTGATTGCCTTCTCCAATGAATCCGGTTCCAAAACATGAAATTCATGTTGAATGTTATCCTTTAAAGTGCCTATGAAGATATCGATCCTGTGTTCCTCTGGAATATCAGTTACCCTTATATTCAATTTTTGGAAGTCTTCAATGTGCTGCCCCACTAAACCCTTTTGTTTAAGAGTTATCAATTGGCTAAAGAAGGTGTTGCTCTTTGTATCCTTGTAATGTGCTATCATTTCCTCCATAAAAATTGATCAAGTGACAATTTGTCTACGGGAGCAAATCCATCGATCCCATAAAATGTATTTTGTTCTAAATGTAAAGTTACAATGCGTACCTTTTGTGTGTTCTGCACTTTATGGAGATCAAAATATTGCTCCATCTGTAATATCCATGTTACAGGATCCTTTGCATGAAACTTCCTTATATCCATTTTTGGAATATGGTGGTTTGTCTTGCCAACATTAGATTTTATGAAATCACGATTAACATTTATTTTGTTCTCATCATGAGGTTCTTCTACTATCTTTTCACCATTAGGAAACATTTGTTGTATCAATTTTTTCAAACCTTCGATGTCTGTTTTTAGATCGTTTTTCATGTTTTCCATGTTGTCTTTCATGTCATCCATCTTAGCTTCCATGTCAGCTTCCATGCCATCCATCTTCACTTCCACGCCTTTCTTCAAAACTTCCATTTCATTTTTTTTTGCTCTTTGCGAGAGCGAAATTTGGTGCACTTGCTCTTGTAATTTTGATAGATCATGTTGCAATTCTTCATCTTCATGAGTCACAGTGGAGCCTTCTGAAGGCTTAATGGGTGTTGAATTATTTTTACGAGGCATATTTTAGAACCCAATACTGATATTTTATTCTACAATATGCCCTTGGAATCAATTCAAATTGATTCTTCAAACATGACTTATGCAATTCAGAAAAAAAAACACACACCTTTTTCTTACTTTTGAGCTCGATATTGAAATTGGATTATCTCTGTGATTGAAGCACTTAAATATTTGAATTTCGGTACCAACATAGCCCTTTGAATTATCTTTTGAATTCCACAGGTTTGATCTGATTTGGATTCTCCAAGACAAAGTTGTGTCCAATCTCCCACAATGACCTAATTATGGACTAGTTCAGTAGAGTGAAATTGTAAGACTTGCCACCTGTCACTGTTTCCTCCTTTGCCTCTGAAATTGATAGCCAATAAACCACAGTACGTGTACTTGTGACCAATTTTTACGGCACTCCAATCTGATGCTCAGAGAGAGAGTTATTGAAATTTTCCCACGATCACCTCTTTGAGGTGAAATTTAGGAGCCTGAAAAAGCACCACCTTCCACAGATCATATCTCCAAAACTATTGCGAATCAAGATCTGAAATTTTTTTACGAGTTTCCTCAGGATTTCAGCTTCGCACCCTAAAAATTTTAGATTCTAAACCTTCGTAGTGTTGGAAATGTTGGCATCAATGGCAAAGGTAAAGACAGGAGCAGCACCTAAACTATTCATAATGCATGAGACATGAAGAAGAGGTAGTTTTAGAGAAGCTTCAAGAGAAAGGAGCAGCATCAGACAAGGAAAATAGGCAGGCTAGGTAGTTGAAGGTCAACGGAGAAGAATAGAGGAAGAGTACATTTACAGAGACAAAGCAACAGTATTGAAGTAGAAACAAGCAGTGAATCAGTGGGCGCAAACCTGCATAGAGCTGCATAAACCTAGGGAAGAGTTAGGGATAGAGTAATGTGGCAAAAGGCCATCAGATTGAAGATCTAGTCATCTAGAAGTTTTGAAGTGAGCACATGAAGAAGCTATATGGTTAAATCCGTTTTAAGGACTTGATAGATGAATGTGTGTGAACTTACGCTCTCTACGTATAATTCGAAGGTGTTTAGTCTGTATGAGAATTTGAGGAAGGTCGACTTATAGTTGATGGTTATAATACAGGGAAGGATTTTTATATGTGCCTGTGTAGAATTAAATTAATTGCGTTCATGTTCTTTATTGAAAGCGTATGATACCTTGTGTTAAGGAACTATGAATAAAAATGAGTCGTTGGTAATTGGAGTATGAACCAAGAGACTGTGTTGAGGAATTTCACATGAAAGGTGGAGGAACCTGAGTGCAACGGAATAGCGCATTGATGAACAGAACCTGGAAGGGAAAAGGTGGAGCGTAGAAGAAGGGAACAACATGGAACCCAGAGTAAGCAACGGAACCATGAGGAGAAACAGTGAACAGTAATGGTGGTTTCTGGTATTCATCGCACCACCCGTATATGGAGAGTGGTATTAGACGAGTTGTGAGTGATTCCATAGAAACCTCGACGCGTGTCCCCGAGCGAAATAGGAAAACCACTGTCAAAAGTGCGCCATCGCATGTTATATTTCATACCAAGACGTTGACCGATATTGTCATGAGCCGTTGATTTGGGAAGGGGCCATCGAATGGTGATTGCACGTTGGACTTGCCCGAAGTTTAATAAAAGAGCTCGGATCATATCGACAATGATCGACGGTGTAGATTAATTGCAGGTGGGGTCCGGAGCCAAGATTTATTATACGGTTATGTGTTTAAAACAGAGTGTTGGATTTAATATAAAGTGCAAAGGGTTATAAATTTATTCCTAAGGTTTGGAGATATATATATATATACATACATATATATATATATATATATATATATATATATATATTATGAGGAAACCATGAGCATATAATAATTTATTTATGTTAATATATATCAAATGTTGATGTGTTGGGGTTTAAGCCAAATTCAAGGATACTATGCAGCATTTCGAAACACTAGGTAGAAAAATTTACAATATATTGGTATATTATGTTGTGAGCTAATATTACAATTGTTCTAAATAAAGCATATAAGTGCAAAGGCCCGAAAATTTGGAAATGCATGGTTATATGCATAGAAATAAAAAATTGGGTTAAGTACTAAATTGAGTGCAGGTGATTTTATGTGCAAGTAAGTTTTAATTATTTAAATTGCCAGCCTAGAAAATGGAGTATTGAAATTGCCCAGATCAACAGTTGGATTGAGTACAAATTTGTTGTATCCATTTTATATGCACACAGAGAGAGGAAGTATGAGGCCTGACAGAGGTAAACGGAAATTGTAGAGTTGAAGAGATGTACAGCAAAGGGATTCAAAAGTGCAGTGAACAGGTGAAATATGCAGATGACAGTAAACAAAGAGTATGAAGAACAGTTTCTTAACAACAGTAGAAAAAGACAAAATCCAGTAAAGCCAAAGTTCAGAAGAAGAGCTGAGTGATATTGAAATGTGTAACTGAAAATGTAAATATTTTTGTTGTTTATATTGTTTGTGATGCAAAGGAAAATATCCTAAGGAAAAGAAAAATCCCACTGTAGCATGAAAAGTTGTACATATTGTTATATTTTTTAAAATGAGTTGGATAAAGGAATAAGAAGACAGAAGCCAAAGAGTCATGACTGTTCATTCCAAATTCTTTGTGAAATACAAACAGTCATGTGAGGAAATCTATATATAATATCACATTGATATGCATAATAAGGTTAGAGAGAGAAAATATAGAGAAGTACAAAGAAAGTATAGAAGTGTAAGGAAGTAGGAATATTAAGAAAAGAAGAGCAAGAAGAGAAGCTATAGAACAGAGTCGATATCTCCAGGGTAAATCAAATAAACATTCATTGAAAATAGAGGAAGTCGAGCCTCTACTTTTGTAGCTTGATACTGTCAGTTGTAGCTCACCGAGGTTGGAGCCTCCCGTAGGTTGGTGCTTGCAGAAAATTGAAGGGATTTGGTGCTTCTCATGTGTTGTAGCTTGCAGACTGAGGTAGGAGCCTACCGTAGGTTGGTGCCTTAAACAAGGCAGAGAGGTATTCGAGCTTCGCTTGATCACATAAGTAATAAGATGTGGTTTTCTCCCTTTATGGGTTTCCACTTATATCTGGTGTCTCTGTGCATGATGTTTATGTGTTGATTTGATTTATATCATCTGCTTAATACCTGCTGCTCTCATATTAAGTCTATTGTTATATTATATTAATACTTGCTGCTCACGTTCTAAGATTACTCACATATTAAGTTAGACATGAAATGAAGGTGTAAATAAGGTTTAATAAAAGTTTAAAAGATTATGAATGTGTTAAACTGATTCACCCCCCCGCCCCCCTCTCAGTTTAACTAAGAGTTCAACAATTGGTATCAGAGCGGGTTCCTTTGTACAAGTCTAACAACTGAAAGGAGATCCTAGGTTCCCAGGATGGCCAGTAAAGAAGGATGCTCAACCAATAAAGCCCCTTTCTTCACTGGTGAAAATTATTCTTTCTGGAAAATCAGAATGAGGACATACATAATGTCTCTAGGAATAGAAGTCTGGGCTGTTGTGGAATTAGGATATGCTCCAAAGGCAACTGACACAGAGAAAGAAAAAAAATAAGATTTTGTGGCTAACGCAAAAGCCATGAATGCCATCCTGAATGGATTGTGTGAAGTAGAGTTTATTAAAGTAATGCAAAAAGACACTGCCAAAGAAATATGGGATACTCTTGAGAACATACATGAGGGAGACAAGAAAGTAAAGACTGCCAAACTTCAAGTCTATAGAGCCCAGTTTGAGAACTTAAAAATGAATGATGATGAAGACATTGCCGCTTCTTCCTAGAATTCACAGGGTTATTAACAATATAAAAGCTCTCGAGAAAAAATGCCGTAAAAGTATAATTGTACAAAATATTCTAAGATCTCTTCCACCAAGGTTTAATCCCAAGGTGTCTGCAATAGAAGAAACATCTAATTGGGAGACCTCGACCATGAACCAGCTACTTTGAAATCTAACAACATATGAAATGAGGCTCCCACAGAAGAAGCCAAGTATGAGGGAAGCAACCTTTAAAACAGAAAAGAAGAAATAAGAAGAGGGAGACATATGCTCTTGCTCGGATGAAGAAGAGGCAAATTTTGTCAAGAAATTGGATAGAGGCTCAGGTAAATACAAAGGTAAACTCCATTCAAATGCTTTAACTATGGAAGAGTGGGACACTATGCTGCTAAGTGTCCTCACAAGAAAGTAAGGAATCAGGCTCAAGAGTCAGAGAAAAATAAATCAAAGAACTGGCAGAAAGGAAATAAGTTCAACAGAAAATCCTTCTATGCTCAACAAGACAACAATACATCTAAATATTCAGATGAATCCTCAAGTGAAGAAGGAACCTCTGAATTTTTATTGATGGCCATAGAAGAACTTGAAGGTCTCCTGCTAGAAGATGAAGAAGAAGAAGGTGAATTCGACCTTGAGGGGGAGCTAAGAAGTGCTCTAGAAGAGATTGATAGACTCAAACTAAAATGCAGAAAACAAAAGGACATTCTCCTCAAGTATGTACGAGAAGGACAGAATTCAGAATTCCTTAAGTAGCTAAATATAGAGCTTGAAGAAGCCAATAATATAGAGGACATGTTACTTAAGAAAATACAAATAAAAACTCAAGAACAAGAAAAGTTGGAAGAAGAAGTAGTATGTCTCAGGAAGAAATTAGAAAATTCTCAAAGGAAAGTGGGTACAAACTCTTCTCAAACAACAAGCTCTAGTAATTTGAATGAAATTTTGGTTGCTCAAAGATCCCCTATGATAAATACTGGAATAGGCTATGAAGGAGAATCAAGTAAAGGAAAAGAAATGGTTGACAGAGAAATTATTTTTGTAAAAGAAAAGAAGAATGATGGAGCAGCTCAAGCAATTCCTGCCAAAGAACAAATCTGCAATAAGGAAGACAAAGATCAGAAGAAACCACTAGTAGCAAAGAATGTAATAAATACTAAGACCCCTGAATATGTAAAATTTGGAAACCATCAAATGAGATTCTTCCCTTCAATGAAGAATGCCACCTGTTATGTCTGCCATAAGAGACTGCCTCAGGAAAACAAATGGAAGAGACAACCTTACATCAGGTATGAAAATAGCTTCTATGGTTACTTCTTTTATTGTAAGGAATTTGGTCATAAAATCATCGAGTGTAGAAAGTATGGAAAAATATTGATGTTTAACACCTCAAGAAGGTTTATGAATCAAAGAAATTATGTTCATACTCATAATTCTACAAAAATTATGATCAAATGTTGTGTATGCAATCAAGTTGGACATATACCTTCCAAATGTCCTCTAAGAAGATGAAGGTCATCACCTCACAAAAGATACAACACAAAAGGGCGCCTACAATGGATAAAGAAGGTGAATAAGTGTGACCTGGCTCTAATTGCTCAAGATCTGAAAATTCAATGGTATTTGGACATTGGCTACTCTAAACACATGACAGGAGACAAAAGGAATTTTATAACTCTTCATGAAAAGAAATTTGGCAATGTTACTTTTGGCAATGAAAAATCAGGTAAGATCAACGGAAAACGCTCAGTCAGCATAGACAATGGCATAGGAAAGGCCCAACATGTACTATTTCTAGATGGGCTGAAAGAAAATTTACTAAGTGTCAGTTAGATGTGTGACAAAGGTTGCAAAGTTCTATTTAGAGCACAAGACTGTGAAGTCAGATCAAGCACCACCAGTAAGACTCTGCTCAAAGGTGTTCAAAAAGAGAGCAATGTTTACATTGTGAAAGAGGAAGATGAAGCATTCCATCTTAGAAAACTTGAGGAGTCATGGTTATGGCATAAGAGATTGGGACATCTCAGCTTCGATCATATCATCAGACTGAGAAAAAAGAAAGCAATCAGAGACATGCCATAAATAAAAAGGCCTTCTAATATCATATTCAAATCTTGTCAATTGGGTAAACAGACCAGTACATCATTTAAGGCCAACAATGAGTTATAAACAAGAAGACCTCTACAACTTGTGCACATGGACCTATGCGGACCTGCAAGAACTAAAATGCCAAGTGGAGAATCATACTTAATGATGATAATAGATGATTTCTCTAGAATGACATGGATTGCATTTCTCAAGAATAAATCGGAAGCTCTGGAAAAATTCAAAATATTCAAAGCTTTAGCAGAAAACTAGACAGGATGCAAACTGAAATCCATTAGATCAGATAGAGGAGGTGAATTCACAGATTATGACTTTGCTGACCTATGTAATGAACATGGCATAAAACAACAATTTACTATTGCAGGGACACCTCATCACAATGGAGTAGCAGAGAAACAGAATAGGTCTGTTCAACAAATTCCCAGAGCCATGATGAAAGAGAATAATATTGCTTAAACCTTCTGGGCAGAAACAGTGCACACAGCAGTACATATCCCTAATAAAGCTCACTTAACGCCAAGCAGTGACAAGACTCCCTACAAACTGTGGCATGGAAAGCCAGCTTCAATCAAACATTTCAAAATATTTGGTAGCAAGTGTCACATAAAGAATAATGATGAAAATCTTGGAAAATTTGATGCAAGAGAAGATGAAGGAATATTTCTAGGATATGCATCCAAAAGTAAAGGGTACAGGTGCTACAACAAGACTCTTCGGAAAATAGTAGAAAGCATTGATGTGAGATTTGATGAAGAACTTCCAAACAATACAAGAGATACTGACTGCTGCAGTCCATCAGATAACCATGAAGAAGAAGACCAGAATTATGATGAAACAAGAAAGACTACAAAAGATGAAGGGCTGAGCTTGAAATCCCCCTCAAGATACACTCAGAAGAATCATCCCGAAGATCAAATCATAGGAGATAAGAAAGCAGGGGTCCAGACAAGAAGGCAACTAATAGAACAAACTGAAGAGGTATACATAGCCATGTTGTCACAAATAGAGCCAAAGAAATTTGAAGAATCCAGCAAGGACAAGTCTTGGGTAAAAGCAATGAATGAGGAATTGGACCAAATTGAAAAGAACAATACCTGGGAACTAGTTCCTAGACCATTTGAGAAAAATATCATTGGTTCAAAATGGGTATTCAAAAACAAAATGAATGAGCAAGGACAAGTAATGAGGAATAAAGCCAGACTGGTCTGCAAACGATATTCACAAGTCGAAGGACTTGATTACGATGAAACATTTACCCCTGTAGCCAGAATGGAAGCTATCAGAATGTTCCTGGCATTTGCATGCTACCAGAATTTCAAGGTATATCAAATGGATGTAAAATTTGCATTTTTGAATGTAGAATTAGAAGAAGAAGTCTACATGGAACAACCAAAAGGCTTCTCATTGACAGACAAATAAGATTATGTGTGTAGACTGAAGAAGGCCCTATATGGACTGAAACAGGCTCCTCGTGCTTGGTACTCAAGACTGGATAAGTATTTGCAAAAACAAGGCTTTAAGAGAGGGGGAGTAGACATCAATCTATACATAAAAGCCCATGAAAATGAACTCCTAATTGTTGTAGTATATGTTGATGACATTATGTTTGGAAGCAATAGAGAAGAACTAGCAAAAGGGTTTGCTAATGAGATGAAAAAAGAGTTTGATATGTCTATGATTGGAGAGCTCAGTTTCTACTTAGGACTTCAAATTCAGCAAAAGAACATAAGTACATTCATCTCACAGGAAAAATACTTGAAAGAAATGTTGAAAAAGTTCAAAATGGAGGATTGCAAACCTGTGTCAACTCCCATGATCACGGGATGCAAGTTGTGTGCTGATGATGGATCTACAGATATAGATCAAAAACTCTATAGATCCATGATAGGAAGTCTGATGTATTTCACAGCACCAAGACCATACATCATGCTAGCAATAGGACTAGTGGCTAGATATCAACCAACACCTAAACAAAATCACCTTCTTGCTGTGAAAATAATATTCAGATATCTACAAGGAACAGCTCAGTATGGACTTTGGTATCTGAAAGGTAAAAAATTTACCTTGACAGCCTACACAGATGCAGATTGGGCCAGCTATATGGATGACAGGAAAAGCACAAGTGGAGGTGCTTTCTTTCTAGGAGAAAGTCTACTGGCATGGTTAAGTAAGAAACAAACATCTATCTCTTTGTCGACTGCAGAAGCATAATATATAGCAGCAACAGCATGTTGTACACAAGTCATGTGGATGAAGCAGACTCTTCAAGACATGAAGGTAAGCATTAATGAACCTATCTCAATTAAATGTGATAATACAAGTGCTATAAGTATATTAAAAATCCTGTGCTTCACTCAAAAACTAAGCATATCCCAATCAAGTATCATTTTATCCAAGAACAAGTGGCTCAGAAGATAGTGAAGCTGGAGTATGTGCCAACAAAAGAACAAACACCGGATATATTTACCAAATCTCTTGCTAGAGAACCATTCAAATATTTGAGAGATAAACTAGGGGTAGTATCTGTAGATGCTACTCTCTTATATAAAGAGAAAGCACAGTTTCAGGGGGATAACAGAAATGAAAATATCATTCCAAGGGGAGATCAGCCAACAAGGGAAGCATGAATCAGGTCCTCAAGATCAAAGGATTATGGAAAGAATACATCCAGCATAAAGGAGTCAATGAAAAGGCTAAAGCGTCAGCATTTTAGATTTAATCAACAGTGTGGAGCAGAAAGGTATAAAGTCAGAAGATCTCAGAGAGAGGAAATGTACAAAATGTTGAAAAAGGATAAAAACATAGGATTAAAGGACATAATCTACACTATGAGATGTGAAACCCTTTGCCATTGATGTCAAAGGGGGAGGAAGAGCAGGCAAAGTGTATGCAAACAGAAAAAGTGTATTGCCATCAATGCCAAAGGGGGAGACTGTTGGAAATGTTGGCATTGATGGCAAAGGTAAAGACAGGAGCAACACCTAAACTATTCATAATGTAGGAGACATGAAGAAGAGGCATTTTTAGAGAAGCGTCAGGAGCAAGGAGCAGTGTCAGACAAGGAAAAGTGGCAGGCTAGGTAGTTGAAGGTCAGCGGAGAAGAATAGAGGAAGAGTACATTTACAGAGACAAAGGAGCAGTATTGAATCAGAAACAAGTAGTGAATCAGTGGGCGCAGACCTGCATAGGGCTGCATAAACCTGGGGAAGATTTAGGGATAGAGTAATGTAGCAAAAGGCCATCAAATTGAAGATTTGGTCAGCTAGAAGTTTTGAAGTGAGCGCATGAAGAACCTGTATGGTTAAATCCGTGTTAAAGACTTGATAGATGAATGTGTGTGAACCTACGCTCTCTACGTATAATTCGAAGGTGTTTAGTCTGTATGAGAATCTGAGGAAGGTCGAACTATAGTTGATGGTTATAATACAGGGAAGGATTGTTATATGCGCCTGTGTAGAATTAAATTAATTGCGTTCATGTTCTCTATTGAAAGCGTATGATACCTTGTGTTAAGGAACTATAAATAAAAATGAGTCATTGGTAATTGCAGTATGAACCAAGAGACTGTGTTAAGGAATTGCACATGAAAGGCAGAGGAACCTAAGCGCAACGGAATAGAGCGTTGATGAACAAAACTTGGAAGGGAAAAGGTGGAGCGTATAAGAAGGGAATAACACAGAACCCGGAGTAAGAAAAGAAACCACGAGGAGGAATAGTGAACAGTAATGGTGGTTTCTGGTATTCATCACACCACCCGTATATGGAGAGTGGTATTAGATGAGTTGCAAGCAATTCCATAGAAAGCTCGACGCGTGTCCCCAGGCGAAATAGGAAAACCACTATCTAAAGTGCACCATCGCATGTTATAGTTCGTACCAAGATGTCGAGCGATATTTTCATGAGCCGTTGATTTGGGAAGGGGCCATCGAACGGTGATCGCATGCTAGACTTGCCCGAAGTTTAATAAAAGAGCCCGGATCATATCAACTACGATCGACGATGTAGATTCATTGCAAGTGGGGTCCGGAGCCAAGATTTATTATACGGTTATGTGTTTAAAATAGAGCGTTGGATTTAATATAAAGTGCAAAGGGTTATAACTTTAGTCCTAAGTTTCGGAGATATATATATATATATATATATATATATATATATATATATATATATATATATTATGAGGAAACCATGAGCATATAAGAATTTATTTATGTTAATATATATATTGAATGTTGATGCGTTGGGGTTTAAGCCAAAGTCAAGGATACTATGCAGCATTTTGAAACACTGGGTATAAAAACTTACAATATATTGGTATATTATGTTGTGAGCTAATATTACAATTGTTATAAATCAAGCATATAAGTGCGAAGGCCCGAAAAGTTGGAGATGCATGGTTATATGCATAAAAAGAAAATTTGGGTTAAGTACTAAATTGAGTGTAGGAGATTTTATGTGCAAGTTTTAATTATTTAAATTACCAGCCCAGAAAATGGAGTATTGAAATTACCTGGATCAACAGTTGGATTGAGTACAAATTTTCTGTATCCATTTTATATGCACACAGAAAGAGGAAGCATGATGCCTAATAGAGGTAAATGAAAATTGTAGAGTTAAAGAGATGTATAACAAAGGGATTCAAAAGTGCAGTGAAC